>CP097976.1:6000000-6600000 GCA_023650705.1 Epichloe brachyelytri
CCCCTAGGTAACTATAATAGAGTATTAGTATAATATTAAGAAACTTAAGAAAAGGAAAGAGGAAGGTAAGAAACCTATCCTTACTAGAGCCCCTTATACCCCCTAGCTACCTTATATTAGCCCCCTTTTCTATGTCCTTGCCTGCTTAGGACTGTCCTCACTTATGTGCACTATAGTAAATGCTTAGGCAAAGCCCAAGCCCTTACAATAGCGGAAAAATTAGGGATCCCTTTAGCTAATTTTAATGATTTCTTTAGTAAAGGGAGGCCTATATAGCCTAATTAAATATGCTAAAGAAGGGCTAAATCTAGTAACTTCCTATAACTAGAATCTAGCTTAGATTTAGGGCTATTATCCCTAGCTCCTCTGTTACTAGGCCTCTTAAGGATTATAGGCCTCTAGGGGCACTAGATAGCCACTATTATTACCTAAGTTATTAGGGTATAGACCTTCTAAACCCCTATAGAAGATGCCTAACTAGGAGGAGCTTTAGTGGGACATAGGGCTAAATCTTTGTCTTCTAGCTCTTTAATTCGTTGATATTCCTTAGGATTAAACGCTAGCTATGGAATTTGAACCTCTATAGGGTAGGAAAACCCTAATTTAGTCTTATAGGCTCTAGGTCGTTGTTAGTTATAATATTAAGAGCCTATAAAGGAGAGGTGGGTTAAATGCTTGCAAATCTTAGGCATTAGTTGCCCCTTAATTTGCAAAAGAAGCCGTGTTTAGTAGGTTCTAATAACCTATAGGGGCTTTTATCGGCTAGGAATAGCTAGTCTTTAGCTAGATATCCTCCCTTTAGATAGTGAGATAAACCACTAACTAGGTTAGTATCTATGCTAGGAAAATATAGGGCATCTAATAGAGCTAGAGGCCTATATTTTAGTGGATTTTTCTTAACTAGAACATTAAAAATAGCGGTGCCTCTTCCTTTAGGATAGATAGGTCCTCCTGCTGTAATTATAGGGCTAGTTTTACCTTTCTTTAGGGGTTTAAAGTCCCTAAAGGAAGCCCTATTATTATAAATATAATAAGAAGAACCTATATTATATAAAAGGGAGTTTTTAACTATATTATTAGAGTAGCTAAAAGTAGGCTTACTAGTAGTATTACTAGAGGTACTAGAAGTATCTAAATTAGATTTAGAATTACTACTATTATCGCTACTAGACTTACTAGAATCTAGTTCTTTAACGTATCCTATAGCTAGGCTATAGCCTAACGTAAAGGTAGCTTCTTTTCCTTTCTCTTTATCCCTATTACTACTCTTCTTCTTTTGCTTTTTCTTCCTAGAGGCTTTAGAAGGGTTTAAATCCTTCTTATCCTACTCTTTAGTAGCATTAGAGTCCTTCTTAGGGCTAGGATTAGAAGATTTCTTTTCCTACTCCTTAGAATTTCCTTATTATTATTAGAAGCCTTATAGCTAAGAGCTTTAGCTATAGGGGAGGTTTTATCCCTTTACTCTTCTAATAAATCCGCTATAAGGAACTGTAAATTTAAGGTATTTACAGGCAGTCCCTATGCCTTAAAAGCTCTAATAGTAAATCTTTGTCTCTTAGCCTAACTAGGAAGGTTTACTTTAATACATTAATATAATAATTTACTTAATTAATAGGAGCGATCTCTATAATATAAAGTTATAGTCTAGCTAGTAAATTATTAAAATTAGCATTAAAAGCCTCTAAAGATCCCTTATAATTTAAAAATTTAGGAATAGTAGCTAGTGTATAGCGTACTATACTAGATTTTAGCACTCTATAAATACTACCTAATAAGGACTTTATAGGCTTCTTTAGGGATTTTTACTAATATATAATTACTTAAGGTCCTAATTAGTAACTATCTCTTAATATTATTAAAAGAATAGCTTAATTATAGTTAGCTAGATAGCCTACTAGGCTTAGATTATCTATAAATTTAGGTAATCCTAGGGCTCTAAACTAGATGCTTAGGGCTTGCTTCCACTAATTATAGTTTTTAGGGCCTTTTAGCTTAGCTCCTTTAGAATAGAGTAAACCTTCTTATTTAGTTCCTTTATAGTACCTATATTAAAAGTAGCTTATAAGTTACTAGAAGGTAAACTTGTAGAAGTATTAGTAGCTAGGTCTTCTATAGAAACCTTAGTATTTTCTTCCTTAGGTCTAGTAGAAGCCTAAAGACCTTATATAATAGTTATAGTTTGTATTAATTTATCTAGAAGATTATTAATACTAGCCTTGTTTTTTAGATAATTTTCTTTGCTATGCTTAATAAAATTATTTAAGGTCTTGCCTTAATGTTTAATTTAACTTTGTAATTGTAAAGTACTAGCCTAAATAGCTAGTTAACCTTCTATATCTATTCTATTAGGGTCCCTAGGGGGCTAGAAGGGCCTGCAAAAGGTCCTAAAGGTCCTATAGTAGGGCCCTTACCCTTAAAATTAGGTAGTGCTATTTTCTAAAGATTTCTATGTAAAATCTCTAAATTTGTTCTTATTATAAATAACGCGCTAGAAATTAGTTATGTTATAATCTTGTTGCGTATGTAAATTATATAGTAGAGCTGTTTAAAAGGGTCTAAAAAGTAAGTCTTTAGTATATATAGGCAGAAAAATAGCGGAGAAGATTCTCTAAGAAAATTTTCTTAATACTAAAAATAATAATTAATAGGATCGTAAATAATAGGTATTATAGAATGTGTAGTGTAACGTAACGTGATATATAGTGTATGTAACATAGTGTAATAGGTTAAAAGCCTAGTATAGATATACTAAATATCTAATAATTTCAAAGGATATAGCGTATTTACTATTATAGATAATATTAAATATAATAGTTATAGTAGTAAATAGAATTACTAAAAGAGGTTATAGTTATAACTAGATAGTTATAGTTATAACTAGATAGTTATAGGTATAATATAGTAGTTATAGGTATAGCTATAAATAATTTTTAACACTAAGGGTCTAATATTATAATGCGTAGTGCTAGTAAATAAAAAGCTTTAAATTCTAGCGGAATTCCTTTATAATCTAAGAGCCTATAGTGTAGTAAAGAGTAACTAGTACCTAAAGATCTAGTAGTAATTATAGTAAAATAACGTAGTAATATAGTAATCTATAGGCCTTCTAGGCTTATAACCTATTAAAAGTGAAAGGGAATCTAGCTAGAGGGATAGGAAAACCTCCCTAGTAGATTCTATTATAGTGGCTTCTAGATTTACTATAATACATTATATTCTTTAAGATAGGTAGCTTTAATAGTTAAATATAGTTAATTCCTAGCTATATAGACAATCTAATAAGTAATAAGAGGATTTTCTAAGTCCCCTTATAGACTTACTAACTATATTAGAGGAATAGGGTTACTAGAGGGGTCTTAGGAGTTACTTTTATTTTCTATAAAATTTATTTATATAGGAAAAGTAAAAATCAACTTATAACCATATAATCTAGCTACCCACGTGGCCTAACTAAGCACTTTAATATATAACCCTATAAATAAAATATACTATTAAATCTAGAAAATTTAAGGATTTAAATAGTATACATTAGCCTTTTATATAACTACTAGTTCCCTAGTTATAGTTAATTTTAGCTTCCTATAGGGTAACCTAGTTAGCTTAGTTATATAAGCCGTGGGTTAGTTGTGGGAACGCAAGTCACAACGCTGCAAGCAACGCCTGTAACTAACGTTACAACAACGCAACTAGGCAACTAGTGGGCCTATAAAATAGTGCTATAAATAGCATTATTTTAACACTAGTGTATTATGCTTTTATAATATTATTAAGTTTATTGAAATTAGGTTAGGTAGCTAGAATAGTACTAGAAGCACCCCTAGTGTTATTACCTATATTAAAAGAAAGGAAGGGTTATATATTAAAATTTATATACTCCTATTACTATACTTACTTAATACTAATTAATATTAGTTTAGTTAAGTAGGAGTTATAGTAGTAGCTTTTAATTAATTAAATTACTATATAGCTACTAATATATAAAGTTATAAAGTTAAGAGTATAAGCGTTTTTAGATACTTTCTTAAAGTTTTACCCTAGCCTAGTTAGAAGGTATTTATTATACTTACTTTACTTACTTTACTATATACTATTATACCTATAATACTAATTACTACCTAAATAGTAATAGATCTAGATTATTAGTTTTAGGTGCCTAAGGCAGTTCTATAAGGAATGTCTTATCCTAGCCTACTATTTACTAAGATCTACCTAAAGGGTTAACTTTTATATATATTATAAAATTTATAGTGTTTTAAAGTTTATAATATTATAAAAAGGTTATTATAATTATAGGCTAGAAAATAATATAATTAAGGTTATATATTTAATTCCTAGATATATAAGATTTTGTTATTTTTATATATATAAGCTAAATTATAATTTATTTAATCTTAACTTATATAATATTATTATTATTAGTTTTAGGTAAGGGAAAAGGTCTTTATGCCGCCCTACTAGTTAAGTAATTTACTTTAACTAGATATTAGGAAAAGATATGTAATTATATATAAGACTATAATAGTTAGATAAAAAGGAAAAATAAAGAAAGGGCGTGATTATAAGCGCTAGGCTTATAACCTATGGAATGATTTTGTGGTAAAGAGCGATGGAAAGAGAAGATAATAATAAATTACTATCTAGGAATTCGGAATCTAATAGAGGAAAAAGAAGCTTATTATAAGCTTTAAATCTATTAATCTAATAAATCTAGGTCTTTAAATAAAGCCTATAATAAAATATGATAACAAACGCGATGCGGGAAGCAACATCGCGGTGCGGGAGGCTGCATCGTTAAATGAAGAGAAGATGACGAGGCTGATGCCTGAGGCTGCGATGTGAGGCTGTGAATATCCTCAACATCCACAAGAACTGCCATGATGGAACGCATAGTAAAACACGTAGAAAAGAACTGTTTTGTTCTCTTTCAAGCCTAGTCACTAAGAAGTGGTAACTACTACATAATCGAGAGGCCGCGCCTGCGTGTGGTACTACTAGTGTGTTTTCTTTCTTTCCTCATTGCTCAACTCAGCGCTACGCCAAGGCGCGGGAAGTCACACGATTGGCTTACTTACCCTAGTCTCGTACCCGCGGCAAAGAATAGACAGGGATTAGTACAGTCATCGCGCAAGGGGGACTTGTGGAGTATTATTATGAGATGGAGATTGATTAGCAGCGGAGCTTTATTACGTACGGCCGGGGCACTCTCCTTCTCTCGGCTGACAGAGCCTTTCTCCAACACAACGCACACTATAACAATATAACAAGCTCAAGTCTTGAGTTCATGTTACATTCCATCGAGTCGCTTATGTACTCACGGCTTGCGGTGCTTGTTCAAGAACTCCACCACCCTGGTCGAAACATCCTGCAGCTGTGATCCAGGCTTGGGCCATCCGTGACCCATCCCGTCCACCTTGATGTGCTCCAGGCCCTCGGTGACCCCCTGGCACTTGTA
Organism: Epichloe brachyelytri; assembly: GCA_023650705.1. Taxonomy (NCBI): domain Eukaryota; kingdom Fungi; phylum Ascomycota; class Sordariomycetes; order Hypocreales; family Clavicipitaceae; genus Epichloe; species Epichloe brachyelytri. The sequence continues at coordinate 6,005,453 of CP097976.1, forward strand.
CCTGTCGTCGTGAACCCTGTTGCCCAGATGGTTGGGTTTCGCCGCGTCGCACCTGTTGCGCCTCGCCCATCCGCTCACCCAGGTCGGGATCGGCGGAAGGGGCCGTTGCCGCCTGACTCGCGGCCCTGGTACGGGATCTGGGTGTCCCCGTGCCGTGTACCTCGAAGATGGGCAGAGGCGATCGCGCAGGGTGGCACTTGTCATGGCTCTTGTACTCGGTGTAGAATGCACCCGAGATGGGCGCAAGGCCGCGAACTGCCCGCCGTGTTCGGGCGAGCAGGCGAGCACGTTGTTGAAGCCGGCGCCGTTGGAGTGGCCCGACGCATACACGCGGGACTCGTCGACGCAGTAGTTGGCCTTGATGCGCCGGACCAGATCCGTGGTGAAGACCTTGTCGCTGACCTTGGGGTCGGCGTAGGATGCTCCTTGCCAGGCGCCCTGCGCAGAAAGAAACCGCATTAGCATTTGACACATGTGTCTGGAGACGGGGAAAAAAACATCATGATGCGTATTACATTGATACCCGCGGGATACACAGCAATCATGTTAGGATTAATCTTCTCGTTGGAGAACTGGGTCTCGCCTCGAATTTCTTGGGATTGTTCCCTTCCCATGGTACGCAATCAGCAGTGGTTTCGCCGTCTTGGCATCATAGTTGGACGGCAGATGGATTCTGTATGTCCGCTCGCCGCCGCTGCTCTGGAAGCTGAACTCTTTCGTCTGGCCCACAAAGTCGTGCTTCTTGCCGCACCCTGCCGATGGCGTCGTCGAGGCCTGCACGCGCACGCCGCATAGGAGGCCGAGCGAGGCAACTAGGAAGGTGCCGAGGTTGGGCGGGAGCGTCATGGCTGTGATGGTCTTGGTCTTTGTATGGGACTGGACTTGGATTAAAGAAAGTAGAAAAAAAGCATAGACGAAGTATGGTGGTGAGCTATATACATGCAGCTCACCTGGGCGGCCTGTACGCATCGCCAGTAAGATGCCTGCCCCGTGCAGCACTACTCCGTACTAATACGACCTATCTTGGAAAAAGGTTCCAAGCTAATTCCATCCATGCTGATGATAATTGAGCAGTGCAGGTCATGGCGTCGTTTCGCCATCGCCATCAGACGGATATCGGCATCTCCACGGATCTGACTCTAATAAAAACAAAAAAACAGCACTAGTCCTCTATCCTCGAAAAACACAGTCAGCTTACAGTACCATTGCATGCCAAGTGCAGATGCTTGAACGAAACCGAGGAAAAGCAATTGCCGTCCTGCTTACGTCCGGGCACCATTTCACGTCGCAGTATGTGTGTGTACCAACACCGAGCCAGGAGATGAATCGGAAATTGGACATGGTGGCTTGTAATGTAGAAAATGTCAAAGAGGAACATGACAAACAGCTGTTTCCACAAACTTGGCGTGGAGTGGGCACACACTTGTCAGAGCGTGCTCATGCCCACTCGGCTTGTGGGCCCCTCGACTACACAGAGTATACACCCACTGTACATGTACACGTATGCACACCAGCTCCGCGTCCATTTGTCCATTCCAACCCCTCGATTCGATGACTTACTTCTTTCTTTCCCAGATTCAATTCACACCAACACCGCGCCAACATTGCTGCAACCGTGCTTCTTGCACATATCGATATAGCCCCAACGCCTGCTTCCTCCAGACCTCGGAAGCACCGCACCTTATGACGCAAAACGGCCATGTCATTGCTCCAGCCGCAACCTCGGCAGCGGCCCGCCCTTCCAGACATTTGCTTTGCCCTGCGTCGCAAGGTGATTGCCTTCCTGGACCAGCAGCCGTCCGACGACGACAGAGCCTTGACGAGCGCACAAGCGCAGGCACGCGCTTCAATCGAGCTTGTGCAGGAGGCATTGCGCCGTTACGGGTGAGTTATTGCCAACTCCGTCGCGAGTTGTCAGCTTCCGTTGCCCGTCCAGGTCGCACGTGAACCCCCCTCCCTCTCCCCGCGTTCTTGAAGAACCCCGCCAAGCTTCCTTCTCCTTTACCTCGGCCATCATGTCCCTACCAACGAAACCAACAAACAACATCCTCTGCGACAGCGGCCCAGCGCTAACATCTACCACCCCCAGCCCTACAGAGCTGTCGTTGTCCTACAATGGTGGCAAAGACTGCTTGGTTTTGCTCGTTCTCATCCTAGCCTCTTTACCAGCCATCCACGACCCATCCACCACTGCCAATCGCGCCGATGCCCGCCCGCTCAAAAACGTGCCGCCAACACTTCGAGCCATCTACATCGCACCGCCCGATCCGTTTCCCGAAGTCGAGGAGTTCGTGACCTTGACAACAAAGGAATACCACCTTGACTTGACACGCTATGCGCTGCCAATGCGACGAGCTCTCGAGGCATACCAAGCCGAACAGCCGTCCGTGAAAGCCATCTTCATGGGCACCTGACGGACCGATCCACACTGCGAGTTCCTCGCCGCATTTGCCCCGACAGATAAAGACTGGCCGCAGTTTATGCGGGTGAATCCCATCCTTGACTGGCACTATGCAGATATCTGGACTGTAAGCACGAGTGTCCCCTTTGCGCCACGTCGCGCAGTCACACGGCACCCTGAAGCTGACCAGCCACAAACAAAAATAGTTTATTCTGCGCCTGAATCTTTCATTCTGCAGCCTCTACCAGCAGGGCTATTCATCCCTCGGTGGAGTGAAAAACACGAGACCCAACCCAGCATTGGCCATTGACGCCGAAGGCACCCAGTTCCGACCAGCATATGAACTTGTACGAGATGACGAAGAGCGACTTGGCCGTGACAAGTGATTTTCCTCCTCGTGAGAAGTTTTATATGAAATGCGAGATTCCATGAAGAAGCGTAGAGCAAGCAGCAGCAGCAGCGCAGATGAAGCGTGAGCTCACTGGCTTGATATCTCTAACCCACAGCCCTATTCTCACAAGCACGAACATTGGATTGTCCCTTGCATTTCTTGTACTCACTTTTCTCTATTTTTCCCCTATTTTGGGCTTATTCGGGAGTCAACATTCTTACAAAGACCATGTATTTCAAGACCATGGAGCATAGAGCATCAAGGCGTTTCTGCAATACAAATTTCGTTCCGCGATGGCATCGCTTGAGCGGAAGAAGTCACCATCTGGCCCGAGCGAGGACAACCGAATGAATCAAAGTGGGAAATGCTCCTGCTTGTGAAAAGAATGTGAAACGACCAAGTTAGACATCGTTGACGAAAGCGTCCATCCGGACCAGTCACAAGGCGTCGCCGACGCATGCTTCACGGCCGAAGACCAGTCACAACTGCACGAGCACGTCCTCTGCCGGCCCTCCCCGCAGCAACGGTAGACGGAACGAAACGTCATTTCGCCATCAGGCCTTGTTCGTGTTTATCCTCCTGTCGGTCGTACGTGATACATCGAGGGCGCCAGATCAAGTACGAGAACACGCTCCTTTTCCGAATCACACTGTCCATCACGACGTGGCGCTGCCCCGATATCCGATATCCGACTGTTGAGCGTCGCTCTCCATCTCGATACATGATGGACCGTCCGCGGCTAATGCAGATATGCATTCAGTGCACCCACCCCGCTCAGGCAGACTGACAGACAGGTGGGTGTTCTGATGAGTTTGCCATGGTTCACCCCATTCGAAAGTACATGGGTTCGAGAAAAAAAGGAACAACATCTTCGGTGCGCAAATGAACCAATTCATCAAGTCATCACAGCAACTTGTTACAAATGCTTGGTGGAAAGGTGAACGAACAGTGGCATCATGTCCAAGACCCATCAGGCATAAATTCATTTGGGCTAAATTCATATATACATTTGTACATTGGCTTCATCATGCATTGGCTCGATCCGTAGTATAGCCACTCTGCTTATTTTCCTCCTTCTTGTCGTCTGTCTCACTGGGCAGCGGTAGAGCAGGGACGTCGCGGTCAAGAGCATACATGGCTTCCTCTCTTGCATCGTAGTGTCGGAAGAGAGCGAAGAAGACACATGCAGTGATGAAAGCGGTGACACCAACGCCAGTGTACATCCAGACGAACTTGGGGTTCTTGGCAACTGGAACAAGACCTTCGGCAATGGCAGAGCCAAGAGCGTTGGTGAAGAGATAGAGACTCTGAACGAAAGACTTCATGCTGGGAGGGGCCTTGGTGTAGGCATATTCGAGACCCGTGACAGAAATGAAGATCTCGGCAATACCAATGAAAACGTATGCAGGAGTCTGGATGGCGACGTGAACATTGTTTGGCAGCGTTTTGCCATCTGCGAGGGTACCCGCTGGACAGCCACGAGGGTCGTCGTAGCAGGGGCCTGCACTGTAAATGAGGTGCTGTACAATGGCGGCGTAAGCCAAGCAAAGCGAGGCGAAGAAGAAGCCGATCGTGATACGTGCGATAGGGCGCAGTTCGATGCCACGTCTTCGCAGGATGGGATACACGACCTTGTCCAGAATGGGCGTAAAGATCAAAATGGAGAGGGGATCGAAATTCTGCATGAAATCATTGGGCATCCCACCGACCTTCATCTGGCCAGCCTGGGTAACAAAGTTGCTGGAGAACTGTCCGTAGCAAACCCAGAAGACGGGGTAGAAGAGGAAAACCTTGCAAGCCATGAGAGCACGTTTGAGCTCCTCGACGAAATGGTCATCCTAAGCAACATTGGTGGACTTGCCATTCTGGGCGCGCCACGACGGTTTGGCACCATCCATAGTACGGGTCGTAATCATCATGCCGATAGCCTTGAAAGCATCCGTGATGATCTGGCCTTGCGGTGGTCGAATGACATACGACTTGCGCCGAAGGACGAGGATTGCGATGCCGACGTTGAACATGCAAAAACACAGGAGAAAGGCAGTCCAAAAGCCCAAGTGCAGTTCCATAAAGGGGTGGCCATCAATGACAAGGCTCCAACATTGATGCACCAGTAGAAAACCATGTAGATCCGCTGGTAGGTAATAGCAGGGTCAATGATGACCCGTTCACCACTTGACTCGGTCCTGATGGCCATTGTGCGTCGCTGGTACTGGTCGGCAATGAGAGGGGCAATGTTGGACTTGATACCACCAGTACCGAAACCGATGATGATAATGGCAGTGACGTATCCGCCGAGGCCGGCGCCATTTTCAATGGCAACGGGAAGAGACGTGGTCCAGAGAATGGCGACACCGACCCAGTATACACCACAGAAGACAAGAATAGTCTTGTACTTTCCGAGGTATTGATCCGAGATGATGGCACCTAAGATGGGTGTTACATAGCAAAGCCACTGGAAGAACAGGTTGAGTCCGAAGGCGGCCTGAGATCCGAGACCCAGACCCTTTGGGCCATCGCGACCATCTTTGCTGTAGCTGATGTAATTCTGAATAGACCCTGTGCACCGTAGTAGGTGAATCGCTCAGTGAGTTCGACAATGGCAATCAAGAAAGCGGAAGCGGGCAGATTCTCGCCAACACGGCGCAAGGTGCTCCTTTCGTAGCCATTAGGCTCTTCGCCATCGGCAGTAGGGCCAGATTCGTTATCGGTGATGGCGAGATCACGTTTCTCATCCACGGAAGCCTTCCCGATGTAGCCGCCTGCAAGGTCGGTGCCGCGGTTGGGAACCCGCTCGTTGAATTCCTCGTGAAGCCTATACCAAGAGCAAAAAACCCATCTTAGCAAACAAATTTCATTGCGCCGATGGGCGTGCGAGAAGACTTACTGGCGGCCACGTCCTCGTGATTCTGAGCCATAGTAGCGGTTGTTGATAGGACGGCGACCGTTCGCTGTATGTCTGTCTCACGCGGGCGAGGGGGAGGGGGAGGGGGGCGGCAGGACAGGGGAACAAGAAGACTTGGAGGGATGGGGAGACGAGGAGGGGAGATATTTAAGCAGCCGGCATGGTAATTATCTCACTTTGTAGCAGACTTCGATGTTGCCACCCTTTGCCCAACCAACAAGGAAAGGCTTATCATCCGGGGAGCTACTCGGAGGAGGGGACCAAGCACGGAAGGCGCGACCAGTAAGTAGGTAAACTAGTAGATAAGCTGGAGTGGCTACGACGCTGTTGGACAAACCAAACATTCCGCTCAGCCATCACGCGACAACGGGAATGGCAGGTCTGGTGGCGGCTTATTATTATCACGCGCCTCGTAGTAAGTAATAAATATGGGCGTTCCTGTCTGCCAAGTCTGCCAGCGCAAGCCCCGTGCGAGCTTTGAAGCCAGCCTCTGCCGGCAGCCGTCTGGGCAATGTCTCTTGCTTCCTCATCTCGCTCCAATCATCTACTAAGCCTAGGATAATTCATACATAAATACTCCGTACAGGCAGTGGCAATCCACACAAAGTCTTGCCGGCGTTTATCGTTATAATCCCCGCGGCAGGCACCGAATACTTCGGTCTGCTCCGAACACAAACACACAAACATGCAGCCAATCAATCCCGTCTCTCTTTGCTTTGGCGGGCGAGTACCGGGAAACGGGTAAACGGGTAAACGGGTAAACCTGGTCTGGTGAGGGCCTTTTTCTTGCAGAAATCGATGCCCGCTGGCGTGTGCTTTCCTATCCTGGTCGAATCGTGGGCCGCGATGCAACGTGCCGAGGGGTTGGAGGAAGCCACACAACTTTCCAGAAGCTGTGGAAAAGGAGTGTTTTGACAACACACCTGACTCAAGCACCGCGATAAAGGGCGGGCGTTTTTGCCCAGGAGGCTTAGTTGGCCGACGTGGACGCTGGTTGGACGCTGGTTCGCCTCCACAGGCGGGGAGAGGGAGGGTACTTGATGGTTCCATTGCCATGGGTGATGGCCCGTATTTCCTGTCACACTCACAGCGTCGCGCAACGTCGCTTCTCATCGGCTTCCCCGTCCCACTTGGAACCGCACGAGGAAGCGAGGCCGCGGTATCAAGTTCAATCTTCTTCTGTTGATGGCAACAACTTGCCTCGTCCTACTGCGACCCACATGCTGAAACAAAATTTGCGAGCTGGCAAAGGTCGAACGCCGGGTTTCGCCCGAAGGATGAGAAATACTTATCAGGATTTTGACCAAAGGAAATCGGATTCGATTCGGTAGCAAGAGGATCTTGTCACGACAAGGCAGTGAGGATGATCCTCAGTAGTCTTATTGTGGATAGGTCGCGAATCACTGCTTGTTCCGTCTGCCCTGCTGGTTGAGAAGACGCTTTATCTGTTTGGGCCGCAGTGGTATGAAGAGGGCTTGTTGATGTTCTCTGCACTGTTTAGGCTCTAAATAATCTAGGGCAGTGCGATTCTGTTGTCACTCAAGTTGTCTTGAATCGAGGTTTTGATATTATTATGCCATGCGTAATCACCTGGTGCGTCTCTCGTTGAGAATTAATTTGTCATATTGTGGTGATTTGCCATACTTTAGTGCATTGGCAACTTTATTCTTTGTTTTGAGCCGTGCGCGGTGTCACGTATATATTCCCAGCTGTGTCACGCAAACTACGGTCTCGGATCTGACGTTTCGATGTTGTGACCGAGGCAGAACATCGTGCTCCCGCTTGGCAGGGCAGGGTTCCAGACTCCACTGAATGCATGCTCAGACTTTTACGACACTAAACGTTCTCTACTAGGAACTCTGCATACAAAGTTCAGCCGTGGTTGCTGGTTTCCACGAGCGGGAGCGACTGCCACCCTTGCAAGCATAGAAATTGAGGTGGAAAGGCCGCGAAAAAGTCCCATCTGTTCTAGAGAATGACGTCCGCCAACTTCATTTCTTCTGGCGCTGCAAGTTGAAGCTGACGTGTGTTGGGCCAGGTTACTGTTACTTGAAAGCAGCCCGCGAGAACGCCTGAGAACGCCTGCGACCGCCCGCAGCTGCACTTGTGTGTGGCATTGGAGTCTTGCCGAGTATCTGACTTTATTGATGCGGCATTGTGCCAGTCTTGTCGACACTGGCGTCCGCATGTCGTAGCACCAATCGGGCAGGACCCATTGGTTCCGTCTGGGGATGCTGCCGGAATCTACCCATCTGTGAGCACAATTTTCTCCTTACTCTCCGTCTCGCCGATAAACTTGCATCATCACCCTGTAAGCTTGCATATAAGCTTCAAGTGTATTTATTTAGCATCGTTTTGCTTTTATCGTATAAACGCAATCGTGTGGTCAATAGTGCTAGATACTATATATCCCTGGCTAGAGATTGCTTCGGCAAATCCAGCGCATATGAGGTATAGCCAGAAGATTCTCCGCTTGGTTTAAGAGATGGCGAATGCATTGTAATTTGTCGAAATCGGAAAAAGGCAATTTGAAATCCTTCTCGGGTTAAGAACCAAGTTTGCGGCATGAAAATCGGCCCAGCATACGTTTCAGTCTCATCAATCCAACCCGAGGTGAAAGTGTGCTTGAATGAGATTGAAGCTCGTTCTTTATCCAGAGATCCGTTCGTCATCATCGTACATCATATCGTCTCGGGAGAAGGCCCAAAGCGTATGGATGGGCCGCCTGTGCACTGCAGACCAACTCGTGTGGGTAGCTGCATGGTGACAAATGGGGAAATCTTGATCGATCATTTCCACACCACCCATCGCGGTGTGTTCTGAATTGTCCATGGTTGTCCTGCACCTAATAGTATGCGTGGCTCTAAATTCGGATCTGAATCCAGGACATTCATCATAGAAAGCACCTTTCGTGAGGGGACGAAGAGTGAAGTGGTGGCCTCCTGCGCTCATCAGCTTCTGCAACCGGTGATTTCTCTTTTCTCTGGGCCGATTGTCCGCTGTTTTCGCACTGCCTGGCATAACGGCCGTGCAACAACGATCCAAGCACAGAGGACCCTGAAGATGGCATTATGTAGTTCATTCGGTTGGGATCCAAGGTAGTATCTATGCTACCCATACTGCTGCAAGCCGGCTGTGGCGCGGGGAACTGATGATTCATTACAGGCGATGCTTCAAAGTCGATGAACTTGCACCGTCCTATGGCATCGAGACGAAGAAAAGATGGGCCAAATAATGGCCGGTCAAGGCCCTAGACATCCAAGCACCTTGTTGTACTTTACTCATTGCGGCAGAGTATATAATGTCAGGCCTGCTGGCAAACTGATTGTCCGGTAGGCAGCCGCAAGGGCTCAAAGCAACCTTGCAACTTGACGCTTCATCCAGTGCTGGACATACGTGGCAATGACGAAACGGCAAGTGCAACGAAAAGACAGAGCAGTTCCGCAACTCAGCTGTGCGCTGTGTCGAGATCGCAAGCTCAAATGCGATAAACTCGACCCTTGCACCAATTGCACATTGTCTAGAGTAACCTGTGTACCCGTGTACCGTCCACGACGACCCAGAGGACGGCATGCTCGTCGCTCTCGAAACATGTCATCTTGCAAGTCAACAACACCTCCTCCGTCGAACAATCGGCGACGAAATACCAGTGACGGAGTCTCAGGCCCAGGCACGTCCTGCCCATCGAATTTCATTGAAAATTTGGCCAGCGGCATCGATCTTGGATCTCATCTTGGTCAATTGGAGACGCTGGTACGGGGTGACGACGACGAGGAAATGAATGATGACCTGAACCACAAAGTCAGAAGAGACTCTGTAGGTACTCCGTACTGTGCCATCCATTTCTTCTGTTACTTGCTGCGCTCGAAAACAATAATACCCCGTGTCTTCAATGTGACTGTTCCATCATGCGCTTTTGGTGCGTCCTTCCGACTCCCTCCTGTGACCTCGACTGTCAAGCACGGGCCGAATGGGTACGCTGCATTCCCTTATCGTCCTGTGTCTGGTCCGCTCTTGCATATTAGACTGCAAAAGAAATAATAATTCGATGTACGGGCATCGACGAGACGCACCGATCTGTATAAATCGCTTGCGCTGACGCTTGGTATCAGGATCTGACGGATCGAATTCGCCGGCTGGAAAGCCTCGTTCAGAAAATTGGCTTCTCTAACGGCCAGGCTGGCACAGTCTCATCAGTGTCATTGGCAAGTGGGGTAGACCAGCTGCGCCCATGCGCGGTACGTACCACGGAGCAGAACCTGGGAAATTCCATCATGCTTCTTCAACACAAAAGCTGACTGAGTCTATACCTAACACAGGATACGCGCTCAATTAAACTCACGCATGATTCACAGTTTGCAGCTGCAAGCTTGCTCAGCCCCTTCTCGGTTGGAAGTGACCAAGATGAGAGCGCCTGCATTCCGCAATCCAGCCAACTCTGGACAGACTTGATGCATGGAGTAGGCTTCAGCCTCTCTTTATTCTCAATTGAAAACATAACTGACGCGATCTTTGACTACGCAGGATGGCAGAAGTACAGCGCCTGAAATGCTGCCTCTCGGCGAAGCTCACGACAACGACGCCAATATGGACGACCTGGGACAGAAGCACCACGTTAGAGATGGTATGCACTGCCTAAGTTTGCTTGGGTGGGACAACTCCAGAAAAATCAAATTTCTGAGCCGTCACCGGGACAAAGCGAGCATAGCACAACTCTGCAGTGTCTACCTGCGGAACGTGGATCCCATTATCAAAATCCTACACAGACCTTCACTCAGCAAGTGGATGCTGGACGGCGACAGGTATCTGGGCTACCCAGAGGACCACACCTCGGTTCAAGCCCTCGAATCTGCTGTATGCTATGCTGCTGCCAATACATTGACCGAGGAACAATGCAAAGCCATGTTCCAGACGACCAAGTCCAATCTTGTCTCGACGTACCGCGGGCTATGCGAAGTTGCCATCGAGAGAGTTGGCTTACTGATGACGCGGGACAGGATCGTCCTCCAGTCCTTTGTTCTTTATTTGGTAAGTTCCAAGTGCTCTTGTAGACAACTGCAATGCCACAGACGCCAACTGACGAATCGTTCACTCCATAGATCGGCAGGAGATCAGGAGAAAATAGCACTGCCGTTTGGACATTGGCGGCTCTGGCTGTCAGACTTGCAATGGCCATGGGATTAAACCAAGAGCCGAGCGACGGGACTGCCGCAGAGCCATTCTTCCACCAACAAATGAGACTGCGGTTATGGCTCACAATCTGTCTTGTCGACTTGCAAGCCTCCTTTGCACAATCCACCAAACCACTCATCAGCCACCAGGAGGCCGAAATGGCAGTTTCCAGGGTTCGCCATATTAACGACTTCGACTTTGATCTTTCCACCTCAGAGCAGCTTCCTGATAAAGAGGAGCTCACCGAGACCACATTTGCTCTCGTGACATACCGCGCCCAAGTAGCGGGGCGGCTGCTGAACTTTCCCGAACCGGAAAAGCTTGACGGTGTGTCCAGGAGTACCAGTGGTGCTTCGTCACCGGCATGGGCCGCTTTCCCAATCAAGAGCAGCGTCGAAAGTATGTCAGTCAATTTCAGCAACAGGCACTGGTGCTTGTGCATTTCTGCGACCCCGAATCATCGTCATATGCTTGGTTCACATGGCATAGCACACAATGCCTCGTGTCTGCCATGCGGCTCTCCGAGTTGCTCCCATACCAATTGACTCCAGGCGTCCAAACCCCGGCATCCTCACCATCACCATTGCGTGGTGGTGACCCTGATTTGTTACGAAGAACCCTGCGCAACCTCGAGAAAGCCCAGCTCATGTACTCGGATCCACGTGGCGAGGGATTTCGCTGGTATATTACTATCCCGTGGCTGGCGCTTTCCACTGCGATAGCCGAATGCAATACGTGCACCGATATTCCATTGGTCCACCGAGCTTGGCCAGTTATAGAAGCCTCATACCAGCGATATGAGTCTTGCTTCTTGAACAATTGTGGCGAAATAATGCAGTGCCCACTTGCCTTGTTGATGAACCAGACACGGCAGAGGTTGTCATCAAGGTTGCAGGCCAGTAACCCGTTCGAACACAGCCTTGGAGCGGCTCTATCAGGTATATGCACCTCCGAAGGGTTACCACACTGTTTATCAGATCCTTTTGGAAGGGAGTCGACTCGGACTCCCGTTGTAGGACCAGGCAATTCTTTACCGAATCGTTCATCGTCAAGTTCCGAGGCCTCATATATTGTCTCCACCCCCAACTGTTGGCGCGGAACAGGTGGGACACTGATCCCATATCTATGGAGTACACTCCAGGGATAGGAGGAATATGAGTAGTTTGAGCATGTGTCACTCGTTGCCCTCATCGGATTTTTTTCGAGTCTTCGTGGGCGATGGGAGACATGATGACCGCCTATTCGAGCTTGGAGGAGGATGGCGTCGCGCGGAACGGCGAAAGGGACAGGGAGTCGCATCTCGGTAGCGAGTTGTTGGAAGAATTCTGGCTCAGTGATCTCAGAGTAGGCATCATTCATGTAGCTGAAGACGGCGAGAACCTGCAGTTGTGGATTAGTTGACATTTTCTAGTCAGCATACCGAGACCTGCCCACCAGCCAAGACACCAAGAAGCCAACATGCACCACCAAAGGCGCCTGTGACGACCACCACGACCAAGAAGGCTTGTCCTACCCAACCGCTGCCCTGGTAAATCAAGCAAAGGTCCGCGATGTTGGTCCAGTCAGTCTAGCTGTCCTCGGTATATATCAAAGCCCTGAAAAGAGAGGGGGCGCCAATTTACATGTTCGCACGGAACGCGCCCTTCCGTAAAATAATCTTGCTCAGAGGGGGACATATGTCCTTGGTATTTTTACATAGCGCCCATATAATCAGAACGAAAATAAAGAAAACTGACTTGAATTCAGATTTGGGGGAAACATGAAGCCAAATCCTGGTTGGTGCAATGATATCCAGGATGCATTGAGACTCGCGGGTAGCACGCACTCAAACTCAGTCACGTGGACTGTGGGACAGGAAAAATGTCCGTGTTTAGCGGGGATTCCGCTTAGGCTCACAATGTACGGGATTATGTAGAGGCTGAAAGAAGATCTCAGATGGGCCCCGGTAAGCCTGCCATGCCCAGCCAGCCAATTGCCAGCCACCGTGGGCTCGGCCCGTGAGGAAAGTGCGCAGGCTTTGCTCTTTCTTCCAACGGGCTGAAATAGATTGGAGGAGCCTAGAGAAAGTTTGCCGACGAGACTTGGACTAATCTCGAGGCGGAATCGATCGCCAGTGACTGTTTTAGCTCACCCTTCTTTCCTTTTGTTTCTGTCTCCACGGGCTTTCAAGTGTCATCTCCACCAGTCCAATCAATCATCATGATGCGCCAACGCGCCTCCCGAGCCGCACTTGGAGATCAAGAGCCACTCGCAGGCACTCACGGCACTTACTTGCCCGGGCTTATGACTTGATGGATAAACTGGAATCATCCACGCGACAAAGCACCGCGAGAATGACAGAATTTGCGGAGTAATTGGGAGGAAACAGCAGCTAATAGGATGGTCACCTATATTATATGTATGTACTGCCATAGTAACTCTCATGCATTATCCTTGTCAACTCACTGGTGACTGGCTCGCTTCTTCTTACTCCCCGTCTTTGCTTTTGGTGACGCCCTTCTTTTCTTTCTTTTTAAACAGCCTTGTCACCTGGGGCCAGCCCGCTGATTGAAACTACCGGGGACTTTCGTCTTTCGTCTTTCTTCTTTTTCTGTTAGTTCTCCTCCTTGAAGTTTTTGCGCTTCAAGACTGAGCGTCCCTCCTCGCGTCTTGACATTTCCTCCTCGCCCCCATGTATGCGATTTCACCTGGTTGAGCTGTAGAGACACCAGGCAAGGTCGGCATGCCGATATCATTGTCGACATCACACGAGTCATCGCATTGATTGTCTGAAGTGGCGGGTTTCTTTCATTTTCTTCCCAGCATCAGCACGTAGCCGACGTTCGATATGGCGTCATCATCATGGCAAGTAGAGGATTTGGGCCATGTTGCGGATAGAGCCTGCTGGGCCCTTTTCGCCGTCACTGCCGGTTAGTAACGACCATGATCCTCTTTTGTGTATTGCGTCAGGAGATGCTGTACACATCACATCTACCCATGGGGGCAATGAAACGAGTCATCGGTCGTTCTAATCGTCCATTTTCGTTACAGTCATTGTCACCTTGCGCGTCATTTGCCGAGTGTTTCTGAAACGAGGGCCGCACGGCGGATTCGGCTTGGATGACTACATCACTGTTTTTGCGTTGTGGTACTGCTGGTAACGTGCGTATTGGTGACCATCGGGTCCTCCCACGGCCTAGGGAGACACATGGCCGCACTGGAGCCTGAACAAATCGTCCAAGCCAACCGATGGAATATCATCATCAGCTCCGTCCTGATCTGGTCCTTCTCGCTCCCAAAGTTTGCCATGATTGCTATTTTGAAGAGGATTCTCAACTATGGCATCAAAACGACGATTGTGTTCTGGGGCCTCGCGTTTTCCTCACAGGCTTGCATCCTCGCTACGTCGATTTGGTGGTGGAAGCAATGTGACCCTGTTGAGCGAGGATGGGATAGAACCATTCCGGGGTCCTGCGCCTCGGTCAGTATCTTGACGAATCTGGGCTACTTCACGTCTGCGTACTCAGCATTTCTAGACATCTTCTTTGCGTTATACCCGATATATTTTGTCATGAGGCTCAACATGCCCCTTAAGTCACGAATCGCAGTCTCAATAGCCTTGGGCCTCAGCGCCATGGCTTGCATTGTTTCTATTTACAAGTTGGCGATTTTTGGAGAAATCTTTTCCATTCTCGCGGTAGACCCGACTTGTAAGTGCGCACCCGAATGCCCCTTGTTCGTATCTTGAGACATTACTGACTCATTTGCCCCCAGACCCGGTGCCTTATCTTGACATTCTCGGCGTTGCTGAAGGCGCGATTCTATTGATATGCGCGTCACTTCCTACTCTAGGTCCATTGATCCGTCTCATCAAGGACCAAGTGACGACACCCGAAGCTCACGGCAGCCATCCGGCAGCAGCGAAGGACGCTCTGGGAAAGGCGTAGGGCAGTGGCCGGGATACAAGGGACAAAAACCAGACGACGGCGAGCATACATACGTTGACGGCATGCACTCGAGTGTGGACGATATCCCACTTGTAACAAAACCTAGCGCAGTGGATGTCGAGGTGTGCCACACAACCATTGTGAACAACAACAAGGCCATGCAGGCTCCGCCAGGAAGAGGGAGCATGGTGTCGGTAGGCGTCACCACTTGTGTTACAGCGAGTTCGAATTGGGCGTCTGAGGATTGAGCTTGGAGACCACCTTGGTTCCCAGTATGATGTTTACATGAGCCGGGCTGGAAGGTTTGCTTATATTACGGCGATGGCGAATATCTTTCCATTCTATTCATTCAACTTTCTATTCTGGATAAGAGAAAACAACCACTGCATGTCATAACATTCTGAAGATGGAGAAGAAGTATTTCTTGGTTGCAATGATTTTGTTTTGGAGCGGCGCCATGATGATCCACGTTGCCACAAGGTTGAAGCACGCGTCTGGCCTGATTTGCTAACCGAGCCTACAGGGGCCTACAGGCCCTGGAAACTGGGTATCACTCATGGAGTTATGGAGCATAAAACGATGCATTATTTTTATGGCCCAAGAGATTACGGATCCGTACGTCCGTACATGTACTAGTCCTTTCGCCGAGCTACAGGGGTGGCAGGCCGGGACGGGATGTGCCTGGCAGACCTAGCTTGGTGCCGAGTAACTAAGCTGAACGCGCAGTAGCAAAAATCCAATGCGTAGCAGTAACTGGGCCTAGAACAGAAGAGGCACCCCGCAGGCACCCCGCAACTATAATATAATGACACGAGTAATCGATGATTGGCATTTTTCGGGCAATCTGCACTGTGGTGTTGATGGCCGCATAGGACGTTCCTGGTTTTCCCAATATTGGGCATGCACAGTACGGAGTTCTCACAGCTGTCAGGTTTTGGATCCTGAAGAGATGCTTCTCTGGTATGGCGCCTTGGCTGGTTGACATGGCGCACGAATAATGTGACGAAGCATTGCGCCCGCTCCGTGGCGTTTTTCTTTCTTTTTCCTCCCTCTACAGATCAGTTCTTTGTAGGTGGAACTCAACGGCGGGCTTGCTCGGTGAGCCAGCATTGCATTGTGTAGCCGACTTTTTATTGCGATTCATCCATACATAAAAGAAAAGGCCGCATCGAGCAGCTAGAAGCCCTGATTTTCTCATCGATCCTCATCGATCCTGTGGAGTGATTTTGGTGGCAAAGAGCAATGGAAAAGGAAGATAATAATAAATTGCTATCTAGGAATTCGGAATCTAATAGAGGAAAAGGAAGCTTATTATAAGCTTTAAATCTATTAATCCAATAAATCTAGGTCTTTAAATAAAGCCTATAATAAAACATAATAATAAACGCAATGCGGGAAGCAACATCGCGGTGCAGGAGGCTGCATCGTCAAATGAAGAGAGGATGACGAGGCTGATGCCTGAGGCTACGATGTGAGGCTGTGAATATCCTCAACAGATCCCTTTTCGAAGGATCCGCTCGCTGTGCATATCTACATATTACCTTTCCCTCTTTTGCCGCGCTCTCCTCTCCCCGCGTGTCAGTCGCATCAATAAAGACAAGAAAAGGAACTGATCAAACTATGGCATCCGCAGACCAGCTCCTGGACACTCTCCAGGGGACATGTGCATCTTCATTCGCCAACGAGGCAGAGCGCACTCGGGCAAGAGATGCCCTGTTTGAAGCCCTACGAAGGGTCCAGTCGCCTTGGGACATTGTCTGGGACCACAATTGGGTCAACCTGGCCACCAATGCCTCCATCAAGACACTCATCGACGTCGGCGTCTTCACCAAATGGGCGGAGCAGGGCCACACTCCCCAGACCTCTGCCCAGCTCGCCGAGCTCGTCGGTGCCCATGTTGTCGTCATCCGGCGCATGCTGAGGCAGATTTCGGGCCAGAACCTCGTCGCAGAGACAGCCGAGGACACGTTTGCGCCGACGGCTTGGGCCAAGGCCCTGGCCGAGGACCCTGCCTTGGCGTCTACGTATGGAAAGTTCTACAGCGGGCTGAACATGCCCATGTTCGTCAGCTTGCCGTCGTTCCTGAAGGAGAAGGGGTACAGGAACCCCACGGACGTGACGGATGGTAACTGGCAGTTTTGGAAGGGCACCCGGACGGCTTCTTCCACGATGTCACGACGGAGCCCGAGCTGGCCAGTCACTTTCATGACGCGATGCAGTGCCATTCCAGGTACAATCTGACGCCGTGGCCGGATGTCTATCCCACGGACACGATTGTCGAAGCGGGCGGGGAGAAGCCTGGTCGTGCGCTCGTCGTGGATGTTGGCGGCAGCAGAGGGCATGACTTGGAGAAATTCTGCGCCCGCCATGCGGACATTCCCGACGGGAGCCTCATTCTACAGGATCTGCCAGAGGTGGTCCGGGATTTGCAGCTGCCCAAGGCGATCCAGCCCCAGGGACATGACTTCTTCACGGAGCAGCCCGTCAGGGGCGCGAGAGCGTACTTGATGCACAATGTGCTTCACGACTGGGCCGATGAAAGGGCCGTGGCGATTCTGGAGAATGTCGCCAAGGCCATGGAAAAGGGCTACTCCCGGTTACTGATCCACGAGAGCTTGATCAGTGCGGTCAAGCTGTCGGCGAGAGTGACGACTTCGGACGTCACCATGATGGCGTGTTTGTCGGCCAAGGAGAGAGATGAGGGCGAGTGGCGGAGTCTGATTGAGAGGGCTGGCTTGAGGGTCGTCAAGGTTTGGAGACCTGCGCAGTCGGTAGAGAGCGTGATTGAGACGGAGATTGCCTGAATTGGACTGGACGGTGAGATGACGGTGTGGAGGGGGAGGAGGTTTATTTATTCATGTGTCTGGATATCTGGATGGATGGGGTCGTTGATTAAACACAAATACATCGTGGCAAAAAATAAAAAAATAAAAAAAAAAAAAAAAAAAAAAAATAAAAAAATAAAAATATAGTCAGTCTGCCTCCCCTCGGCGAGCAGGACAGGACACCACAAGCCGCACCTGAGGACCCTCGGCCTGCCCCACAAACCGATCCTTGGCGACGAATTCGACGGGACATGAGGAGTCAGAGTGACGACGACGACGACGCAGCAGCCGCAGATCGAATCGCCAGAGCAGCCTCGCCGCCGCCAACGACATTTCCACCATGGCCAGCTGCTGCCCGATGCAGCCCGTCGGCCCGCCGCTGAAGGCCGCGAATCCCACCATGCCCATCACCATCGGACCGCCGCGTCCGTCTCCGTCTCTCGGCGCCAGCCACCTCTCCGGCACGAAACCCAGCGGGTCTCGGAAGTACCATGGGTTTCGATGAAGGGCGTAGGACTCACCCCGACAGTCGTGCCTCCCGGGACGGCATGTCCATCTATTATCGCGACGACGGCGCCCGGGCGGCCCACCACGTCGCGCGGCAGATGGCCAGGCGTGGGAGGCGACAGGCGCAGGGACTCGTTGACGCAGGCGCGCAGGTAGGGAGCGTCGCCAGCGCGCACGACGCGTACTCGTACCGGATGTCCTGCTCCTCGCGAACGCGCCGTGGATCTCGGCCCGCAGGCGCGCCAGCTTCGCGGGATGGTGCGCCAGGTAGAAGAAGATGGCGGCGAGGCCGCCGGCCGTGGACTGCGACCCTGCTACCATGAGGAGAACGCTTTCGCAGGCAAGGTCGCCCGTCGAGTAGCCCTCGCCCGTCTCGGGGTCCCGGCCGTGGAGGAGGTGCGTGAACATGACGCGCGGGGAGGCTTCTTCTTCGGCTTCTTCGGCGGCATCCTTTGACGACGTTCTTTGAGTTTGCTGAGACAGAAGGTCCGGAACTGGATGTTGTGGTGGTAGGATGGGCCGCCGAGATATGCGCCCAGGGGCGTTTGGAAGAGTATGCGGCGAAGGGGTTTGGTGAAGGGTGGTAGCCCAGCTTTTTTTTTTTTGGGGGATTGTTAGCTTCTTCTGTGTCTTGTCTCTGTTGGAGTTGCTACTACTTGGAGTATTTTGTACACGAAAAGGGGGATGTTGTTGACCTACAGAGTACCAACCACCTGTTGCCTTGGGAATCAAATCCACGATGGAGCGATTCGTTGCCGTCGTGACAAGTCCAAAGGAAGACCCGTAGCCTAGATCGCCGAGTATATCAAATATCAGGTAGTTGGACCACTGCCCCAAGTCGATGTCAACAAGACCGCCGTCGCCGTCGCCGTCGCCGTTGCCGTCGCCGATCTCGTCCTGGATGGCCTCGATCCAGGCCTCAATGTGAGCGCAGATCCTGGGCTCGTAATCCCTCAGAGCGCGTTCCGAAAACGCTTGCGAGGAGCCTGCGCTTCGCTGCATGGCGGGCCGTTTGTCGAGCGGTAAAGGTGCTCTCAAACCCGCCTGCAGAGTCGCGCACGCATTGGTACCAGTCCGACTTGATGACGTTTGTCTTTGGCGATTTGTAAATGGCATCGAATGCCCCTGCCGTGTTGAACGACAGGGAGTTTGGCGCGAAGCGCACTACGGGACCTGTTGGTGTTGCCGTCAGGGATTTGCTGGGACAACTTGATTGATGATGAGAAGGAAATATTCTTGCGAACCATGGCGTGTGTGAAGGCGGTACAGCCACTCGTGTCTGTCTCCGCTGGCTGCATGATACCAGTTTGGAAACGAGGAGAGTCGGGCGAGGAACGGGCCTGGATACCTCGCGAGGTTGTGTAGCCATAGTCTGTGGTAGATGATGGCGGCGACCTTGCGGCAGGTACATGCAGTCAGTCAGTCGGTACTCAAGTTGTGCGAAATGGCCATTACTTCCTCTTGTTCTTTCGCATTCTCTACTACTTCTTCAGGTCAACGTACGAGAAGAGTTATCACACAAGTCACGGCCGTCAGGTACGTCCCAGCGGCCATTGCTGCCGCCACTCGGCTTTCCATCGGCATTGTCATTGTCATTGTCATCGTCATGGGCATCGTCGATTTGCAGAATTCAGACAGCGAGCTGGCATCTCCCCAAAAGAGCAGAGGTTTCTGGTGCAGGATGCAGAATATGCAGAATGCAGAATCACCATCGGCGGCATGTGGGGATCTATGTACATTGTAGAGAGCTACACGGACTACCAACTACATAGATTCAATGCAATGAATGCAGGTTGCAATGCAGTTTGCACTGCGGCCGCGACCCGTTGCGCGTCAGATCTGCATATGCTGTGAAGCTCATGTCTTCTCCCCATCGCCCTTCTTGAGCCAGTCATCCCCATGTTTTCTTGCGACCCCGTGCCCAGAGTGTGATCAAACTCCAGTTCCTGCGAGAAGTTGTCTCTTCTCACGAGTCTCGGCAATGGGCATGCCTATACATGCCCGATGCAATTGCAACAACACCACTCATGGCGGTGGTCCGTAGAACGGACCGAGATTGTCAGCACCAGGGTCGCCAGGAGCGCTCTCTGCTGGCTCCCGCGTGGAAAACGAATCCGAATCTTTCTGCCCGAGTGTGTCTGAAGCGCCCACGGTATTATGGTGCTCCATTCACATTGTCCGACTTGCAGGCACTCAACTCTGTCGAGGAAACGTACTGCTCGACCGCTCATTGGACGCCTTTCTGCTCATCAATGGCGGCTGTTGGATATTCCCGGAACGGTGTCACGGGTCGCGCTGCATGCAGCAGGGGCATACGGAGGAACCGCGCGCCATGCTTGCATGAGGAACGTGTTTTTCCGTAACCTGCAGCAGACTATTAGACAATTTCTACATTTCCCAAAAAAAAAAAAAAAAAAGGAATATATGCCCAAATACCGAGTACATGGTTGCTACCCAACCAACAAGGGGCGGGTGCCTTTTCGACCGCGACTTCTTTCTCCACCAATGCCACGACTTTTATACACCGCCAACTGCCGCATCGTGTCTGCGTGTCTGCGTCTGCGTGGCTGCGTGTCTTACTGTATTAGTGGATGAGCATGTGTATGTTTTGGAACAAAAAGACACTAGCGGCAAACAATCAGAATTGAGGAAGATAACACGTCATTTACGATGAGCAACATCCTACCAGCTTGGAGTTTGCTACCGTCATCCAACTACATCTACACGCCACACACACACAAACACACCGCACCCACGGACTCTCAGCGATGCTCATCGATGAGTTCGAACAACAACAACAACAGCAACAACAGCAACAAGAACAACAACAACAACAACAACAAGGCGACAAGATGGACTCGGCGCTTCCTCAGAACGCATCCGTCGAGACCGTCCCGATCCAGCGACTCACCGTCGACGTGGCCTTGCCGTGTGCCGAGCTCGTCGAGCGTTTCCGCCACCACGTTCCGCCAATCAAGGCGGGCGTGCTTCGCGAGCAGACTAGTGCGGAGGGAATCGCCCGGGTCATCCAGGAGACGGGAACGAAGAGCGGCTTTGTTCTATTTGCCGAGTTCGATCACGGGAGGTGGATTCGCCATTTCCCCATTCTCAACCGAGTCGACGACTCTGGGGCCCACCGCCGTACATGATGAGCATGACTCTGAGCGTGGCAGGGGGCCACTCGGTGCTCATCGATTTATCTTCGGCAACCCGCTCTTTGCGATAGACATGATCCGGGAAAGCGTCGAGGCCACGCTCCATGTCCCGCTGGACTGTGGCTTCGTCGAGCAGCCAGACGGGTCGACACGTATCGTCATGCTGTTGGTGGAGGGACTCATCGCCGGGCACAGCGGCACGTTGGCCAACGAGGGCCTCCGCCAGACGACGCGCGAGCTGCAGATCAAGGTCTTTAGGCTGATGGCTGACATATCCAGACAAGTTGATACGTGAGGTCTGATGGGCTGTCTGTCGGAAGAGGACGAGAAGGGAATTCCAACGTGGCAAACAAGACTGTGTCGTATCTCCTTGGAGCCGGTAAGGCTACACTTTCGTACCGACCCATTTTTTCGCTGGCACGACCAGGTCAACGGTTTACCAACTTGGGGTCTTGATGGCACGAAGATGAAAATGACTGGTACAACAGACCCTAGCTTGACGTGACTCCACAAGTCCTAGCACGCCCAAGGAGATATGGTATACAGTTGGTGCTCACGTAAGCTTCATTATAAAGTAGACTACGCAAAGTGCATACGCAAAGTGCATACGCAAAGTGCATACGCAAAGTGCATAGTTTCTGCCTAGAAAATCTTGGTATCTGATCCTATTATAGGTATTTACATAGCCCTAGTTAAAAAGATGTAGTATAGATAGGGAGGCAAGTAGTGTTTATATATAAATCAGATAAAAGTTGTATAAATTTCCATGTAATTTCAGCCAATGAAAATAGCTAGCGCGTCTGTTCATCTTCTTCGTTTATGTAACCGGCGCCACTTTCGGCATGAACCAAGCTTACCCCGCGCATCTTATACTCGGGCGCCGGGCTGACACCGGCCCGGTACCACAGAGCCTGGTCGCGCGGGCTCACCTCGCTGTTGTCTTGGTATAAGCCAAACGTCTTGTCCTTCTCCTCATCCTTCTCCACCCACTGGCAGTCGCGGAAAGCGATTTGGAGATCCTTGTAACGGAACTGGCCGCGGCCGTGGTAGTGGTTGCCGAGTAATGGGATGATGGCCTCGCTTGCCGCGCGTGTGTAGTAGTGCGGGATGCGAGAGAAGAGATGGTGCGTCACATGGTCCGAGGAGATGTGGTGTAGGAAGTGAGTGCCGATGATGCCAAAGTCGCGGTCGATTGTGGCCGTGGCTCCCGCAAAAGGTCCATGATTCTGCCGTGTACTTGGGCAAGTTGGCATGTGTGTGGTGGAGATATGTAATCATGACTATTTATTTGTTCCATCTCCCATCCATCCAGTGAGCAAGCATTAGCTGTTCTGGCCTTGTCCTGAGAATGTGCAGGTTTTTTTTTGTCAGACAATATCAACAAGCATACATGGAACACATACCTATCCAGTGGTTGACCCACGACCAGGGGACAATGTATACCCAGAAGAGCGTCTCCAAGGATCCGAATACCTGGTAGAGCTTGTAAAGGGCCGCAATGGTGGCGAGGCATCCTAGATCGGACAGCACAACGGCCGCCGCTTCTGACTCGCGGAACATTGCTCCCAAGGGTCAAAGTGGGAATGTCTCCACGCAGACATGCCCTTCTTGACCACGGCCGACCGAGGACACGTAATGTTGGACATGATGTACCAGTTCCACCCAATCACCTGCTGCAGTAGGATCCTCAAGAACAGCACCACAGGGCGTCCTGACCAGCCTCGTCGAGTGTCTCCACGGCACGGCCAATCTTGGCGGCGTACTCGGAGCGGCTGGGCGGGACGTAGTTGAGGTCTTTCTCCACGTGGTTCGAGTAGATGTGATGACGGCGATGCGTCGACTTCCACGAGAAGTACGGCGCCAGCAGGCTCGAGTGCAACAGGAAGCCAACCGTGTCGTTCACCACGCTCGAAGTTGAGAAGCCGCTGTGGCCGCAGTCGTGGGCAATCACCCATAGTCCCGTTCACACGATGCCTTGGCAGAACCCATAGGTGCTGACGACGGCATAGTACAGAGCAGACGAGTTCCTGACGAGGCTCGTGTGAAGCGAATAGTACAGCGCGCAGAGGAGAATCGTCGAATAGGTCAAGTCTCGGGCCAAGTAGAAGAATGAGCGTGCCAGGGACGGCTGGAAGCAATAATCCGGGATGGCTTTTCTGAGCTCGCTGATGCTCACTTTCTGATTTACATGCTAATGGGTAGTAGTTATTGGTCAATGCTTCGGCTAACATGAATGCAAAAAGCTCTGGGCAAGCGGATGGGATAGGGGTATGGAAACAAAACGTACGCCGCCTTTCACCAACTCAGTTGGGTGAGGTTCATTCTGCGTCTGAAACCCAGTTCTCTCGGTCTCCATTGCGAATACAACGATGATGGGAAAGATTTACCAACAAGTCTGCGAGTTTTCTGACAATAACCTCTGTTCTCAAGGAGAATGAAGGTCGGCGACTATCTATATATCTTCATGCCGCGATTCTACTACGCCCTCCTGCTGTCAAGCATCACTTCATCAGCCATCCTGCATTCAGTGAGACACCGAACAACCTTTGGTAAGTTTGTGTTTCTAAACTTGTTGTCTCTTTTCTCGAGACCGGGGTTTCTGTCCAACGTCTTCTGTGGAGAATAGCTGCCAAAAATCTCCTATCGAGTGGAGGTAAGACTGCATGACGACGGGACCACTCACACCCAGAACTCGAGGCCTCCATCTGTCTTGTCCTCACGGTCGTAGAACTGGGGAAATGGCTCCTTCATTTTAGACATTATATCCCGACGTTTCGTATACATATTTATATAATTTGTTTTTTTTTTTCACGATGGCATCGTGATTGTGCTCGCTCAAGAACACAAAGGACTCAGACAGCTACGAGATACCAATCGAGAGTTTTCCACATGGTTCGCTGCCAACCATGACGCCGAAACCAACAACATGTTGTTCTTTCCATCGTCCGTTTCCACGTCACACAAACACAACTGGGATTTGGGCAGGGATTTCGATTGTTCCTCTCCTGACTGACGCCCAAAGGACAATATGAGACATGTAAGAAGTGATTTACAAATTTACATAATGAACAACTCATGCATGTTCATCGCCCACCCTCCTAGACCCTGCCGGTGATCCCGCGTTTGGCGAACAAACACGATGAGCAAGGGTCACCCGTCAGCTGCAGGGATAAATCCTTGTCGTCATGCCGCCTTGTTCTTTCACACCAAATCGTGGCCTGCGGGGGAGGGGAGGGGAGTTCACATGTCACGGATGTCAGTGTCCTCACCAACGGTTTTCTGTCATGGAGCAGAGAGTCTGTCTGAAAGTCCCTTGCTTTCTCTCACCGTTGTTGGGATTTTTACAAGGCAGTCTCATGATATGGCTCAGGTTCGTCAATCTTTCCTTCCTTCCTTCCTCCACTGCATAGACATGTGTAGGCTTCTGACGCGAAAGAAGGGGAAAAAAATAGAAAAAAATACCATCAGCTTGCGCATAGTGCGGGACTCTATTGGTCAAGGGAATGAGAATAGAGGTGCGCTCAGATGTGCAGCTCATCACTTTGCAGCTCACTTTGCATCAACAAAATGACCTGTGGACATGTAAAGCAGGCAAAGCGAGACTAAGCTCTTCCGTGATACATGACCCATTCTCACAACATGTGCATGAAGCAGTTCTGGAGCCAAGACGGTGAAGCACGACTAATGCGCTCAGGCCTGACGACACTTCTTTCCCGAACGAACCGCGCAGGTTTTGATTATTGGGAGAAATCTTGGTCACAAGACATGCACGAAAGCGTCAACAAGCCCATTCAGGATATGACAAACAGCGAACATGGCATGAAGAACGGTATGTGCAGTATGTAGTGAGTGGCTTATGCAAGGCAAGACCCAGCAGGGGTTGAAGTAGCCTCGGGATAGGGCAGACTCCGCGTCTACTTCCTCCTCTCTTGATGCGCAAACCATGTTGACATATGACCCTTTCAGCAGGTAAAGTTTCGTCCTCCAAGATTCCCGCCACTTCTGTCTTGTTGGAACACTCGTCCAATCTACTACCCATCTATTTGTCGCACCAAGGCTTTCAAGGCTTCGGTCGACAATGGCGTCCGTCCCCAGCTCCGCCTTGCCGGCAAACGAGGTTCGGCAGACTATGCCAGAGATGCTCGAGATCCGGAGGCAGTCTGAGCCAGAGAGAATATTTGCCAAGCTGCCCATATCCCCTACCAAGTATGTCGGTGGCTTCCGCTCCGTCACATATTCGGAGGTGTCAAAGGCCGTGAGCCATGTAGCTTGGTGGTTGGAAGAGAATCTCGGGAAGACTGATGCGTTTGACACAATTGCGTATCTTGGTCCAGGAGATCTGCGTTACTCCATCATTTTACTCGCCGCCATCAAGACGGGCCACAAGGTGTGTTGAGAGTCGCGTCTTTCTTTTTTGAGTTTCTCGAGTCTCTCACCACAGCGTGACTGATGTGAAACCCCATCCTTACCTCTTCTTGTAAAAAAAAAAAAAAAAGGTGTTTTTCCCATCCCCACGAAACAGTAAAGTTGCATTTGAGGCTCTATTTCGTCGAGTCAACTGTACCACGGTAGTCACAACATGGCCAGAGCCCGCGTCGGTCTCGCTTCTTTCCGAGTGTCGAGTCTCGCGAAAGCTGCACATGACTTCCTTGCAAGAGCTCCTTGATGCTCAAGATGGCCTGGATTATCCGTATACAAAGACGTATGAAGAAGCCAAGAATGACCCGGTGTGTGTTCTCCATACGTCGGGCTCAACAGGTGAGTGCGAGCGAGGTGGTGTGTGTTCAGCCGGGCTCCAAATCTCAATGACCCTGACGATGACAAGGCATCCCTAAGCCATTGGTGTTTACTAATGAGTTCATTGCCGCGGTGGCATCCAACACCTCCCTTGAGCCGCCCGACGGCTTTGACAGTCCGAATAGGTACTTGATCAGGGATACGTCCCTGGTCACGCTGCCGCCTTTCCATGTAAGTCATCTTATGGTGTTGTCTCCTGTGCGTTCAAGCACCAACTAAACTAAACTGCTTTCCTTCACTGCGCACTTTCAGATGGCCGGTCTGGCTTTCACACTCTTCGTGCCAATCTTCCACGACAACGTACCCATCTATCCCCTGCCAGGGCCTCCGCCTACGCTCCAAAGCTTGGTTGAGGCTGTCGGCAACACCGACGTCAACTGGGTCCTGGTGGCTCCTGCAATGCTTCACTCCATGGCTCATGACACCCAGGCGCTAGCCGTACTGTCGGAAAAGGTTGAGAAACTCTTCTACATTGGCGGGAGTCCATCCAAGCACGCGGGCGACGTGGTTCGCGCCCGTGTTCCACTCTACCAAGTCTTCGGCTTGAGCGAATCTGGATCGCTGCCGCTGGTCTATCGAGACAGTCTGTCCCGCGTCACCGACTGGCGAGCCGTCGAGTTCCACCCCAATCCAGGGCTCAACTGCGTCATCGCTTCGGCAATCTGCATGAGCTCGTCCTCGTCAAAAGTCCCTTCACGGGCGATCCGAGCCTGTGTTTGCACTATTCCCGGACCTCGACGAGTATGAAACGGGTGATTTCTTCTCGCCGCATCCAGAAAAGCCAAACTCGTGGGTATACGAGAGCCGCGCCGACGACGTCTTGGTGTATTCTACCGGCGAGAAGACCAACCCGGTCACGTTTGAGAACAACGTCTGCGGACACGCGCTCGTGCGTGGTGCCGTCATGATTGGCGAGGGAGATTCGAGTCGTCGCTTCTCGTCGAGCTCGTGGACAGCAAAGAGCTCTCCGATGAGCAGTCCGTGCTGGCGGCCATCGACAGCATCTGGCCTGCTGTCGAGGAAGCGAATTTGGCCTATCCTGGATATGCACGCGTCTCTCGTTCCAAAATATTGCTCACTGAGCCGTCAGTTCCCATGGCTCGCACCGGCAAGGGGACCGTGCAGAGGAGAGCCACCATTGCGCTGTACCAAGAGGCGATTGATGACTTGTATTCCCGGAACAAGGTTGTCTCGGACTTCGTTTTTCCATCGGGCTTTGAGGCGGGGAGTGCGGAATCTGTCGCGAGGGTTTTGGAAGCCGTCGTCAAGCATTTGACGGGTTGGAGCCGTGTCTCACACGACGCCGACTTCTTCGCGCTCGGGATGGATTCTTTAATCGTCTCAAGACTCAGTCAGGAGCTACAACGTCATTCTCGACTCACGTGGATTGATCCGAAAGCAATCTACGAGAACCCCTCGGTTAGTCTGCTGACTCGTTCAATTGTGGAATGGACAAGCGGAAATGTCGCAGCACAGAGCCGGCTCGAGCAAATGTCCCGAATTTATGAAGAACAGACAGCAGCACTTTCACATCTTTGCAAAGATGTGGTAGATGTGCGAGAAACCAGAAAGGCCACTCCGCGCTCCAGAACCCATGTTGTTCTTCTGACCGGATCGACCGGTGGTGTCGGGTCATTTCTTTTGGACAAGCTCCTTCAGGACGACAGCATCAGTCATGTCTACTGTCTGAACAGATGGCAAGACTCACGGGTGGTCCAAGTGAGACGGAACAGGGAACGGGGTCTTGGGGTCGACTTCCCGCCACCTCGGGTTACATTCCTGACAGGTCAATTGGGCAAGACGGACCTGGGTCTGCCAGCCTCTGTGTTGCGTCTTCTTCAATCCCAAGTGACTACAATCGTCCACAATGCTTGGCCCGTGGATTTCAACCTGTCTCTCATCTCTTTCCAGCCCAGCCTGGACGGACTCGTGAATTTGCTCTCGCTGGCAGCTCATTCGGCCAGCCGTCCATCAGTGCTCTTCCTGTCCAGCATCAGCGCCACATCAAACTACCCCCGGCAGCTTCTCCTGGATCCGAGACCACCGTGCCCGAGACCATCATTTCTGATCTGGCATCTCCTGCAGCAACAGGCTACGGGGAGAGCAAGTTCCTCGGCGAGTTGGTTCTAGAGTACGCCTCCAGGAACCTTGGCCTGAGACTGCCGTCATACGCGTTGCACAGGCAGCTGGATCGGCAGACCTGCGGCGAGGCTGGAATCGACACGAGTGGTTCCCAACTCTTGTGCTGACCTCGAAGCAAATTGGTGCGCTGCCGGAAACGCTCGGGTATGCTGACCATCAGCATCCAGCCGGCCTGCTGGGCGACATGGATTGATCCCACCGATCGCCTGAGCAGCTTCATAGTGGACAGTTTCAAGGTTTTGGCGACGAGGGAGACTGGCGGGGAAAGCCACTTGTTCTTCACGCGGTGAACCCTTGAGCACGACGTGGACAGCTCTACTGCCCACGGTGAAGAGAAGTCTTTCAGATCCATCGAGCGACTCCCGATTGGATGAGATTCAGGTAGTCCCTTACACGGAATGGGTCGCCTTGTTGCGCGCGAGATCAGCGCCGGGAAACAAAGGAATGGCTCTCCTCGGAGACCAAGGCAGAGGTACCCGGGCTCAAGCTATTGGATTTCTACGCCAGTCTTGCCCACCAAGGCGGCAGTATGGCTCGCCTGAGCACTGACCTGACAGAGAAGCTGATCCCTCGTCTTCGGACTTGCGAGCCTCTACGCCCCGAGTGGATGGTCGGCTGGATCCGCGACTGGTTGTCTTGAGAACGGCGTCGTCAAGTTTGTACTGGAGCGTTCTGGGAAGTCATTTATACAATAAATCATCTCTAGTATGCAAAGACCGTATGTTTGAGCATTGGGGGTTGTCTTGGCAATATGTCCGGATATGTCAAGTTGATGTCTAGCATCTTCTTCATTGTAGTTGTTCGTATTGATCTTGATAGCGTAATAATTCTTGGGTTCTTGGCCCTAAGCCACCTGCTGCGAGGGTTCAGCTGATTATATATCGAATTCGCTGTCAATGAGGTGCTTGGCTTTACCTAGTTCACGTCTTGCGCAAGCCAGACCGTCGATGATGACCCCCACCCAAGCTTTGCTTTGAGCTCGTACCTGTGGTTCAGAACGTCCCCGGGGTTAGGTGATGCAATGTGTCCCTGTCATCCGGGAATGTTCTCTTCGTCATTCAGGGCATCAGACGGAATAACTGTTGACGCTATAGAATTCAGCCCGCCGTGGGAATCGGCCAAGGCGTAAGGGAGGAAACTCCAATGGCATACCAGGAGCGGGTGCTTGGCAAGAGAACAGTATGAAGAGCACAGGCTTATTGACTGCAGTGATGTTAACCGACAGCGAGTACGTAGTGTAATGTAAAGTGAATAAATGTCAGCTGCACGTGACTTTTGTGGAGTCCAGTTGGACGGAAGAAACGGCCTGTCTCTTTCGAGGATTGTGAGCGTTGGCTTTTTGCGGTGAGACAAGGCGAAGTTCTGGAAGCCAAAAATCTGGCCCTCCGTCCAATCATCTCGCCCCACTCGTTCGAATAGATCACGTTATTTTAGAGTTTTCCCGTTTTCGATCTGACCAATCGCGCGTGCCCAGGAGCTGCTAGTTTCCCAACAGCAACGAGTCACGTTGTCGCAGGCGTATCTCTACCAATCAAATAACACGTCCCGGGTTTGTGTGCGTCTCTCTCTCCATTCTCATCTCCACCTCGGCAGAACTTAGCCCGATTGCCGCCGCATCCGTGATTGGTATGTAAACGGCGCGTAACGCCAGCCAATCGCTGTTCATCCCGGACACGAAGAGTTTGGGTGATTTTATATCGATATTTCTACATGGAACAAACAGGATTTGGCTACTGACTCGGACTTCACTAGGCCACGATGCATGTGACGACCGCGATTAGTCCACCAGGGATCAATCTACGCAATGAAACGGATGCCTTCGGCAGATATCAAACGGCAGCCACACTCTGAGAGTCGCTAGATTACAAAATGGCAGCAGCAAGTCAGGGACTGCAGCTAGATAGCAATACAAAATCAGTGGTCAGATTGGGTATATCAACGCGTTACTACCTGGCTGGCTTTTTTCAATATAGAGGGGCTGATGTATGAAGAGCTCCGATATACTTACTACCTGTGCTAGTAGTGCCTGCGCAAGTCGGTCTGGCGAAAACGTACGTATTTCAGCCAATCGCCCATGTCATTGGCCTTTGTCATCGAGGCTCAGCCGATATCGAACCGTCTGTAGTGCAGGAAATTTCATGCCGCCAGCCGGCCTGATTCTTGTAGCCTACGGGCTGCCATCGTGACAGGATCGTATTACAATGTAGCCATATGAAGTCATCAGGGCGTAACTCCCACCAATGGGAGGTTGGGGTGGGGAGGGAGGGGGCGCCAAATGGAGAACATCTAAACATTAGCTGCTAAAAAAAAAAACCCCGCCGACAAAGAAAATATGGGTGAAGAAAACGGGTACGACGTTGTTTCTCGGGGTTACACCAACGGAACGCTCTTGTGAAAAGGTTTGCGCTACAACAAGATGTGCACACGGGGAAAAGGGATGACGCGAGCAACTTGGGAGTATATAGTTTGAAGCTCGAAAAGAAGGAAGCTTTCATTCTTCAAGCCTCTTCAATACCGTACCAACGCGAATCAGAAGCTTCAGCCAGATGGCTGGTCCGTAGCAGATCCGACGGACAGGCCAACCGCCTGGTAGTGGGATGCGTTGATTCGGCTTCTGCCTCATCTTGAATGACGCAGTACTGCTTCTGATATCTCGGCTCTTGACTTGAAGTAGTATAGACGATGGCAAGCGCCAACACGCAGTGGCGTCAGGCCCTCGCTGACCCCCAACACCCGCTTTCGAGAGAGATTCAAAGGAAACTTTTCGCGTGCTTTTGTTGTGATTCTGTCAACTTATACTTTCAGGAATGACATGTGACATGAGAGCCACCGACAAAGTCAGTTTATACAAGGCGCCGTCGAGGGAAAACTGCCGGGCCCGCAAGCGTTGGATCCGAGAGGGACGGGCGGTCCAGTAGCAATGAGCATTCACATCGTGACGTATTACGATGTTCTCGATTCCTACTTTGCGGCACAATATTCAGCATCAATGACTTCATCCAAGGCGCCTTTTGAGCAACTGCCGGGCCCGCATGTGTTGGATCCGAGGGACGGACGGACCAGTAGAGTAGCAATGACATTCGCATCGTGACGCATTACGATGTTCTCGGTTCCTACTTTGCGGCGTAAAATTCAGCAAGAATGACTTCATCCAAGGCGCCTTTTGAGCAACTGCCGAGTTCACATGTGTTGGGTTACAACTCACAAGGCTCAGCATGGACTTTCCAACTCTTGGGTCTCCGGTATACTCGACATGCTGCGAACTATAAAGGAGGTCGAAGTCGTCTATCCCAAGTCCTTCATCCAATACAGAACACAATTACACATTCCCAAGTCTTTCAACCCCTTCCAGAAATCGCAACACAACTTTTATTTTTATTTATTTTTTTAAGAAAATGTATCTCAACGTTTCCATCTTGGCTACCCTCGGTTCTCTCGCTCTGGCAGCGAATCCAGACAAGCCCGCCATCAACCCTGGGACCGACTGGCAGACGCGTGAGACTGACTTCTCAACAATTTGCCTCCTGTCGGCTCCAGGCGGGACTACTGGGCTGAGGAGTGGATTCCCACGTCTTGCAAGGAGAAGACGAAGGATTACCACAAGGATCCTGCCGATATCACCGTGTGGGACACCCATTATGACGACTGCAGCGCCCCGTGGACCATGTGTCGACACAAAGACTGTTCGTCCTCCGAGGACGAGCTGACGGAATCCTTTGGCCGCGTGCCTATTCACATGCGGCAATGGATCAGGTAACGTTCCTTCTCCCCTTCCCCTTATCTCGTGGTGGTCCGACGCTGACGACGCGAACCGTACAGGCATGTTATCTGCGTGCCCGAAACAGGTGGCGCCATTGCCTATGCCGTGGGCGGCGGAGACATCATATGGGAGAAAAGGTTTCCTCTCGACCTTTCTCCACGAGGTCTCGCACCACTTGGATGCGTCTGCCCTTCCCCAGTTCACCCAGCCGTTCAGCGACTCGAACGAATGGCAATCGCGTTATGCAATGGACTCGGCCACCATCACCGGATACGGACGAAGCAACTGGCGTGAGAACTTTGCGGACACAGCGCCGGATGCCATATATGACAAG
Organism: Epichloe brachyelytri; assembly: GCA_023650705.1. Classification (NCBI taxonomy): domain Eukaryota; kingdom Fungi; phylum Ascomycota; class Sordariomycetes; order Hypocreales; family Clavicipitaceae; genus Epichloe; species Epichloe brachyelytri. The sequence goes on from CP097976.1 coordinate 6,037,768, forward strand.
CTCGTCGCGGGAGGCTTTGAATCCATCAACCCCAGCTGGGAAACGGTTTCGCACCAGTACACCTCGTACCAGGACTATCTCGGAGACATGATTCTTCCCGAGGCACCTGCGACATGCATCGCGACAACTCGCCCACGACGTCCAAGGCCGACGGCGACCAGTCTGCACTTCAGTTTGATCTCGGAACTCGGCCAGACATTAGTATCAAGGATGAGAACATTACCGTGATTGAGAATGATGCCGCTGCCGAGGGTATCAAGCTTTGCGAGGGGCGACACGTTTAGGGGGTTGAATGGCTAGTCAACTGGTTCGATGCTTTTCAAATCACCTCAAGTTACAGGGTGTTGTCTGAGGTGTGTCTAGTCTAGTCTCATGTCAATCCATGTAGCGCAATGAGCAGAACCGACCGAATGATAAGTCTCTGGCCGAGGAGAATTAATTTAAATTACCACGAGACAAATGGTGCAATCGCGCGGGACGGGCCGCGACGGATAATTCAAAGTTCTTCTCCATCTATTTGCGGGAGGCTCTTTATGTGTGACCAGTAACCACTCCGTACTAACGATGGATTCATGAACAATCCTCTCTTGAGCCTTGGGCATTCTTGCGTCCCCGGCCAACATGACCATAATTAGAATTGGAACTAGCCCGGTCCTGTCCCGAGTGAAGCACAGAGTGGAGCAACAACCAGCCGCGATGCGGTCAGCAATCTCAGCTCAGCTCGGCGTTTGGACAAGGGGGAAAGGGGTAGGTAGCTTGAAGCTTCCATTCTCCAAGATCAGGAAACGCATCTCCTCTTTTTCAATCCACCAGTCACCAGTCACCATGTTCAGGCCATCTGGCTCGAAGCGGCCCGGAAAAGGTGACAAAGATGACAAATGGCAGACATACGACCTGGACTGGCCGCACTCGCAGCGCTGGAACCCCGAATACCATGTGCCGCGCAACTCGCTCGACAACGCGGCAGCCGGCTCCCAACGAGCTCAAACGTTGCCCTCGGGAACCGCAGGAAGACACAAGGGCGCCCTGTCTTCGCGGGGGAGGAGGAGGAGGAGAGCAAGACCAAGGGCCGGTCGATGCGCAAAACCAGCTGTCAGACTTGTCGCACTGGGTCGAGACCCTCTCCGAGATTTACATGAACAATCTGGAGAACCGGGCTCGATGGGACCCCGATGGCTCAGCATCACGCGCCGCGAGCGGTACGACGGCCTCTCGCGCAGCTCCGTGACCATCATGGACTACCTCGACGGGGATCGCGCCCGCAAACAACCACCTGCACGAGCAGAGGCCATCTCGGCGTCGCGCTGCAGACCAGGCCCCGGAGCTCGGCGGTGCGCGTCATCCTCGTCAACGACCTGAGCCGCTTCACCATGGGCGCGCTGGGCCAGCTCTACGCCGTGGACCCCGAGTTCTGGTTCGAGCACCTCACCAACTCGGGCTACGCCGCGAGCGACAGCCAGCTCAAGGTCTCCAACGCCGTCTGGATGAACTGGGCGGAGCGAGAAACCCGGTTCCGGCATCGCGCACTGCCGGGCATTGGGCAGAGGACGCAGTGGAACACGCCCGGTCGGACTGGGCAGCGAAGCTGGGCACACGTCCGATGGGGTCGACTGGGTCTCCTCCACTACCTGGGGAAGAAGGGGTTCCGAGAAGACGAGATCGAGTACAGACTCGGCGACGGGAGGTGGCTCGTCGAGCGGGATGTCCAGCTGAACAAGTACGGTCACCTCGTGACGCGCGAGAGGATGAAGAAGGCCCGGGACCAGCAAAACGGCAAGGGCAAGGAAAAGGGCAAGGGCAAGGAAAGGAACAGGAAGCCACGTACATGAGATGCAAGGGTCCAACATCTATCGCGCGTACAGCACCTTTGACGGCCTTCCTAAGAATGTATCCTCGTGGCGTAACAGGGACCTGCGAGTCGTGGCACCCGAGGGCATGAGCTACTGGTCTGGGCAAGATGAGCACGGCCAAAGGATAGGTACGTCCCTTACTCCTGGCGAGTCTTTTCTTTTTCTCCCCTCTTAAAGAGAGAAAATAGAGAGCTGGAGAAAGAGGAGCCTGCGCAGATCACTGCTAACAAGACCCCCGACAAAACATACATGGTGCAGACATCATCATCTGTGATCCAGCCCGCTGCATGAAGCACACCACCACGGAGGAGACCACACCGTCTCTCACATTCATGCCGCGCGCCATGGAAATAGACTCGTACGACGACGAAGAGCTCTGGCGCACAGCCTCCGTGGAAGAAACCTACCTCGACCCTCCCCGCCGTTGCCCACCAAGAAAGAGCTGAAGCGGCAGAAGAAAGAGCGGATGGCCAAGCGAGGAGTCAGGCGCGCCAAACGATTCGGACGAAATGGATCCGTGGACAGTGATAAGGAGCTCGGCATCGATCCCGACCGCGACTCCGGTCCCGGCTCCGGCTCCGACTCCGGCCCCGGCCCCGGCCCCGGCTCAGACTCCGAGTTTGACTTCACCGGCGACGATGAGTACGACGAAGAGTACGAGAGATCTGCGGGCAGAGTACCAGAATCCGAAACCTCACTCTCGCGACCGCGACTTTGCCCGCAAATACGCCCTGTCCACGCACGAGCTGCTGGGCCGTCTGCTCCGCGCCGTCCCCACGGAGCACCTCCTGCGAGACGATGGCGCCGTCCCCGTCGTCCCGTCCATGCTGAGCCGCCTCGTCCTCGACGACTCCTGGCAGCTGCTCGCCGAGATGCGCCTCCAGCTAGACCACCTGGACAACGATCTGACGGCCACGCTGTACGAGCAGCTCGTCGAGTCCATCGGGAACTCGACGAGGCAGAACCTCGCGTGGATGCGGTGCGCGCTCCAGGACCTGCGGGACTGGGCGGGGCACCTCCAGCAGGAGCAGAGCGAGGCCGTTCTGCGGCCGCCGCGCCAGACGGCCGATGAGGTCGCCGCGCTGAACGCCGCGCTGCAGAGCCTCCAGGCGCGCAGCGAGCAGACGATGAGCCTGCTCGTGTCGTCCATGACGCTGGCCCAGTCCTCGGCCGTCATCGAGCAAACCTCTGGCATCAACAAGCTCACCGAGCTGGCCTTCTTCTTCATCCCCGTCTCCTTCGTCACCTCCATCTTCTCCATGCAGGTCCGCGAACTCACCTCGTCACCTCCCGGATCTGGACATGGGGCTCGCGCTCTCCGTCGTCGCCCTCGCGACCTACCTCGTGCGCATATCTCTCCGGTCGCCGTCCGTCCGCATCTCCATTCTCCACTGCCGCGCCACCATCATCAACCGCTTCTCCCCGTCCCGATCCGCGTCTGCCTCGCGCCGCCTCAACTCGGTCGGAAACAGGGCCATCTCCAAATTTCTCTTCTTCTTCTGCGTCGTCGTGAGCAGCGTTCTCCTGATGGTCTTCGCGGTACTGACGTCCGTCTTCATCATCACCTTTGGGGTCTGGATGGGTGCCGTCGCCGTCGCCATCTACTTCATCGTCACGCGCTGGCCCGAGCCCGCGGTCCTGGTCCCTTGCTTCGTCTCCATCCCCGTTGCCTTTCTGTGCATGGGCGTCTCGTGGTATTGGGGAGACGAGATCATGGACAAGGCGACTGATGTACTCATGTCGTGGCTGGAGCGGATGAAAATGATGTTCCCCACGCATTGGGTCCTGGATAATGTGGATGATGATGATCTAGCCAAGGAGGGCGTCAATACGTACGCTCGGCAGGCATTTGTGCTGGCGACTTAGACGGAGTGGTTGCCGATTATAGTCTATTCGAGCAGAGTTCGAAGCGACGGATACCTGTTGTTGAACTTCCAATATTATTCACTGTTTCAGCTATACCATGTATATTTTCCGTCGAGATGGGAAGTTTTTATCTATAAATAACGAAAACATGTCAAGTCAATATACTCCGTCAACCACTCGCAAACTTGGACATGGCCCTCAACCCCGGCGGTCCATACACCCAAAAGATGACTGGCGCCACCCAATCGGCCCATGCTCCAGCCGGTACCAGAACAATCGGATCGGCCTCTGAAACAGCGTGTCAGATGTGCCTGCCATCTTGAGAGGCGTCTCCGAGACGCTTTTCTTTTCGTCGCTCATGGATGTCGACTGTTGAGTCTTGACTTTGCAGATGGGAGTGTGGGTGTGTCACTGGGTGAGTCTTCCGCTGGGCACGCGTCTGGTTGGAGAGACAAGGGTGCTTGACGTGAAGTTCGCTTGCAGGAGGTGATTATATATGAGTTCAATCGTCGTGCAGTTCCTCGGGCGGTCGACAGATGTAGCTTTTCGGCGGGTCGCCTGCCAAGGGTGCTCGCACGCCTACGTCGTACAAAGTAGTCTTGAAGTTGAACGAGGGTGGTGGACCAATATCCCTTTCAAACAGAATCAGCCAGGAGGTCGGCCTCTCGAGGCGGAGATATTCGGCTGCTCTAAATTGCGCCCGCCCAAGATTGTGATACAGTGTCGTCCATGTCCTCATTAGAGACGGTGCCACCCATTTCCATTATTCCGTACATATCCCAAGATAGGAAGTTTTGCAAGTCGTCAAGATCCAGAGCATCACACATGGGCAGCGTGGGCAGCGTGGGAACCACCTTCCGGAGCGGGTTTGGCACTGGTCGCTCGTGCTGCAGGCTTGATTTGACTGACACCTCTTGGCTTAGACCCACGAGTTGGTGAGCCGCTACACTGGTCCCGTCCCATGACGCCGGGCCTCCCGCATGTGGGTTCCTTGTGCTAAAGCTTGAGGCCCCTGAGGTTGCTTCGCCGCCGTCGGGCCCCCAGCTCGCCGGCCGCCGCAGGGCGGGCTAATGAAGGAAGAGAGAGTGGGGAGGAGAACAAGATCCGGTGATTTCGGGTCTTGAGTTTTGTTCGTGCCGTTTGACCTGGAGGATAAAAGTTAGGGCTTGCCTCCTCGGTATTGCTATTCATTCGTGATACTTACATGGCCGTTCTGTGAGCTTCAAGTTGATCGTCCGACTCTAAACTATTGAGCAAATCATCGCGGGCGACAGTTTGCTGAACCTTGGACAACCATCGCTCGATTGTTGCAGACTGCAGAGTTTGAAAAGATCAGTTTTCCGGCCAACCACACGAGCTCTGGGAAATGACATTACCAATGAATGCGCAATGGGGAAAAGAGTGGACATCATGCGAAGGACGCGGCCGTTGCTCTCCACGGCCTTGACAGCGTCTCTCATCTTGGCTTCTGCATCAGGCCGATTGGGGTCCAGCAAACGTGCCACGTAGTATAACATGACACGACTGCTGTCATACACGAAGAAAGGCAGCAGGCTGTCCGATAAGAGACGAGAGCCATGCTCAGCGGCTTCGGCTAGAATATCCGCAATCTGTTGGGCATGATAGTAGCAGTTGGCCTGCGCAGTTTGGAGGAATTCCCGATGCTCCCGCGGGAACGTGAACGGTTTCGGCAGCTTGAAAAGGTCGGGCATGGTGAGTTTGTAAAGCTCGAGGTAATTGTGATGATAAGTACAATGTATGAGAACCAGCGCTCCCAGCTGATTGGAGTCGAGGCGGGCGTAAATGGTCTCGGTGGTGTACTCGACAAAGTCTGGCAGCTCTCGGCGCCACAAGTTCAGGTCCGCATCCAGGGCAGCGAATAGGAGTCTGGCTGCCAAGGAGGCGGCCCAGCATGCAAGTGATTGACATATCGAACGATGCGCTTCCAGAGAGCAACAACTCGAATATAGTATGCCATGATGCCCATATTGGCAGCAGGCCGTCGAGGGACAATCGCGGGAGGGAGGAACTGCAAGACGTGACCCACGCCAAGCGTTTCGGTGACAGACGGGATTCGCAAGCCAAAATTTCGCTCGTTGGACGGCAGCTGAATCTTGATATCATTTTCTCGCAGCAGGGTCAACTGATCAACTCCGCTGCCAGCCCAAGCATCCAGAACATAGCAGGCCCACATGAGACGTCGGCGGCTCTCTCTGGATGCTACGGACGGCGCAGTGCTGTCCTCCTGCGCGCAGAGAATATCCGAGTTGTACTCGACATTGATCTTGAGAGCATGCGCCATCCGCACAGCCAAGCCACTGATCATCAAAGCTTGACCATACTCACCGAGTCGGAAGTGGAAGTCATGAAGGAGTACGGCAGTCTGGGAGTAGGTCAGGTCAGAATACGTTCTTTTGATGATTCCCACTAATCCATCCATCATACCATTAATCGTTGTACGGAGATTTTGCCAAAATTTGCCAGCATGAGAGACTCGGCTCTCTTGGCCCACTGGTTCCCAGCATTTTTCAACCAGGATGGAGGAGCAGTAAAGTCTCCTGACCAGCGGTCAATACGAGGAATCTGAAAAGCTGTTAGAAATGGAAGAAGAAGAAGAAGAAGACAAACATACTTGGCTCCATGGGCGCAGGTGATATGCAGGAGGGCCGACTCATCGTCAGAGCTGAATCCCTTGTCCAGCTGTCTCATGAACGACGGCTTATGCACGAATGCGAAGCAACGAAGAGGATGGAGATTGGAGAAGTACTGCTCGACAACCCGGCGAAGGTTCCTGCTTGTCGGCAGATCCGGGGACAACAGCCTACTTACGGGTCAGACGGGAATTTCCACAAGTGGCACAGCAGCGCAGCTTTTTGAACTTGCCATGCCAACGGGTGCGAGGCCAGTTGTTCACTTGAGCCATGATGTGGAGCCGAAGTGGTGGTGGATACTGCCTCGGACAAGACGGATGACTTGTCGTTGACCTCGTCCATGAGCTTGGTATCCATGTCAGTCGGTGCAGTCGCAGTCGGACTGCTGTCGTCCTCCTCATCAACCGACGTGGCCCGCAACTTGTTCATGTTGCGAGTCCATCTCGGCGCCGCACCCCATCGTAGACACACTGAATCAGCTTCGCGGAGCATCTCGAGCACTTGGGGCGATGGCCGCTGCACTTGGTCTTGGACAGCCGGCAGCTCTGGCACGAGCGATATGTGCGCATCTTCCGCAACGATATGGGTGACGGAGGGGCCCGGCTCCCGCTCTGAGTCGATCCGTCATTGGCGACACACTCGAGCTGTAGCCGCTCGCAGTTGCGGCAGCCGTGCGGGCGGCCATCGCATTTGACCTGTTTGTTCGTCCGTCGTACCTGGCAGTCAGTCACCCGATGCGCCATGAGATGCTCGCATGACTCTCACTCTGCTGGTCGGTCGGTTGGTTGGTTGGTTGGTTGGTTTACCTTGCGCGCCCGACACACTCGGCAGCCCATTGTGTCTTGTCTCCAAAAACAACGATGCAGTTACGTGCCACTGCTTGCTGCGACAGCTGTAACAGCTGGCCTGACATGTTTGTTTCCTGGAAAAGTCAAGTCCTTAAACGCAGCAAGAGCGACCGGCCGAGTAGGTTTCTCTAGGCTTCTCGGGAGGTGATTGGGCGAGATAAGGGAAAGCGGCCGAGGAGCCGATGCGTATGAGTGAATTGGGCTGGCTGCATGAGTGACGCTAGCGATGGGTCCTGGTGGCGTGATCAAGCGTTGTGTCAAGGGAATCGTGTGAAGGTTGTTAATTCCTCGCTAAGCTAGTCTCTGCTAGTCCACTATATATACGCCTACCCTAGTCACGTGTTATAATAGGTGCTGCTAATTTTTATATAATACCCTTATTATTAAATATTATTATATTTATATCCTCCTTAAGTAAGTTCCTCTCTTCTTCCTAAGTAATTATTCTTACTAATTCTATATTATTATCTAGCTATTATCCCCTTATTCTATCTTAAAATACGCTTCCTAGCGTATATCTTCCTTTATATTAGATATATTCTATACTTTTACTAGAGAAAAGTATATTCCTATTATATATTATATAAGTAATGCTATATTTCTATTAATTATTTCTAGCCTTTATACCTAAAATATCTAATATCTTATTTATATATTAATTATATTCTAGTTAGTATCTATAATTATATAATTATCTAGCTAGGTAACTATTACTATATTATCCTATACTACCTTAGTTAACCTATTAAATACTATATTATTTTCCTTAATTATATTAGTTACCTAGTTTATAATTATATCTTACTTATCTTTATCCTAGCTTAATTATAGTCTTTTCCTTATCTTTAAGACTTCCTCTATAAATACTACCCCTAGTCCTAGGTTTATACTTATATTCCTTACTCTAGGTAGTAGTATAAATATTTTAGTAAGTTATAGGTACTATACTACTACTAATTATTATTATAGTAGTGCTAATACTAGTAAGTTAATTAGAGTAAATCCTATTATTAGGTAATTAAAAGTTAGTAAATTTACTATTTATACTTATAGTATAGTTACCTACTACTATTATAAGGCTTCCTTACTTCTTATATTATTATTCCTATTTTTTATTAGAGTTAATTATTTCCTAAATTTATCCTAATTAATTCCCTAGTAAGTGCTTACTAGTAACTAACTAATAGTGTAAATCTTAGTTACTAAATTAATATTATATATATAGTTTCCCTTATAGGCTAATCTTCCCTAAATAGATCTAGCTAATACTAGTATAGCTAAAGTCTTCCTAGTATATTATAGAAATTACCTAATTTCTTAACTAGCCTATAGTTAGATAGCTATACTATTAATTTTAAAAACATTAAAAATTCTTTAATAAATCTATTATCTTATAGGTATTTCTTAGCCTCTAGAGTTATAAATCTCTAATAGTTTATTATAAAATTATCTATAATATAATAGATAACTATATTACTAATAATTACTTAGACTTTTTAACTTTACTCTAAGGCTTCTATAGCATTTATTATGTTTATTTACTAAGATAAGTATATAATTAATATATTATAGTTATATTAGATATTAGATAAAAGTGTTATATTTAGTATATAAGGTAAAAGGGAAGTGTGTAAGGTAAAAATAAAGGATAAAGTAGTAATCCTAAGTATAAAGGTAAAAATTTTCTCTTATAGCTATAATACCTATTATTACTACAATAAATCTAGCTTATTCCTTATAGCCTAACTTTAATAGCTATTAAGCTATTTATTAATTTAGTAACTACTACTAGTAGTAACTATTAATTATATATTAGGGCTAAACTTTTAAACCTAACTAGATACTTTATGTTTCCCTTCTCCTTATTCTAGGCTAGAATTATCTTAACTTTATAATCTACTAGTTAAATTAGTGCTATTACTCTAAACTATTTACTAAATATATCTTTATAGAATTACTCTAAATAGTTAATTAAGATTACTAGATAAATCCGCTAGTTATCTAGTATATCTAGTTTATAGGCTAACCTCCTAACCTATTATATAACTTAGAAAGGTCTAGTGAACTTTAGTCTATATTTTAGACTTATAATTCTTAGAATTATATATGCCTAATTATCTAACCTAACTAATACTTAGTCTCCTACTATAAAAACTTACTAGTATACTTCTAATTATAATATATCTTTATCTAGATTACTACTATTATAATTATATTATATACTTATAGTTATTCTAATAGCTTATTTAATATTTCTAGCTCCCTTAGGTATAATAAGGAAACCATATTATTAGGGAAAATCCTATAATAATCTAGTTTAGGATTATTCTATTATTTTAATTATTATATTATTAAATTTTAATTATAATTATAGTAGTGTCTATTACTATAACTAATTATTATCTAGTTATATAAAGTATATCTAGATAGCTAACTTAATTATCTATATAGTTTATTTTATCTATTTATTTATTTATAAATAATATACTATTAAGTGTAATAATTTTATTCTAACTAGTTCTTAGAATACCTTCTATAATACTACTAAGAATCTCTAATTATAATTACTTATAATTACCTTAGGTATTCCCTAGTTTACTATTAGTAACTAATTATATAACTTTTTTATATATATTACTACTATAATATTATTTTAATAAGGCTCTAATATAGTTTATTTACTAAATTTATCTATAATTACTAGTATAGAATTATTACCTTTAACTAATACTAGTAATAATAATAGGAAATTAATTAAGATTATATAATATAGTGCTAGTAGTGCTAATAATAGTTATAGGTTATTATATTATAGATACCTCCTTACTTAGTAAACTTAATATAAGGGGTATTTTCTTAAGTATTATTATAACCTACATAAGCTATATAGTATATAGAATTATTATATAATCTTACTTAACTTTAGGTAACCTATATAATTACTATTATATATAGAATTATATAAATCTCTAATTATAGACTTAGGTATATATAATTATAGCTATATCCCTAGGGTTATCTTCTAGAGTAAGCTATCCTCCTAGCTAAATAGTAGCTTAGCTTAGTTTTCTATAGGTAATTAGGTATTAGTTTCTAGCACTATCTTAATATATTACTATGTTAGGTCCTAGTTATATCCTAGTTATATTAAATCCTTAAAATTAGGAGATATTCCTACTAAAGACACTATTAGTCTTTCCGCTATAGGTATAGTAAACTATAGTATTAGTGTAATAACTAGATTATATTCTATGTATTACACTATATAGTTTGTCAAGCGGAAAACAACACCTAAAAGACACGATGCTAGCCCACGGTCGCAAGTAGCTCTGTAGCTTACACATAATAGGAGGGGTTAATTAACTTAATAATATTAATTATAATAATAGCTAGAGATATCTTATTATATAAAGATACTCTAGATTAAATAGTTTATTAGATTAGAAGTGCTATCTTAATTAAATAAGGGAAATAATCTTAGTTTATCTTATTATAAGCTTAGGTATTTTCTTAATAAAACTTAGTAAAACTTAAGGGTTAATTTAAGAATCTTATAGTATATAAATACTATAAAAAGAATCTAGCTATAGGTAGTCTCTTTATAAATTAAATAGTCCCTTACTTAGATAACTAATATTATTATCCCTTATTATATTATCTATCTTAATAATCCTTAGTGCTTATTATTATAATTATATATTTCTAGGTATATATCTTATAGTATATAATACCTCCTAGGTATACACTAGTTATCCCTAACTAAGTGTGTATACTAATAACTAAAGTGCCTTATAAGTATAGTTAGTAACTAATACCTTATACTAAAAAGAGAGGGTATTATTTAATCTAGTATACTTAAGTCTAATCTAATTAATCTTATATAATAGGACTCCTAAAGTAAAGAGAAGTATTAAAGTAAAAGAGATAAAAAGGAAAATTTATAATAATAATAAGAGTAGTAAAAAAGAAAAGGAGAGCTAAATAGGGAAAGAAAAAGGTAATAAAGAGAAAGGAAAAATATATATATATATAATACCTCCTAGCTAAAAACCTAAGTTTTTATCTCCTAAGAGAGCTTTAGTATTTTTAGTATTTAAGGATATATAGTAAGTAATATTAGTAAGGGAGTATAAACTATAGGTTACTTAGCTTCTTACTAAGTTACTCTTTTTATAGTTCTTATACTAATTAATTAATCCTTAAGTATACTTCTTTTCTTACTAGTAAGCTTTAATAATCTTAGCTTATATTCTATAGGGCACTAAACTAAGTAGTATTATAGATATATATATAAATAATATTAGTAAGTATATAATAGTTTTCCTTTACACTACTCTCTATACTCTAAGGAATAGAAGGAGATTAATTATTATAGCTTAACCTATATCTTTAAGAGAATATTAAATTATTCTTTCTTTTACTTATCTAAGTAAAGTCTTATAGTTATATACTTACTCCTATCTAATAACTCTATAAATCCTTAGTAACCTTAGCTAATCCCTAATATCTATCTAAAAAGTATATTTATTATTACTTACTATATTTAAAAAGCCTTCCCTATAGTAATAGGTATTTAATTCTCCTTACTATATTAGAGTGCCTTAAGCTTTATAGCTAAAGATAGTAGTATTAACTTATATTTAGTAATAGATAATAATATAGATAAAGATATAAGTAATATTTAATAACTTTTTCTTTTACTTAATCTCTATTTTTCTATATTAATTAGAGGTAAATTATCTTAGGCTTCTTACTATATTTATCTTTCTTAATCTTATAGTATTTCTTATATACTAATATTAAAAACCTTAGGGTTATTAGTAAAAATATAGGCTATAGGCTACTAAAAGTCCTAAATATAGAGATTATTATTTTATATTATATTAGTATACTATTTAATTAGGTAATTCTTATTAGTAATCTAAAGTTTCTAGGGCATAACTACTATACTAATAGGTAGCCCTTTACTAACTATCTAGATTATAAAGTATAGTATTAAGTACTTTATTATATTTTATACTAGATATTAAAGGTTAAAATCTTTCTAATATACTAATTCCCTTAGTAACTAATCTCCTATTATAAGCTTATTTATAGCTATATCTTATAGGACTCTAATAGTTCTCTTAAGTGCTTTAATATAGCTATATTTTAGGTCTAGGATATTATTAGATATTATCTAATCCTTAAGATATAACTTAAACTACTAACTAATAATAGAATTCTTACTAAAAGTATATAATTATTTAAGCTTAATATTATACTTATTTAGTGTATTCTAGTTCTCTATAATTAGATTAAGTACTTAGTAACTAACCTAGTAGCAAATTATTTAGAGAAGAAACCCTAGGTATATATACCTATATTCCTAGTTTCCTTTTACTTTATTACTAGGACTATAATTACCTTAAAATTATAGGGATAGTTTATAAGTTATATAATCTATCCTTACTTACCTATAAAGTCTATAAAATAAGTTATTCTTTCTTTATCTATACTATTAAAATAGTATAAGTATTCTTACTTTTTATTAAATATAAAAGTAATTTAGTAGTTTATAAAGAAAGTAAATTCTATAATAAGGTATTAATTACTTATATCTAAGTAAAGGTTAATAAGATTATATTTAATACTATACTTAATATTAATAGGCTAATAGGTAGTATAAAGCCTTCTAGCCTTTAGACTAATTAATTATTATAATATTTCTATATTAAAGTCTTCTATATTATTAACCTTAAATATTTATAGTAATACTACTACTATTACTTTAAGACTATACTTTATAATCTTTCTTATTACTATTAACTTAAACTAATTAAGCTAGTCCTTACTTAGTATTTTATAAGCCTTTCTTAGGAATTTATAAATATCTAATAGATAACTACACTATTATATAGTAGTCTATCCTAGTCTAATTAGTATTACTAGATTAAAATTATTACTATTTTAATAGACTTTAAACCTTAATAAAGGCTATAGCTAGTCTCTTTATAGGTAAAATAAAGGTAGCTACTATCTATAGAGATTAGCTAGATTAATCTTAATAGTATCTTCTTTTTCTTCTCTAAAAAGGAGTTTTCTATCCTATATATTAAAATATAAATATAATATATAGTAAGATATTTACTATAAGGGAAGTAAGTAATAGTATTACTATTAACTTTAGTGTAATCTCCTTTATTTATAATAAACTCCTTATACTACTCTATTTTCTAGTTAAGATTAAATAGTATTTATTAATTTTAACTTAATATAGCTAGAGAGAAAGAAATAAAAAAAAGTAGTAAGGAATAGTAAGGTTAAAGGTTTTAAGAGTTAAGAAAATATATACTAGTATAAGAAGTAAGTTAGATTAAATAGTTTCTATAGTCCTAATCTTTATTTTTATACCTTTTTCTAAATCTAAGGGTAGTTATTAGTAAGTAGTATTAGTTACCTTTACTTCTCTTTCTATTAGTAGCTAGTATTTATTATAAGGTAGCTATTTATAGGGATTAAGTAGCTTCTATAATTTAGACTTTTAGTATTATAAGTTACTTATAGGTAGCTATTTGCTTATTAGTTATTAATACTTATTATAGGTATTATCTTATAGCTTAAGACTTTTTAACTCTTTTTATTCCTTCTCTTTATATTCCTAGCCTTACTATTTCTTACTTTATTTCCTAATTAATTAATTATAGCTAAATTTCTTAATATAACTTATTAAAAACTTCCTAATATTACTACTATTATAAGGGTAAGTATCCCTAAAGGTAAGCTCTTAGTAATAAAGACTATAGACTAGTCTAACTACACTAAGTTTTTCCTATCTTTCTTTAGTAAAGACTATATTAGTCTTATATAGATTATTTAATCTTATATTTAAGTTATTACTAATAGCTTCTATTTTATAGTATAAGTTCCTTTTTACCTTCTAGGTTTAAAGTAGGATTAATATTAGTAATAGTAGTATTTTACTATATATAGAGATTTCTCTTTATTCTTCTAAAAATCCCCTAGAGAGAGTACCTCCTATCTTATTAAGACTATAAAAGGGACTAAATTATTAAAGGAATTTATATTAAGCTATATTAAATTAAATAGTGCCTTAGCTTTTACTATTAAAAATAATTATTATTCTCTAGTTCTTATACTTACTAAGATAGCTTATCCTAATAGGTACTTTTTATATGCCCTATTATAATAGCCTAAATACTATTAAGCTTTACTAGTATCTATATTTAGTAAATTAAATAGTATATTCTATACCTATTACTTAAACTTATATATATAGTATATTACCTTCTTTAATAAGTATATATACTTTCCTTTTATAGATATATCTTACTTTCTAGGGTTAGTAATAGCGTATATAGTAACTATATCTAGAATAGATTTTATATAGTAAGCTATAAATAGCGTTTTACTTCTAGGTATTATACTAGGTCTTCCTAAAAGTAAGCTCTTACTCCTTTCTTAGGAAAAGAGTAGTTTACTAAGGTAGTAAAAGCTTTTTACTTAACTTAAACACTATTAACCTTAAAAACTCTCCTTATTTAGTAATTAATATACTACCTTCTTTTCTAAATTATTTATAAATACTAGGGGGTAGAAAAGGAAATAAAATAGGTTTATAATATAAGATTAGATTTATATCTTAATTACTTAATCTTTAGTAAGTAAAAAGAGAAAGAAAAAAATAAAAAGAGAATAAAAGGAATATTCTTTAATCTATATATATATTAGTATATCTAAGAGTATACCTTATATTCCTATTTTTACTTAGCTATTAAGAGAGGTAGTTATACCTTAATCCCTTAGTATAGACTTCTTTAAGGTAGAAGTTTAACCTCTTCCTTAAGGCCTAAGTTTACTCCTTTATTATTAACTATTTAATCTAATATATTATACTAAGCTACTATAGGTATAATTATTAAGACTTCTTAGTTATAATTACTAACTTCTTCTCTTACTTAGCTTTATTATTAAGTATATAGCTATTTATCTATAGTTAAAGTTTACTAACCTTCTATATCTAGGATAAACTTCTTAATATAATCCCCTAAGATTATCTTTATAAGGTAAACCCTATCTAGTATTTATAAATAGTAAGCCCTAGAGATTAGCGCTTACTTATAAATTTAGAAAGGCCTATTCTATCTTATTATAAGCTTCTTTATTATAGATATATTAATATTTCTTCTAATATTATACACTAATATAAGGTTTTCTAGTTTTAATTAATCTTTCCTTAAAGAGGTAGCCTAATTCTTATTAGTTTATTTAGTAAGTTATTTCCTAAAGTTAAATACCTTCTTCTTTACTTTCCTAATATTCTTTACCTTTCTTTTAAGTATTTATACTTAAGCTTTAAATAAGTCCTAGCTAGTAGTAACTATATCCTAGTTAATTAGTCTCTAAGTTAGAATTTAACTTCTAGTAGTAAGATTAGCTCCTATCTATAGATTAAGTAAAAGGTAGACTTTCTATATAATTTATAAATAGTAGTGTAGTTTATAAGAAGGGCTTTATTAAGGTACTTTACCTATTAACTATTTAATTCTCCTAATTTTACTAAGGTAAATATAAAAGACTAGTGTCTAGCTTTAATAAGGAGTTTACTTTTAGGTTATACCTAGATATTTAGATACTTATAATTCTAATATCTATAAGTACTTCTTTAAGATTTCCTTATATTTTAAGTCCTTTATTATAAACTATAAATTAGAAAAGACTAAACTTACTAATTAGAGATAAGAGAAACTTCCTAATTATTACTATAGTTATATTTCTAACTAGCGTAGCCTTTACCTAATCTATTAGATTATATCTTACTTCTAAGAGATACTTATATCTATAATTAATTAGAAGGTACTAAGTGTTAATATAAATCTTACTTATTAGGTTCCCTAGTATAACTAGTACTAATAGTTCTTAAGGTTACTAGGGTATAAACTTCTAATATATCTTATAGTAAGTTAGTATCTCCTAAGTTATATTCTAGAGTTCCTTTTACTAATATTACTACTTTATTACTTAGAAAACCACCTTAATACCTTTCTAACTAAGCTCCTTATAAATTACTTTAACTATTATATATTATTACTTAGGTATATTAATAACTAATACTAGTCCCTTTATAATTCCTATTAGTCTTTTCTAAAGATATTTATTTTCTAGAAAGAACTTTTTAGCCTTATTTTATAGCTTTCTATAGTCTCCTATACTAAGATTAATTAGTCTCTAGAGGGTTAATAAGAAATTAATTACTTAGTATATCTTAGCTAAGTAATCTTTCTTACTATTTTCTTTAATCTTAATACTATTTAGATATAGATTAATAAAGTCTTTAATATCCCCTTAACCTTCTAATCTAATTAATTAGATAGTCTAAGGCCCTTTCTAAATAAAGTATCTATAATTTAGTTTTTCTTACTAAGAATATATTATATAGAAAAGTTAAAGAGTAGTATATAGCTAATCTACTATATAATAAGGGCTCTAGGCATATTATTAATAGCGCTATTAAGCTAGTGTATAAGGACTTATAAATCTATCTCTAGTGTAAAAGGGACTTTATAGAGATAAATTCGTAGCCTTTATAATATATAAATAACTACCTAGTATTCTTACTTAGTTATATTATACTTAGCTTTAGTAATAGTCTAGGTACTACTTTTATATTAAATAGGGTAGTGTTTACTATTAACTATTTATAGTAGTATAGCCCCTATCTAAGTAAGCTTATATTAACTATAAGGATTATTTCCTAAAACCTAGTCCTAGATTAAGTAAAATAAGAATTAAGGCTATAGTTATTACCTTTTTAAGATATCTATAGCTTCTTACTATTCTAGCCCCTATACCTATTCTATTATCTTCCTAAGTAAAATTACTAGTAATTTTGCCTTTTATATATAGTGTTTTACCTAGATATAGTAAACTCCTATTAGTCTAATAAAAGAGCATACCTTAGATAAGTCCTAGTAAACTATCTATTCTAGGATCTTTATTATCTTTACCTTAGTTAGTTTCTATCTATTTATTTTATATATAAACCCTATAATTTCTACTAATTTCTAGTAGAACTTTAATTTAAATACTAAGGCTATATAGCTAGAGAGTTTAATATTAACTAGAACTTTATTAATATTAATTAAATATTCTAGTATATATCTACGTACTCTAGGTATAATTTCCTCCTTATTATATATTATAGTTAGACCTTTAACTATAATATTATCTAGAAAGGTATATAAATTTTAGGGATTAAGTTAAATAGGATTTACCTAATAATTCTAATAAATTAAGCTACTAAATTAATAGCTCCTTATAGTAAGTAGTAAAGTTATAAAAGCCTAATTATAGTAGAGATTATAGTTATATTTCTACTCCTTTCTACTAGTTTTACTTAGTTATATCCTAATAGTAAATTAATAATAGATAAAATTTTATATATTATAAAGCTCTTACTAAATACCTTTACTCCTTAGGAATTAGCGCGTTATATATTATTACTTTATTATATTTAGTAGCTAATAGGATTAGGTAAATCCTCTATCCTTCTTTATAATAAGGAAATATAGATTCCTATAGGAGCTATAGCTTTCCTCTAGGTATTTATATTTTAGCTTCTTCTTTAATAGATTAACTAGTTTTCCTTATAACCTAAGAGATATTAGAATAGAACTAGCTTACTATACCTTATACTTAATAACCTTTATAACCTATAGTAGTGTAACTAGTAGGTTAACTTTTTATATTCTAATAATTCCTATACTAGTGTTACTTCTTAGTTATAAAGGATTTCTTTAAAAATATTAACTTCTTCTTATATTAAATATTCTTATATCCCTTTAACTATCTAATCTAATTATTCCTAGGTTATTCTAAAACCTTAGGGTTTTTACTAAATAACCTAGTAATATACTTACTATACTTTCTAAATATATCTAAATATAACTTTACTTCTTCCTATTTCTTTATTTTCTATTTTAGGTCTCCTTCTAGGGTTAACCTATTAGAAGGTATATTATTATGTAAATAAATCTTATTAGCTTTATATTTATATATTATATTTATTATAAGATTAGGTAGTTTTAGTTACTATAAGGGTTAGAAATCTTCTATAATTACTTTAAGTTATTAAGAGTAGTTTATTATTATATCCTAAACTACTTTCTAAAGGATATCTATTCCTCCCTAGTTATAATAGGAATTAGTTACTTATCCTTATTTAGTTTTACTTCTAATCCTTTATAAACTATTTAATCCTTCTTTTTCTTAACTATAGGATAGCTAAATATAATAATATTAATTATAGGCTACTAGGCTAGTTACTTACTAGTATATTACTACTAAATACTCCTTATAACTCTTAAGATAATAACTATATCCCTAAAGTAATACTAAGTAAAGAGCTTACTACTTCTTAAATAGTTAAACTATATTTATAATAGTCTAAAGAATAGTATCCCTAGAATTAAGCTTATATTAACTAAATCTAGGCTAATATAGAAGTTAGTAGGTATTTAGATATTCCCTAGATAAAGCTTTATTTAGACCTCCCTAATTATCTTAATCCTATATAATAAAAATAATATAGTGTTTATTATATCTATAGGATAAATTCTAAGGCCTAAGCGCCTAGTAGTACTCTTAGTAATTATATTCTTTTAAGAACCTATATTAATAAGTCCTAGGAGAAGTTTCTCTTTAGGGTTATTTAAATAGACTTATAAGTATAGTAAATCCTATAATTAATTAACTATAGCCTATAGTTCTATAATTATATTAAGTATAAAGTTTACTTTAGATAGCTTACTTTAAACTTATTAAGGCTTTTCTTATTAAGCTTAAGTCTTTAGTTATTCCTAAATCTATTCCTATAAGGTAGTATTAATCTCTAGTAGCGGAGCTAAGGCTATCTTTAGTAGTTTTTCTTAGCCTTTATCTTATTCCTTTTATTCTCTTAAAAGGCCTTCTTTATTATTTAGATAATTAAATTAATCTAGTTCTTAGGATTAATTAGTCTTAAGCTTATCTTTACTCTAAATATCTTTAAAGGAGGTATAGGCCCTAGTATATCCCTATTATAATAATAGATATCCTCTATACCCTTTACTTATAGAAGGTATTTATTACTAACTACCTTTACTAGTATTAGTATAATATAATAGATATCCCTAAAAGGTACCCTAAGCTTCTTCTAGAAGACCTTATTATATAGCTAGTCTAGAATCCTCTAGCTTACCTTACCTAATAAGTCTTTCTTTCTCTTTATTAAGGTATCTTTACCTTTTTAAGCTACTCTTAAACCTAATAGTCCTATTTATTATCTTCTATAATTTCCTTAATATATACTTATTTTATTACCCTTTCCTTAAGGGCTATAACCTTTATAATATAGGTATTTATTTCTTTATTCTTTATACTTAATTTTTTAAATTTAATAGCTAAGACTACTCCTAATAGATTCTTTAAGATTAAGATTACTTAGTTTCCTTTCTAGGTAGTATTTAGTAGGATTAAAGAAGCTTTTATTTAATTAAAGATATCTTACTTCTCTAGTATTATATTCTAATCCTTTTCTCTATAAGATCTATATTCCTTAATCTAAGGTATTATATAGGTAATTTTACTATCTAGGAAGTATTTAACCTAAAATATAGCTAGCTTTTATATATAGCTACTAATACTAAGGAATTTTAAAAGTAAGATAGGTAGTATTATCTAATACCTTATATTATCTTTAATTACTAAAATATAGATAGCTAGGTTATAGGTAGTAAATTTTAATATTTTATTAAATCCTAGTATATTATACTTTATAGCTATATAAGAGTTAGTATTATAATAATAATATTAGTTTAACTATTAGCCTTTTCTAGCTATTATATTAATATTAAAGATACACTTATTATCCTAATTAAATAACCTAATATTATTTAGCTAGTAATTATATTATTATAGGTTAATACTATACTTTTGCTTAAGTTACTTTATAATATTAATCTCCTTACTTACCTAAGCTATAACTATAATTTTTAACTTAGCTAATTATTTTATTAAGTTATCTATTTAATCTTAGTATTTTACTAGTCTAGGAGTTTTATTTTTCTTTATTTTATTATAAGAAGTATTAGTTTCCTTTTTATTTAGAAAACTTAGCTACTACTAAGTAATTCCTCTAGTTAGCCTAGTAAACACTAAGTATAGCTTAATTAAGTAGTCTTTAGCTTCTTAGATTAGGTTTAGTATTATCTATATAATACCCTCTTAAGTTAGAGATCTTAGGGTCTCTATTCTTAAGCTCTAGTTATATTTAAATATATATATTAAGTACTACCTAAAGGGTTTTATACTATATAACTAGAACTTCCTTATATATATACTCTTTTAATCTATAAAGCTTAAGATTAAATAGTTAGGAGGGCCTTATAGATATAATTTAACTAAGTTATTATTATTTACTATCCTATTAGGTTTATATTAGATATTAAAGCTTAATACTTCTATAACTAGTAGTAAGTTTCTTTAATAAACTTTAGTTATATTAGATTAAGGTTCTTAAGTTATTCTCTAGTACTTTCTATTTAGTCCTAACTTATAGTATTAAACTAAAGAAGTATTTCCTCCTTTAATTTTACCTAAGTATATAATACTATTAATATCTTAATTACTTATTAAATCTAGGGGTTAATATTATACTTAAGTATCTTATACTAATCTTTCTTAGGAATATATATTATTTTTATCTTAGCCTTAAAGTCCTTAATAAAATTAGTAATATTTTCCTTATAAACTACTAAATATTATATCTATTCTATATTATAATAAGGGATAATTAGTAAGCTATTATTTCCTAAGGATCTTTATAAAGGTCTCTATATTAAGCCCTTTAAGGGATCTAGAGGCTTTCCTTTAATATTAGGGTTCTTCCTTAATAGCCTATTAGGGTAGGTATAAGTTAGCATTAAAACTATTTTAGGATTAGATAGTTTCTTACTTATAATTAGGGTACTTAGTAATAGTAAATCCTATAATTCTTTTAGATAGCTTAGCTACTTAGTAAACCTTACTTTACTTAATTAGTAGGAATAAGATAAGGTAAAATAATTAGATATAGAGTTAAATAATAGTGCTTTTAATTAATTTTATAAGAGAGTAACTATTTAACTAAAAGCTTTAATTCTAAAGAGGATTTTATAAAAAGAGTTTTCTATAAGGTAATATCTATAGTTATAAATAACCTATAAGTAAGGACTACTAATATAATTATATAGCTTCTTATAATTATCTATAAGATCCTAATATATAGCTAAATTATTATAAAATTAGCTATAGGTCCTAAGATTAAATAGTTTATAATACTAAATAGTGGTTTTTATTTTAGATCCTTATATTTAGAGAGTCTTAGTAAGGGCTTAATAGCTTAGCTAGTGTTTATAAGGTATCCTCCTAAGCTAGTTAGCCTTATTTCTAATATCTTTTATAATATAATTTCTTTTCCTTATTCTAGCTTAGTTCCTCTAGATTAGCTAGCCTCTAACTAGTGCCTTAGCTTCTCTAGGGTCTAGGTTTAGGTTTTTAATTTATATTATAGTATAGGGAAAATAAAATAAAGGGGTTTTTATATAAATTAGTTTAGTATTAGCTAAGAATTATAACTAAAAGTATACTTCTAATTAATCTTAGTCTATAGTAAATTAAATAAAAGTAAAAGTCCTAGGGGTTTAAGACTATATTTCTTTACTAGTTTTATTAAGTAAAAATAACACCCTAAAAGACATAATACTAGCCTATAGTTATAAGTAGCTCTATAGCCTATATATAATAGAAGGGGTTAATTAACTTAATAATATTAATTATAATAATAGCTAGAGATATCTTATTATATAAAGATACTCTAGATTAAATAGTCTATTAGATTAGAAGTGCTATCTTAATTAAATAAGGGAAATAATCTTAGTTTATCTTATTATAAGCTTAGGTATCTTCTTAATAAAACTTAGTAAAACTTAAGGGTTAATTTAAGAATCTTATAGTGCGTAGATACCACAAAAGAATCTAGCTATAGGTAGTCTCTTTATAGATTAAATAGTCCCTTACTTAGATAACTAATATTATTATCCCTTATTATATTATCTATCTTAATGATCCTTAGTGCTTGTCATTGTGATCGCGTGTTTCTAGGCGCGCATCTTATGGCACACAATAGGAATTATTATAGAGTGACTTCTACTGCTTAGGCCTATTATCTAGTATATTATCTAGTTATCCTAAAGCATTATTATTATGCGTTTTCTCTATTATTCTTAATCTACTTAGGGTATCTAGTACTAGGTAGTCCTTGCCTAGCTTATAAATTACCTTTACATTAAACTAGCTAATATATTCTATTACTTATATTAGTTACTTATTTACTATATACCTACTTATTATATTTATAATATCTAGTTATTAACCTATATCTATAATTAAGTGATAATCTATAAAATATACTACTAGTAGTAGCTAAGTTACCTTAATCTATTATCTTAATTTGCGGAGTATTTACACATACCTATAGACTTTAAGCTCTATTAACTAATATCTTTTTCTATATCTAATAATATTCTAGAGAGGAATGTAATTAGCTAGATTACTATATAGGGGGTATTTAATAATAGTCCCTTTACCCTTAATTTAGGGATAGTTTCCTTCTTTATATAATATATTATAACACTAATACTAACTCCTAATATATTAAAATTAATAAATAATTACTAATTTAGGGAGAATAGTATTAAAGTAGTATATTTTATTAGCATAGCTTTTAATATATTAAATACCTTAACCTCCTACTAGGAAGGTAAAAGTATGTTTATACTTCTTACCTAATTATATCTAGCTAGCTTAGACCTCTTACCCTTTCCTTTATTATCTTTATTTATTTTTACTACCTAATATACTTAGAGTAAGTTTATTTTATAATCTTATAATAGTTTAATAATTATAGTATATCTTAGGATATATTATCTTAAAGCTCCTATAAATCTAGTAAGTATTCTAGTGCTTATAATATCTTTAGGAATTTAAGTTATTATATTACTACTAATTTTTAGCTAGTATTAATATTCCTAGGAATTAACTAACTTTACTAATACTTTAGCTATTAGGTATACTATAAATATCTTTTTAGCCTAATTAAAATGTTATTTTCTAGTAAGCGTTAAAAGGTTTGTCTAAGATCCGTGATATGTTAATTAAAGCTAATTAACGCAATAATAATATTATTATAGTATACTATTGCCTCTATATTGCGTAAAATATTATCTATATGCCTCTAGATATAGGCATTAGATTCTTTATATCCTATAATTAGGATATTAAATATAAATTATCTATTATGTGTAATAACTAATAATGCCTATTATAAATCTAGGTAGACTAACTACTAATAATAAAATAATATAGTATTAATAACTATAATATATATAGTATTTGCAATTCCTATAATAACTTCCTCCTACTGCCTTATTAGATATGTATCTATTATTATTATAATATTTAATCCTTATATATCCACTACTATATATCCCTTCTAATTATCTCCTATTCCTATCTAAACTATAAAAACTAGAAATATAAATAGCACTTATAATATTATATAAAAACCTTTCCTACTACTAATAATTCCCTTATTATTTTCTTAATAATTATTTAATTATCTAGGCTAACTAGATAGATCCTACACTTCTTTAGGACTAAATCCTACTATTCTAGCTTTATTTACACTCTTATCTATTTCTTTTAGGGGGCTATAGTAAATCCCTTATTATAGAATAAATCTATATAATTCTCTAATAGCTTCTATATCTATTATTATTCTTACCCCTTATAAGGGTTAAAATAATTAACTTATATAGTATTATAGACTACTATTTATAATTCTATTATAATTTACTCTAGGGTTAATAGACATTTCTCTATATATAATTCCGTTACTATTATAAGATCTACTACTAAAGGCTATTCTTTAGGGTTAACTATATATACTCTAGCTACTAGGTTAATAGATTTAAATCTCCTAATTCCTGCTTTTTCTAACTATTACTAGCTTATTACCTATATTATACACTATAATATATTATATTACCCTATCTACTATTACTATATAAATACCTAATTTCTTAAGCTACTTAGGTTTAAATAGCGCCCTATTATCTTTACTAAGCTACTATTTAATTAGGACTAGTATTATTATACCTAGCTAAAGGACTACTATATTAGCTAATTTAACTAGTATATCTATTTTTAGTTAATTATACTATACTACTATAGGAATAGTAATATTACTATATATCCTAATAACTACTTTCCTTTACTTACTATAATATTAATTTATTATAGTATAATATAGTCTATACCTAATAGTATATTTGCTCTTAATAACTTAATAATTAAGACCTCTCTAATAAATAATATAATTATAGGTTATTTATCTAGTGTCCTACCTAGAAAGTTTATTAGTAATAATATATATTTATTAGTAAAGTAGCTATCTATATTAATCCCCTTTACTATAATAAGTGCTACCCTTATTTAAATCTTAATATCTAGGTACTATTTAGCTACCTAACTAGCATTTGCTAATATAATTAAGTAGCTAGTGTTATAATAAATATCTACCTAACTATCTAAATCTTCTAAATTTAGGTAAATCTAGAATTATAGGTAAGTCTATAACTAAAATACATAGCCTACTCCTATATTACACTATATACTAATTATTAATTAAAAGATTAGGATTTAGATGCTTACTTTTAACTTAACTTTTATTATATCTAATAATTATAGTTTATCTACTACTAATTTTATTTATATTTATATATTATCTATTATAATATTTAAGTAACCTTAATTACTATATATCTAGGATAAGGAATAAGATTCTAAAGTTTTATTATAAGCTAACTTACTACTAATTATACTATTATATAGTAGATTATATGCGGTATTTAAATAGCTAAAGAGTATATTATTAGATATAAATTAGGTAAAGCATATTTAATATATATAGACTATATTATTAATTCCTATAAATTAAACTTATTCTACCTAGTTATTATTCTATAGGGCTCCTTCCTAATTATCCTAAGGGTAAGGTTCCTACTATTTTATATCTAGGTATAGAATATAACTATCTAAATCTTCCTATTCTAGTTATTAGTAATTATTTTCTTATCTAGTGTTATTTTCTTACTTATCCTATTATTAATTAGTTTAATCTCTATTTACTATCTAATCTAGTTTATTTACCTAATAGACTACCTATAGGCACTATAGTAAAATCACTAGTTTATTTAGTGGTTTTATTATATTACTAAATAGTGTTATCCTATCTATAGCTAGTCTATTATATCTAGCGTTAGTATTTCTATATTACCTTTATTAATTAGGGTAATATAACTAATTACTAAACTATTATTCTTAATTACTATAATATAGTCTTTATTATCTATATTATTATTATAGGTTAGACTATAGAATAGCTAGCTATTATAGTAATTATTTTTAATACTATTTTAGTAATTATTCTAATATCCTCTAAATTATAGTTTATTAATACTATTATATAGTTAGAATCCTCTATACTAGCCTTAGATATTATAGCCTCTATGTGGACTTAGTCCTTATTAAATATCTCTAAAGTGTTAGTTAGTAATTTATCTATACCTATCTTATGCCTAGCTTATAATTATTAATTCCCTTTCTCTAATTTATATTAGAAACTAGTTAATTATTATATTAGCTAATAGTAGTATAATAATTATCTAAATTTTAGAGTTAAAGGCTTAATAGACTATTTATAACTATATTATATTATTCTAATAATAGGCCCTTATATCTTAAAGTAAATTATATATAAAGATAATAATATCTTCTCTATTATAATACTTCTATAGTAAGTATTATATATTCTTAATCCTATTTAATACTATAGACTATAGCTCCTAGAATCTTTTAATTAATTAGCTATATATTATCTTTAGTAATACTTCCCTTAATAATTCTTACTCTAAGGTTATAAGTAACTAGCTATACTAGTTAAGTACTTATCCCTATAAGTATAAAATCTATATATTTTTAACTAGCTTCTAAGTAGCTAACTACTATATCTTCTAGTTACTATATAAATACTAATATATATTTATAGATTATTATAGTAGATTTTATATTTACTATAATACCTTAACCTTTATTATCTTTAATACCTAGATTAAAGAATCTAATATTTACTACCTATAATAGTAGCTATATTACTAGTATTATATCTAGCTATAGGATAGGGGATTAGCATATAGTTTATATAGTTTACCCTTACTAGATATATTATAATAAGGTTCTATTTATCTAAGTATTCTCTTATAGTAAGTAATATATTATCTAAGTTATATTAGGTTACTAACCTAATAGCTACCCCTAATCTATTAGAGTAAGCTAATCTAGTAGTAGTGAATATTAGTCCCTATAATCCTTATTACTAGGTATTATATAGCGTTATTATAATGCCTAGCTAGTTAGGCTCTCTAATAATCTTAGTTAAGTAAAGTACTAGTAGGTTCTAATCTCTTAGGATAGTAAATTATAAGCTAGAAATTATATAAAGGGGAATTATAAAGAGAGGTAATAGGTAGTAACTTATATATTATAGGGCTATTCCTTCCTATTTTAGGGGATAATATCTCTAATTACTATAT
Organism: Epichloe brachyelytri; assembly: GCA_023650705.1. Classification (NCBI taxonomy): domain Eukaryota; kingdom Fungi; phylum Ascomycota; class Sordariomycetes; order Hypocreales; family Clavicipitaceae; genus Epichloe; species Epichloe brachyelytri. The sequence goes on from CP097976.1 coordinate 6,064,713, forward strand.
AGCGTCTAAATTAGGTAACTTAATATATAGTGTTTACCCTATATTATTTAGCGTTTCTAGCTACTTAAATTATATAGGCCTAAACTATAGCTTCTAGAGCTATAATTAAGGTTATAGCTTATTATTATATATTAAGGGCTTACTAGGTAATGTTAGTTACCTATTGCCTAGTGCCTAGAATAGTTAAGCGGTTATAATTCACTTATCTAGTAATTATCTAAATTTCTTTTTATTCTCTGCCTATTTTACTAGATAGTTATAAGCATATACTTTTAAATAGTTAAATAGTAGGAAATTTAGCGCTAAATACTATAGTAATTACTACTAATCTTTAGGAATTTCTAGTCTTATTATTATTATAAACTAAAATAAGGATTATACTTCCTAGATTATCTTCTTTAATAGAGATTAGTAAGATATTTATTGCCTATTAAATTAAGTAAATACTTAGAATAGAAATAAAAGTAAAAACAAAATAGTTCTAGTTATTATAATATAGTAATTACTACTAACTATTAAGGGAATTATATAAAGGTTATTAATTCCTTGCTAAGCTAGTCTCTACTAGTCCACTATATATGCGCCTACCCTGGTCACGTGTTGTGACACGTTGACAAGACGTCTTCACGGACGCAGCCAATGAGGAAATAAGGAAATGCTCTAGCTGAGTGTAATCATCATCTCGAATCAGGGATTGCGTTCAAAACGTCTCGATGATGCTACTGTTGACCGCCCACGTCCATATCCGGCCCTCGCATGGCCCAAACACGTCGTCCCAGGCCCTCATGAGCGTCAGCAACACGTCCTCCCCGCCGTGCCTCGCCATCGCAAACATGCCGTACGGCTGCCCATTCCGGGCCATCCGCCCCAGCGGCACGGCAGCAACGGGCCACCCCGCGCACGAGGCGTACGAGACGAGCGCCGCGTCCGAGTTGGACAGCACCACGTCCAGCGCGTGCTCGTCCATCATCTTGCCCATCGTTTCTGCGGTCGCGAGACGGCCGAGCTGGGCCGCCACCTCGGCGCACGTCTCGCCCGTCATGGTGGACCGGGTAGCCGCAATGAGTTCGGTCTGCGTGGTGTAGGCTGAGTGTGGACAACACACAGACGTCATGTAAGCAGAAGGAAAAAGAGACCCAAGACCAGCAGAAGAAAAAGAGACCCAAGACCAGCGGGAGAGAGAAAGGCATGCATGCTTACGTTTCGGCAGCGCGACGTCCGCATGTTCTTCGTTCCAATCAACAATGTCTTCGAGGCTGGTGATCCCCGGACGGGATGGAAGCAAGATATGAATTCTCCAATGTTTCGCGGAAATTCGGCATCTGCGCAGCAGGGTCAGGATAGGATTAAAAAAAGGGACTCTCGCCTGATGTCCGCCGGAGAAAGGCACAACCACAAACCAACGTACAGGCCACGGACCGGAGGGTCTCGCCCTCATACTTCAGCACGTCCTCTGGCTCCGGAACATCAAGCGGATGAGCAACTTTCCGCACGCGAGAGCGAAGCCTCTGGACTGCACTCTCGTACGCGTCTTTCTGCGGCACGGCGTAAGCTAAACCTGCCGGAGATCGAGTTTCCCACGCTCTCTTCTTCTTGAATCCCGTGAGCTCACCAACTCGGGAGTGTCCCATTTCTCCCGCGCAACTTTCTCGCCAACGCCCCATGTGTTTGCCACCACGCCGACACGTAGTCCTCGAACCCCGGGCCGCATCGGCAGCCCGATATCCCGACGCCGGGGCGTCGTCGCCCATGAGAATGTCGGCGAGGGGCCCCAGATCGACGGGATCCCGGGCAAATATGCCGATATGGTCGAAGCTAGCGCTCAGCTTGCACACTCCGTCCATGGGCACGGAGCCGAAGGACAGTTTCAGGCCGTACACCCTGTTGACGCTCGCCGGATAGACCGCCGAGCCGGCCGTTTCGGTACCGACAGCGAGTGGTGCGAAGCCCGCCGACACGGACACGGTTGGGCCGCTGGATGATCCACCGGCGGTCTGGGCAATAAATCAGCAACGAAAAAAAAAAAAAAAAAAAGACAAGACTCGAGAACTCGAGTGAGTAAAAACGTACTGGTTGATCTTGCTCGTCAAGACCCTGCTTTCGATACGCGGAAAGTGAGATGCCGCCGTGGGCGCTCCATCCAACGGGTGTATCGTCGGATCTAGAACAACGAAATTACAAATCCGAAAAAAAAAAAAAAAGTCTGGCGCGATCAAGCCTGCCGCGACTTACTTCATCCCAGAAAACTCCTGCGTCATTGTCAGAAATATCCCACAAGTGGTAGGTTGGTTGGTGCTTCACCAAGCCTGTACATGTACATACCGTCATATTTCCCTTGCCCAATATAATCAGCCCGGCATCTAGCAACTCGGGCAACATTAGCAAGGGCGTAACAGAAACATGCACGCGTCGGCATCGAAATCGCCAACAACTCACCCGTTGAATCGCCACAGCATTCCCCTTGACCTCATGGTGGCGAAGACTGCCGCGCCCGCACTCGTCGTCATCCCCAGCGACTCATCCGTCAGGAAACAATCCTTGACGACGACGGGGACGCCGTGCAGTGCACTTCTCAAGCGGCCGCTTGCGCGCTCGTCATCCAGGGCCGCTGCTTGCGCCAGGACGCTGTCCCTTGGGGCGACGGAGATGAGGGCGTTCAGACATTTGCCCTCGTGGTTGTGGCTTGCTATGTGGTCGAGGAAGGCGGTTGCGATGGCAGCGCTGGTGGTTTGGTTGGTGGACAGTCGGCCTGCGAGCTCGTGGGCCGAGAGGAAGAGGGGCGACGAAGGAGCCATGATTCTTGTTGATGCTATATCGTTGCGATGGTAATCAAGCACTTTTTGTTTGTTTTCATTAATATTCCTCTCAAGTGTTTCCTCTCGTGGTCCGCATCGCGTGGCACAGTGGGTGTACACGTCATGCCTAGGTCCCCAAATTGTTGCCTTGTCAGCCAACAGATGATGCCAGGGCTTGAATGGGGATGGCAGGCTGTATCATTTTTACTCACGGGCATGTGACAAGGTGGGAAGAGACAACCTCTACTTTTTCAGAACACGGTCGGGGGAGGCGTGTGTGTATTGAATTGAATCAACGTCTGTTCGAATGATTGGACCATACATGGGGTGGCCGAATTCGCATATATACTTGCTAACGATAATACCGAGTAGTCCGTACTGAAACTGCCATCTCTGTCGCTCTGTCTGCCTCGCGGCGTACTCCGTAGGATCCTAGTATTCCTGGATAAAATAAGGACGAGGGTAACAAGCAACCCTCTTTTGTTATCTAGCAACCCCTAAAATAGCAATAAGAATTCACGCTTCCCACATGGACCCAAAATGTACTCCGTACAGCGAGCGACCTCCCTCTCCCCATGTCTCATCTCCAGTGCATCGACCCATTGGGCAGGTTTGCATCTACCTGCATCCGTGTTCATGCCGGCGTGCCCGAGTGCCCTTCAGGTGACACCAGTTGGACGGACGGGTAAACGATAGCAGCTCGAAAGACTCATGAGAAGGCGGTCCAATGATAAACAAATAAGAAAAAAATTGATTCGTGATGTAGAGGTATCCTGAAATGCCAGACCGCTCGCTTGTTTGTAGAAAATGCCCTATTCCAATGCCAACGCGTCACCATGCCGAAAAAAATTTGAAGATGAAAATGAAAGATGGGAAAAGGTGTCTCCAACCAATCAGGCGCCTACGATAAGCAAGCAAAGAAGGTGGGGCAGTCGCGCCCAGGCAGGTACTAATAATCTGACGCCGAGCCGTCTTCGAAGCCAGCCATTTGAGTGAGACCCGGCCTCTTCCGCCAGACACGGAAGATTTGGCACCAAATATCAAATGTGCGCAAAAACATGCGCGAGATTCCAGACGCCCGTCATGGAAGCCTTGCCAATCACTTTCAAGTGCGCAAAATCCTGGATACCGGGTTTCGAGTCGTACCGAGTACAAGACAATGTTTCAGAGGCAGTGCTGCCGGGGGTAGTCCGTATTGGAACAATGGAACAAACAACAACGCGGGCGAACCACCCAAGGAAGCAGGCGGGATTCTGCCCGCCTTCCCGATCGGGCGGGAGTTGACGCTCACTCATGATCGGGCTTTTTTTTTTTCCCAAAGACCCTTCGACCAAGTTTCCAGAATGCTTCGACAAGTGGGGCTTTGCGCGGATCGCGTCACACAGCCAATCAACAATTGGCGCAGTGCGACATGGCATGGCTGCTAGTACGGTCCGTATGTCACGGGTATCCACCTGGACGGCACACCGTTGGAGCCAACTTCGTAGGGCTTTGCTGAAGGTCGACGAGGCGGCAGTGCCCAACGAGCACGGCCAGTCTTTTTGGTCATCGAGCTTACCGCGGCGGCGCATGGCCATTTCCATGACTGCAATGCGAATGAAGTCCGGATTCTCCTGCATTTCTCGCTGCCGCATGCCAGGGACATGTGCAGCTTGATGGCCAGCTTTGGCTGGGTGCTGCTGTGGGTGCTGCTGCTGCTGCTGCTGCTGCTGGTTGCTGCCGCCGCCGCCGCCATTGTTGCTCGGTGATGCAGATGGCGGCGCATTGCCGGGAACGTAGGGGGCGTTGTTCGAGGTGAGCAAGGTGGGGCCGATCGTGAGCGCTGTACCTTGTACGTTTGCATTTGAATGGAAGCCGAGAAAGTTCCGTTGGTTCGCGCTTTTGGTCGAGGATCCAGGTGGCTGCTCGTCGTGGGGTTGAGATAGCGGCGCAGCTCGGCAGACGGCATCTCCTCCGTGACTGGTGGTCGGCGTTCGTCCATGTATGGAACATTGGGGTCAATGGTCAAAATGGACCGTGTCAAAAGTTCATCTGTCGGAATAGTGGGGAAGTTGATACTGGAGAACGACTTGGCCGCTGATCGAAGTGCGCGCAAGGAGGCGGTCAAGTTGGATTTGAAAGCAAATCTGAGGGGTTTGAAGGGTTGTAGCAAGGGATACGAATACGACGTGGATTCTTCCTCGGGGAGGGCAGCTCCAGCAGCTCCTCCAAGTCGATGCCGTCCACGCCAGCGAGAGGATGTTCTTCAGTAGCATCAGGCGGGAGCGAACGGGTTCCAACGACTTGCGCATGGGGCTGTGGCGTCGTCTTGCGGATGTGCTGACGCGCCCGCCGGGTGTGTCGATGGAGGAGCCAAAGTCGGTGGCAAATGACTCTCCGCCCAGAGAGGGGACCGAGTCGGCAGAGATGGTCCTCGCCAGCAGCGAGCCGATATTGCTTTCCGTGGCACTGAGGTCATCGTCGGCCAAATCCTCCGGTGGCGATAAAAGCAGGTCCAAAGGCCCGCGGCAAAGTGATGATGAGCTGACATCTTTACTCGAGTCATGCTGGTCGCTCATGACCTCGTCAACGGAGAGGTTGCGTTCAGCGAGACGCCGCCTCCTATGGGGCCGTGGAATGTCTGTCATGGCCAGAAGAGCTGCGACCGAAGGCGAATGGCGTCCAGCGAGCCAACATGTTTTGGTTGTCGTCGCTGATTACGATGCACGTTCTCCTTCTTCATGTGACGGGCGTTGTCACGATGACTTCGCTTCGGGATCTGGACTGGGCTGGTGGGTATTGTTGCTGGTCTGCCATGTCCGGCGGTGGTGCCGTTGGGCGGGTTGGATGCAGACAAGGAGTCCTTTGCGTCCTTTGCCTGTCGTTTTGCCTTGGTGCGTATCGACATTGCTGCGTGGAAGTCTGATGAAGTCGAAGTCGAGCTAAAGGAGGAAATACTGGACGAAGGGGATCCAACAGGCTTGACTGTGACGGTAACGGCGATATCGTCTTCGTCTTCGTCTTCGTCTTCGTCGTCGGAAGCACACTCGAGAGCATACTTGGGTGTTGCGGTGGTGAGTTGGGTTACGGTCGATGACGCAAGGCAGGACGTATCGCAAAGAACAAGTTTGGTTCGCGCCAAGCGTTTACTCGAAGTATTGTATGGTGCGTGAGGAAGAGGCGGCGTGGGCGTGGGCGTGGGCGTGGACGTGGACGTGGACGAGGTTGAGAAGAAGGATCTCATGTCGCCGGGAAGGGAGTCTGGTCGAGATGGTGACAGCTAATGAATGAATGAATGACTGGGGCATGCTTTGAGGCCGCGGCAGGGAATGCAGCGAGCGTCCTGTGTCCCGTTGACTCAAAACTTCAGGGGACCTTTTGGCAGGCACTGGCAGGCACTGGCGGGCAACGTTGATAAGCAAGCCGCTACCGCTGCGCTAGATTCAAGTGGGCAAGTGGGCAGGTGGGCAGGTGGGCGGGCGACGTGCCTTGCAGCGGGTTGCCGACCTGAACTCGTGAATCGTGGCAAGGAAATGTTTGGCGACGAGAAAAGAATGGGTGAATGAGAAGAAGTGAAGTTGAGAATCAATCGGATACGAGGCGAAGACGAGACGATGCAGGCTGATGAGAGTTTGTCCAGTGTCTGTTATCTACATGGTCTGGGTCCTCCGCTGTGTCCCGTTATCAGCAAATCAAACGGATTGAAGCCGTTGGTTGGTTGGTGCCCACTGGTCAGCTTTTGGTCAGGCTCAAGTGGCTCAAGTCAGGCCAACAAGTCAGGTCAGTCAGCCTGAAAGAAGTGTGCCAGCGCGAGTGTCCGAGTCGGACAATAAGAGGCTGTTATGCTGCGGCCAATGCAATGCAATGCAATGCAATGCAATGCAATGCGCTCCGATAAGCCGCGACCCATTCGTAGCGTGGCGCTTTTCCCGCATTCGACACGACAACCTGCCTGCCATGTACATTCTACATTGTAGGTAACCTCTGGGCAGGAACGCAGATAAGGCGGGGTACAAGATAGAATGAGCCCGCTCCTTGGCTTCTCGCGATGACCAGCCATGATCCCTTAATGGCTGTGACTTGGCATGAGGGACGAATGATGAGCAGATCCATGCACGTACCGAGTGAGTGCGGACGTAATAATTACATACGGATTACAGTGGGTGTACGGATTAGGTCCCTAACCACCGGGCGTGTGGGGTCTCCTGATCCGTTTTGACAGCGGGATGAACTCGAATTTGCATTCTAAAAGTACGTCATCTGCCACGATGCATTCCCAATCCGGAACGACAGCGCAGTGGGCAGCGAGGGCTCGCGAGCATTCTCGACGCACAAAAGGCAAAGAAAAGAAACCAGCCCGTCACCCATCCCATAGAGGCGCCCCGCATCATATGCCGTCGTCATACGCACCCCCATCATATCTGCTGTAAATGAACAGGAAACAGAACCACAGAGACGGCCCGTTTTTTGTTTCACGCGGCCTATCGGCTACCTGGATGGAATAAAACAAAGAAAAGGTGCTACACAACGCCTTGCCGCCAAACGGAAAGTGTAAGAAAAATTACAACGAAAAACATGACGATATAATTATGTACGGATGTGCTCAAGGCGGAAATCGTCAGTCAGGCGGCCTTTAACCAGTTTTAGTGCGTCCCTGGGCCCAGCCGAGTCTCTTTCCACGGGGCGTCTTGCCGTCTTTGTGCTTTCGTCGTCCGCCCCTGCATCTGGACCTTCATCTTGAAAGCCACTGCTGTCTCTCTTGCGGCCAGCGAAGGCACTGAACCTTCTCGTAGGCCTCCGCCGCTCTTCCGGCCGTGGCCTGATTCGTGGCTGCCAGCGCTCGTGGACGGCCGAGATTCATCTCCGCCCATGTTGCGCAAAACCCGACGATGGTTGGGGTTGGTGAAGCCGCCGCTTGATGAGGGACGTAGTAGATCAATCCCAAGACCGGCGCCATTGCGACCTTCCACCGGCGTGGGGGTGTCGTCATGGACAGGAAGGTCGGTGCGCTTGGCCCGTTTGTGTGTGACGAGCCCCCGGTTCGGTAGCTGCGTCCGCTGGCCACACTGCTACTGCGGCTGGCGGATCGTGGGGCCGGTATGCTGCTGTGTGTGCTGCCTCGCGTGGATCGCGGCGGAGATCTCGAGTAGTCGACTGGTGAAGTCCCGTAGAAGCTTGATGAGTCGTCGCTGTCGTTGACACTGCCGGCATAGTGCTGTGATGAAGAGGATGGAGTGATCAAGACAGAGCTGTTCGCCATTTCCCGTAGCTTGCTGCGCTGCTCGGCATTGGGACGGTGCTTGGAAAATTTGTTGCCTATAATGGCGCCCGTGTGCGAAATGAGCGCTTTGACCACGGCTTTCTTGAGAGCAAGTGCCAGGTCCAGGTTGGACCATGTCTTGTTCTGCCACTCGATGGTTGGGAGTCTGAAGACGAAGTCGTGGACGTCTTCTACGTTGCGCTGGTCTTTGCCCTTGTAGCTCAGGCAGAGAACTACCGACGGCATCCTAATGTATGCAAATGTCATGTAGTTGCTGGCCCGACTGATCATCGTGGTGAGATCATCCGATTGCTGCTGTTTTTCATCGGCCTGGGACTTTCCGCCGCCGCGCCAACGAGACGTCTTCTTGGACTCGGCGGATTCTTTGCCTTCTCGAGTCGAGAATCCGGTGGATGAGCGCACAATCACGCCGGGTCGTGGGCCGCTGGTGCTCCGAAGAGACTCGTGAGAAGCCTTTTGGCAAGCGATGTCTTTCCGGTATGGCCGGATCGGAACAGCCGGAATGCATGGCTCTCCCGGTGTTGACGCTGAGGGCCTTCTTTGGGCTCCATTCTGTGCCATTGTTAGAAGTCAGGGTTGGCCGCAGACGTAGCTCAAGCGATCCAGCTCTAGTGGTGAAGCCAGATGACGAATCTCTCTCGGGGCTGGCGTGCCCAGGCGACTGGTCGAACTATTCAGGGACTCGACGTCCTCGTCGTCGAGACTGGGCACGCCATGCTTGACCACGGAGGAGGGGGACGTGTCTTTGTCTTTGCTGCCCTTTTCTCCTCCCTCCATGCCAGGAAAAATATACTCAAACAGACGTTTGCCGGCTTCCCGTTCCAATTGAATTTTCATGGGCACCAAGTTGACCTCGAATCGATCCATTACAGGAATCCCCGCGATGGCTTCCAACATGTGCCAGTAGACACGAATCATGTCTTGCTGAGCATCTGGCGGCGCGTTCTTGTCGAGATCCTTGTAGGAGCAATAATGGCCGGGTATGTAGCATCGGGAAGCAGATTCAGGCCCAGGACTTTCCCAACACGAATCAAGTTCGTGTGAGAGCCATCCGAGTTGTCTGTGCGGTCATACTCAACATCCTTCAGTTGTAGTTCGACGAGCGGCTCAGATGAGTCTTGGATAAGATGCCACACAATGTCCCGCGCCGAAATACTCCATTTCAAAAGTGCGCTCGTATCGCTGTCCGTGTCATACTTCCGCTGCGACGTTGTTATGGCTTTCATCATGAAGAACAGCTCATCCTCGCAGGAGGCGAGGTCTCGTTCCAGAGCGAGGCGGTCCTCCCATCCTTTCTTGTCGAGGTAGCTGGAGTACACCTGGAAGTGACTCTTGATCTCTTCGAGCTGCTTGATGCGCTCCTGGAGTTTCTGCACCATTCGTGGAGCGCCGCTCAGGTCGCTGAAATCGGATGCGAGGATGATCTTCTCTAGTCGCTCACTGCGAGTCTTCTCCAACGGCTCACTGTACATGAGTAGGTCCAAGACGATGACATACATGGCGTAGTACTGAGAACTGTTGCAGAGGGCTCGTGCTTGGGGAAATTCGACCCATAGATTGTCAGACCGACACTCGGTGTTTTCGATGGACCCAACATCGTCACCGTCGTCACCATCGGTTCCATTCACTTCATCGTTGTATTTGAGACGCAAGTTGTTGTACTTGTCGTAACGGAGCATGGCCGACGTCTTTTGGACCACGCGTTTGAACCCGAAAGGATCCGCTTGGAAGTTGAACATTACCTCCATGGGAACCCACGGGGCCATGCGCATCCGTTGGGGCGCCATACTTGCTACCCGCATACATGGAAACCAGGTTGGTTTGAAACCACTTCTGATGAGTGACAAAGAACTGCGTGCTGTCCATGTTGACGAGGAAACGACGCTGCACCAGACCGCTGACTGTGTCGGAAATCCTCTCCTTGTCCATGACTTCGAGTACCTTTAGCTCCATGCCCTTGGCGGTGATCATGACGACGTGCTTCTTGTTCTTGTCACTTTGCAATTGATCTGCGGCGCTATCAACCGGACGTGATAGCTGCTCTGTGGGCTGAACTCCTTTGATATACCGCCTTCCAAATCCTCAATGGATCCGCAGCTAGCATCGCCGTTGGAGTCGAACGTGGTGCTGGAGAAACGGCTACCATCTCCGAGCATACTCTTAATGCGATCCTCCAGGTCGGTGGCGCTATTCTTTTCTCTCGTGCTGGGATTGGGCGATGACGTGCGGGCATTAGCTGCAGCAGGTGCGGTACCCTTGTTCGACTTGCTGGTCTTGGCTCTGCTCTGTTCCTCAACAATGTCAAGGATAAATTTGACGGCCGGTCTGGAAAGGTAGTAGACGAAACCACGTCTTTGACTGTTTTGGTGGATGTAGCGAAGCACAATGTTCCGAAGCAGATTGTTCCACTTCAACTGCATGTTGTGGATGACAAATCGGTTTTTGAAGTCGCTTTCGAACTCCGATGTAGGAGGCATTTCAACTTGTTCATCTGAGCTTGACGATGACGACGAAGGCTCTGATGGCCTTCTGCTCCCATTGCCATTGGCGCGTGATTTGCTCTGCATCTGATCCAACATGGTCTTCAAAAATAGCTCCTTGTCTTTCAGGACACTCGTGTGCTTTCCAAGTGCCTCAAATTGCTCAACAAGCTCGTCGTCTTCCGAGTTCGTTTGGATGACCCTCAGTTCAGCTTCGCCGACATTCCGTGAATGTGTTTCCATCTGAACCGCGAGTTGGCCAAGACGTTCTTGAATGAGCTGGCTCTGAACCCGCTTGGGGTCATCGTCGTGTGTCATGGTACAGGAGTGCGTCGGCTCGTCGCCAAAGGGCTAGTCCTGGTTGGATCGCCAGCAATGACACCACCAATATCGGTTTGTCTGAAATAAGTCAAGCGCGGCGCGAATGCAAGCGGCATGATTTTGGTGTCAGGATGTGGCTCAGTTGGCAGAATCCAGTCGAGTTCGACAAAGTCATCCATGTCGATCCAGCTAAAATCGTCGTCCGGGATCGTGAATCGTGATAGGTCCGGCTTATCATCTTGGTTGGCGATTGCCGATGATATCGATCCCTCTTCATTGCCTTGGTGGTTGTGTCCTTCAAGCTAGCTGAAACGGCCCGCACGTCACAATTGGACAGATCGAGTTGGCAAGCGTGGATCTTGATGCCGGATGTCCTACTCTGCGTGGATTTGCCCTTGGCGAGTGTGTTAAACTCTTCTCTGCGCTGGTGAAGGTCGAGCATGAAGCTATCAAAGCGCACTTTGAGACCAGTCGCGGAAACCGCATTCGCTGCGTAGTCTTCAGCGTCCTTGTGCTTGTAAATGTGGCTCATAAATAGGGAGCCAGAAGAAGGCTGTGCTTGACGGTGGCCACGTGTCTCCCGAATTTCTTGCTGTTCCTCTCGCGTCCTGGCCACAGATTACCTTGTCGAATGGGGAGGGACAAGGGCTGACCAAATAACCCCACCATTGGTAGAAATGGGTGAAGAATCGTGGTGTGAGATGAACAGTATTGTAGCTTCTTGACGGATCCGGATTTTCGGCCATCCAATTTCGATCCACGGGGCGCGCACGGCGATCGACAGATGGACATGTCGACTTCTGAAGCCCTCATAGCATCATACGGCAGACCGTCTTCGGTGGGCTTGGCATACATGGGATTCTTTAGGACAACCTCGTAGTGCGGCTTGAAAGAGAAACTCCTTTCTCCACCCTCTATGGCCCGCTCAAACAGTAGACCGGCCATCCACTGGACCCTGCCAGAGAGTTTCATGACAACCTTCTTGAAGATGGCCCTGTCCTTGAAAGTATCTTCAGCTCCGTGGCTATTGCCTTGCTCTCTACAACGGGCAGCGTCGCGGACTTGGTGGTTGTAATCAGGAATGGCCAGTATGTATTCGCCACTATCCACAGTCATTAATTGCTTGGGGTTGTCTTCTGCATTGATATGCCACCTGACATCGTTGCGCCAACACATCAGGAACCCGGCACCGTTGCCTGTCACTTGGTACGGATCTCTGGTGCCCTTTAGTGACAGGTGCATGTCGCCATCTCCCTTCCACGCCACATGGACACGCGAGTGAGTGTTGAGGCGCAGCTTGTCCCAGAAACCGACACGCTCTGATGGATCCACTTGTGGTTTCGTGAAGGATTCAATCACCATCATCATGTCTTGATGGCGGGCTGGTAACACGGTCCCCAGGTTATTCGTGTTGGCAGAGCCGTATTTATATCCATAAAGACTTCTGAAAATGACTTGACGGGACCGATGGTGCGCCGCACTTCAATGGCAAAGCTGCCTTCATTGGATGCTGTTGGGTCGCTACTCCGTGGAGGTACAACATTGACACGAACTTTGCGGGTAGACTCATGGCCCTGAACTCTTCGGCCAGCACAAAATTGGCTTTGAGAGACACAGATGGAACTCTCGAGGACTGCCCAGTCTTGAGCCCAGGTATGTGCATCAAGGGCAACGGATAGTCACGCAGTGACATTCGTGCTTCGCCCATCTGAATTGCTACATGCATAGGAACAAGGAGGCCATACTGCATGTCCTTGGGCATTCCCTTGCCCACCTTGTGAATAAAGTTGGGCAGGTCTCTCATCGCAAACGTTGGTTTGTCGATCATGAATTGGAGGTCCGATATTAGCGCGGACATGAGCGCTGGTCGTTGGGGAACCTGCAGTATGTTTTCTGTTTCTTCCACATCATCCGGGAGATGATTGGGCCCCCAAAGAGATGACGCAAATCGCGCATGCTGTTTTGCGATGCCTGGTAGGCGCGGTCGACTCGTTTCTTCCATGCCTGCGAATTGAATCTGTGAAGAGCAAGTCGAGCCTCCTCTTCGGAGACCTTGAGTGCCCATGTATGCCGACATGCTCTCTGTCTGGATCGTATCGGGGCATAGTGCCGCCATGAATCTTGTGTCCGGTGTCACCCGCTTTGTATGCATCTGCACTTCTGCTTCTGAACCAACGTGATGATTTCTCATCCGGCCGACCGCGTGGGAGTGCAGATCGAGCACGGAGCTTGCCACCGCCCTTTCTGGCTTCCTCGTCGCGAACCTTCTTAGACTTCACGCGGAATGCTTCTTCTCGAGCCAGTCGCTGTGTCTGCTCCTCCCGCCCTGTACGATAGATGATGCCGAGTTTCCATTCAAAGGCACCATCTTCCAGCTCAAATAGAAAGCTTCGAGAGCGGACAGATATCTTGGGGACATTCTTGGGGCCTTCGGGCTTCTTCTCGAGGATGTACTCGTTTGTGCCCGTCTTGAATCGATGGTGGAGCTGCTGTACTGATTTGATGACATTGGTGAAATTGTCGGTGATTCTGGCGACTGTGACTTCGTGCGGGACAGCAATGCGCATTGCCTCTGTGGCCACGTCGATCATCCTCTCTGTAACATACTCGCCGGTAGAAGACTTGTGTTTGGATTGTCGCAAATCAACCCGGCCATGCTTGATACCAATCATCCTCGACCAGACATTGTGCATACGAGGAGTTTCAACGTACAGCCTGATGACCTTTGAGCTCAGGTAAGGAGTCGACCATCGGTGACGTCCGGTTTCTAACCCGTATACCCGCAGCATCATGAGAGGTTCATGTGGCATCTCCGCCTTTATTTGTAGCAATGCTGCCTTGACATCGACAGTGACTAGCTCCGGCGGGATGATGGATACGGTGTCTGCGTCGGGCAAGCCTGGGCTCATCGGAACGGGCAAATGGTCTTGATCAAGGCTGCCCCGTTGTCTGTGTCGAGGAACATCACGGCCGGTACGCATAAACGCCCGTCGCAAGGTCAACACAGCCACTCCAACGGCATAATGCCGATAGAGAGAATACTGGAGCATGACTGTTTTAATCGTCGACTGTATGTGGAACATTGGTCCATGATTGTCGCTGGTGGCCGAAAACGCGAGCTCGAGGCGGGGGATGCTGACAAAGGGCTCGACCTCGAGGTGATCAGCCGCTTCAACAATCTGTGCCTCGATACCTTTGGCATGCAGGGCGAGTCTGCGGCCATCCCCGGTGACTTGCGGCTTCTTCTTGAAACGAGGTGACGCAGGTGACGGCGTCAGATCGGAGTCGGACTGTGTGATGGACCTGCTATGAGTTCGTCGTCGAGTGCCAGCCCGTCGCTGGAGGCCGTCCAGGCGATGTGCCCTATATTCCGCCCCAAACGAGTCCAAGTGCACTGAGACGCCTCTGGTATCATCTGAGATGTCCTCGTCCACGCCCGCAACCTCAATGTTGAAGTCTGTAGCCTCGACTTGGTACCTGACGAGCCACTCGGGTATGGACCGCAGGAAATTCTTGTCGGCGGCTGTCTTGGAAGTGGCTCGCTTTTCGGGCTCCACGTCAATGTGAAGTTGTCGAACGATCTGACGGAGGCCATCCGTAATTTCAGGTCGCACCATGCTGATGCCAAATGATTGGATGATGCCGGTGAGCTCAACGTTGACATCGGGTTCGGCGGCTAAGTGCGCCTTGAGATCAAAAGATTCGGTCGTTATGAGATTGAATCGGTCCCCTGTGCAAGTCTGGTAGTATAGATGATGGGACCGTATTCGCATCGCACCATCTAGAAAGTAGTGCATATCCTCCACAGACGAATGGGAAGATTCGACATCCAAGGAGACTGAGGAAATTGATGAAATTATGAGATCAAAGTCATCGGGGTCTTCTGCGTCCTGCAACGGTTTGAGCTTCATGCGCAGAACCGGTTCATGCATGGAGAATTTGATACTGGCTTTGGGGAGGAGTCGCGAGATGATGTTGTGTTTCCCATCGTAAGAAGCTTTTGCTGCTTTGGGTTTCGGCTGCATCATGGCAATTAGGAGAGGGAGGTGTGCGGGATCGAGGTCGATGGACGGGGAGGTGATGACCGAGTTGGCGAACATGATGTTGGCGTTCTTTTCTCCAATAGCTCCATCCTGAGCCAGCTGGACTGTTTTTGAGGGCAGAGTGGTTCTGACTGTAGTAGTAGCCATTGGTATGTACAAGAGTCTGTCGGGACTGCCGTGGCCGTCGTCGATTCCGACCGAAATGGAGAGAGCAGCGGCCAGGGCTTCGTGGGCGATGTCCTTTGCCGAAAAGTACATGCGGTGAGCGGGTGATTTGGGATCCAACCGATGCAAGTCGATACCAACTTCCTTCATCGAGGCATTCAGAAGCATGGGGAGCCTTCTGGTTTGACATAGGTCACCTTTTTCGTCATACCAACGTAACTGACGGCAAATTGAACCTCCTTGATGCCTCGCAGGATTGAGCTGACAAAATCCCTGGAGTTGGCAACTGTCTTCATCAGGTCATCGGCTGCGACGCCGTTCACGCCAGTCTCTTCGGGGACTCGTGCTAGTACAATATCAACGGGCTCCTCCGCGCGGACAGAGTGCGTTTCCTGCGACACCGCTTATAGCGAGTCGCACAAAGCTGGAGGTCATCGTATGGCACGTGGACTCGTCCGAGCTTCAGCGCGATGGTGGCATCTCGAAGGCCTTGTGTTGATTCGTACAAGAAGCCATGAACATTGAGCAAGCAGTGGTCTAAGACCTCAAGAGAATGATTGCCCTCGGCTGTGAACAAGACGCTACGCAATGACATGATCCACTCGGCTTGTCGCTGCTGCTTCTTCTTACGGTGGAACTTGAACAATCGAGCGTGGTCGACTGTCTTACGTCTCGTGTCCACTGCGATTGTGAAACTGCCAATCTGAATCCTGCCAACGCCTGCAACATTGACGGTTGAGTTGGTAGCAACAACATCCACCATTCGAAGCCATCGGATGTTGGTGTGTAGTTTCTTTATCCTATCTTTGAGCTTGGCCAGGTTTTTCCAGGTTTCGCTTTGGGGGTGGGTATTCGGTTTTCGGCTAGGTTTTCGGGTTTTCCGTAGGGGAACAGACTCCTCGGGGAGCCCTCACTAGCAGGTTTCTCATCATCCACGCCTTCTTTCGCTGCCGCTGACTTGTGTCCGTCCACCTCGGCAATGTCAACAGTCACAACCAGCTCGCTCAATACCAGGCTGATCCATGTTGGCTGAGCAAAAGTAGGACGATGTATATTGAGGCCCAGCCCTCTGACTTCCACACGACATCCATCTCGGGGCGTATATGCTAGTCGTCGTAATGACAAGTATCCGATTCGTTGGATGGAGACGCCGGTCAGGATTCGAATAACGGCGAAGAAGACGAAGGAAGATAGATATAGCAGAACGAGGACTCCCAGTAGGAAGGTCGGGTCGAGAAGGGCCATGCTGTTGTTGCGCGTAGACCTCCTAGCTCAGCTTATACCTGAGATAACAACCCTAAATATGGTATTTCTATAAAGTCCATTCCCGTCAGTCTCAACTTGATTAACACCAAGGCTTATCAATTATCTATCGTGGCAAGAACGGGCAAGCATACGTCTTTTTGCCAGGGAGTATTCATCTCATCTCCGAGCAGTGTCACTGGCTTACAAAAGAGGGACGCGCGCCATAGCCAGCCAGTCGTATTTCGAAGATGGTAAGTATCGAGATGCCAGATCAATCGGTGTCGCTCGCGCGCAAGTCGAGCGGCCTTGGCTCTCTGCCCTGACTGATTGCCGACAGCACCAGCGCTCGAGATAGGGCTGCTCTGCAGCGTAAGCCTCCGAGCCAAGACCAGTCCGACTCTGCCGATATATGAGGTCCTTATCCGCAAGACAGAGCGAATCGGGTTTATTGAAGGTGGGAAACAGGTGGAGGTCCCTGGATAGGGCGCGTATGTGTCGGGCGGGTTGTGCAGGCCGTACGCAGGAGCGACCGAGTCGAGCTGCGGCGCGGCGGGTCGGACGATAAATTATTAAAGCGCTGCAGGTGCTTCTCGGACGCGGGTGATCTGCAAGCAGAACTCGGTCGCAGGTTGATGAGCACTTTCTGGTGCTGTTGCGAAGAGGAATGCGAGGCGCGTTGATAAATCAGACGGACATCAGACACATACGCTCCGTACGATAAGGGCAGAGAAGGAGCAAGCAAGGTCCGGTCCCGGTCTGGTTCAATGTTTCGTGGTTGACAGCACCAGATGCGGCAAGGCTAGCTTGATAGCGCTAGCACTACGGAGTAGGAGAAAGTGGATGCAGACAGGAGTGGCCCAACCACTCACTACTGTGCTTGGCTGGGACTGATGACGATGCTATCATAGTCCGTAGGGCGGGACTGACTGCTAGCACTGTGATGATTTTTGGGGTTGGGGTTGGGAATGGATATATTATTCCACCATCGTCATCGTCATCGTCACGCAGAATGCCAGAATGTCAGAATGCCAGAATGCCAGAAACCAGCATGCACGATGGGATGGCCCTCCTCCTCCTCCACTCATCAATCTCCCTGCCAGCCGGGACGAGACGGACGCCACACTCCCGTAATCTGCCCCCAATGTCACGCTGTCAGCCACGTCAGCCACGTCAGCCACGTCAGCCCCTGAATCGCTACCGAGAAAGGACTGGGTTTCCGAAATCATTCTACCGAAAGTGTCCATGATGAGAATCCTCTTGCGTAAGGGGTGGTAGGCCTCAACACCCCGCATCGGCTCGTTTCCTCAAAGCTTGGCGGGCAGAGGGATTGCCGTCGAATAACTGCCGAGCATCGCAAGTGAGGAGATGGACGAGACATGTACGGATTACGGACTATATGAGCAAGGGCAGTTCCCTTCCATCGGGGCCAAGTGCAAGTTTCCTTCTTCCCGCTCAATCCTCTTCCGCCCCGTCCTGTTCTGTTCGTAACTGCACACATCCGCCATCCTCCATACCCTCCTCCTCTACAACGTCTACAACGTTGGAAAGGCTTTCCCCAGCGGCGGATCCGGCCACCATGACGACCTCTACGGCACTGGTGCTCAACGAGATCAACGGCCCATTCAGCTTCGAGACGATCCGGTTGGACCCATTGCGCCCGACAGAGGCACTCGTTGAGATCCACGCAAGCGGCGTCTGCCACACCGATCTGTCCTGCGCAGAAGGGACTCTTCCCGCGAAGACGCCCGCAGTGCTGGGACACGAAGGTACGGCCCGGACCGGGCAAACCGCCTCTCATCTCGTTGCGCTGACGTGGAAAATCCCAGGCGGCGGCGTAGTCAAAGAAGTCGGCTCCCAAGTCAAGCACGTAGCCCCGGGCGACAAGGTCCTGCTCTCCTTCTCCCACTGCCAGAGCTGCGCCCAGTGCAAAGACGGACACCCAGCCTACTGTTACTCGTTCGTGCCGCTCAACTTCAGCGGCAAACGACCCGATGGATCGAGCGTCATGCATCAGCACGAGGAAAAGGGCGGCAAGCCCTCCACAGCGGCTTCTTCGGGCAAAGCTCCTTCTCTCGATACGCCGTCGTGTCAGCATCGTGTTTCGTAAAGGTCCCCGATGACACTGATCTGGCGCTGTTCGCACCGCTCGGCTGTGGCCTGCAAACGGGCGCGGGAGCCGTCCTCAACACGCTCGACGTGCAGGCCGGGAAGACCGTTGCCGTCTTTGGAACAGGCTCGGTCGGCATGAGCGCCATCATGGCCGCCAAGATGCGAGGAGCCGGGACCATCATCGCCATCGACCTGCAGCAGTCTCGACTGGATCTGGCGTCCGAGGTTGGTGCCACCCACACTCTCCTCGGCCAAGACGCCGACCTGGTCTCCAAGATCAAGGAGATGGCTCCTCCCAATGGCGTGGACTACGCCGTGGACTGTTCCGGAGTCCCCGCCGTGGTCGAGAACATGATTGAGTGTCTCGGGAGTCGTGGCCACGCAGCATCTGTTGGAGCACCATCGGTACGTTTTTTTAACCCACCCCACCTGTTGGGAAGATTTGATCCCAAGACCAATAGACTGGAACTGAACTGGTCTCGTAGCCTGGGGAAAAGGCCGGAATCGACGTCTTCTCACATCTCATCCATGGCAAGCGCTATTCGGGCTGCTGTGAAGGTGATTCCATTCCGAGCAAGGTATGTCTACGCCGACCACCATTGAAGGATTTTTTTAAAAACCTGCTGACTGGGTGCAGATCATCCCGTATCTGATGGAGGAGTACGCCAAGGGAATTATCCCGTGGATAGACTGGTCACGTTTTATGATTTTCAGGACTTCCAGAAGGCTATTGATGATACTAAGCGAGGCGTTGCCTTGAAGGCAGTGTTGGTGTGGAAGTAGTGATGGGTCTTTTTTTTTTTTTTTTTGCTTCCCGAGTCTGGTCGGCGTTGCAACGGTGGAAGCGTTGAAGAAATGGCGTGGGTGCGGGTTGAACCCAAATTTTGCAAACAATCTCACATCGAACAACAACGGGAAATCATCTGAATTGCGCACCACAGCTGAAGTATCGTAGGAGTGGGGATGCTACTTGCCTTGTTCCATTTCCTCCGCTCACAGTGAAAGTCGGGCATTCTCTTTCTATTCCACCCGTGGGCTCCAGCGTGAGCTGTTCGCCCTACATGGTCTGGAAAGCCATTTTGACGAGCTCATCGCCCCAGAGCTGGAAAATGGGCCTTTCGTGCCAAGTCATTCAGGCTTGCGGAGACCCAATATCATCGTGAATGATGACTAGTACTGTTCCACGACAAGTTGTTTCCGCCGTCCTGGATTACGGGTCATGATGCAGACACTACACCGAGCACGTGAAGAAACATGGCTTCAGTGGCTCGCGGCGTCGAAAGCCTCGAGGGATAAATGGGGCTGAACAGACGCTTGATGCACGCTCGGGGAGGCGTCCGACCCCGCAGAATAGTACAGACTGGTCAATATTTGTTAAAGCGCGGACAAGTGCTAGTAATACAGGTGCAGTCAAGATGCTTCCACTGAAATCTTTCATGATGGATACGACTGATTCTTCCTCGCAAGCTCCAAGGTGCCGTATCGCTTCACTGCTGGCATGTGTTGTATTGAATCGCCAGATGCACCTATCCGTAGATAGAATCCATAATGAGGGGGTCCAAATTGTGCAGCCCAATGTCCTTTTTTGGAAACGGGCTTCGGTCGCTCGCTAATACACAACGTGTGCAAACGATCGTACGAGTATCGTCATCCCACGTTTTGGGAGCTGCTTTCCTCTCCATCACTGATTCTGCCGACTGTCATCTCGAGTTTCCATTTGTTTCGTTCTGTCCTTTCGCCGCCTCGGCCGCTTTCAGCTCAGCTATCCGATCATCGATGAGTGCAATATCCACCTCCACCTTCAAAATCTTCTCTTGCATCATGCCGATGTACTCTTCATCTGTCAACTTTTTCAAGGGGCTCAGTTTCGACAGCCAGCTAGTGCCATCGACCTTTGCCTCGCCTGCTTCCGAGGATGATCTATTGGCAATAGCCTGTCCGCCCGCTCCAATCAGGCCCCATATGGCAATGGCGGGCAAGAGTCTAGCCGGGCCACCTGCAATTTCGAAAATGTCAGAGTTGCCGAGTGACGCAGTGAACAACATGCAGGTCGAAGCCACTTACGTGCCAAACCAGCTACAGCACCGGCCGTAGAGCCAGCTACGCCGCTAACTGCAACTTTGTCCATGGGCTGCATCTTCTCTTCGCCGCCGTACGCTCGGATACCCACGCTGCGTGTGACTGCATGGTCATGTGTCAACATGGATTGAATGCCCTGGAAATGGACCCCAAAGATGCAGGCTGTGACGTACACCAGTAACTGCTTCCAAGCATGAACCATTGTACACCGGAGAAGAATCCGCTGGCAACCGGACTAGTGTCCCTTGCAATCGCTCCTCCGACTCCAGTGAGAATTCCTACTGTGCCTGTTATCCAAGTTAGATGCTGCTTCTGTGGAGTTATGAGCCAGTTGTCCTGGGAGCATGGGATGTGGGCAAACGTACCAGAGTAAAGCCCAACTTTGAGTGGCGGTGCAACAAGCTCTACGAGCTGGGGAGGCAAGAATCCCTGCCTCCGTTTCCGACGCCCCGAGTTGCTGGAGGGCACATCATCGCCGTTTGCCGCCATGGTGAAGTGAATGAAAGCTTTTGAGGAACTTGCGCCGTCAAGAGCCAGGGGCACATCTCCTGAGGCTGAGACTGAGCGCCGGCGATGGCGATGGCGTCGGGGAAAGCCAACCTCTGGAGGCGATGTCGCGGTTCTAGCAAAACCTTTGCAGAATGAACGCTGTGAGTTACGTTCTACCACAACCACAGTGTGTTTGTTGGTCCATCAAGTTTGCCATATGAAGAATCGCATCAACCGTGCCACGCCACCTTCGAAAAGTCCATGACTTGTGGTCCAAAGTGGGCCCCGCTGGCCGAACGCACAAACACCGAATTGGCTGTGCAGGGAGAATCGCTCCGTGCATAACAAACAGATTTACTCCGTAGAAGAAGAAGAAAACGTCGAAAGCACGTGTTCCTCATCCTCACTGCACCGAGTGACCTACAACCCACTGTACCAACCTGCCCGTACGAAGCAAAACGCGAACACAATATCCGCATCCCAAACGCACGAACTTGTTCCACCTCATCGGCCCACGTCAAGCCGCACATCGGTGCACACTGGCACAGGGCGCCTAGTCCCAATCCAGACTAGCGCCTCCCACTCCCTGCCTGGCGAAAATTGAGGCAACCCTCACATACTCCAGCATTTTTCCACGCTCGAGCAAAATTCGTCTCGAAACAACCCCAGGCACGGCAACGCTCGTCGGGGTCTATTTTCTCAACTATCGCGATCGTCCCGATCCCACCCCAATCCCGACTTTCGACTCGCACTCCATAATCTTCCATCAAGCGACTAGACTCTGTCGCCTCGTCTTCTTCTTCCACGCCGCGTCAAGAGGAGAGAGCTGCCTGGTCCAGCCTTCGCCTCCCAACGTTTGATTCTGCGCGCATCGGATCTCGTTGCGCGTGCTCGCCTAAACCGCAAACATGGGTACGCTGTGCCCCGAACCAAGACGAACATCCTCTTGAATCAATCCAGAACATGGCTGACGGTGGTTTTTTTTACGCCTTGCGTTTAGCTCCTAAGAAGAAGGAACAGCAGAAGATGTCCCTGGGGACTTTCTGACTGATGGTGGTGCGTCCTTCGTCCTAAGTCGCGGGGCTGTCGTGAACCCCGCCGCCAACCCGCGTCCTCGACGGTAAAATGGATTTCTAATACCTTGGACAGGATTCGGAGGTGGCTCATGGGCTGATGAAGTTGAAGAAACTTATGGTGAGTTGTTTTGTTCCTGAAACTTATGTTGCAGCAACAATCAAAAGCTAACCACTTTTCCCTTACAGTGACTGGTATGCGATATCAGTCATGTGTCATGAATAAAACGCGCACCATGTCGCTCGCCACTAATCTGTGAATAATAGGCACGCAGCCTTTGCCCCTAGCGATCGACCTCGCTACGGAGGTGGCAGCAGTAGCACTGGCATGTCGTCTTGGCAGGATCGTGGTAAGCATTGCCGAGAGTCATAGTGCTATGTCGACGACGTGTGGGCCATAGCTAATTCGGGACAAGGCTACTCTGTTCGTGAAACCGCCCCTGCGCAGTTCCCAGATAAGCCTCCGTTCACTGCTCATCTTGGTAATTTGTCCTATGACGCAACTACCGAAACCGTTACCGAGTTTTTCGAGGGCTGTGATATTGTCAGCGTTCGCATCATCGAGGACCGTGAGATGATGCGCCCCAAGGATTCGGATACGTCGAATTTACCGACGCTGAAGGACTGAAGAAGGCCTTGACCCTTGACGGAGAGTCCTTCCAGGGTCGTATGATTAAAATCAAGGTTGCAGATCCTCGTGAGTGACTCTCCTGTGCGTGGTCTGGTTGAAGTGCTAGACTAAATTGACTCGATGACGAACAGCCCGTGGCGGTGACAGCCGTGGCGATTCCTCACGCGACCTCAGCGACTGGACTCGCAAGGACCTCTCCCCGACCTTCCTGGACGTGGTGGCCGTCCCGGCTCCGACTTTGGTGGCGACCGTGAGCGTCGCCCTCCCGTGACCCGGCTGCCGAATCCCGTGCTCCCCGTGAAATCAACTGGGAGCGGCGCGGGCCCCTGGCTCCTCTGTCGCCTCAGGAAGGCCGCTCTGGACCTCGTGATGGCAGTCGACCTCGTCCCGGACCTGAAAGCCTCGGTGAACGTGGCGAGTCTCACCGCGGAAGCCGCCAAGGCTCCGCCTCTTGGGGAGAGGCTCGACAGGAAGGTTCTCGCCCTCCCCGACGTGAGCAGCAACCCGAGCGGGTTGTCACGGCCGCCGAGAAGGACTTCCAATGGCGCAGCAACATGAAGGCTGACTCTGTCAAGGCTCAGGAGGAGACCGAATCTCCCGCCTCTCCCTCGACGGCCGCTGCCGTTCCCGCCAGCCGCCCTCGCCTCAACCTGCAGAAACGAACCGTAACCGAGGCTCCCGACGCTGCTGCCACCCCCAGCGGCGATGCTAAGGCCAGTCCCTTTGGTGCTGCCCGCCCTATCAACACGGCTGCCCGAGAGCAGGAGATTGGGGAGAAGCGAGAACAGGCTCTGCGCGAGAAGAAGGAGGCCGACGACAGGGCCAAGGACGAGCGACGACTTGCCAAGCAGGCTGCTGCCGAAAAGGAAAAGGCGGAGCAGGCAGAGGAGCAGGCTAAGCAAGAAGAAGCCACTACCACGAAGACCAAGGATGGTGAGGCTGATGCGGCGCAAGAGGGCGCTGAAGAAAAGATGGTGCCCGAAGCCAAGAAGCACGAGAGCCCAAGGAGGCCCCCAAATCAAAGGCGACGGAAGCCTCCAACTGGAGATCTGCCTCCAACGATCAACGCGCCCCCGTGGAGCCCACGGCAATGCCCGAGGCGGACGTAGTGGTGCTCCCCGAGGAGCTCGCAACGAAGGCCGAGGGCCGCGTGCCAATGGAGCACCATCTCGAGAGCAGACTTCTGCCCAGGGGGCAGGCGAAGGAGAAGCTACGTCAGCTGACAATGACGGATGGACGACTGTGCCAAACAAGAAGGGCGTCCGGGACGCCTCTGGCGTCTTAGAGAGAATAAAAGCAATGAGATTGTACATTCTAGTCTAATTGTCCCCTTTTTCTGGTTTCTTTTATTTACACGACAGGTTGAAACCTTTTTTTTTTTTTTTCCTTCTTCCTATACGTCGTACTCTTTTTCTTCTCCTTTCCATTTCCGTTTTTATTTTTCACGACCTATAGATGCCGTCGCAAGGTAGCGCCCATGGAATCCAGACCTGCTTCACGTTCTTCCTCTCTCACATGTTTGCCTCTTCTGATCTCCACGGGTCCTAGCGCGGGAGGGATGGAGAAGGGTGACTACTTTTTACACTTTATCCTGTGCTCTTTCTTTGAAAGGCAAGATGGAAAAGAAAAGTTGTACCTGAATCTGATGCCATTTTCTTTGATAAAGGCACAGACGCCGTGTCACGTTGAAAAGAAAAGGACGACTTGTCAGTTTGTCCACATCTACGAGTACTCAGGCTGGTTTCGTTTTTTTTTCCCTTTTTTTCCCTGTCATCTTGGAACACGTTCTGTCACGCATACATGCTGCACATGAATCATGAAAGACGAAAAGAAGCTTTGAGAGACGGAAGGGATGGGAGCGGAGTGAATATGGGAAGATGCGGGGAGAGGGGGGCTCTTGCGGTGCTTTTTTCGTTGAGTTCTAAGATGGTAATACACAATGATTAAAAAATAGGGTGGCTCCGAGAGTTGGGGGACTCGAAATGTTTTTATTCCTTTTGACCGCGTTTCATGCCCTTGACTTCCTGCCCAGGGCAATCACAAATGACGTCCGTGCTGGGACGAGGACGCACAGATTATCCATTTGTCGAGTCGGGGCGTTGGTGGGGGGAGGTGACGCCGGTGGACGTGTGAGGATATGGTACGAATTGGTTGTGTGTAGATGTCAAGGTGGAAGGAAGGGAAAAAAAAAAAGGAATATTTACGTGAAAGAAAAGGTCTACCCGGCAGACAAAGTTTTTCCCCAACAAATAACATGCAACCCGAACAAACAAGCAAACACGGATCAAGCCAGAGTAGGAACGCTCAACAGAGAGAGAGAGAGAGAGAAAGCCAAACATGTGTCCCTGCCCTACGACCTCCTTTTGGCCCCCATCTCTTCGGCCCCATAGTCGTCCCAGTAGTCGTCGTCGAACCTCGACAGCTTGCGCCCCATCCAGATGCCCAGGGCCGTCAAGGCGCTGCCCAGCAGGAACCACGTCTCGAACCAGCGGTCCACGAAGCCGGGGCTCGGGGCGCCCTGGAGAAGACCCGTTACCGCGCCGCCCGCCCTGGCGGGTAGCTGGCTTCGGAGCAGGAGGGATGCCGAGATGACGTGGGTCGCCGTGACTTGGCCGACGGCCAGGGCGAGGCTGGGCCGGGCGTGGCGCAGGAGGCCCGGCGCCCACTTGGCGAAGAGGTGGAAGGTCTGCACGGCGCTGTTCGCGCTGGCGAGGAGGATGACGCCGCTGAGGGCGAAGCTGATGGTTCGCGCCCAGGCGAGCTGGTCCAGCTCGGGATCCCAGTGGCGCGCCATGAGGCCGAGGAAGCGGCTGATGGGGTCGGTGTCGGCGAAGCTGGGCGACGGGAGTGGTGGGCGAGGGAGTGGTGCACCCGTCGCCGTCGCCGCGGCAGCAGCGTCGTGAGCATGGTGGCGAGGACGCGGTACACGCAGTAGGCGGCGAAGACGTACGACGGCGCCAGCATGATGCGGCCGCCGACGGTGCATGCCGCGCCGCGGCTGCGCGGTGGTTTCGCATGAGGGAGAGGTTGGAGGCGAGATTGGCCT
Organism: Epichloe brachyelytri; assembly: GCA_023650705.1. Lineage (NCBI taxonomy): Eukaryota > Fungi > Ascomycota > Sordariomycetes > Hypocreales > Clavicipitaceae > Epichloe > Epichloe brachyelytri. The sequence goes on from CP097976.1 coordinate 6,090,449, forward strand.
CCATGGTTTCGAGGCCGGCAATCTCCATCCGCAGCGCACGCATCTCGGCTTCGTCGCCCGACATTGTTGCTCCAAAGGTGCTGCCCATCATCATCGTCATCATCTTGCCGACGAGGCCGCCCGAGCAGCTCTTGTTTTTCGCCCCGCTCTTTCTTTCAAGCTGCCGCAGCTGATGGCGCTTGGTGGTGAGCATCTCGCCGGTGGCCTCCAGCCCGGCCTGCTTCCTGTTGATATCGGCTTCCGTGACGGGCCGCTTCCTGCGTGACGGGCCATCCACCAGCGTGTGCCACGGCGTGGACACGGACGCGAAGCCGGCCAGCAGAGCCATGAGGCAGATGCCCACAACGCCGACTCGTTCGAGACACTCCTTTGTCAGTTGGTGCCGCCAGTCCCAGTCCCCGTCCCCTCGACTCGCCTGGGCCGGGGCCGGGGCCGGGCCGGGGCCGAATCTGAGGCCGAATCCGAGGCCGAATCCGGCAACACACTCTTGCCGACGGTCCAGAAGCCGAAGAGCCACGCGCCAAAGAGCGCAAACTGCAAACCCCAGGCCACCTTGAGACGGCCCCCTGGCGTCGCGGTCGAAGCTCCATCCCGCGCCCGTGATGACGGCACGGCACTGCAGCCACGGGACAAAGGCCACCAGCAGAAACAGCAACGACGGCACCGTGGCGTGCAGGGCGAGGTTCTTGGCCACCGGGTCCACGACCTCCAGGATCTCCCCAGGATGAGCAGGCCGAGCATCACGGCCAGCGAGACGGTCGTGCCGAAAGCCCAGGCCGCGCCGCGTCGTTCCCAGCTCTTCGCCCCGCGCTCATTGTGGGCGCGACTCAGCCTCGGGAAAACGTGTCTGACGGCGAGTACGTCGACTATGATGAAGGCGGCGGCGAAGGGTAGAAGCGCCATGAGCGCCCGGGAGTCGAGCTTGTTGGGGTTTCGGACCGCGCAGGAGTCGGAGTCGGAGTCGGAGTCGGAGTCGGAGCTGCAATTCGAAAACGGCCACATTTTGCCCGATTATCTCATTATCTCGTCGTGGGAGAGAAGGAGGGAGGAAAAGGTGGCCGCCGGTGAGAACAAAGGCCGGGGCAATGAGAGGCACGCATGTCAGGATGATGGAAGTTTCGGGTCTGGTAGGACAAGGTGTTCGTCCCGTTCGTCCCGTACATGAAAATGATGAAAAGTGGAGCCGCCAAGGGACGAACTTGCATCCACGACACATCGACGACGGACGACGGGGGCATCGATGGACATCCAACGTTCAAAACAACTCATCAAATGCTGCTGGTCAACTCGCTTTGATTGCAAAAGCTGCATCTACCTAGTATTTCTGCAATCATACTCGCTTTGAATATCTCCTCCTCCTGATGATAATTTCACACAAAATCCCATTATCCACAGCAACTGCACCACCACATTTGCCAGGATCGACCGAATACCCCAAACCGTCGTCTCTAGCCGGTAGAAGCATCTTTTCGTGCTCGTCGCACTGCGCACTGCACCACGGCCTGTTCACAGCGGGGCCCGGGCCCAGACTCAGCATCTGCAGCAGGTCCCTCTGGCCCTCTGGCCCCTCTGGCCCCTCTGGCCGCGTCATAACCTCCGTTTCCAAAGTATGATCCGCTTCGGTGGGTGACGTTTTGTCAAGTTGATGGGCAGATGGTGTTAGTGCGAAATCTCTGGACAATATGCATTCTGCTGCAAGGTCCTGCTGCCCTTGGATTGCGTCTGCGGCCAGGACGTCCTTTCGGATACCGTTGCCTACATAGGCCAAAAATAATCGACTTCGACGCAACCCGGCCTCCATAGGGTCCCGATTGCCACCAGAAAGACACAGTGCGTCCTCTCGTGAGCAGGCGGGAGGAGCTGATATTGCCCGCTGAAGTGTTGCAAAGTCGTCCATAGGCGTCGGGTACGATTTCTCAGACGCTGGACGCAACAGCAAGCCGTTGAAAGGCACGCTTTCGCTCACGTTTGTCTCGTCGATTGTGGCAACGTCGACGCGCATATTCCTGAAACGATTTTGATCGATTTCCTTAAACTCATCGAGACGTAGTGCCCTTCTTAATGCAAGGGTTCCATCCTCCTCGTATCTCAGAGGGGAGGATTCTAATGGAGCTGGTAACTGAGAAGAGAGTCCATTGTTGTCTGAATCCTGCTCCCGTTTTCGTCGTCATCTTTGGGATTGCTGTCTCGCGGGTCCTGCGGAGTTCGTGTGGCATGAATCGATTCCTTCAGTTTGTCTGCGGGCAACTTGTGACACGCATCTGGGCCGCCGACTTGCTCGATACGTCGCCGTTCGGTAAGAGACTGGCCATGCTGCACCGCGCTGTCGCTGCATCCGTCCATGCTTAAAGAGGTGTCATCTACATTGTCATTGCAGCCCGAAATTGCACGAATTAGAGCATTCTATGACGCCTCTTTCGTGGAGTGGGCTTCGTCAGACTCTTCTTCCTCGTCGTCGACGCCCATTTTAAGAGCAGCAGCTTCTCCGACTTCCATCTTGTGCAATTGTTCCAGCTTCTCTTGTTGGTTGAGGGCATCCCTCCCATCCACGACGTCAAATTCCTCCTCCTCCTCGTCCTCCTCCTCGTCGTCCTCCTCGGTATCTCCTCCAGCACTGCCCGGGGACCTGTGAAGTAGTTGTTGTGGGGGGTTCCGTTGGCTGCCGGGCCGGGGCTCGAGGGACGAGATCGGGGGCCAGACTATCTCGTAGTGGTTTGATAGTTGGGTCAAAGGCTGCTGGCAACCCGAGGACCTTGGCGACTTGATGGGCTTCCTCGTCTGGGGAGTTCTGGGGCTCGAGTTCGTACGTGCTGCTCGTCTCGCTGTCGGCCTCGTGCAGACCATTGTTGGAGGCGAGCATTGACAGATACGTTTGACGGGTCGTGTCATTGGCGCGCTTGACCTTCTTTTTGATCCGCTTCTCCGTCGGTCGCACAACGACAACGGGGACGGGTGAGTATTGCAGGCAGTATTTGGAGAAGGAGTTGCGAGAGTTGACCAGGCCCTGAATGCCACCCAACGAGCGACCTCTCGTACCAACAATGAGCATTGCTGGCTGGTACATTTGAATCTATAACATGCAAGCCAGCACGGTCGCGAGTCAGTCTCTCTCACTGGAAACGTAAATTGCAGCATGGATAGAAGATATCGCATCACTTACCAGCTTCTGGAAAGTTGCATGCAGCTTGCCAACCGCATATTCTAGCACGAAGCTGATGGCGCGATTGGCACAATTCTTGGCCAGTACGCTCTGCATAACGTTCTGTGCGTCGTCCTGATATTGCTTGTCATTGTATCGAATTTCCTTCTCGATGACACGGACGCAGATAATCTCGTCGCCGTCATCCACCAACTCATCCAATAGCCACTGGATCGCATAGTCGGAATAAGAGCGCTCATCCACGCCGACCATGAAGCTGCGAGATCGTCGCCGAGCTTGATAGCCTTTGTGTCGGACGTTAAGCGTCAGAGACAATGTGTTGTTCTTGGTGGCCTCGCCGCTGGGCACATTGTCGAAACCAACGTGGTTTTGGAATCTGTCATTTTGTTGCTCCGTCAGCGTCGCCATGATGGGTAGGATGAATCGTTGTGCAACGCAGCCTCGACGCCGTTGGTGTGGGCAGAACAAGGCGTAATGATGAGAGAGAGAGAGAGAGAGAATGAGGAAGGATTGAAAAACAGGATGAGGATGAAGAGAAGGAGGCTGAGGCAGCCTCAAGACAGACATATGAGTGGTCAGTGCAGAATGAGAAGAGTTTGGCTGACGATGACTGTGACTGCAACTGCGACTCCACCTACTAGGACAAGTTACTTCTGGATGCGACTTCCCAAGCGTGAAGGATCCCTGCAGACCAAGGCAAGGGCAACTTGCTACCCACCCCCTGTCTGCCACTCTGCCACTCTGACCTGCCACCTGCCACCCTCACCCAAGCAAAAAGTGTGTCAATGAGTTGCTACGGAGTAATGCTTACCCGCCCCCTCACTCATGGGTGGTGGTGGTGGCGGCACGGCAGCTTGCTGCGGGATTCATAAGTGGGTTGCACTGGTTGCATTGCAAGTTGGATGCATTGGGCGTAAGTCGGCACAGCCAGCAGGGCAGATCAAGTGGGCAGAACAGAGAAGAGTGGGGCTGCGGAAGAACCTTCCTTTGCGTTGCGGCTGATCAAATCCATCAATCAACTCGACTGATGGGCGAGCGGTGCAGCCGTGTGCAGCCGTGGAGCCGTGCAGCCGTTTGCGCTGGCCAAAATATGCCTTGCATGACCTCTGGCCGGTTTGCCGATCAAGATTCGTGACAGCCGCGCATTTAGCTGGGAAGAGGAAACATCTCATCTCAGTTTGCTGCTTGCTTCAACCGGTCTTGTCTGCTTCACAACCCGCCAGTCTGGGCCAGTCTGGGTGCACACTCCATATGGCCATCGCAACCTCCACTCCATCAGGTAGGAAATCAACGTCATGTGGGCCGGGATACTCTTGAAATCGTTGCGCGGAACGGAGTGATGAGAAAGCACCTTCTGCAACAACCAGCTGTAGACTCGGGATGGAAATGCCGAATTGGTGTGCACGACAGGACGAGCCGAAAGAGTCTGTCCGAGGTGGAGAGACAAGAGAGCAAGGGCCCGCGCTCATGTATAAGTCGCAGTATCTGCACACCCCTGATTGCCCCATAATATAATGCTGCTGCACCACGGCTGTTTCTCTTTTCAATTCCAATCCATGCGACGAAATGCGGGACTTCCCACAGCGAGCAAGTATGGGCGACGCAACAAACGACAGGTTGAGTCATGTAGTAAGGGACGCGAGACGAGCAAACATCATACAACTAGAAGGGAGGAGAAGCATCACATGAAGAAACAGGAGTAGCCCTACCTTTGCGGCGGCGGCGATGCGGCTCGAATGTGCAGCCCGTTTGACATTGGCTTGTGGAGGTTGGGAGCGATGGAGGGGTTCCTCGAGCGTCGGAATGAGACAGACGAAACGGACGATTTTCGACCAAACGAACTCTCCGATGGGGCGTCGACGGGCGTTGGGATGGAAGGTGAATGCCCGGGCTTCGGCAGCTCATCGGGGAAGGTAATGCACGATTTTCTGTCGTCCATCGGCGAAACCTTCACGCTCGCATCGGAGCTCTGGTTGGATCCGAGCGCGAACGTGGACGTCGAAGTGGCCGCGGACGAAGATGCTGATATAGCAACCGCCGTGGCGAGTTGAGGGTTGGGAACTAGAGGAACATTCACGCTGGTGCTGGTGCTGGCGTTGGTGTCAGTGTCGATGCTGGTGTCGGTGCTGGTGATGGTGCCGGTGCTGGCGTCGGTGTTGGTGTTGGTGTTGGTGTTGGCGTCAGCGGTGACACTGGTCTTTGCAGTTGGTATCGACGCTGGCGTGTTGACACTGGCAATGATGCTGATGTCGGTGTTGACGTTGGAGGTGGCGTCGGACTGGACTTTGGCCGGTTCTGGCTGCGGAGAGTCGCGCGAATCAAGCTTGGCATTGTTCCGTGTCTGCGCGGGCGGCCCCTGGGGTGCAACCTTGGGTGATGATGGCTGCGACGATACCGGCAACACGTCCGAAATGGGGCTCTTCGCTGTTCGCGATGGATGCATGATCCAGGATAGCCTCTTGAGCCGGAACGCTCCCCTCCCTGACCCATCGCGGGACTCGAGTCGCCAATTTGAGTTTCGGTGCGATGGCTGCCAAACACGGAAGATTTTGGGCGACCAGCAAAGGTGAGCATTGGTGGCTAGAGAGAGCAGAGAAGAAGGACGGGACGGGATGCAACAGAGGGCCAGTGACGAAGATGAATAATGAAGAAGAAGAGAGAGAGAAAAGGTCAATCGATCAGCCAGCAAGTAAGCAAGAACGCAGCTCGAATTCGAATTCGAATCTCGGGGCCTGGTCTTGTCTAGTCTTGCCTTGTTATCTTGTCTGTTGGCTCTGTCGACAACCGAAAGACTCGGATAGGTTAGGCAAATTTCAGTCGGGTCGTTTCGCGTGTTGATCTGAATGAAACGTTGTCCAGGGTCAAAAAGAGAAGGGGAAAACGGGTCAAAAAGACGAAAGGAATATTTGTGTCTTGCCGGGGGATGGGCAATCTAAAAGACAGCAATTCTGCGGCGAGACCAGTCTGGTCTGGTTCACTTTTTCGGCACGGCTGTGCCGAGCAAGGAGACACGAAATGGTCACAATCGGGAAGGTGCAGCGAAGCAGGAGTCAACGACTTCGAGGTTGAAAAGATCCGGCCGATCTGGATTGGCTGCCAGTTTTGCTTGTGTTGTGCGATGCGAGGCGATGCGAGGCGATGCGATGTGAGGCGACACGATTTCGACTGGACTGGATTCGCACAAGAGACGAGGCAATGGCGCGATCGTGTACTCCGTAATGGAGCAGATGCACAAATGCGCAGGTCCGACCGGAGGGAGATGCGATGCGATGTGGTAGATGGATAAGGGCTGTGCGCTTCGATGCGATGCAGCAGCGTTGCAATGCAGTAGTCGGTGGTATTTGAAGGGTGCTTTGCGCTTCCTTTTTGTCTCTTGCTGATGTCACTTCACTTTTTCACCCCCAGATCTGCACGGCAACATCCAGTCCGGGACTGGGGCCGCCAAGTAAAACGATGATGGGGATGATGACGACGATGGTGATGAACAACAAGCATGAGATTGGGGGAAAGCCAACAGCGCAAGGCGTCTGGCTACTTCGAAAACGGCAAGCTACCTGGCTTGGTTGCGTAGATCCGACTCCAACAGTCTGTCTGTCCACCTCCTCTGTGCCTCTGTCAGTCTGACAGTCTCTGTTATCGTCTCTGTTGTCGTCTCTGTGAGTCAGTGATGGAGCTTTGGTGGTGATGCCGGGGCCCTCAGCCTGGCTGGGAGCTTGGACCATGCCAAGGTCAGACAAGGAAGAGCAGCGACGGCGCGGTGGCAGGAGCTCTGGACCAAAGCGGGTCAGGCCAACTGATGATAATTTCGTTGTATGTACGGATCCGTATGTATCAAGTATTATCAAGGGAACCTGCTCGAATCGGTCTGGTGCCAGGTTGCCGGGTTGCCGGGTTGCCGTCTGTGTGTCTGGTGTTGGTTCCCGTCTTGGCCTGCGTGGCCTGGTTGTTTTTCCTACCTCTTCCTTCCCCTTTGTCCCAGGGGAAAACAAATCAATGGTTTGTGTGTAATAGTCGATACGCTGCCAGAGGTCGTGGACGGCGCAATTCAAACTTTTGTTGATCTGGAGCTCCGGTCAGGTCAGGTCAGGTCAGGGCAGGTCGTCTAGGATTTGGATTGCCAATGAATGCGGATGATGTATGCCTGATATGTCTGAGAAATAGCACCCCAAACGCCCGGCTTGCGCGGACCGTGACGTGAGAAGAACGGAGCCGAAGCTGGGTGCTGGTCGCCTCCTTTTCTCCTCTCCTGGTCAGCTTTGTAATTGAGCGATAAAAGGATGACAAGGATGGCCTGTCCCTCCCTGGCTGGCCACCAACACTTGGGGTTATTACTCGTTGTCGTGCAGGCGATGGGAGCAACCCGCAGGATTGAATGAGGGGAAATGGAGTGAAGAGGTGAGAAAGTGAAAATTACGCTTCTCCGCATTATGGTCGAACCAGAATCAATACAAGGGCGGCGCGAGAGAGGTCGCTTCAGTACGTGTAGAGGCTTGGAAGAAGCCACGGATTCATCAGCTGATGCTGACTTTTGTCCGGGCGTGAGCCAAGGGCGTGAGCCAAGGGCGAGTGAGAGAGAGCGCGTCAATGGGTGTAAGTGAGAGAAAGAGTGTCTCTACGTCCGTGTGTACTAGCTAGTCTGATGTGGCGCAACCTTGGGCGGGAGCTTGCCTGTCAACTCTGTTTTGAGGGTCCTGGGCTGATGGCCAGACCTGATTCAGCAAGATGAGGGATGACAGTGAGGGATGGCTGAACTGTGTGTGTGTGTTGTCTGGTTGTTCGTTTTCCACCCAACCAATGCGTTGCGACAGCCACCCATGTCGTTTGCACTCACGGTACCCGGGACCAAGACGCAGGAAGTGACGAACAAGTCACTTGGATGCTCGAGCCCCGATGTCAGGCTGGCGAAGGCTTGTTGTCTATCCTCGAATTCATTCTGCAGACGCAGACGCAGCGCCTGGCCTCGCCTTGTCTCCTCCCAGCTCACTGCCAAGCCAATATGGCGCTTCTATGTATTCAAGGAATCCCGCCGTCGCACCACATGGCACTGCTGCATCGAGTACATGTAGCGTAGGGGCGGAGGGCTGTTCACCAACCAGGATTGTTGCGTTGCATCAGGCATGAAATACTGACTCTTTGAAAGTAATAGTAACCATTATCAATACTGGCAGGAAAGTCAATGACGCGGTACGTGCAGAACTGTGCCATATGTATGGGTACTGCTCCGCAAACCAATGAGCAGCGATGGGTCGTTTAGCTATTTCATGTATGTACGGATCCGTAGCATTCTCGCTTGGCAGAATGAGCCACCAGGAGTGGGGGCTGCCGCCGTTTCGTTCAATCGATGCCACTTGTCCTGCCGGTGTCAGTATCAAGTCATCAAGTCATCAACATCCAACTGTATCTTCCTACCGAGTACTCCGTACTCCGCAACCTATGCATGATGGGCTTCAGCCCGCGTATCCGATACCTCCTTGTTGACCGCCACACCCTTGCTTCTTGTTCCATTTCGCTTACCCACGGAGTACGGACTACCTACTTGCCTACGGAGTACGTACTGTGCTCACCCCATCGACAAAATTACGTCGGTTCTTCAGTACAAGTGCTGTGCTAGGCCTTCATGGTGGGAGCGCCAAGCGTCTGGGTGAAAAGCTCGATACGGAAATTAATCGATGCGCCCGCAAAGTTATTGTGGGAGCTAAAATCCAACGTTGAATCAGTCAACAGCAGCAAGCAAGCAAATGGAGTCCAGGACACATGACGTTCATGGCTAATGTCCAGAGCGAGGAGAGGCTCGCGCCGCCGAAAACAAGGAAAATCAAGACGCGAGCAGCGTGACATGAAGCACCCTCACAAGTCCCAGTCACAGTCACAGTCTCATTCCTTCCTCTCCGTCGCATCTTCTGACAAAGAAATGGAACAACGTCCGATGGATGTACCGGGGCGGTATGCACGCTGCTTAGTTCAGCAATGGGTAGATCCGCGTGATCTCTGCTTGCCACGGCCAGCAGGGCGAGATGGAGGGGTGGGGGCCAGGCCAGGTAGCCCCTGTTCATCATTCATCATTTCATCCACTTGCCAAGCACGCCGGCCACACACAAGGATTGCTCTGCTGCGCTTGTTGAAATGAGCATTCCTGTCAGCCAGTGCCTCCGTAGATAATCGAATTATCAGATGAAACGCTTCCTTTGACCGCCGTCAAGTTCCCGTCTCCCAACCTGCAGATTCCGCGTCTCCGCGTCTCTCAACCCAACGGTCCGTCTACTTCGTCCGCTGGTTCCCACCCATGTCCAAACTAAATGTCTTCTCCCCTCACAATGTTCACATTCCCATACAAAGGAGCAAATAACGCGGCAGTTTTAAAAAGACCCCAGCAGCACTGCGCCAAACCCCTGCCCTGCACGTGGCTGCCCATTCAGCCGCGTTGCCAAAAATATCATGGACCATGTAGCGCAGTACCCAATATCTGATCCTTGGTTTTCTTTTTTTTTGGGGGCCAAGATGCGCGGCCGGGGCCAAGATGCGCGGCCGGGGCCGGGGATGCGGAGGGCAGGCGGGTGCTTGGCTAGTTGAGCATGGAATGGGATGAGAAGAGGGGGTTTTTTCTGAGAAAGAAGAAAGGTTGTGATGGGTTGGTTGTACGGGACTATAATGTTGATTCTGTAGGTCTGAAGTTGTCGAGATGTGGGTGAAGACACCAAGATGGAAAAGATAGGAAAAGCCAAGGAAAAGTTCACGTAGGATGCCTCGAACGCTGGCCTTTCAAAATTGGTGAATTCGTATTGACCCATAATACCTACTCCTTACAATCATCTAGATTATAGAAGACTTGCTCCAGACCAGAGACGAATATTTCCTATCCTCTCTACAGACCTGCGTCAACCTCATCTGCCCACTTCGTTCCCCTTAGCTTTTCCTTGATGCTTTCGTGCAAGACATGATCCCCAACTCCGAGACGCCAATGCCATGCAATTGACCGGGATGGCCTGCATACATAACATAACCCAGGCTTGTTTTCGTCGCCTTGGACCCCATCCTTACACAACAACAAATGATGACCTGTTCCCGGTGAAATATCAAGTGTCTGTGGGAGTGATGGGTGGGAACGTTGTCTTCTCATTTGGCGAGTTTGAATTTTTTTCTTGTCTTGCAAGGAGCTTCTGTTTCTTCGAAATATCAAGTTTCTTGCACCATGTTATAAGACGGAGTTTCGTTGTCCGTCTTTTGTGTTTTAATTGTATGTGCGGGACAAGTTGCGAAGATACCAGTCGACAAGCTTGCGTCCAACCTTGGCTTCCGAGATGTGAATCAGGTCCTGCGTTACAATTATTAGTCAAAATGTTGTGGTTGATGGGTTGATGGGTTGAAACGGGGCAACGGGGGAGGCAACGGGGCAACGGGGCAACGGGGCAACGGGGCAACAGGGCCACATACTCCTTGTAAGGCATAGTCAAGGTCGCTGACATTGACCAGCTCACCATCGAGAAGACCTTGGTCTTGGTATCGCAGCTGCTTGGTACGCTGCTTGGTCACCAGGAGCCAGGATCGCAGCTCCTCGGGCTTGACCTCGAGGAAGCCAGCCAGCTTGTTCAGGTCCATGCTAGTATAGAGTCTCAGGTATGACTTGATGGTAGGGCTCCACATGTTGGTCTTGACTTCATCCATGAACACGGCGAGGTGGTGCTCCATGGGGTCAATGTTGGACTCAGGGTTGTCAAAGTCTGGAGGCGTGGGGTGATGAACTTGGGGCAGGCTGTTCGGAAGAGCTCCTCGAAGATGGGCAGCGACTCTGGGCCGCCACGCTGCAGCCTGAGCAGCTGGTCGCCGTACTTCTCACGAAGGGCGCTGTGGATGGTGTCATCCAATCGCGTGGGCTGGAAGGCCACGCAAATGGCGATCAGAGCATACATCTGCTCGTTCTTCTTGGTGATGGAATCGTACTGCGCATTCTTTTGGAAGTTCTTGGTCCTCGACACGTAGATGAGGATGTGGCTGAACATGCGGATGGCATCGGCGTAGCGGTGCATCATCATGTAGGAAAATCCCACGTAGTAGTACGTGGTGAAGTGGGCCGCCATGACACGCGCAAACATGGCCTTCTTGTTAAGTTCAATGTCGTCGAGCGTCTTGAGGGCCAGGCTGAAGTCTCCCAGAAGACAGTGCACTCGGAGCAGACCGATGATGGAGAAGTAGCCCAGCATCTTATACAGGTTCTTCGACCCATACTCGCCAGCGACAGCTGCAGGGTCCTCGTTTCTCTTCATGGCAGCAAGCTGCTCGGTGATCTGGGATCGCTGGATCAGCGAGTACAGGACGTTGAGAACGCTGTACGAGCCCCATGTGTTGGGGTTCTCCCGTAGGATCTGAATTTCTTCCTCGTTAGATGCTTGACGAGCAATTCGCAGTCGATATGATGAGAAGGAGTTGAACTGGTAGATGAATTCATCAATGACATCCCAGGCCCAGTAGTACTAGACAGTGATGAAACAAGTTAGCTTTCGTTCAATCTCTTCACATGACTTCTCCCTATCATTCTCTGAATCGGGCTTTTCACCCCTGTTCCTCCATATACTCTATAAATCGGAAAGATTAGGCACCAACCGAAGGAGGCTCCAGATCCACTGGTCCCTCTGAGTTCAGGATGAAGTGAAACAAGCTGCAGTAAGAGTCGTAGCTCTGGAACTTGACTTCCAGCGGTGCTGAAAAGTCAAGAGGCTGGGCAGCCTGGACGAGGCGGGCCTGAATGTCGTCGGTTTGTTGCGCCATGGTCAGTGATGTCGTCTGGCTGAGCTCATCTCCGTCCTCGTATCGGACTTGCTCTTTGTAGTCGGCTACCAGGGCTTCCTCCTCGACATCGCTGTCATCATCAATCGCGCGGGCCGGAGCCACGCCATTCTGGTACGTCGACATTTTGGGTGGTTCGCGTCGCTCGTCTTGGTCGTCGTCGTCGCTCGTCTTGGTCGTCGTCGTCGTTCGTCTCGTGAGGAGTCGAAGGCGCGGGAGTGAGGGGCACAAGGGACCAACCGAAATTTTGCGCTTAGACTGAGGGGCTTGAGAAGCTCTCGCGGAATTTTCGTGCTGTTAGGGCTTGTGGTGCAGATATGCGTCTATCGCGAAATGAATGCGGGCTTTGTGCATATCGCTTGCAAGTACTCCGTACCGAGCACCTCCATGGTGGGTAACGGAGTAATCGAAGCGGGGGCAGCATAAAGATGTCATGGGCCATGGGCAAGCGAGGGGCAGCGGCAACGGCAATGAGAGCGAGGAAGTGACGAGGGGACACAATTTGAGCTTCGCTGTAAGCAATCAACCAATAATCTCTCCCCATTCATGATCCTTCACCCAAGAGATGCATATCGCTATCTTGACGCATCATTACTCATCATCACATTTTCATTCTAATCACTCTCCTATATTAGCATGGCCCATCGTCTTGCCAAAGGACCCAGAGGCGTCACAGACTTGTGGAGCAAAACTTGGATTGGAGGAGTCACACACCATGGTCCAATCAGGCCGAGCCTGTGAGCACAACCATCAAAAGAGAAAGAAAAAGAGCTCTGCTGAGCAAATCTCCAAAGGGCTTCGCACAAAAAAACCAGCAGAGAAGGACGTGATATAATCCAAGACTGGTACACTGCGCATCAAGTGAGCTGCGGAGGTCTTCTTCTGAGGTCCCAGCTTCACTCTCACACACAGTCAACGCCGCGCAAACCTTTCTCGTGACTTTGAACCTGGAAAAGATCGAGAAAGCCTTCGTGTAAGGCTCCCAGGTAGCTCAGACAAGTGAACTGTGTTCATCATGCCTGTTGTAACAGCAGAGAAGCTAGCAAGCCTGCAAAGGCAATCTGGCGACATAAGAAACGTATGCCCAGCATGTCAATCCCACCTCGGCGGAATTGATGACTGACCGCGGACTACAGATATGTATTCTAGCTCACGTCGACCATGGCAAAACATCACTCACAGATGCCCTTCTTGCTACAAATGGCATTATTTCACCCAAGCTCGCCGGCAAGATTCGATATCTCGACTCCCGCCCTGACGAACAACTAAGAGGCATCACCATGGAATCGTCAGCCATCTCATTATACTTCTCCATGCTCAGACGATCCGCGCCAGAGGCAGCTCCCCAACCAAAGGAGTACCTCATCAACCTGATCGACTCACCAGGACACATTGACTTCAGCAGCGAAGTGTCAACAGCCTCGCGGCTCTGCGACGGCGCCGTTGTGCTCGTCGATGCCGTCGAAGGCGTCTGCAGCCAAACCGTGACGGTTTTACGGCAAACATGGACCGAAAAGCTGAAGCCCCTGCTCGTCATCAACAAGATGGACCGCTTGATAACAGAGCTGAAGATGACTCCCGCCGAGGCCTATGTTCATTTGAGCAAATTGCTCGAGCAAGTCAATGCCGTGCTGGGCAGTTTCTTCCAAGGCGAACGAATGGAAGAGGACCTCAATTGGAGAGAGAAGATGGAGGAGCGAGTCAACGCAGCGGCTGCTGCTAAAGCCTCTGTAGATGACGACTTTTCAGACGCTGGCGAGCTACAATTTGAGGAGCGGGACGATGAGGATATTTACTTTGCTCCGGAGAAGAACAATGTCATCTTTAGCAGTGCCATTGACGGTTGGGCATTCACATGTCGCCAGTTTTCCAGTTTATACGAGAAGAAACTAGGCATCAAGCGTGGGCTAATGGAAAAGGTTCTATGGGGAATTTTTATTTGGATCCCAAGACGAAAAAGGTTCTCGGGCCAAAACACCTCAAGGGCCGAAATCTAAAGCCCATGTTCGTCCAGCTAGTCCTGGAACCCGTGTGGACGGTATATCAGGCAACCTGTGGCGGGGGCAACGGCAACGGCGATCCGGCAATGTTGGAAAAGGTCACCAAATCCTTGAATCTCTCTATACCGCCTCATGTTGTTAGAGCGCGTGATCCGCGACTCCTTCTGACAACTGTATTCGCCTCTTGGCTGCCCCTCTCCACAGCGCTGTTGGTATCCGTCATTGAATCCCTCCCATCACCACCTGCTGCTCAAGCCGAGCGAATTCCCGATCTCGTTGAACGATCTCCCGGATCCGAGGCTGTGGATGAGGCCATCAAAGAGGCCATGGTCACGTTCAAGCATGAAAAACAGACCCTGTAGTCGCCTATGTCAGCAAAATGGTGTCAGTCCCGGAGAGCGAATTGCCCGAGAACAAGAGAAAGCCTGGTGGTCAGATGAGCGGAGAAGAGGCTCGTGAGCTTGCTCGTAAGAAACGAGCTGAAGTTGCCAAGGCGGCCCAGCACGCAAGCAAGAATGCCATGGGCAGTATCACAGAGGCGCTGGATAACACTCACATCGACGATCTCAACAACACGGACCAGGAGGACCAAAAGCGGATCCCGAACATTTGATAGGATTTGCACGCATCTACTCTGGAACGCTTTCAGTCGGCGACAAACTCTACGTCATCCCGCCCAAGTGGTCACCTGCTGATCCCACCGCAGACCCTCAGCCACAAGAAGTGACAGTTTCCGCCCTATACATGCTCATGGGCCGAAACCTGGAGTCCCTGGATTCGGTTCCCGCCGGTGTGGTGTTCGGCATCAGGGGCCTCGAAGGCAAAATACTCAAATCCGGGACTCTATGTAGCAAGCTCGATGGTGCTGTCAACTTGGCGGGCGTCAGTATGGCTGGGAAACCCATTGTCCGCGTTGCCTTGGAGCCAGTTAACCCGGCTGATCTCGACAAAATGATCCGTGGTCTCGAACTACTAGTTCAGAGCGACCCGTGCGCAGAATACGAACAGTTTGGAAGTGGTGAGCATGTGCTGCTCACAGCAGGTGAGTTGCATCTAGAGAGGTGTCTCACGGACCTCAAGGAAAGATTTGCAAGGTGTGATATCCAGGCTGGTGCACCCATCGTCCCGTACAGAGAGACCATTGTCAAGGCAGAGGAGATGCGTCCTCCTGCGAATAAGGAGCTCGGCAGAGGTGCGGTCGTGGGGACGACAAGTTCAAAACAAGTCACCATGTCATTGCGTCTTCGTCCATTACCATCTAATGTCACGGATTTCTTGCTCAAACACGGCGGCGATGCGATCAAGCATCTCTACACGGAGACTAAAAGCGCTGAGTCGGGAGACGAACAGGAACAAGGAGACGGAGCGAACAGCATCGCTCCCGATACAATAGTCACCGCAGCCCACGCACTTTCTGTCGATGAGCTTAAGAAGCAGCTGCAAAGCAGTTGGAGACCGGCAAGGGTCGCGACGTGTGGAAAAACCTCATCGATCATATCGCCGCCTTTGGTCCTAGAAGAACAGGTCCCAACTTGCTCATCGATGCTACGAAAGACAACATACTCACAAAGGTCTTTGGTCCCAACAAAGACAGCGACACGACAGCTCCACGTGCTGGTGAGACTCTCCACCCAAGCCACCTAGCAGACAAGATCGCATATGCCTTCCAACTGGCCATGGCCCAAGGGCCGCTCTGCCATGAGCCAGTGCAAGGCGTCGCAGTATTCATCGAAGACATCACGCTCGACCTCACTGAGGATGGCACACCGGCCCCTGACAAGCTCAGCCGACTTACCAGCGAGATTATCAAAACCTTCCAGGCCTCCCTGCGATCAGCCTTCCTCGACTGGTCTCCTCGCCTCATGCTCGCCATGTATAGCGTTGAGATCCAAGCGTCCACCGAGGTCCTCGGCCGCGTCTACGACGTCCTCACCCGTCGTCGCGGACGAGTAGTCGCTGAAACAATGAAAGAAGGCACGCCCTTCTTCACCATCCAAGCAGTGCTCCCTGTTGCCGAGAGTTTCGGATTTGCCGACGAAATGCGCAAGAGAACCAGCGGTGCGGCACAGCCTCAACTGGTGTTTGCTGGATTCGAAATCCTCGACGAGGATCCATTCTGGGTGCCCTTCACGGAAGACGACTTGGAAGATCTGGGCGAGCTGGCGGACAAGGAAAATGTGGCCAAGAGGTACATGGATGGCGTGAGGAGGAAGAAGGGCTTGTTGGTGGAAGGCAGAAATGTGGCTACCAATGCAGAAAAACAGAGAACCTTGAAGCGGTGATTAGTGCGGCGGAACCGGATATGCAACAGATTCCGAATTGAGTTGAATGGGGCATGAATGAATGACCGCGCTGACTTGCCTGTGTAGTTGAATTGGTGTTATCGCCCAGGTTCCGGTTCCGTCTCCACCTGCAAGCGTTGGTGACGAGACCAACATTCGAACACGGGCGAGGCGAGGCACACGATGGAAAATCTCGTCCCGTGTGCCGTGTTCATATCCACAGTCCAGGATGGAGATTCAGCAGCCAGCAGGTGTCCATTTTTTTACGTCATGTACGGGCGATATTTCATTCGTGAGGAGCAATATAGACGTTCAGAGGTGTCATTTCTCCCATGCATGTACGTTGACTACGGAGTACATATGTACACTTGGAGTGCCTCGGACGGAGGAGGACGCCGATGCCAGAAGTGCGCGAGAGATGATGGTATCGCGGGTTGTCAATTGTAAAGGGTGAAGGAGAAGCCGGATTTGGCCTCAATTTTCTGGCTTGCGAAGTTGGTTGGACAGCCTCCGTGATCAAAACTGATGATTGAAACCGGCCGGGTCAGAGCAACCCTTTTTATTTTATTTGATTTGCCTTGTGATGTTGAGCACTCACTCGCCCCAACAGACACTTTGGCTACTGCGAACATTCCATAGCAATGTGACGTGGACTTGATGCAGGATCCTCATCCTTGACTCCATCTGATTTAGTTGGGTCTTGCACCGGCGGGGTTTGCGTCCGCGGAGCACGTTTATTGGTAGCGAGCGTACGGACTATTCCTGTCAGTCGACTGATTGGACCGGAGCTGGCTCCGCGAATTCAATCCAGTGCGGGCAAGACCTCGGCGAAGAATAACATGTATGTAGTACATTGAACTGGGCATTCGTGTTCTTAGGGGCGACGTTGGGCACCACTCGGTGATTTGATCGAGAATACTGGAGTCGATCATGATCCCACAGCGGATCAAGGTTTGACTTGGACGGCAGAAGTTGTCTGCTATTAGTTGCTCTCTCAGCCCACATCATCACCCGCTTGTCGTATCTAATTAGGGATAAAGACTTGGTACTCGTTCCTCGACACCAAGATCCTGAGCCTCTCATGTGAATTTTGCTCCGCCTTGCATGGTACATGGTAGCAAGATGGAGAGGCCGGGATAGGCAAGGGCGCAAAGATGGAGTGCTGAGAATCTCTGAGCGACAAACTCAATGGCCTCCTGCTGGGGTTGAGCCGAGACCTTGAATGAACCACCAAATTCATCTAATAAGGTTACTCCGTAAATTGACAGCCTTGGCTGTTTTACCCCCGCGCCCCTTGTCAGCCGATGGCCTAGTTTCGTCAAGACGTTTTTGGTATTCCTGGCGCTAGCTCGTAGTCCACTTTTTTCATGTTCTTTTTTGAATTGACAAGCCCAAGAAAGAGTGACATGTGATGTCTTGGCAGGATGCATGGAAACGGCGACAAGTGCAATGCGTTTAGTGTTCCGTACTGATATAACATGGTGGCGTTGAAGAACTGTCCCAATCTGTTGATGTCGTGCATGCTTTTGGGATCGATCCAAACGCGCTTTTCACGTGTTATCGTCCTCGCAAATCGGATATGATGCTGCGGCAGGCGCCGGAGCGAAGCACGAATGCCATTTGGGTTGATACATGTATGTTTCGCAACCTTGCTATCCCGTATTGCCAATCTAATGTGTTAATGTGTATGGTGTGTTCCTGACAACGGTGCCGCTCACAACATGCGTCGAAATGATGGCGTCTAAGAGCAATAAACAAGAACCGGTTCTCACCGTCCATTAATCCCATCATGTTTCTTGTTTAATTGGGGATGGAGTCCAGATCTCGGCTGTCGTCGTCCATCCATCCCATGATTCCCATCCCATCCCTCCCTTGTCCTTGTCTGTCAGGTCTGTCAGGTCTGTCAGTGTCAGTGCTTTGGCCTTGGCTCTAGACTCTGGGGCAGGTGCGGATCCTCGCACTTGCCAGACACTCTCGAGACATGACAGCCGGGAAAGCTGGCAACATCACCGGGCAAGACATACCCTAGAGGCCAAAGGGACATGGCTGCCCTTCCGGTTCGTCCTGATGGTCCCCACTCGAGCCGGCTTCATCCTCCTCTAGCCTTGAGCATCCTGCGCGGCTATCATGTATGGATGGGCTGGCGGCGCGGCCGGGGTGACTGACTGTCACTTGTGCTGTGCTGCGCGCTTCCTCCAGATGCTAACTCGGGTTGTTTATTGGCTTCGCAGGTACGGAGTACATCGCAGGGGATCCAGCATCCAGCATCCAGCATCCAGCGCCAACGAGCAGCAACACGCCCACCATTCCCGCCATTCCCACCCCCGCTGGTGGAGCTGGCCCTCGAGTTGGTGGTTTGCTTTTTGCTCGGCAGTCGGGTTCGTCGCCCCTTGTGATAATGCCTGACTACGGAGTACTCCGTGCTTGGGGTAGATATACTGGAGGACAGCCTCGACCTTCTGCCTCTGCCTCTGCCTCTGCTCTCCACGTCCATCTTCCTCCGGTGTTTCCTCTCGTTTCTATAAATCTGCTCGGACCAGTCCGTCCATCCCCCTTCGTGTCGAAACAACACCGAGGTTCGCTTCGAATCCGTCATACTGCCGGGTGTCAGTCAATTTCAGTCTGGTCTGCAACATTAATCCCGCTCGCCATCGCAGACTTTTGACGACCCAGGTTGCCGGGTTGGTTGCGCTCAATCAACGTTGCACCAGTTCCCCAGTCGATCTTTTGCACGCGCACCATGCCATCTGTCAAAGATTGGGCCTCAATTCTCGCAAATATCAACTCTAGGGAGTTTTCCTGTCGTCGACGAGCTTCGATTGCCGATTCATACATTCGGCGCATCTCTGAAACATCAATCTCCAACATGGACGTGAACGACAGCGAAAGAACGCTGATCGGTTCTCTGGAAGTCGAGGACATGCATTCTTACGGCGTGGACCAGGAACAACGACGACGACAGCTATCCGCATCATCGGCCACTTCCGGGAAGCAGGGGCAGGAGATGGAGAAGGACAACACAAAAGATCGGACATCTATCGAGCGTCGCGTCGACTACTGCGTTGTCGAGGATGATCGATACGCCCTGCAGCTCGGCAATTATACTGGGGTTTGGGCCGGAAATACCTGCGGCTCGGTACCCCAGACGAGGAGCCGATATTTCGGGGATCATATTCATCAGAGTGCTTACAATAGCAAAGCTTGATTTTCAACCCGGGGGCGGTTTTTCTTCATCTTTTTGGGACATTGCATAGCTTGTGTAAAGGGCATGGTCGAAGGATTCGGTGTTCAGCTGCAATATCAACTTGTACTAGGAAAGGGGTTTCCTGTTTTGTTTTTTTCTGGCTTGATCTGGTTCAAGGTTCCATCCATCAGGCGTATCTTGGTACGGATTTGCTACAAAGGCTTTTGCATGTCTACATTTCAGTCTGCATGTCTGTTTCACCTTTAGCACGGGTACAGCTAGGGGCGTGGCGCCACAAGGCCTCTCACATTGAGTATTACTTGGCTGGTTTCAAGTGATTCGGGATTACCAGTTTATTTAGACGTAGAATATTAATTGACACAGTCTACTGGGAGAGCACGTTGTCAAGACTGGTGACGGGGCATACTTTCTAGTGAGCAAGTCACGCCTCCTCTGTGACGAATGAATACAACGACAGACGATACGTGTACTCAATTTGACTCATGTTGATTTTTCAGCGCCACAAACAGGCTTTCACTGGTACAGCCACTTGCTCTGGCTCCTATTCTCAACTCGCAATGCATACTTTGTGCCTCGAAAGCGACAATTCTTCTCTAGGGTAGCGGACGGCTTATCGTCGTACTTGGTCAAAAGGATGGAGTGCTTGTTGCAGAAAACAAGAGCTTAGGCCACATGTCATTATACTTTATGCACAGTTTCTCCTCGATCGCGGAACGTGCCCATTCTCCTGGCATCCCGTCCTGAATCCTGATTGTGCACTTCACCCACCTCCTAATAATAATGAGCACAGGTTGCTCCGAGTCGGAAGTTGGACGCGCAGTCAGAGCGCGACGAGGTCCGGAGTACATACGGAGCCACAGCGACTTTACCCCACTTTTGCTTGCACCCGAGGGCCCTCTCGCCTCCCGCGAACCAATCCCACCAGGACAAACGGGGCTCAGGGATCTCAGGGACCAGCTAAAAAGCCAACTTATCTGCTCCGTACTCTCCGGTAGGTAGATTTCCAAGGGCAAGAAGCCAGACTCTCTCTCTCATTGCGCCTAATGGCCGCCGCGTTGCACCACCCCGAAAGCGCACGACGCTTTTCGCCCCCGCGTCACGCACTTTTACCTTGACAACGCGTCCGAATGGAGGAACAGATCAATCGCCATCCATGAGAAGGGCCGAGTCTTCACTCCGATTCTTTACCCATCATACCATCATTAGATTTTGTTGGACTGTCATCGCCTTATTGATTTGGTTTATTCTTGGGCAATTTTTCTTTCGCGCATCACCACTCTCACGGCAGATAGCCTCCTCGAGACGAAAAACGCCCTTTTTTGCCCGCCGCGGTCGCTGGTCGTCCACTCACTTTGACTCACAAGACACTGGACACAGACTTTTTGTTGGAGCGGAGCGGAGCGCCACCCGTTTTAGATTGGTCCCTTGGGGTTTTTTTTTTTTTTTTTTTCTTGCGAGAATACGTTCTTGGATTTTTCTTCTCCATTTACTTTTCACGCGGGCTATACGAAGAAGTCAAAAACCTTTTTTTCGGACTAAAGGAAAACCACCCCTCCTCACCCGAGGTATCCCCTTTCTTTCCTTATCGCCATGCCTCTTCTCGGTGGCAAGGGAACAAGTTCAAGGTTGATCCGCCCAAGATCCGGATCGAAAAGGTGCTCGTGGAACGCCCGCCGCCGCCGCCTAGCAAGCCCAAGCCGAAACATCGTCCTGGCCCCCTGGCCCGGCGTCAACAGGTGGTGTGTCGTCATCGCGATCCTCACCCGCCGCGGCGCGGCCGTCGCCGAAGCCCCGTCGGGTCGTCACGAGAGTCACTCGCCGTATCCCTCGTCGTCGTCGGACGAGAAGCGGCTGGTGCGGAAGCGCAAGAACGGCGGCCCCGCGTCGTCGGTGAAGCGATCGCCGGGTACGGAACGCATCGCGTTCGACAAGGACAGCGACAACGAGGACGATGGGTGGATGAGCCTGGATACGAGGAAGAAGCAGCGCAGAGGCACGTCCGAGGATAAGCACTTGGGCTCGGACCGCAACCTTAGACATTCGCGGGCGTTCGAGGGTCGCAATGATGACCTCGAGTTTATACATGCCGTGGAGGTGGCGTCGCTCGAGGCCAAGTGCGTGCCTGTCATGGGCGCGCAGAAAGAAGACGTTGCGATAGAGTTGCAGTATCCCAGTATGCAGCCTAGAGAAAAGTACGTACTATATGCCACTGGATCCCCGGGGAGGATGTCGGCGGTCTGCTTTTCTTCTTTAGTGCTAACAATATTTTTTTTTCTACTTCGGTACAGATTTGAACTTGTATGGGGTAAAGACAAGATAGACGCTGTCGAAGCCAGCATAAGAATCGTTCGCCACGTCGCCGAGACGTATCTCACCGATGAGGAAGCCGAGCCATTCACGAACATCAATACTGGACTGATCCGACGACTGGAGAAGGCATCGAATCGGAACATTCAGGATTTAGCCGGCTTCAAAGCCGCACTGCACGAGTACAACGAGACGTTATTAGGACTGGTTGAAGATGGAATCATCGCAAAAACCTCGATGCTATGCACGAACTCCCACAGCAGCTGGTGGCTTTTATTCTGGACCAGGTTTATGACCGAACAGTGGCCCCGAGCGTGGAACTGCTGTCGAAATATGAAAATGGCACCGACTATGTCTACGGAGAGCTGCTACATCCCTTCATTTCCAAACTTCTCGTCGAGCAGATCAAAATGACGCTGGACCAGGTCTTTGTCGACCTCGGTTCTGGCGTGGGCAACGTGTGTTTGCAGGCTGCGCTGGAGATTGGCTGCGAAAGCTGGGGTTGCGAAATGATGGAGAATGCCTGCAATCTCGCCGAGCTTCAGATCAAGGAATTCGACGCGAGGTGCATGCTATGGGAATCAAGCCTGGCAAGGTGCAGCTTGAGCGGGGTGACTTCCGCAAGAACCCCGTTATACACGAGGCCTTGAAACGAGCAGATGTCGTGCTCGTCAACAATAAAGCGTTCACGTCGCAGCTGAATGACGACCTGGTGCGCATGTTCTTGGACTTGAAACCGGGCTGCAAGATCATATCGCTGAAATCATTCGTTGCTGATTTCAAGAGCAGCCACAACATCAACGATGTGGGCAGCACCATCCTTGACGTGGAAGAATGCACATATCCGGAAGGATTCGTGAGCTGGACGAATGCTGGCGGACCGTATTTCATATCCACTCGCAAGTAGTATCAACTATAGAGCAGGAATTTCGACGTCAGTATGCGATGTATTACAGCCTTTGGATATGCATCATGGAAGAGCTGGTACATTTCTTTCCGGTTATAAGTTGAGCAAGTAGAAAGTTTAGCAAACCCATGCGCGTATACATGCATACATACCCAATACAGCATCGCTTTGTGCGGATCTTCTCTCCGCTCACGAGTCGTCACGAAGAAGGAGCTCCTTGTGGTTTGGGTCTTGCGCAGTGAATTATTCATTTGTCGTGATGTCGCCTCATTTATCGAACAGAGGTTCGTTGGCGAGGTTCATGGCGTCAGCTTCTTGGGCCATGCGCTTCATCCATCTTTCGACAAGCTCCTTGTTCTCCTTCTTAACCTTGTCCCTCTCCCTTTCGGCCACGGACATTTGAAGATTTAAAGTAATCATTTCGTCTTGTACTTGCTATTTTTTTTTTTTTTTTTTTTGGTTTTGTTCATTCTTAGAGTCAGTCACTTTTCTGTTCTGTTCTTCTTCGCGCAGCCAGGGTCACCTTTCATAATGCAAGCGAGCAATACCGTACCTCTAGCAGCTTTCGCTTCTCACGTAGTTCATGCTCCCTGTCTTTCAACCTGGTCGTGAGCATCGTCTTCTCGGTGGTGAGATTCTTGATTGAGCGTGAATCATCCTTTGACCTGGTGCGCAGCCTTTTCAATTCCTCCTCTGCTGCGCGCACCCGAGTTTCCGAAACGCCCTTTGACCGGAGACACTCGGCCAAGTCTAGGCGCAGTTGGGCGACGCCCGGATCGCCTGAAGCTGGCGAAGCCCCGGGTTTTGATGCCGCAGCGTCGGCGCCTGCATGAACATTTGAGACGCGAGATTCCAGGGCTGCCTTCTCGGCCTCCAGCGCAGATATGCGATCGGCCATCTGTGAGCCTGCCTGGCTGGTTAGTTCGGCTGTCCATCATTCAAACAGGTAGGAACAGACGGACATGTCTGAACGAGCTCCATGTTGACGGGGTTTTGGAGCTCAGCGTCCTTGAGGGACGCGAGATATTCTTCTCTCCAGCTGGGCATGGCGATTGAGTTACCAGAACTACTTGTTGAGAGGAGGCGACTAACTTCTGCAGTGAGATTGACTGACAAGGAGACAAGACTGACCCATTGGCGGGGGCCATCGATGTGTCACGTTTTATCCGAGGAATAGCCCCAGCCGAAGCTCTCTTTCTGGTGACACACCTGGGCGCCAGCAGCTCTGGGAAAGCTCGAGTCCATCCTTCGCAATAGCTCGCGCCCATCGCGCATGTCCTCGCCCGCCGTCTTCTCCGTTCCGCCTCTGCTTGCCTACGCTTATGAGGTGACGCGATCCAGAATGTGCCACAACCTATGATGGATACTCTACATGCAAGAGCGGACTGGGAGAGTGTAGGGGACAAGTCTTTTCGCAAGA
Organism: Epichloe brachyelytri; assembly: GCA_023650705.1. Lineage (NCBI taxonomy): Eukaryota > Fungi > Ascomycota > Sordariomycetes > Hypocreales > Clavicipitaceae > Epichloe > Epichloe brachyelytri. The sequence goes on from CP097976.1 coordinate 6,114,511, forward strand.
CGCAGCAATACACCCAAGTGTTTGACCAGGATTTGGACCTCGACAACTACGTCGTAGCCGGGGCACCATATGCTGGTGCGTTAGGTAAGATCTCTTTTCTTTACATGTAATATTTTCATACGAAAACTAATCTCTGGCTTGCCCCTAGCTCTGTGGCGTGACAGCTCCAAGCTGCAAGCTCACCAAGCTGGGCGATCTTCCAAACCCACCATTGATATCTATAGCTTGGCGGGGAAGAAGCTCCGGTCCATTGCCTGGGACAATGGCCACATCAAAGGCTTAGGTTGGTCAGAAGATGAGTCTTTGTTAGTCGTAACGGCTGACGGAAACGTCCGCTGCTATGACTTGCAAGGTGATTTCAGCAATTTCACACTCGGCCATGGTGCGGACAACTATGGGGTTGAATCTTGCCGGTACGCATGCAACTGCGAGCAGACGTTTCAGAAGTCGCTAATATCCTGTTTTTTTCTTTAAAAAAGCTTTTATGACAGCGGCATGGTGGCTCTTCTGGGGAACAACACTCTGGTGACTGTTTCTTCATACGCTGAGCCGCGGCCACGACGTCTGGTCTCAATTCCTGAAGGGAAGTTCATTCTTGGGCAATCATATCACCGGATAACACACTCTCTCGGTCCGTCGAGGTCTTGTTAAGCATTGGTTCAACAGTGTACATCGTGGATGCCACAGATTGCGAGGACAAATATGTGGACAGCGGTCCCTTTAGCCACTTGAGCGTGTCGGCAGATGGTCGGTTTATCAATCTGTATTCCAAGACCGGCATAGCGCACATAATCTCGAGCGATTTTCAGGAGAAAATGTTCGAACACAATTCGGATTCTCAAACACCACCAAAATATGTCGAATGGTGTGGAAGCGATGCGCTGATTGCTTGGGAAGACGAGGTTCATATCATTGGACCCGGCAATCAGTCATCGTCTTACATATACGACAGTACCAGAGTACACGTGATATCTGGTATGGAATTTCTCCTTCTTCCATCCTCCCTTGAAGTGAATATATCTGATGAATAAGGTGTGCTAATTTTTTTTTCATTTACTAGAATATGACGGAGCCCGGCTCATCACAAACGACTTTTGTGAATTTCTCGAGAGGGTACCGACGGATACGTTAGAGGTGTTTGGTCATGCATCCGAGTCCTCACCGGCTTCTATTTTACTGGATGCCGTCGGGCAGCTCGAACGGGAGTCACCAAAGGCGGATGATTATATCCAGTTGATTCGAGCTAACCTTACCGAGGCTGTCGACACGTGTGTCAACGCAGCGGGCCGTGAGTTCGAGACTAAATGGCAAAAAGGCTCTTGAAAGCAGCCTCATTCGGAAAATCAGTGCTCGACATATACAACAGCGACGACTTTGTGGACATGTGCGAAACTTTGCGCGTGCTGAATGCCGTACGGGACTTCAACATTGGCATACCCTTGTCGTTTGAGCAATTTCATCGTCTCACGCCAGAGAGATTGATTCGGCGCCTGCTTCAACGGCACGAGTATCTATTAGCTTTAAAGATCGCCAGATATCTGAAGCTGCCTACAGACCGATTTTACGTGCATTGGGCGTCTGCCAAGGTTCGTGTCGGTGCCGAGGACGATGATACAACGTGCAAGCAAGTTGTGGAAAGACTTTCGGGCAAGCCCGGCATTTCGTTTGAGGAGATTGCGCGCGCTGCCTATCACGAAGGCCGCAGCCGTCTGGCTACAGAACTGCTCAATCACGAACCCCGTGGTGGAAGACAGGTGCCTCTCTTGTTGGACATGGAAGAAGATGAGCTGGCCCTTGACAAAGCGATCGAGAGTGGCGACAGCGACTTGATCCTGTCAGTCCTGGTCAAGCTTAAGAAGAAGTTGCCCCTGGCATCCTTCTTCCGAGTCATCAACTCTCGCCCGACGGCAACGGCCATGATAGAATCTGCGGCCCTTGCCGAAGGCGATAATACGCTGTTGAAAGACCTGTATTATCAAGACGACCGCAGGGTTGACGGAGCCAATGTGTTCATTCGAGAGTCTTTGCAGCAGCCGAATGCTCGCACTTCTGCGGACAAGCTGGCATTGGCAGCTAAGCTGCTTTCCGACTCGAAAGAAAACGTGACGGAGCTTCATGCTCTCAAAGAAACAACTACACTTCTTCGGATGCAGGAATCGCTGGATCGGGATTTGACGGACTCTTTTACTGGTCTTAGTGTAAATGAAACCATGTTCAAGCTTATACGACTAGGATACCATGGCCGCGCAAAAAAATACAGAGCGAGTTCAAAGTCCCAGAGAAGGTGGCATGGTGGATTCGGTAGGTTGATGCACCTGATGCACTGAATGCCGATTGTATCAAGGCATTGCAGCATTCATCTCAGTCAACTCATCACTAACGTGGAGTTTTCCCAACATGTCAGACTTCGCGCGCTGGTCGCAAAACGAGATTGGACAGAAATCGAAGAAATCGCCAAGAACAAAAAGAGCCCCATTGGGTGGGAGGTACGTGCAACGAGACGAACGAACTGCTCTCACCCTTGGGAAATTACAAATGCTAACACTCAACCTGTGTTAAAGCCCTTCTTCAACCTCACGTTGCAAGCAGGCAGCCCTCGCGTTGCCGCGATATTTGTGCCCAAGTGTACGGGGCTGGAGCCCGGCGAGACGATCAACATGTATGAGAAGTGCGGGATGCGAATAAAAGCAGCAGAAGAAGCGGTCCGCTTCAAAAACGTGGAGGCATGGGAAAATTACTGGAAGCAGCAGGGCGAGGATCGCAAGAAGGACGAGAGATTGAGCGACTGGGGAATGCGGCGTTTAAGAAGTGAAGCCGAGAGGCAGAACGATGCCAAGATTGATGTAGAGCGATGGAACTGTATTATATAATGTCTCGAGTACCCGGGGTCCTCGGCGTTTGCATCACAGCACCGCATCAGAGAAGCCATGTTCAGTCAATCCATCATCGTTGCACAAAGGCTAGTTTGACAAGTTGATAATCCATGTGCCCTTTGCCTCGGCGATTGGCAATGTCGTGAGAACAGGATGCGCACTCGGCAATGGCAGATCTGGACTAGAGACAGTGTCGGAATGAAGGTGTCTTGCACGCTCCGCATCCGACCGCTTTGGCTGTCATTTACTTTGCTGGGTCCGCGCACGTTGTATGGTCATTGAGTGAGACGACGATGGGTTGCGTGCGGTAAGTCTTTGATAGAGTTGATATAAATTGGTATCTATCCTTGCTGCGATGGGGGGATCTGCGATGGCTGGAATCCACTTGTTGGCGCAACGACCCGGTGCTATTAATACAGATGGAGGTTGTGTTCAGGGCTGGACGATAACATGACGCCGAGACGCCATCCGGATGAGGTCTGAGACAGCGCGACATGGCTGGAATGGAATGGAATGGAATAGAATAGCTGACGGCGTCAACTGGTAAGGGGACGGATGGGGGTATTTGCGCTCTGTTGCGCAGGATGGAAGAAGATGCGGAGATGTGAAGAGAAGTGAGGCGCATGTTTGCTGTGAATTGAGAATCCGCATGTACATGATTGAATGTTGGTTGATGGCCCGGAACCAGTGAGTGACCACAACTCTGGAAACGGGCTAAGAAGCTTGCACGGAAATAACCCGATGCTGACTGACTTGCAGCTGTTTATTCTTCAGCTACTGCCCACGCTGTGCACTGTAGCTGTACAAGGCGGTCTTGAATCTTTTTGGCCCATCGAGTCAAGACAAAAGAAAGCCAACTGCCGATCGGGCACGGCGTCACTACGGGCCACTTGGCTCAGGGCGCGCAACGGCAATCCCTCACAAAGACCGTGATCGTGGCGTCATCGCGGTGGGCAGTTCCACATGGCCCGAGAAGCCCCCGTCTGATGTTTGACGATCAATCTCCTGCCCGAATGCAGGCAGGTTGATTGCTGATTCCCACTGGAAGGCCACTGGAAGGGGACGCAATGCAACGAGTAATCCCGTATGTATAGTCGTGGTTTGCAGTTGACAATTGATGGGGCATGCATGGATTGTCATCGAGGTCGACTCCTTGGCTTCATGTGACCAACCTGATCAAGCCCACCGGCGGCAACCACGCGACAGCCGACAGCGTCATGAGTTCTTCCATTTCGACTTGACATTTCCTACCTTCTCGTCGTTGACGCCGTCATACGTTGGCGTCTCGGATCACTGTCTCGCTCGAAGGCGGGTTTCCCGAGACAGACAGTGTGTGCGGCGGGTGGAATAGCCCAGTTGAAGCCGTCTAGACGTCTGCCTGTATTCAGTAACGTACATGACAGTAATGTTTCCAGCGGTTTGTGCTGCATCTGTCCACTCTTGAGCAAGTCGTGCGCCACACGCCCCTGTGTATCAAACATGTTCAGGTGCCTCGACCTGCGACGGCCTGCGACGGCCCAGAAAGCCATTTGACGGGCTTGCCTAGGGGACTTCTCGAGGAGGCTAGCGACGGTGACGGCGAGCGCGTCTGACCTTTGGGGCAAGCATCTGACCCCGCCTGAGTCGAGGCCTGTTGCGACGACCAGTAGCAGAACGTAGAAGAAGAGCGGAAGCATCACACACCCGAACAGCCACACCACGTGTGCGTGCCCCAGGCAGGGTGTGTGGAAAGTCCTACATACTCCGTACGGACGTACACCTAATCCGTATTGTTACAGAGACAGGTCACAATCAGAGTCACCTTCAGAGTCAAGAGACCTGTTCAGCCCGTTCAAGATGATAAAGGGTCGTCACCCCTCCACAGTGCCTCCATCACTTTACCCGGAAGCATTTGCCATTTCTCCGCTGGCCACTGATCACTATTAATAAGCTTTTCATCTGATCTGGTTCCCAAGGAAAACAAAAAGGACTAAACGTGGATACGAGAGAAACACCACCCACAACTTTGAAATCGTCGACCTTGGCTGCGTGCGCAGCGGATGATTGAGAACGCATCGTTCCATCGCACAGACTGGACATCACCGGCCACGGAATTTTCCCCAACACGGAGACGGAAAACAATCAGCCAGACCAACCGACCAGCGACCAGCGACGGCTCGCCCTCCGCGTGCACAAGGGACCTTGAGAAAGGGCAGAGATTCCCCTTCTTTTTTCCCTTTGCCCTTTCCTCCAAGTCCCCAGGTCTTGACAATTTAGTCCGTACAGGAGGGCCCAGTGGCGGCGTGTTTTGCGCTCTTAGTGCCTCTCGCGCTCTGTGCTCCAGCGCTCCCTGACATAATACCGCGCTGGGCATTTCTCGACCGCCTGCCTGTTCTACTTTCCTCCGCCTGTGAGAGTTTCAAACGGCCTGGATCACAGCAATCCTGCACACTGGCTCGATCCTTCGCTTTTTGTCCGTCTTGCCCCCTCCCCAGCGGCTCTCTCGCAACCCCAACATGTTCACGCAACCAGTATCGTCGCCTCCTCCGGGACCGCAAACATCAAATCCAGTGTCGCCTTCTCGGCCTAGCCGACTGCGCGGCTTGAGTTATCTACGCAACTACACGCACAGCCATCTCCTATCGCGGGATTCGCACCACTCCTCCAGCAACAGCAACAACAACTCATCTCCCCGCACCGCCCAAGGCCAAACAGGCAATCTGACACGATCCGTCAGCTACACTCCTTCGTCGAGTCTGTCTCTCGCATCGCAAAATCCCAACCGCCTCACTCTTGTTGGCTCCTCGCCAGACGCCACCCCGTCACGAGACAGCAACGCCGTCGCATCATACCGCGCTACCTCGGCCAGCCCCCACCAACGATTCCCGAAATCGCTTCTCCCATAACTCAATCTGCCACCCTCAACGGCCTGCCAGAGGCAACGTCAAGTGCCCCTGACTCCTTCGACATGCCTGCCACCCGACCGCGGGCTGTGAGCAGTGGTGATGCCCCCTAGCACGGCCACATTGCCTGCTGCGATGAATGGTGGTGCTGCCAACGGCACCGCCGACTCTGTCCCGTCAATACGCTTCTCCGCCTACTACGATCCTCGATCAACCAGACCATCACTCTCCTTCCCGCCTATCACAAGAACGCTTCCCAACGGCACCGAGGTGATTCGTGTGGGGCGATATTCGAACAGGACGGCCAGGGCGCCAACATGAACAGCAATCAGCCATCTGCTGCTCCTGTGGGCTACAAGAGCAAGGTTGTGAGCCGACGGCACTGCGAGTTCTGGTGCGAGGATGGCAAGTGGTTTATCAAGGACGTCAAGAGCTCATCCGGAACTTTCTTGAATCACATTCGACTGAGTCCTCCATCGCAAGAGAGCAAGGCGTACCCCGTGAACGATGGCGATATCGTTCAGCTCGGAATTGATTTCAAGGGGGCGAAGAGATGATCTTCCGCTGCGTCAAGATGAGATTGGAATTGAACCGGGGCTGGCAAAACAAGCTCAATACCTTCAAGTAAGTCGACATGCCACTCTAGTGCTCTCTCCTCTCCCTGGAGCGGTCGATTGGGAACGAAACTGACCGATCACCTTTCTCAGTGTTGCCGCTCACAAGCGACTCCGAACTATGGCATCGAGCAACAACGCTGCCGGAGCCGCTGGTTCCAGCTCGCAAGACTGCTCAATCTGCCTCAACTCGATTGCTGTAAGTTTCTTGGACCCCGTTGACCTATGCTTCAAATGATCCTCTTTGTGTGTGCTGACCGAATACTATACAGCCGTGCCAGTCGCTCTTTGTTGCACCGTGCTCTCACACATGGCATTTCAAATGTGTGCGATCGCTATTGACGTCGCCTCAGTATCCCATCTTTGTCTGCCCCAACTGCCGCGCAGGCGCAGATCTGGAGGCAGATGTGGATGAGCCAACGGAAGAGTGGGACAACCTTGACGAAGACAAGATGGACACGGACAAGAAGGAGTCCGAAATCAGGTCAGAGGAAGAGGAGGCTTCTGCTCCCGAGGCAGCGGATGCACCGAGTCCAGATGTAGATGCCATGGACGTCACAGTCAACATCAATGCGTCTGACAGCCCGAGTGGACGACTCGCAGGCGCATCATCCCATGCGGCCTCGGAGCCGTTGCCCATACGAAACCCAACATCGGGCTCAGGCCGAGTTGGTCATCTGCGAGAGAACCGATCGCCGTCACCCTCGTCAAGCGGAGCCGAAGGCCCAATCACACCGAGAAATAATGCTGGACCATGGGTGTTTGACGGCAGCGCAGGGCGTCGCGTGGTAGAGGGTAATTCCGGAATGCGAAGTCTCGATGCCGCAGCAGGAATCGACGTGAGCAGCGCCAACCAAAGTGACGACTCAAATCGTTGACAAAACGAAAGATGGACGGCAAGCCATTATCTTGCTTGACTGTAAGTAATTGACTTCCACACTTGAAGTCCATACCAGTCCAAAGGTCGATGAAGAAAGAAAAAGGATTCTCTCTCTCTCTCTTTTAGAGGTTAATGGACATCCCAATGCAAAGAGAGCACAGCAAGCGACAATGCTGAAGATTTTCTTTGTCTTCTCTGCCTGGTTCATAGACGGCGTCCCTGCTTCTGCATCGGTAGGCCAGTCTGCCTTTTGTTGTTCCATGTCTATGCCTTATCTAAGCCTCTCTCTCTGTACCATTATCTTTAAGGTTTCATTTTGTCGTCAACATGGGGGCTCTTGGGTAGGTTGGCTATTTGGACTATATCATGTTACTCGGCGATGAGGGTGAAACAGCATGCTTTGCATATTGGCGCTGGGTATCTCAGCTTACTTGGTAGTATTAATTCTACGATGCGGCTTGTGCTGCCGGCATTGAGAGAGTTTGTATGTCCTGTGTCTCTTGTGGCTGCTGTACCATCTGTCTATCGGTGCTGATGATTGAACTGAATGGCGTGGCGACTTTCGGACACCATCGTTTAAGCTACTCACTCTCCGACACCTTGTTCATCTCCTTCCGGAGTGGTCCGATTTATCGCCGAGCCCATGGCCGCCAAGTTCCGCCCGCCATGCCCCATGCCCCAATATAATAATAATGGATCCACCCACCCATCAAAAATTCCAGAAATTTTGTCCAAGCTCCCGCCCAACGACGGTCCCTTTCAGCGTTCGTTATTTGGTATTTCCGTCATTTCATTTCACTTCACTTCATCAGTACCCATCGGATCTTTTCGTCTTTCGAACCTTGTCCACATGCCAGCTTCATAATCCGCATTGGAATCTCTTTCGATCCTCGCTTCTTGTCTGCTGGACAGCCACGTCTACTGCGGAGAGAACAGAGCATCATGTTGCGACAGGTTACCGCGCGGCTGGGGCAGCGCGTGCCAGGGAGGACGAGATTATGGATGCCAAATGGGTATAGACAGAAGAGAGGGATGGCAACCGTCAAGGTGGAGGGGATACCAAAGGTGTGTTTACCACGGAGAGGACCCAGGGGACACGATGGATGCTGACGTTCAACCACTTATCCAGGAACCCACCGATCTCGACCGCATCACCACCCTGCCCAACGGCCTGCGCGTAGCGTCAGAAGCGCTTCCAGGGTCGTTTGCCGGCGTGGGCGTCTACATAGAAGCTGGGTCGCGCTTCGAGACGCCCTCTCTGCGTGGCGTATCGCACATCATGGACCGGCTCGCGTTCAAGTCCACGCCCTCCCACACAGCCGACTCGATGCTCGAGCGGGTAGAGAACCTGGGGGCAATATCCAGTGCGCCTCGTCCCGCGAGTCCATGATGTACCAGGCCGCCACGTTCAACAACGCCGTGCCCGAGACGGTGGGGCTCCTGGCCGAGACGATTCGCGACCCGAGCATGACGGAGGACGAGGTCGCCGAGCAGATCGAGACGGCGCGGTACGAAATCGCCGAGATCTGGGGCAAGCCTGAGCTTATCCTGCCGGAGCTCGTGCACACGGCCGCGTTCAAGGACAACACCCTGGGGAACCCGCTGCTGTGCCCGGAGGAGAGACTGGCGGAGATTGGGAGAGACACCGTGATGCACTACCGGGAGAGGTTCTACCGACCTGAGAGAATGGTGCTGGCGTTTGCGGGTGTCGATCACGGCGTGGCGGTGGGATTGGCGGAGCAGTTCTTCGGAGATATGAAGAGCAGCCTGCCTTGTACGGCGACGGCTCAGAAACATCCGATGCTGCCGAATCCTCCGCGTCGACAACAACAACATCATCATCATCATCTTCCTACTCCTCCGCGGCGGCACCATCACCCACATCCAGATCTCCTCCTCCACCGTCCTCCCCTCCTCCAGTCTCAGGTCCAGAATCCCTTCTTCAAGACCATTGCCACGTCGGCCCCGCGAAACGCCTCGGTCGGCCCCTCCCTGCCTCTAGCCCGACGACATGCCTCCCATCCCACTACACAGGCGGGTTTCTCTCCCTCCCCCAGCCCCCTCCTCAACAACACAAACTACACACACATCCACGTCGCCTTTGAGGGCCTCCCCGTCGGCTCAGACGACATCTACGCGCTCGCCACGCTGCAGACGCTCCTCGGCGGAGGCGGCTCCTTCTCCGCCGGCGGCCCCGGAAAAGGCATGTACTCCCGCCTGTACACCAACGTCCTCAACCAGTACGGCTGGGTCGAGTCGTGCACATCCTTCAACCACTCGTACACGGACTCGGGCCTCTTCGGCATCTCGGCCTCGTGCCTGCCGGGCCACACCTCAGCCATGATCGACGTCATGTGCCAGGAGCTGCGATCCCTGACCCTCGACACGGGCTTCTCCCGCCTCCAGGACGGCGAGGTCTCGCGCGCCAAGAACCAGCTCCGCTCCAGCCTCCTCATGAACCTCGAGTCGAGGATGGTCGAGCTCGAGGACCTGGGGCGCTCCGTCCAGGTCCACGGGCACAAGGTCCCCGTCCGGGAAATGTGCGCCAAGATCGCGTCCTCACCGTCCGGGACCTGCGGAGAGTGGCCTCCATGGTCGTGGGCGGATCCGTGTCCAACGCCGGTCTTGGGAGCGGCGCCCCGACCGTCGTGGTGCAGGAGGCGCAGGCGTATGGGCTGACGAGCCATGGCATGACGTGGGATCAGATCCAGGATCGGATTGACGGGTGGAAGCTGGGGAGGAGGAACTAGGGAGGGAGGGCATGTTGCTTGTATGATTTGGCCTGATGGCTTCTTGGTGGACGGACGACGGACTGCATGTATATACTATGGGGGTTGTATTTGTGTGTGAAAAATGTCGAGACTCCCAATGTTTCTTGAACGAGCACGTTCATGACATTGCATCCACAATGGTATGGTGTTCCGCGTCATGAGCGCACTGTTTCACAATATCATGTTCCCATGTTGACTCACTCGGGTCATCGACTTGCATGGAACTAGACGCAGAGGGGTGAAGAAAATTGATTTTACCTCGTGGGTTCAGGTTGGATACATGCATGGCACGAGGTAGTTTGCCCGAGATGCGGATTCGCGTACGTAGCTCGTGCATCGTGTGGTCGCTACCTAATCTATGTAATGCCGTCTATGCCGGCCCTGGCATCTATCCCAACGCCATCCCATCTATCGCATCTGCCGTGGTCCTCCATGTAAACCATAATGTAAGAGAAGTGCCTGTCCAGAGCACCAAAAGGGGTTTCGTTTCTATTCAAGTTGTTGAATAAATAACGGACAAATAAAACGGAGGACACATTGCGAGTCGGCACATGCCATTCAAGACACGTGGACTTACAGCTTCGAGCGAACCGCCTCCAATCGGTACTTGACATCCTTCAACGCCTTGTTCGACGGCTTCCAATCGTCAAACTGCCGTAGTAGCTCTTCCGTCTCGCTGCTCAGCTCCGTCTTCACAAAGTCTTCCTCGAGCATGCCGCGCATGATCCACGGCAAAACATACGGATTCGTCGAGGCAAGACCTCCTTCTCGGGTTTCCCCACCACGCAGGAACAGGGCTCGGCGTGGATGTTGTCTCGAGAGCATGCGAAATGGCGAGATCGTAAACTGCCGCGTCGTAGTAGAGACGTGAGTGGCCCTCGCCAGAGTACAACGATCCGGCTAGCGCCATGGACAACTCGCGAACCAGACCGTGGTCGGTGATGCCGAGGTTTCGTATTTTGAGGGCAAACCCGACGAGGTGGGCTATGAAGTCTGGTGCGTGGATGCGTCCGTCGATGAAGACGGCGCGGTAGATGTATGGATGGCTGGCGGGAGAATATACGGCGGACTAATGTGGGCAATTTCATGTTAGCACTTCCCGTTCGGTCATTGATTTGCTCATCTGTATTTCGCGGGCTGTCGATGTGACTGACCTCCATGGGCACAAGTTGATCGTCGATGCTGCCGATAAACGTCACCCTAGCTCCGTAATCCAGCACACGCTTGAGAGACGCCTCGAAACGCTGCGAGTTGGCGCTTTGGGGGTTCCGAAATCCCATAATTCCGCGGCTGACCCCATGAGTATACTCGACTTGTACTCTGGAAAAGGCCCCAGGGCGACCCCTGCCATGGCGCAGACACCAATCTTTGCGTCTGTGATGATACCCATGTCGATGAGCTTCTCTAGCAAAATGATGCTCACGGGAACCCCTGTGAATGACACGCCAGGATGATGAAGTCAGCCTTGCGGATGTGATCTATCCAGTTGAGCATGAGCTTCCACAGGTTATCTACGCGATCGCTGATTCTGCCCTCGCCCTCCAGGGCAACCTTCTCAATCTCGCAGTCTGGCGAGCCGTGGGCATCAGTCCATCGGCGTATGGCCTCCGCACAAAGATTGGCGAACCGCAACGATGTCCCCGTCGGTTGGCCGATCATGGGGCGGAGGAAGGTCGCGGAAACAGCCCGTGTACGCCGATAGCGATGGCCTTGCGAATCTTGGGTGGATCTTTGGTCCGGAATACGTGGTTCGCGGCCGGCTGCGAAGTGCGTAGCAGCAGCTGGGTAATTTGCTGCAAAATGGATGGATTCTCCTTCATCCGATATGTACTCGAGAACGAAGGCAGTAGCAGGTTGGGAGGATGCTTCGAAGCCGACTCCGACTCTGCTATGGAATTGCTCGATGACTCGGCTTTTGTTGATGGCGCCGACAGCTTTTGCTCCCTGGCTGGAGGAAGGGAAGTCCCTGAGGTTCGTGCGCAGTAGCACTGGCGGCTGTCGATGCGTCCGAGTTCCCAACTGTAACCAGAGACACTGGCCGTACTCTCTTCTTTTTCCGCCACGTTGATCTCGTCTCTGGCTGAACATCCCGTGATGAGGTGTCTCGTTTGGGGCCCTTGCTCTGAGGACCAGTAACGTCGCCTTCGTTCATTCTCCTCGGTTGTGCTTCAGACCCGTCTCCCATGATGGCCATCTCACCAGACTCCGAAGTTGAACCCTTTATACCGGTTTTGCTGGGTGATGCCCTTGACCAGAACGCCCATGTCGAACCAGCCTTGGGTGTGGTTGCCTGTTCCGAGGTCTTCGGAACAGTCGCAGTCGCCTCGGGAGCATCCTGCGTCACAATTTCCCCTGTGCTCTAATCTTGCCATCCTTCTCAGCATCGGGTGCCCTCATCTTGTCGCCTGTAGAGGACCAAAATCCGAACCAAGTCGATGACGCAGCAGGTGCGCTCGGAGGAGGATCCCGAGGCACGAAGTCTGGAGCTGCAACCTGAGCCGGAGGAGTGACCGGTCGATTGTCTGTTGTTTGCTCGGCCGTCTTGTCGGGCTTAGAAATTGTCGTAGTGCCTTGTTGTTCTGTGGTCTGCGGTGCTTTCGACCACCATCCGAGCCAACCTGACGCAGGTGCTGCACCTTGTTGGGCTGTAGGTGTGATGGATTCGGAAGATGTGTCCCGCGGAGGATTTGCTGCATCGACTGCAAGCGTATCTTTGCTGCTTTCTGCAGAATCTTCTGATTTTGTGGTGTCTTGTTTCTTGTCGTGGGTTATGTCGTCAACAGTGCCGTCGGTTGTAGTGATTCCGACACTCATTCCGCCATCTTCGGGGACCTTTGCTAAAGATATGGACCGCGAATTGCTGCGAATACTCGCAGTCTCGGCCGCGTTCTTCTTCGTTGATTCGAAACGCCCTAGATCTGGGGCTGCTCTGGAGCGGACAGTTCCACCTAGAATGTTTTCACGTGCAACCGAAGTCGAGGCGGAGGCTTTCCTCGGTGTTTTGGGCCACGGGCCGTACCAGCTCTTGGCCTTGCGGACCTGTGATGAGAAGAGCATGGGGATTAGCAAAAACGATCAAAGCAGGCTGCCGAGGGAATGCCATTTTCTTCTTCTTCTTTGTCCGGCTCTCGGATTCTTATGATTCTTGTGATTCTCGTGGCATAGAGCATGACGGACGCGTACCTACCTGTTTCTGGTTTATGGTGTCGGGAAGGGCCGCAGCATGAGGGTTCGTGGGAACGGACGGTGGCATTGGCGGGATCGGAGGGATTTGAGATGGTAGAAGAGGGAGCTGGAGGTTGACTGCAGCAGCTGCTTCCGAGGCAACATGCTGTTGGTCCTTGGCGATGCTAGTCGTCTTACATGTAGCCTTCTCACCATCGCGGCTGGATGCGGGCGTGAGAGTGGGTGGGAACGTCGACGTGGACCTGGGCAAGGGCAAGGGCATGGGGAGGGGGGCCTGGTGGGCGGCAGTTGTGGTGACGCCTGTGACGTAGCGAAGCCCGCTTGTGGTTGCGGTGGTTGTGGTTGTGGTTGTGCATGCGACCTGGTCTGCGTGGCCAGCTCCCGACTCACGGCCGTTGTCGCCGCGGCCGGATTATGACCCTTTCTCTTCCGCGGAAGGAGCATATTGCTCACGACGCCTGTTGCCCTGAAGCGTAATGCTCAAAATTGAAAGAGGTGTGGTGGTGGTTTGGAATCAACAATCAACGTGGTGACATGAGTGCCACTGGACTGGCATGCAACGGCAGTGCAGTGCCTCGAGTGCTGAAGTGGAGTGCTGAAGTGGAGTGCTGGTCACCACTAAGTTCCTGTCAGCCTTAACATGTGCAGCGCCCCACCAGCCTGCGCCACACCTTGGTGCCTGCGCGCCCCAGTCCCTGATTGCTCATCTCTATCGTTATCGCTTATCAGCGTCCCGCAAGGAAAAATCCATCCGACCCCAGCAACATACAGAGTAACTTGATGGTCGGGAATTTCTGCAGTTTAAGATTCAAGGTACGGCGTCACAGTTTTCGCCGCCATTCCTCACCATGAGCAATCTCAAGCGCAAGGATGCGCCTGGAGGCCAACCTCCTGCAAAATCCGCCAGAAATTCCAAAGAGGGTCGACCTTCAAAACCAGACGCTCCCGCAGCGAACAAAGCCGCAAAGGCGGGCAAGCAATCCAGCAAGACTGCCGAGTCCAGCGACGACCGCCCCAAAGCCCCAGTCGTCTCCTTGTTGAAGGATGAAGAGCCCATCTTTCCTCGAGGTGGTGGAAGTGTTCTCACGCCATTGGAGCAAAAGCAAATTCAATTGGAAGCCAGGGCCGACGCACGTCGTGAAGAAGAGTTTGAGACGAGCGGTGGCAAGACACAAAAGAAGCCGCTACAGAAGAAGAGGAAGGCATCCACAAAGGGAGGCAAGAAGGGCTCCGAGAAGCAAGATACCGAGGACTCCGTAAAAGTTGACAGTCTTAGCTTCAAGGTAAATTCCACATCGAGAACGGTCATCGCAAGGGTCCTAAATACAACTAACGCTGCCGCACAGAAACTCGTCAAAGGGTCCCTCGTCCTCGGACAGGTCACCAGGATAAATAATCTGGACCTGGAAGTTGCCCTGCCAAACAACCTTACTGGCCATGTATCGATAGTTGCCGTTTCCGAGCAACTGACCAACCGACTGCAAGAAGATGCCGCGCAGCAAGACGATAACGACGAAGACCAAGACGACGACAATGACGAAACCGATGTCGAGCTCAAAGCCATGTTTTCGATTGGCCAGTACTTGCGAGCATACGTCGTTTCTACCATGGACGAGTCAGTTGTAGGCAAACACAGGCGAAAGATCGAGCTCTCTCTCAGGCCGTCTGAGACAAACTCGGGTTTGACCAAAGATGATGTGGTTGCCAACAGCACCGTCATGGCATCCATCATCAGTGTCGAAGATCGTGGTTGTGTCATGGATGTCGGAATTCCTGATCTCCGTGCTTTCTTACCTAATGGCGAGATCGATTCCACGATTGACCAGGCTAGCCTCCAAGAAGGTGCTGTTTTTCTCTGCCACGTCACCAGCAAAGGTTCCAATGGCAATGTAGCCCAGCTATCGTTGCTACAGAAGAAGCTCGGCAACGTCAATAATGTGCCTGCGGAGGCTACCACGATCAACACCTTCCTGCCGGGTACAACAGTCAACGTCATTGTCACCAACACGGATAGACGTGGCCTTGCAGGCAAGGTTCTCGGCCACCTAGATGTCACTGCCGACCTGATTCACTCGGGAGTTGGCCCCAACAACACTAATCTCGAGTCTGCCTACAAGATTGGGTCCAAGGTCAAAGCAAGAGTAATTTGCAATTTCCCCGCCGCAAAGGAGCCCAAACTTGGCATCTCCCTGCTCACACACATCACATCGCTCTCGCGAAAACACCCTGCCAGGGAGACCAAGAAGCTTCCTACCGAAGTGCTGCCTATATCATCATTGGTCGAAAAGTGTACCATCAAGCACGTCGAGTCTGAGATTGGTCTTTTCGTCGATGTCGGCATTGCAGGGCTCTCTGGATTCGTTCACATTTCACGAGTCAAGGATGGCAAAATCGACGCTCTGTATGATGCTAGTGGGCCATATCAGGTGGACTCAGTTCACAAGGGCCGCGTTATTGGCTACAGTGAGGTGGATGGTGTTTTCCATCTGTCCTTTGAAAAAGCATCCTCGAACAGGAGTACATTCGTCTTGAAGATGTTCCTGTGGGTGCAGTCGTCACATGCGAGATCGAGAAGCTGGTCATCAAAGAGGAAGGTGTCAGTGGATTGATCTTGAAGATTGCTGAAGGAATAACTGGCTTTGTTGCCGAGCGTCACCTCTCTGACATCAAGCTACAACACCCCGAGAAGAAGTTCCGAGAGGGCATGAAGGTCAAGGCGCGAGTTCTCTCCAGCAACCCATCAAGAAAACAGATCCGGCTTACCCTCAAAAAGACACTCGTCAACTCTGACGCGCCAGTCCTTAAATCTTATGAAGATGCAGTCGTTGGCATGCAAGCCCCGGAACCATCATCAAGCTTCAGTCAAATGGTGCCCACATTCAGTTCTATAGCTCCCTCAAGGGTTTCCTGCCCATCTCAGAGATGAGTGAAGCCTACATTCGTGACCCTACTGAGCATTTCCGCGTTGGCCAGGTCGTCAGTGTTCACGTTCTTGACGTTGATCCTGAACAGCGCCGGCTCATTGTTTCCTGCAAGGATCCGGGGCTTTCGGGTTGGACAAGCAAACTGCCCTCAAAACCTAAAGGTTGGCGATCTGGTCGCCGCAAAAGTCACCCAAAAGACGGAGGACCAAGTCTTCGTCGAACTCGCCGACAGTCGATTGAAGGCTATCCTGCCCGCTGGACACCTCACCGACAAGTCGGCCTCGAAGAACCAGTATGCCATGAAGCGTATTTCCGCCGGCCAGACTCTGTCCAATCTCATGGTTCTGGATAAGAACGAGCAGCGAAGGGCCATCATTTTGACCCAGAAGCCAAGCCTTGTCGATGCCTCCAAGGAAGGAAAATTACTTGCGGTTTTCGACGACGCCAAGGAAGGCGCCGTTGTGCCCGGATTTGTGAGAAATGTCACCCCGACCGCTGTTTTTGTCGAGTTCGCTGGTCGTCTGAACGCCCTCTTGCCCAAATCCCGACTATCTTCCGAAATCCAATCCAAACCGGATTTTGGCATGCACAAGTACGAGTCAATTGAGGTCAAGGTCATCTCAGTGATCAACGACCTGCGCCGAATCATGGTTGCCCCCGCCACTGGAGCCTCTCACGGTCCATCAGCCAAGCAGCCGAAAGAGAAGTCGGCAGCCCTGCCGATGGCCTAGGCTTCGGCACCGTTGTCTTGGCAAAGATTACTTCCATCAAGGACACCCAACTCAACGTGCAGCTCGTGGACAGCCAAGTTCAGGGCCGAGTGGATGTTTCCCAAGTCTTCGACAACTGGGAAGACATCACAAACCCCAAGGACCCCCTCGAGAAGTTCCGTAGGAAACAGGAGATCAAGGTGAAAATAATCGGTGTTCACGATGCCAAGGACCACCGATTCCTGCCCTTTACTCACCGTTCAGCTCATTCTGTCCTTGAGTTGACGGCGAAGCGAAGCGAAGTCGAAGCAGACAACCCTACTCCTCTTTCGCTCGAGTCTCTGAAGGTCGGCGACTCTCACATCGCCTACGTCAACAATGTCACGCCGCAATTCCTCTGGGTCAACCTGTCACCAGATATTCGAGGTCGAGTATCAGCGATGGAGGCGTCTGACGATCTCTCTTCTCAATGATCTGGAGGCAAACTTCCCATTGGATCAGCGCTCAGGGTCAGAATCACGTCAGTCGACACTCAGAAAAACCATCTCGACTTATCGGCGCGCTCTTCCGCCGAGTCCAAGGGAATTGACTGGACGTCGTTGAAGCAGAACATGGTTCTGCCTGGCAAGATTACCAAAGTCAATGAAAGGCAAGTTATGGTCAAGCTCAGTGAAATAGTTTCTGGTCCTGTCCACCTGCCTGATATGGCCGACGACTACGACGATATCAACACGTTGAACTATAAAAAGAACCAGATTGTAAGAGTGTCCATTGTTGACGTGGACGTCAGCAACAAGAGGCTCAGACTGTCCATGCGCCCGTCCCGCATCATGAGTTCCACACTCCCTGTTGCAGACAAGGAGATCACGAGCGTGTCACAGATTGCCGCGGGCAATATTGTTCGCGGGTTCGTCAAGAACGTATCAGACAAGGGCCTGTTTGTTTTACTAGGAGGGTACATCGCCGCCCTGGTCAAAATTTCCAACCTTTCCGATCGGTTTTTGAAGGAGTGGAAAGATCAATTTCAAACTGACCAGCTTGTGAGGGGCCGCGTTCTTTCCGTTGACTCTGCGCTTAAGCAAGTCGAACTCAGCTTGAAGTCTTCTGTCGTGGACGAGGACTTTGTCCCGCTCATTACTTACAATGACATCAAGGAGGGCCAAGTTGTCACTGGTAAAGTACGAAAGGTCGAAGAGTTTGGTGCTTTCATTCTCGTGGACAACTCCACCAACGTGAGTGGCTTGTGCCACCGAAGTCAAATGGCAGATCAAGCGGTGAAAGATGCCACCAAGCTCTACAAGGAGGGCGACGCTGTCAAGGCCCTCGTTCTCGAAGTGAAGGCTGCAGAGCGTAAGATCAGCTTCGGTCTGAAGCCTTCTCTCTTCGACGAAGACACAGCCATGGATTCGGATGATTCAGACGCCGGTGTAGCCCTGAATGGTGATGATGATGATGAGGAGGAGGAGGAGGAGGAGGAGGAAGATGAGGGCAGCGACGACGAAGAACTGGATGACGAGCAAAAGCCTTGTTAGAGAAGCTCCTGGCTAATGACAGTGGCAACGTTCCGGACGAAGACGAGGACGAGGGAGAGGAAGAAGAAGATGAGGAAATGAAGGACGCCTCAGCAAAGAAATCCAGTGGCTTGGGTCTTGGGAAGAAGAGCGCATGGTCTGTCGATCCGTTCGATGAAGCAGGACCTGATTCAGAAGACGAGGAGGAACCAGACCAGAACGAAGGTGACAAAAAGAAGAAGAAGAAGCGGAGAAAGGATGAGATCGAACTCGATCGCACTGCCGAACTTGACGCCCACGGCCCTCAAACGTCTAGCGATTATGAGCGGCTTTTGTTAGGTCAACCTGACTCATCCGAGCTATGGATTGCGTATATGGCCTTCCAAATGCAAGTGAGCGAATTGCCCAAAGCGAGAGAGGTAGCTGAGCGCGCCATCAAGAGCATCAACATTCGGGAAGAAACCGAGAAGCTCAATGTCTGGGTTGCTTACCTCAACTTGGAAGTTGCCTACGGAACCAAACAAACTGTTGAAGAAGTTTTCAAAAGAGCCTGTCAGTATAACGATGAGCAGGAGGTTCATGAGCGCTTGGCCAGTATCTACATCCAATCTGAAAAGCTGAAGGTGAGTTTTTTTCCTTTTCTTTCTTCTTCTTCTTTGCCTCCCTATCGGAATGCCCGCACAGAAAACGACACATGCTAACTTGAGATGCAAAAGCTCGCCGATGAGTTATTCGAAACGATGCTGAAGAAGTTTGGTGCCAAAGCCCCCAATGTGTGGACAAACTACGCGCACTTCCTCTTTGTCACCCTGGGCCAGCCACCTCGTGCAAGAGCACTTCTCCCACGGGCCATGCAACAGCTTGACAAGCATCATCATCAGAGCATCGTCAGCCGGTTTGCGGCCCTCGAGTTCCGCTCGTCCAACGGAGAGCCAGAACGCGGCCGCACAATGTTTGAAGGCTTATTAGCCGCGTACCCCAAGAAGGGCGACGTCTGGAGCCAGCTGCTGGACCTGGAGATGGGCATAGCCGGCTCCGAAGCAGATGCCACCACCGTCAGAGATGTGTTTGAACGCCGCACTCGTGTGAAGGGTCTGAAGCCCCAACAAGCAGAGAAGTGGTTCCGCAGATGGGCGGCATGGGAGGAGAAGCTGGATCCCAAAGGCAAAGACAAGGTCATGGCCAAGGCTCAAGACTGGGCCGCGCTGTTCAAGGCCAGGAAACAGCAGGCCGAGGCTGCGGCGCAGGAAGATGAGGAGATGGAGGAATGAGTTGGACAGTCTTGACTCTTGAGCAAGGCGCGGTGGCGATTATTGTATATAGAAAAAAATGAAGTCGTCTGTCTGTCTACTTGGTGGTGCCGTGCCGTGCCGGGATCGCACCAGAAAAACAAACAACATCTGTCTGAAGCTAATCTGGATGGTGAATGTGAACAATACGTGTTGGAAGTACGGAGTAGGCTGAGCCCATTCCATTCTCTTGACTACAAGGCTGAGCGAGCTTCAATTTGCAAATACAACCACGAGCGTGTCATGATGCACAAACCCTTCGTCTTGCGTCCTTGCGTGTCCGCCTCTTTGATCGGCACAAACAGCCAGAAACACGACCGGTCCCCGTCTCATGTGAATCCATACAACGTGTTCCTCGACAGGCTACACGACACCTAGCAGTTCGTCTTTCGAATAATAACGTTCCAGTTTTCCGTAGTAAAAGCTACTCACGCGTCAATAACGCCAAGTTGTGATGCCATCCATGCACGCCATGGTGGGCAGGAAAAACATACCTGTCCCTTGACATATGTTTCACTCCCGTCCATTTACACCCGTGACCACGACGTTAGCTCTCTGACGACGGGAAACCAGGAGAAAATAAAAAAGGTGCTTGCTTCCCGCCACAAACCTGGTAGCACTGGGTCCACAACCGCTCCGCCGCCTCGGCAACCGTCTTGCACGGCACGGTGAGATTGGTAATCGTTGTCGTTGCAAAGCCAGATGGCCCGCGTTTCGATCACAGCTGACGCGGGAGCAGGACCCGTGGCCGAGGAATCCTGGGTGGCGCCGCATTGCATTCGGCCGTCGTATTTGGTGCGGAGGTCTGCCAAGTTAGCCTTTTCCTATTTTTTTTAACACCCATCCGGATGATGATGGGGATGATGGCGGGCCAAAAACGTTACATCTTATGCCGTCCCGGATGACGTTCCCGCTCGGCCCAGTCGCCGAATCCGCACCAGTGGTGGCTCTCGGTCTACTGCGAGTTAATCTCGCGGATCAAGGTCCATGAGTTCCATGGGTTGATGGCCTCAACGGGAATGAATCGACGGGGGCTCGTTGCGTACCGATCTGGAGGAGACTGGGATGGCTAGTTGCCACCGTCGGCTCCTTTTCGAGTGCGGGAATCCAGCCGATGGTGTACCGTCCGTGGCAACTCATCAACCAGTGTTGATCGTTGAGAAATCTGGCACGGGAGTGGTCGAGGTGTACTTGTCGACGGACACCAGCCGATATTGCGGTGCTCAAGGTTCGAGCATGCATGTGTATCTTCCCTCTAGCGGCCACAAACCGCCGAGGTCCTTCCAAAGTTGGAGTTTATTCTACGAGACTTTCTGCTAGTTAGCGGATTGAAACCTGCGTATTCCGAGTTTTGGGATCGACAATGGCATTATTCGCCGAAAGACGGTTGTGGCAGAAGCCGAGGTTTCTCAAGATTCTCAGTCATTGCGGAGTAAATCGTTCTTCTTTCGTGTGGCTGAAACGGGTAGAAACCCATCTGTGCTTGTACGGAGCCCCACTGTATATTCACCTTGACTCCCCACGTATCAGACGCCCAGTCAGAATAAAATAGCCGCAAGATGCCAGACTGCTCCGGATACAGATACTTGACTTCAAGTATGACATTTGTCGACCCTCTTTTGTCCTGTTCAAGAGTTGTTCATCTATACCTACCCACCCGTCAGGAACTTTCGCAAATATGCCCGGCAAGCAGGGGCAAGGTGAAGAAGCTCTTATCGATAAGCTGCCACCCACCCCATCCTGCCAAGTGAAGCGGGGGCATTTCGAGTTGAATTGCTCCGAAACCAGAACTTCGTCCAACTTCCATCAACAAGAGGTCTACCTCGGCGATTTGCTCCCGAGGAAAGAAATCAGCATGGAGACGGCTCTCCGGTCCTGGGGTAAGACCAGTCCGCCACCACCACCACCACACCGTGCCCCGAGTTCCGTTTCCCAATCTAATTCATCTTGCAGAGCTCGACAACCACGTCAAACTGGTCGACCCGAAACGCGACGCACTCTACAACTACGACCCCGAAGCCCAAAAGGCAGCAGCGCAGGCTCGGCCATGGGCCCAGAACCCCAACTACTTCAAGCACGTCCGGATCAGCGCCGTGGCTCTCATCAAGATGACGATGCACGCCCGGTCGGGAGGCAACCTGGAAATCATGGGCCTCATGCAAGGCTACGTCGACGGCGACACGTTCATCGTCACCGACGCCTTCCGGCTGCCCGTCGAGGGAACAGAGACGCGGGTCAACGTGCAGGACGAGGCGAACGAATACATCGTCGAATACCTCGACCTGTGCCGCGCGCAGGGAGGCAGGAGAACGTGGTGGGGTGGTACCACAGCCACCCCGGCTACGGGTGCTGGCTGAGCGGCATCGACGTCGACACCGAGGCCATGCAGCAGCAGTTCCAGGATCCTTCCTGGCGGTCGTCATTGACCCCCATCGCACGGTCAGCGCCGGCAAGGTCGAGATCGGGGCGTTCCGCACGTATCCCGGCTCCCATAAGTTGGAGTCGGGCCCGAGTCGTCAGACGGGTTCCAGGCCGTCCCGCTGGCCAAGGCTGCCGAGTTTGGCGCCCACGCGAGCAGGTACTACAGCCTGGAGGTATCTCATTTCAAGAGCACTCTGGACACCCATCTGCTGGAGCTGCTGTGGCACAAGTACTGGGTGCAGACGCTCAGCCAGAGTCCTCTCCTGACGAACCGCGACTACGGAAGCAAGCAGATGCTCGACCTGAGCTCCAAGATTAGGGAAATGACGACGAACCTGGCGCGGACCAGGGGTGCGCAGAGTCTGGGGCAGAGCCAGGCTAGCCTGGGAAGGGACAAGGTTCTGGAGAAGTTGGCAAATGATACGAACCTGATTGCGACGAAGGAGAGGTCTGGGCTGATGGCGGGAGAGATTAAAGCCAAGCTTTTCAACGACCTGGGGACTAAGACGGATTAGAGCATTGGAATCGGAGCGACTGATAGTGTTCCTCTGTAACTGACTGCTGTCCTGACTTTTTTTTTTTTTTACCCTTTGCCCAAGAGAACGAACAGGGATTACATTAGAGTGGCGTTGGCAAAGATACGAATTGATACGAGTTTATGATTCACATGACGACGAATGCGCTTCCAAGGTGTGGGTGTTTGTTACAGTGATTCGCAGATGATGCTTTAAATTGTTTCCAGGAACACAACAAACCGTTCCCAAGCCTCGGAGCAAAGCGACAAATATACACGACACTGCGATGAGACGCCGGCGAAACGTGACCTAGTGATGAAATGTAGACGGTATCAATCAATGTTGTTCAAACCCGACCGGGTAGGAAATCACGAGACATGGTCAGGCATGCCGGGAGTTTTCTTCTGGGGCACGCCAAGACGCATCAACAAACCGGTGCCACAGGTAGGGTCTGCGCTGCGTGCTAAATTAAAGGCAAAGCTTTGCAGCCAAGCGTCAAAATGCATCGATGAGAAACGGCATCTGCCAAGCGCGTTCGTTGGTCGAAAGTGGGTTTCAGGCTCAATGCCGGCATCATGCGTAGGATGGCCGAGAATGGCAAGCCATGCGGCGCAAACCTGGCCGGAACAGAAAAACAGTGGTTCGTCATGGCACGCAGAACGGGCATTGTCTTGTTTCGGTGGAACTTGGGTTGCATAATGTTGGGGCGCGATGATCAAGGTATGATGGCATGCAAGACGGCCGTACCGGGAGCCCCACGTTGCGGCGATTGGATTTGACGTTGATGACTGAACCCGGGATTGCCTGCAAGCGCTGAGAAGGGAATTTCACGGAGAAGTTCCTTTGTTGAACACAAAGCTCTCCTCCGGGGATCTTGAGAAAGCATATCGACCCACCACCACAAGCAGGAAAAACTGGTGTGGCCTGCGCCACTGGACAGGGTTGCAGCTGGACTAGGATGAGCTTAGCTCTACGAGTCCTTGACGTCATGGACGTCCATTTGGAAACTAATTCGTCCGTCTTGTCTGCTCTTCCTCTTCCCCGTGCAACAGCTTGCAATCTTAAAACATGCCGCGCTAATAAATCGTGAATGTCAGCACTTGGACCTCGGAGACGGGAGCGTCTTGCTGAGCGTCTTGCTGAGCATACAATGCGATAAGTTGACGAGACGGATATTGCAGGCCCGCCGTCAAGCACAAGACGGTGGTTGCCGGTGACTCCATTCCAGCTCGATCGGGCCCCCAGTGCATGCAGGGCCCCAGGGCAACTCATGTGTGGTATTATTGGTATTGTACTCGGTACAACCTCCCGTAGAATCCTGCCAATCAAGGTAGATAGATGACAGGATGCCGATTACTGGCTGCAAAGGGACATGAATTCTCATTATAAGCAAGTTGCTTCAGAGAAAGGTCAAGCACGTCGAGCTTCTGGAATCATCATAATGGCCAACCTAAAATCAGTCCATGGAAAGGCGAGACAGCGGGGACCGCATGAGACCGCATGAGCAACATTTCTGGATTTCCGGTAGAGTTGATTCCAAGAGCCGAGACATTCAGACATTCAGACATGCAGACATTCAGCGCTGTTGCTCTGGAGGCAGGGCTGATGATCTGACCAAGCTATTATTGATATTATTGATATTATGCATTACATAGGCATGGGATTGAACATGGGATTGAACATGGGATTGAGAGATGCAGAGAGCATCTGTCACGGAAGGCGCGGCCCAGTGCAATACTGTGCTTATTGTCATGGATCCATCAGCAGCATACATGTACATATGATGGAGCCTGAGCCTTATGTATGTACCCCTCCACTTTGTGCTCCGTACACAGATCACCGATCCGGCCTCCAGGCCTCCAAAGCCTTGCCGTTTTTGCTCAAAGTCTACTGAGCCCGGGCGCCACCACCATGGCGCACCCAGCCAGCAAGACCCAAGCCCAGACATTGGACGCCGCTTGTGTACGCTTGCTGTCTCCAAGCCAGCATAGCATGCATGCATGGCTCTGGGACGAACTGGGGACCGCTAGTCTCGCGGCTACCTACTGTCCTACTGTGCTGGCATTGCGAACCTTCCCTTCCCCTGGCTACCCCTGGCTACGGAGCTCCGTTCTGCACATCATTGGTGCTGCTTTGGCAATGACGTACTGGCCAGCTCTGCTCAACGTCACTAGTCCGGCTCGCGCTCCCTGCGCTCCCTGCGCTCCCTGCGAAATCAAGGTTTTGCCAACCAAACTGTCGGCCCAGCTGGAGCCGCCCTCGACAAACTCGATTTGCCCGATGCATCATCTTCCTGCCCTGTTTTGCTCCTCGTGCTTATAAGCACTTTCATGCCCCCTCGACGTCGCACCGCCTCTCCTGCTTTGGTCTCTCTTCTTCTCTATACTATACCCTCACCTCACGTCTTAATCTACACCTTATACCCACCGTAATCACAATCGAATCCATCCTTTGATACCCCGAGACGAAATTGACGTCTCCATCTGTTCATTGTTTTCTGTTTCTTCACCAACACAACACCAGCTTCACTCCCCAATCAGAAGCGACAGACGACCACTTCAAAACCCCACTCTACTTATTATCCCAGGGCTTGAAACTCCCCGTCGAACCACCATCCAACATGACGGCCAACGTCAACAAGCCCACCGATGTGAAACAGAAGGAGGCGGATATCAACAGAAAACTGCAAGTATACGGAATTTTCAGCGCATTCAAGGAGGGCAAGGTTCCCTCGGTACGTATTACGCCACGCCTTCGATAAAACGAATGAGCGCTAACAAAACCTTGCTTCCAGAACGATCAAATTGATGTCGCTCTCAACAGCTTTATCGCCTCGAAAGCATTGACCAATCCTCCAAAGGACCTGTCCCAGGATGGCCAGACGCTCGTCGCCGACGCCAGAGAGGTTGTCAAGCAGGCCAAGAATCTCCTTCTCTCAAAGAACGATGGCAACCTGATGCAGGATTTCATTTGGCAAACAACCCATTTTGATCCCAAGAGCATAGAGGGGCCCAACACTCCAGTGAACAAGGACCAAGCCCAGCGCGACGGAGACGAGGCCCTACAAGGCCTGAGAACTCTGGGAACTCTGCTCATCACCAATGGCCAGTTCCGCAAGCTCCGTACGTCGTCGCTTGTTGCCAGCCAATCAAGACTGATGTGGATTTGCTCGCTAACTCTTGCCATTTAGTCAACGACTCCAGTGTTCTTTTCCGTGACATGATAGGCGACGCTGCCACTACCGCAGCTGGTCACGTCCGCCCTCGGAAGAACAGCTGTCTCAGCTTGACCGCGCTGCCGAGGACAACACCTGGCACGACAAGCCCGACTTCTCCAAGGAGAATCTCCAGAAGCAGGTCAAGGGCATCTATGGCGGAGACGCCAAGAAGGACGCCAAGGACATCGCCAACGCTACTCAGAACGCTGCGCTCCCTCATGGAAGCCAGACTGAGAAGCCGGACCACGCCGCGGCTCAGAATGTCCTGAAGACGGCTGCTCAGCAAAAGATTGATCAGAACTTGGACCCTGAAACAAAGGAGAGCATCAAGAAGCGCAATGAGGAATATCGTAAAAAGACGAAGGAGTACTTCAACAAGAAGATGCCCGAGGAACGCAAGGACCAGATCATCTTCCGCCTCAAGAAGATGGTGCTGGAGTGCCAGCAGCACCCTGACTACTCCAGAGCCATCCAAGCCCTCCTCGGCCTCGCCCAGAGCTACGGCAAGCACGGTAAGAGCCTCGGCAAGGACTCCCAGGGTTCAGTCAAGCAAGCCCGCAATGGCTTCGCTGCCGCCGAGGCTGACCTGCGCACCTTGGTTGAGCGATTTGCCAACGGCACGTCTACCTCGAACCTTTGGGAGTCCATCGGCCACATTTACAAGGATGCCGACAAGGACCCTGAGCTCAAGGATTGGTTCAGGCAGTTTGATAGCTTTATCCGCCGCTGCCTTCTGGAGCAGGGATACATCCTAGACGAGTCCTCCAACAAGGAGTGGAACCGCATCTACGAGAAGGGCAGGTTCCTGCTTCGAGAGAAGTACCGCACCCACACTGACCGTGTGATTGACGAGACCAAGTTCATCGCCGACCAATTCGACAAGGACCCACAGAACAAGGCTTTCGGAGACGCTGTCCACAGACTCTTCACCCACCTTGGCAACGATTCCAGCGGCAAGTCCGTCTTCAAACCTCACCTCGTCAAGGACCTTACCGAGACTATCCTCCCCGCCCTCCTTGTCAACATCAACTATATCCCCATCCCTCGCATTGAGTACTCTGATTCCCAGGTTGACGCCATCATCGAGAACCTGGTCCTCGAGAGCGACAACTTCATGCCCAATGTCGCCGAGGTCGCCAGCGAACACTACTTCCGATGGGGTCGCAAGAAGGTTGCCAACAAGAACCACAACATGGTCGATGTCAAGATTGCTGGTATCCAGATGGATCTTCGTGATGTTAGCTTCTACGTTGACCGCAAGAAGGGGTTCCCGGCCCTGAAGGACACTGGTGTTGCCGACATTATCCTGCCCGGCAATGGCCTCTCCTTCCGAATGAAGGTGGCCACTGCCGACAAGTCGGACCGCCAGCACATCTTCAAGGTTGACAAGGTCGACATTGACTTCAAGGGTCTCAACATCAAGATCAAGAAGTCGAACCACAAACTGCTGTTCGCCATTGTCAAGCCTCTTGCCCTCAAGGTTCTCCGAGCACCTATCCAGAAGGCCGTGGAGAAGGCCATCAAGGACGAGTGCAACAAGCTCGACGCCCTCCTCTGGCAGATCAAGAAGGACGCTGATGCCGCCAGCCAGGGCAACACGGAAGACAAGGCCAGCTTCTTCAAGCGCTACTACGACTCTGCTCAGAAGCGATTCATGGAGGGCAAGGAAAAGACCAAGGAGGTGGCCTCTGACAAGAAGGTCAACATTGCCATGACGACTGAGGACAGCATCTTCCCCAACGTCAAGCTCCAGGGCGGCATCAGTACCAAGGCCTCCGAGTACAAGGAGCTGTCGCGCAAGGGCGAGAAGTGGGAGAGTCCTGTTTTCTCGATTGGCAGTGCCAAGAAGAGCACCGATATCCCCGCCGCTCCCAAGGTTGAGAACAAGACGCCGGCGCCCTCTTCCACCACTGTCACCAATGGCCACCACAGCAATGGCCACAGCACCAACGGCTACACCAACGGGCACGGGGCTTCTCTCAATAGCAAGACTCCTCTGGCTGCCCCACTGGAGGTGAACGGCGCGATGGTCAACAAGACCATCGGCGGACGCTAGGTGTGCGCCGATGAGTCTATATTGTTTATGAAGAAGAACGAGGAGACCGGAGATGAGCCAGGGAAGTAAGGTTGCTATACCCATTGCCGGACGAATGATTGTGTGCAGACGCGGCTGCTGTCATGTCGCTTCGGGATTTTTCTCGAAAGGATTTTGTTGCTTGGCGACGATACCACGAGTCGTTTTTCTGGACTAATGCGAGGGTGGATCTGGGGAAAAGGAGGATGGATGGACGGACGGATGGACGGACGGATGGATGAGACAGGACATTGATACCGACTCGGACCAATCACGGATTTTCCTTGAGTACTTTTTGTAGACCAACTACTGTGCCGTATAATTAACGATTTGGATTATTCTCGCCCATCTAGACCCTGGACCTCAATGGCCGTTCTGGGTACATGTTCACCGCGAGGTATTTTGAAACGTGGTGGTCTGTTTCACGGTCGCACCGATGCACGTGCTTGCCTCGGGTTGGAAACAAGGCGAGGCGGCCAAGATGTAAGTAAAATGTGGACGGTGCGGTTGATGCAAACGGAAACATGGAAACACGGAAACGGAGAAACGGGGCTTGGTCGAGGCAGTCGAGGGCAGTCCCGGCAAGTCGTTATTCGAGCCATCGGTCGGTTGGCAATGGCGCCTGAGGCGCCTGGGGCATTTTCTGGCGGGGCCCGAGTGGGCGACGTCGCGAACCGGGTGGGGGTCCTGGGGTCCTGGGGCTCCTGGGGCTCCTGGGCTCCTGGCCGCGCTAGCACTACGATATACTCTGGACTCAAGCGTTGAATTATAGAATTCATTCTCCCGTCCTCTACTTAAACTAGCTGGTTGGTCCCTTTGAACTCTTGCCATGTCGTGTTAGTTTGTTGCCCAAGAGACCATGACAACAATCTAGATCTTTGCTGCAAGTTTCCTTGTCCTCAAGTTCTCAACCTACCTCGACGGCCTCAACTCAACTCAACTCAATTCAGCTCAATTCAACTCAATTCAACTCAACTCGACTCAATTCGACTCAACCCACCTCGACTCAACTCGTCATGGCCAACGACGAGGCGGCTTCAACGCCCTCTCCCGCATTATCCCCAGAACAGACTCGGGCCCTGTTTGACATTCTGACCCATTACGAGACCTACCACGAGATTGCGAGCTTCAAATTCCCAGACGCCATCTCCAGCTATGGGTTTCCTTTCAAGCACCCGTCCCCAGAAGGTGACGAGGTGCCAACGTCCTCCTCTGCGCCCATCTTGCAACTGCTTCTCACGAGGACGGTCCTCCCGCTGCCGGGCGTGAGCCAGTTCCCCGGAGTTCTGGAGCGCTCGTGTGCAGAGCATCCTGGCGAGACTGGGAGAAGCCGAGCTGTCCGAGAGCTACGACAAGGGCGCCATGGGGACGCGGAAAGTGCTGGCGACGGGATCGAGTGCCATCGTTGAGATGCTGGGACGGGGCATGCTGGGTGGCGTCGACAGGAAAGAAGAGCCCGGAACGGATACAGAGAGCAGATACGACCACGCCAAGGCCGATGATCTCGAGAGAGCCTGGGACAATGTCGTTCAGGGCCTGGTCTACGGCGACCTGGGCAATCAAGTGTTTGACCACTTCGTCAAGTCGGACGATTTGGAGACGCTGTCTCCCATGGCGGAAGCGGCCGTGAGACACATTGTATTTCAGTATGTTCCCCCTTTTCCCCCTCTTGTGATGATTTTCTTTCTCTCATCATAACGACAAGTTTTCTAATAAATAAATAAAAAAAAGTCTTGCCACGTTGATTCACCAGATATTCGTGCTCTCCCCAGAAGGGCAGTACCTGCTCAAGCTCATCGAAAATGTCCACTCTCTCATCCCCTACAAGATGATCAAACAAACGCTCCGCATAGGAAATGCAGCGACAATGATCAACGGCATGATGCGCATTCTCCTCGCCAAGCTGAGCGTGGCCAGCGTGACCAACTGGTTCGGGCTGACTCAGAATGCGGATGACGGCATGAACCTCCTGCAGCGCATCATATCTCTCGTGCTATCCTGGGACTCGAGCGAGTTCAAGAAGGGTGCGGAAAGGGTCGAGAAGGCAAAGGGCGGCCCCAGCGACGAGATGCTGCGCCTCATAAGGGAGCACGTCGAGGGCGCGAGGCTCGACCACGAGACAGTGAGGTCGGCCAGCGAGCGGAATTCGCAGTCCATCATCGCGAGCATATTCGACGCGTCGAACCCGCAGCTCAACAACTCCAGGCTGACGGAGTCGCAGCATGCTCAGTGTCTCGAGTACTACTCTTCTCTGCTGTCCGTCAGAGACAGGGACCGCATCACCTCGGCCTTTTGCCGCCAGTCGCCCGACATGTTTACCCAGGCCATCAGGGACGTCGTGGCCGCGTATGAGCCCATTATCCGAACCGTCCACGCCAGCGTCGACCTGCGGGAACACTTTGATTCGCTGCAGGGGTTCATCGAGGAGTTCATCAAGACCAGCAGGCCCAAGAAGGGCTCGTCGTCGGCATTTGGCCGCTCCTCGTCGTCGGGCGAGCGGCTGCCCAGCGTGGAGGACTACGTCGACCTGCTGATGCGGCACAGAGGCTTGCTGTACAAGTGGATTCATGCTCTGGCAAGTCGATGCCCGGATCTGTGGGAGGGCTTCCGCGTCTGGGGAAACAGGACGCTGGTCAAGTTCCAGAAGAGGCCTTCTTCTTCTTCTTCTTCTTCTTCTTCTTCTTCTTCTTCTTCTTCTTCCACGAACAACACGCGCGCCGCCGCCGCCTGAGACAAGACCATGCCAGGCATTCTCAACCAGCTCTACGCGGGCCTCGGGGCAGAGACGCAGACAAAGGTCGGCGCCGCCATAGACAGCCACGCAACGTACCTGTCTGCTCTGAGCCATGCCTCCAAAGCAAGGTTGCAGTGCCTCGTCGCCGCGTCGGGCCTCGTCGGGCGGGAGAAGCACGGGCGGTCCGGGAGTGTACCTGTCTCGATGGCAGGCACTGCTGGACGAGACGCCCATCACGCCGTCCCAGCCAAAGGGTCGCGTGCGGCACGGCAAAGACGTGAAGCACACGACCACCATGGGGAAGACGGGCGTCGGCGGCAAGAAGGTCGTCGAGGTTGGCGGCGCGGCGCAGAGCAGCGCGGCCGAGGCGCCTGATGTGAGGGTCGTGGTGGACGCTCTGGCGGATTCCTTCAGACGAGAGGTGCACGAGTTGGCGGCTCAGATATCGATGTGAGGGATTCGCGGGTCGCTCGGCTTGTACGATATCGAATAGAGAGAGTTTTGGATATGTACGTTGCGCTTAGAACTGAGAAAATGCCGTGTTCGGCAGGTCTTTTTGACGTGAGTCAACGGGTGGACACAATGTTGCAAAGATGACGTGTCCGCGAAATAATGAACTCTGCCAGGTTTACTTTATAAATGTACTGCTCCCCCCATCCCCATGGACGAACGCACCCTCGGCCATGTCCCCCTGTCATCGAAATCCCCTCGTCGCCTCAAAGACGACGGCGGCGGCGGCGTAGCCAACCAATCCTGCTGCGCGTCTCCCGTCTCCCTCACACGCGGCGTCCCCTGATGATGGTGATGATGATGCGCAAGAGACGACCTACGCTGCCGCCTGCGAATCCTCGCCAATCCCACCACGGCCCTCGCCACCCTGTCCGTCGACCCCTGGCCGACACAATAGGCCAGGCCGTCGAGAAACGTCCCCAGCGGCTGGGCCGTCGTCGTCGTCGTCGTCTCCCTCTCGTCCTGCTGGCCCTCGCACTCCGCGTCGTCCCCGTCAGGTCAACCATGTCGACGAGCCGGACGTCGTCCTCGACCGTCACGACGCCCTGCTGCGCCAGCGGCCTCGCCTCCAACCCCATCTTGGCAACCTTGTACTCCATCTCGACCAGCCTGTCCTTCCAGCAGAGCGCCATGTCCACCCCCGTCAGCTCGCTCAGCCGGCCGACGTAGGCGGCGCACGCGCGGCAGTTCCTCTTGGAGAAGTATATCTCGAACCTGGGCCTCGTCGCGCCCTGCCGCGTCGTCCTGCGCCGCAGCCTCGCCAGCGCCTCGGCCGTGACGGCCCTGCCGGCCCCGGAGCCGCCGATGCGGAACATGCTCAGCAGCGTGTAGACGGCGTGCGTGGCGAGCTTCACCTCTACGTGGCTCGCGCGGAATATGCCCGGGCGGCCGCCGCGCGTGAGCCGGTCGAAGGGGTGGCCGAGGCTGATGCCCATGAGGGACGAGAGCCTGATGACGCGCCTGGCCCAGAGGGCGTTGGGCAGCACCGAGGGCTGCTGCCCGGCGTCGAGGAGGTCGCCTTCTGGGCCGTGGCCGTGGCCGCTCTCGGCCCACGCGAGGACGGTGCGGGTGCGGGTGCGGGTGCGGGTGCGGGTGGTGGTGGTGGTGGTGTGCGGCCCCTGCC
This sequence comes from Epichloe brachyelytri, assembly GCA_023650705.1. Lineage (NCBI taxonomy): Eukaryota > Fungi > Ascomycota > Sordariomycetes > Hypocreales > Clavicipitaceae > Epichloe > Epichloe brachyelytri. The sequence continues at coordinate 6,146,745 of CP097976.1, forward strand.
CTGCGGGCCCCCGGGGCGGGGACGAGGGCGAGAAGCCCGTCGTCTTCTTGGTGAGGCCCGTGAGGATGGTGGCGGCGGGGAAGAGCGAGGGCGCGCGGGAGTGGGTGAATGTCGTCGCGAGGTTGGGCCCGAGGACGTGGGTGGTGAGGAGGCTGTGGCTGGGTCGATGGTGTTGTGGAAGTACATGTTTGTGGGGGCCGAGAACGTTGAGTCGAATTGTGGCGGTGGTGGTGGTGTTGACGGCATCTGTTGGTCATGGTTCGCCTGGGGGTGTGGGAAGTGGTGTGCGCGGGTTGACGTCCATTGTGTTCCGAGGGTGAACACTGAACAGGGATGGGACTGGATGATGTTGTCTTTGAGCTGGGTGTTTTTTTGTTTTGGAAACTCGTGTGTGTTGAAAAATGAGAGGAACGTGAGACTTGAGAGGAGCGAGTCCAGGTCTAGGTGAGGTTGTTTATAGAAATAGCTGGTGTTAGAGTTGATCGGGAGCTTCTAGAAATCGAGGTTGTGGGAAAACGAGGCTGTAGTGGACACAAGTTCGAGGGGTTGATTCGAGTTTCTCTCGGCTGCGACCAGAAAAGAAGTGGTAGAGTACAAGTTGGATCCGTTGACCAGAGGTTTGCTTGCCCGCGTGAGGTGGTGTGTGAACGAGCAGAAGGCGTGTACCATACCAGAGTCTATCGGTGACGAGTGTGAAGGCGTCATGACAAATTCACGGCCGTGCTTGCGCGAGCAGATTGGTTTTGCTGGGAGGCTCGCACTGTAAAGGAAAGGCATGCGGAGTGAGGCCTGGTGTTGAGCCGTCTGCCAGCTGTAGGCTGTTTCGAACTCATCAGACCGATGAAATAGACAAAGGTATAGAGAGCAGCAATTTTTATACGAGTGAGCGTCGAAAACACGCGTCACACACAGCCACGGCAAGACACACTGAAACGTAAAAAGTCGACGGGTCCAATTGATCAAACCGAATGACCCAAGTCGGGGAATCTCATTCATAATGTCAAATTCTAAGACCCAGACGCCCAAGTCAAAAAAAGGCTCCCTTGCCGTGCCATATTTTGCTTTCCCGGAGAGCAAGAATAAAACAAAACGTGACCCCTAGACGTGCAAGTTGTTTTCTTTCTCAAAAGTCATGGTCATGACCTATTTTAAATAAAATCATTTCCTGTCTTAACCTTTTTTTTTCGTTCCCAGTATCGAAAAATGAGAATTTACTCGTCATCCTCATCATCATCCTCCTCCTCAGCCTCAGCAGTGGTCTGGGCAATACGGTCCAAGTCACGCTGGCCGGACTGGGTGATGCGGCGGCCGCCCTTCTCCTCGTCCTGCTCAAGGACGCCAATCTTCTCGAGGGCCTGCATTATCTTGCGGTCGACGGAGCCAGAGGCGTCGACGTGGCGAGAGGGGCGGGCGCCGCGGTTCTTGGCAGTGCCGTGGACCTTGCGGAGACGGCCAACACCGACGGTCTTGCGCAGGTAGACGTGGCGGGCGACGGAGGCGGCGCGGACGTAGAACCAGTCGGCGTTCTGGGGGCAGCTCCTTGGCCGGACCAGTCTTGACGGTATCAACCCAACCTAGATGCTTCGTTAGTACCAGACGTCCGTCCGTTCGTTCTGAAAGGTTCAGGGAAAAAAAGAACAGGACGTCGACAAATTCAATACATACCAGGGTGTGGCAGTCTGCCCTGACGCTTCAAGAACTCAGCATAGGAGTTAATGAACTTTTGCGCCTGGAGACAAAGAAACCCATTAGCATCATTCCGTCTTCAGAAGTCTTGCGACTCCCTCGCGCCTGCTCCTCAAATTTCCAGATCGTGCCGTGAGCCCCTCGAATACTACTGGATCGCGATGCGACTTCTGACGTTGTCCGCTCGCAAGATCAGTCTCCATCACGTCACGAGGTTTATTTCGTACATGTTTCAAGATCCCGACTCATTGCGTCGGTGTCGCACATCGTCGGCCATGGTTGGTAAGCAGGATTCGTAGAGGTCCGAGGGCTCTCTCGCTGATCACGGAATTTATGGGTTTCAAGTCGAGAGGGGTGGTCGTTCGTTGGAGAGTGAACAAAAAGCGGTCATCGACAAAGCCGCAAACTCCCGTCCAGGTTTCGCGCAAGGCATGTTGCCGATGGGGAAATTTTTTTGCCTTCTCAATGCATGATTGGGTTTTGGTTCAGGGAGGAAGGACCTACATCAACATCGCGAACAGTGATTCCGCCAGCCATTTTGTCGGTGTTGAGGGGAAGTGGGTGATGGAATGGTGGTTGGAGGTTGCGTTGAAGCGTCAGGTGCCGTATCAATTGACAGCTCGTGGTGGTGTTTCGCTCAGGTGGGTGAACTTTCTTCGATTGGTGCTAGGGTTTTGAGACCCTAGTGGAGATTGATGGATTGGATGACTAAGGACAGTGTCAAACAGCCGTGCGACCCACGGTGGGCACGTTCGGGTAAGTGGGTCCATTGACAAGCATGCATGCCGGACCTTGCAACTTGCTCCATCTTTGCTTACGACAGAAAACAGCATTCTTCATGAACGCGTAACTACACACGAAATTGTATAAGAAGGCAATACTGTAGCAAATGGTATCTCATGTTATCACTGAACAGCTGGAACCGCTTGGCCGATTATTCGCCGTTGGTTGCAATCTCATCGGATTGCTCCATTAAAGTAGGTACACATTGTCTCGAATATAAACATCCGTTTCATACCCAACGCGATTAATGCCGGCGTGCTCCCGTGAACCCATAAAATTCATATCATCTTCTGTGATATATTCTCAATATTCAATTTTATGCCCATTTAGCCAACAGCGCCATGATTGCCACACCAAAGGAAACGCAACCAAAAGCAAACAGCTGAATCTTGAGCGGCGCGCGGCGCATGTGGGGTTGAACATGAACTCGTGAGCGAGCAGCTCGACGAGACCGGTATACATGAGGATACCGGCGGAGATGGAGTCGAAGATGCCGTTGACAAGCTTCTGAATGGCAGCGTTCTGAGGCTTGGCACCTATACCGGCGGCAATACCAACGGGGGTGGACAAGGCAAATCCAATTGCCAAAACAAACGGCAGCCACTGCTTGCCAGATGGCCAGTCGGCAACGGCAATTCGAGATCCCAGACCGAGACCTTCAAACATTTGGTGGAAGACCAAGACGACAAGGAGAATCTTGAGATCGTCTGAGCCAGTAGTGCCGAGCGTCAGGCCAATAAAGACGCTGTGGAAGATGACACCAAATTCAAGAATGAAGATGGCCGTCAGCTGAGACGAGAGCGAGGTGTGCGAGTCGCCCTCCTTGTGGTCCTTGCGGTGTGCAAGATGATCTTCGCCACCAGGTGGGTAGCTCACGTCGTCCGGTCGTCCAGGAATGGTGGTCTGGTCGGGGCCACGAAGAGCTCCGTGACTCTCGACGTCGTGCGAGCAAGGCTCAGCATCAACGCTCTTCCCCTTTGTGGACGTGGTTGGCTTCTTGAGCGCCAGGACTTCATTCAGGTCAGAGTTGGAGTCGGAACCGGTGCCGTGGCTGTGCGAGTCGTCGTCGTCGTCGTCGAACCGTGCCACCATCAACTCAATAAAAACATGACCATAACAGTCATTAGGGCAATGCAAAGCGCCCAGGGTATTTTCCCAGCCACCGCTCCTTCACACAGTCGTCGCCGAGTTGATCTATCGCCGGGTCCAACAGATGCATCCACGCCGTTGCTATGATGACACCTGTACCTATGTATTTGCAAATGAAAAAAGTGAATTTGGGAACGTGCATCTTGCTCTGTCGAGCCAAGAGCACCGGAGTGAGAGCTCCACGAGAGAGGCGACAAGAATGATGAAGATGGACCCAATGCGAAGGCCCTGCATGCCGAGATCAACGGGTTCCCCGTCGCAGTTATTCGTATTTGCGTCAGCCATGATTGGTGTTTGCTGCAACTTGGAAACGGCAAAATGCTGGTGATGAGAATAGTCCACGTTGATGGCAGCCGCAAATATATTCGCGGTCTTTGTTCTTCTCTCACCACTCCAACAGCTTATAGACACTCCAAGTCTTTTCTCTCAGATTCGTCCGCTTCAACCTCTTGGCGCGACGAACGACAGCAGCAACAACAACAGCAGCAACAAGCTTAGTTTCCTTCGACTTTCGAGACAACGGGTTGCGGGTACAGAGGTGAAGTACAATAGTGGGCGCGAAAACAGGTCTTATAAACCCTTTCTCTGTGACTCGAGGGTCTTGAGCCGGTACGAGCGTCAGCCGGGCGTTGTTCGACCAAGTGTTGGACTAGGGAGTAGGCGCACACCAACGAGGCACACGATACCTTGATGGACACTTCGAGCCAGGGTATGGTCCACCGAATCCCAACTCTTCAGCCACGGGTAATGCAAGAAAGGAGCAATCGGCAGAATGTTGCCGAGCGTCGCCCTCGATGCGGCCCTGGTGATATGAATGAGGCCCGGTCTGCGGGACGGGAATTGCTACTCGAACAAGCGGTTCTTTAAACTTGCAGTGGTGCTGATCGCTTAAAATATGTAGATTAGGAGAGAGAAATGGTTGGCGGAACTTCCGACAGCGGCGACACTTTGACTGCCAGCATAGATTGGCGGCACTGGGGAAGCAGTGAACCACAACTTTAGAATGAAACGCTCCCCGTCGCTTTCTGCAAGTATGGGACGTTTGTCTAGGACGTTGACAAAGGTCAAGTGGAACCTGGGGACGTGCTGTCTCATCTGGGCAGCACGTATTATCAGGACCACATCCGGGGCAATGTGTACAGTCAATGCGAGGACTTCGCAGACGGACCCGTCGCGCGAACCTTGATGGCCAAGTCGAGGTTCAGCCGTGGTTGTTGCGGTAATAATTAAGGTTACGTATGGAACTGAGATACGCGCCAAAGTCTGCCAATGCCAATCGAGTAGATTCAGATAGTACATTGCTTAGTCAATCCGACTTTTTCTTCGCCATCACGGACGAGTTCGTTTGGGTTCTAATGCCAGTTTTTAGCAAACTTGTTATCATCCTCCGCGACATTACCGCGCTTTTTTCCAGATCGCATCCTCGAATGTACTGCACCTGATTGGTGGACATCCACAACTCGAAAATGCAGGCACGCCCGAAAACGGCAAAATGGTGAGCCATCAAGGTTCTCGCGCCAGCCGGCTCCACCCATTTTCTTGCAGTTCGCCAACAAGCCGGCCAAAGAGATCTGTGACCCAGATTCCCTCCCAGTCATGACTGCACAAGGCGCCCGCCCCTTCACGGAAAAATTCCTCTTGGTCCAGCTTCGTGGCACGAAGCGTCCTAGGAAAAGACCAGGCCAGACTATGTATGTTATGTTCATAAGCTCGAACCAATAGCGTCGGTATTAAGAACGAGTTGGATACATTTATTGCTGCGCGACGAAGCAATCTTGTGGACGAAAAACAATTGGCCGGCTCGCATAGACCAAGATTTCCCAAGGCGGTCGTGCTGATGCGAAGACGGCCTCATTTCTGTCGGGAATTTGATCAGGTCACACGTCTCTGTGCAGCACTGCAGAGATGCCCATGCTTTTGCACAAGAACCTTAATGACCCCTCTTTTCCGAACAATTGCACGTCACCAATGGATCGTACGTTCCTATGTGCAAGAGACCTTGGGATGACCACATCGTAACATGCTCCTGGTCTAACCATTTTTACCGAGAATGACGGGATCAGCTTGGTTCCGCACAACATACAAGAATGCTCTCTTCTTCTGGTACCCCGTCGATATCGAAATCGAGGTGGGTCACGGCGCGGATAGCTCCTAGGGAGGATGTGTTGACTTGCTCCAACGTCCGGGGTTTGATGGGGATACGCGGCAGGCGAAGCTTGCGGGCAAGGGCCTCACTGATGGTTCCATAGCATAGGCATCCACAGCCAACTAGGGCCGTAGTGAAATACTCTCGATTGATGCCAAAATTTACGTAGAGAGCCTCGCAGCCCATCTGATCTTTCTGCCTTAGCCTGCGCATGTTCCTGACGGCGATTTCGTCAGGAGTGCCAGTAATTGCCTATCGTGGGAGCCGAAGCATCTTGGGGCGGCTACAAATCTAACCGCCGTGTACGAACGCACAGCACGGAACACATACATCCAAGGCTGCTGACGCGGATCCGGCGGGGCGAACAGGACCACACAGACTTGTCCTCAACGCAAGGTGCTACCAGGAGGGAAGACGAATCCCGTGGGAAACCGGCATCACCGTAGTGACGCCGCTGAACAGAAACCGCTGGAACCTCAACATGGAGGCAAGCGTGGCCTTTCAGGCCAGGCAGCGGTCGGCAATGTGGCTACGACAGATGCTGGTCAATGGGCACATTAGCCCAGGGCAGTTGGAGCATCAGCGTCCTAACCGGTGAGGATCACAAGGCTCTCCCGCACATCTCCCGCACATCTGAAGCGGGTTCTGCTACTTAGCCTCGAGGGCTGAAGTACGGCCGCCGCCATCTTGACTCTGTTGCATTTGTCGCAGCACTTCGACAAGACCGCGATAGGAACCAGATTAACCTTGAGACCTCGATAGGACAGCGGGGCAGCGAAAACGCGGGCGCGATGCTCCACGAGAACCCAATTGAGATTCTCACTGAAAAGAAGAGTTCGGCTTGTTCGGCCGGAACCACCTGGAAGGGGTCGGGGAGCTTCTTTGCCCCCTAGCTGCGGCTTTGAGAAACTTGGTTGGAGTGGATTTGGATGGACTGGATTTATAGTTTTGAAAATTTGGACTGGACTGGATCGAGAGGTCTGGAGGTTCCTGGAATTCCAATGGACCATACCTAATTAGGAAAGAAGCAAGCCTCCATGCTAGTTCGCCAGTTTAATGCGTTATGAATGAATGAATGAATGAATGAATGAGTTAATTTCACCCAGAGGCATTACGCCCTAAAGGGCCTAGACGCTTAGCGAGTTACAGTGCCTACTCTCGTATCTCAACGAATAATTCTCTTATCACGAGGCTGACCAGCAAGTGACAAGAGAATTATTCGTGGGGCTTGGGGAGTCAGGTATCAAACGTGTTGAAATGTAACCAGATTGTGTAAAGGCCCTATAGGGATCTTCTCCGGGCGGAATAAATCCAACAACAACAACCGCCCAAAACCCCTTGGGGTCTCATACGAGCAAGGGTGAAGGACAATCTGCGATTCCTACCCTGGGACGACTTCCTCTCCGATGGTGTCAACATCTGGAAGACGGCCAAATATCTCAAGGCAGGTAAGGGCACTGTAGGCGATAAGGTGCCACCTTTGAAGAAGAAAGATGGATCGACGACCAAGGATAAGGCTGCTCGCTGACTGCTCCAAGGCCGGCGACCACCGCCCGGCCCCGGCCCGGCCCCGACATCTCATTGGCGCTTGCAAGCGCTGGCCATCCCGAAAGGGCCGGACTGGACAGGGCGCGGTTTTTCTTGCCGCCCGGCTCTGGCACCCTATCATCCATTGGCCGGGAGACCCGTCACTACCATCGCCAGAACCTAAATTGGACGATATAACTGGTCCATAACACGACACGAAATGTGTCATATTGAGACAAATTATAGATACAGCATGTGCAGAACCATGAATCCAATTGTGCCACTGCTAGATAGGTGCCAAGTCCTCGTCTCGTGCATCCCATGAACTCGGAGAACACGACGACTACGCCCTTTGAAGATGAGTAGTACGTATTCGCACATAAACGACCGAGGGGGCCAGGTCGGGGGAAGCGGGCGTTCGAAGAGGCTGAGGAACTGCTGATGAATGAGTTCGGGCAAGCCACGTGGGAAAGAGAGATGCGTAGGTCTGGTTATCTCGATATGGGTACCGAGACTGAATAAACCCCATGGCTTTCGAGACTCGACTTCTGGCTTCTCGTGCAAGCCATGGTACCCTCCGTTGCGACATTCTGCGACCTCTAACCTCACTTGACCCAGAAACGTCGATCCAGAAGAGATCAAACTTCTCATATCTAGCGCTTGTCCCCCAAAAAATAACGCCCTCTCACCTGGGATCACATCTACAACGTCGTTACCGAATCTACCCGCTCCGCGACTGGTAGCCTCAACCCCCAGCAGACACCATGGCGACACAACACGAGCAGCTTCGCAAATTCGTTAGAATATCTGTACATTGTCGACAGGGTCCACGGGGAGCTTAGTTCCTTACTTGTCAGCATACCTGGTTTGTTTGTAGGCTTTCTTTGAACGGCGTTGCCGGACCTAGAGAGAGCAACTGGGGCTGTTTTGCAACGGTGCACTGACAGTACCGATCCATACTATCGTGACATTCATCGAACCGCGAGTCCGACAGTATGACTGCCATAGCCTAAGTTAACGACATGCCGTCAACGACGCGGATGCCTCTTTGAGGCCCTATTCGGCTTGGACGGGTCCCATCGAGTGCTTCTCTTGAGCCCACTCTTCGTCATTGTAGCTCTCGTGTCCTCTAAAGGCATCAAGGGTTCCCTAGGCTTCGCGAGTGATCTTGGGTGCAATGTTGGTCCGCAAGCTTGAGGGGCGAGAGCCGTTCCAGTACCTTTCGGCGCGCCGCAATACGTGCACTGCGACGGGGTTCCTGAGACATCGCCTGAAAAGAATTAACGGCGGTAACCGCACGTCCGGCTAAAGACGTTTTGGTCTGTGAGCGCTGAGCTTCGTTTTGGGCAGTTCTGAAGTGGTGTTCCATAACCGAGTCCGACTTCCGATATTCGAGTATCTGCCTTTAAAGCCTCGCTTTTCAGATTGGTCCTCAATGGTGTCGAAATTCCTTTTCCTCCTTTGTATCCCACCACGCTTGGCCTCGTTTGTTTCCGACTGGGTCATCTCGGCCTCGACCAAATGAACTTGCTCCAGAACCCACTGCAAAAGAATGCTATGACGAGCACCATCCTTCTTTGCATCCTCATAATCGAACGTCCCCTGGATAAAGCCTCTGATATGGTCGCTGCGCCTTTTGACCGATTCCAGCCAGTCTTTTGCCGCATTTAATTTAGCTGTAGCAGTTTCTAACATCGATATACGCCTTTTCTTGGGAATGCGTGAACGTTCTGGATCCTGCTGGGTCAGCGTGTAGACTTTTCCAGCCTCTGACTTTGCTCGCTGCACAGTCTTCCAAGCCTGGTCCTTCTCTGCCTGCCGCTGCCTCGCTGATGCGTCGGTCCGTATAAATTCCTTGGTCTCGTGAGGCCTCAACACCTTGGAATCCACAAGTTCTTGCCACGCCTTGTCGTGGTGTGGCTTTAAGCGGTCGACTGTTTCGGTATAGAGGTCAAACCACCAATACTCGAAGTTGAGGTATTCAATCCAAGTTGTCAGCTTGTCCTGTTGCTTGGGGTCTTGCATGAGTTGGAAAGGACGGGTGAAGTTGTGGCGTGCTAGGCGGCGCTTGACGGCTTTGGCGTAATCGGAGAACCCTTCGCAGCCATATTCTCTGCAGGAATACCGTTGCCGTTCCCGCTCCCATTGATCAAGTTCCCATCCTGACTTGAGATGTGAAGGGTCCGCTTCAATTTCTGCTAACCACTTGGCATATCGGTCCATTGTATCCTCTGTGTAATAGCGCTTCGTCCTATGCTGTATTCGTTCGACATATGCCGAAAAACCACCATCGTCGTCTTCAAGATCTCGGTTGTCGTATTGCCATTTGCGGAAATCCTGCCATCTCTGCAACTGTCTCCGAAACACCTTCCACGACTTTGGGTCACAAGGGCTTTGCCAAGGTCGCAGCATATCGCAATAGTCCTCCGAGTACTTTAACACCTGTTCCAGAAGGTCTATCGGATATAATGGGCGGCCACCATCGTGGAAAAGGTCGTGGTAAGCCTCCGTCTCGCCGACTCTGGCCATTGTCTCTACTAGGTCGATGGGGCGGATAGCAGATCTTGATCTCTCGAGAGTTCGTGGTCGAGCTTGCGAGAAGATGCCGTTGCCGCTGGATACGCCACGTAGGCGTGCATCGAGCTCGTTAAGATCGAGTGGGTGAGAACAAGTCGTAGGACTCTGGGCTAGGACTCGTTCTAGGGCCCTAGATCATCATCAGCAAACAACAAAAACAATATGGATTGAGCCGGTCAGGAGGTGAATCACTTCAGCCTCTCCGCCAGTCGATTTCGTTCGTCCTTCGACAGCTTATCCCAGCCATCAACGGGAAGCTCGTATCTACCGTCGGGACGTCGGTTCTTCTTCATGAAGTCGGCGAGCCCCGCATCACTCAAGGCCGAGATATGCTCGACGGAAAACGTCGCAGTAGTCGGTTCCGGGAAAGCCATGGCATCGTCAAATAGAGTATACCTAGATGCGTGGCCTGGACTGATGACTGATGCGGGCGGTTGGGTGAAGTGGAAACTTGGTTTGCTTTCGTTGTAGGCGTTTGGCGCGACGTAGGGTGGACGATCCTCAGGCAGCAACAGAGCAACCGGCCTATGTTGGGTAGGGGTAGGTTTTCTGCACATAAATACATTCCGATTATTAGTTGTGTGGTGGCCGGTCATTGTACCATGCGTGATAGCTCCGCACACGGCTGCATGGACCAACCAAAACATATCTCTACCCGCTTGGTTGTCCTGTCGCGCATTAGGGGTGCAGCTTCATTGGAGTATGGGGTCGCTGGCGATAATGGAGAAAGCGGGCGAGACTGCAACGTCGTTTGGGTCTCCTGCACTCGTTTATAAAATAAGCTGATGCGCAGTTCCCCAGCTGGCATAATACTGATGCCTTTTCTCCATGTCTCTATGCCTAGACGCCCTTTAAAATGGAAGACGCGGACCTCATTGCTTGTGTGTATCCATGTGCAGACATCGACAGGAAGGCATCAAAGGCAATCGAAAAGAGCTCACGTTATGTTCCTCCACGGCTCCAGTGTCCTAGGACTCGCTATGGGCGTCGCGACCGAGAATCTACGCGGTCACCGGAGCGGCCCAATATGCCAGCCTACCATTACCTACCGGGCCTGGAGCTGAGGTTCAGCGACATCCCACGAACATCCCGCGGGATTGTCTTCGGGTGCGATCCGAATAGCGATGTTGTTCTGCCTGATATTCCGAGCATCAGCTACCACCACTTCAGCCTGACCTTTGACAAAGAGAGACGTCTTATCGTCAGAGACTGGGGCTCTTTCGTGGGAACCGAGGTCACGTACGATAATGAAGGACAGGGGCTGCGAAGCAATTTCAGGTGGATTGTGGGCGGCCACGAAGTCCCCAAGGAAAGAAAAGCATCATCATCACAGTGCACGAGACCATTTCGTTTCAGATCGTTATCGCTCTCCACGACATAAAGTCGCATGCATACATCGACAAAGTCAATCAGTTCTGCCGGGGCACAGCAGCCGCAGAAGACCTTTTAGACGATCTCAACTTCCCAGATCGCGGAACCGAGCGACCTACAGGAGCCCATACCCCGGTCACGGAAGAAATTCATCTGCGGAAAAAGCTTGGCGAAGGAAGTTTCGGCGTTGTGACTCATATCTGGAACGTTAGCGATGGCAGCGAGTACGCCATCAAGGAGCCGCCTGCGAAGGCTATTCGAAAGCAAAGATTAATCTTGATACATGGATAAAAGAGGCAGGCATCATGGAGCCACTTTCACATGTTCGTATGCGGTCCGCATGTCTACAGCATCGTTCTGATAATCTAGCAGGACCACATCGTGAAGCTTTACAAGTACTTCCTTACGCCATATCCCCAGCTGCACCTAGAGTACGTCCCGGGTGGATCTTTAGATGACCAGGAAAACATGTCGGCAGGCGAAGCTCTATCGATTCTCTGTCAATGCTTATCAGCCTTGACATACTTGCACGGGCAGGAGCCGCCAATCGTACATCGCGACATCAAGCCAGGCAATATTCTTGTGCAACACCGGTTCCCAGGCGATATCTACGTCAAATTTGGGGACTTCGGGCTGTCACGGGACGGTTGCGACCTGTCGACGATCTGCGGTTCTCGGCAATATCTTGCTCCTGAGATTTACTTAGGGTTGCAGTATATCAACTCTGGTGGTACGGAAAGGAGGAGCTATACCCCGGCTGTTGATATCTGGTCTCTCGGCGTGGTGGTGTATGAACTGATGTGCCAGCTTCCACAATACACTGAAAACTACGTATACGGCGGAACCGCTTGGTGCAAAAAGGTTATCAACAGATTCGAAAAGGACAGGAAGCAAAGGCCCGATGAACTGAGACAATTCCTATTAAGCGCTATGGTGGTCATGTCGCCACAATCTCGGTGCTCGGCCCAGGACTGCCTTGATGAAGCGGTGCTTCTGTCCAATGCAACCGAGGATGGCTGTCCGACGCCGACGCCGGCTTTAGACGACCAAATGGAGCAGACGATATTACGCTACTCTCTTGAGGACCACACTGCCAAGAACCAAAACACCATGCTCTGGCAGTCGCGCTCTTTGCGGACAGCCATGCGGCCATCTCGACCGGCACCGGCAGATACATCAGATCAGACGCCCCGCCTCCCTCGACTCCTCCATTGACGTCGGTGAGGAGTCGAAAAGAACAGCGGTGAGAAAGACACCACGGTCGTCATCGTCGTCAGCAGGGCGACGCACCAAGCGCCGAGAAGGTCACAATCAAAGCGTGTCCGTCTCTAGCGAGCAGCCTGAGTTAGCATATTTTCTAGAGAATTACTCGCAGAACCCTCTCAATTCCCTTTATGTCGGATCTGCTCTAGCGTCGTGGGGAAGGAAAAGGTGAGCAGTTTGGCAAGCCTATCCTCATATTGTTTGACGCAGCAGAATCAGCCAGGAGCAAATGCAGAGATCGACCGGGGCCCAGGTTTGAGGCCTCCACAAGGTTTGTCTAGCGCGCCGCGCAATCACGATGATATGACATGTTTCACAAACGGGGATACTACTCCGGGAGGCGGCGATACGGTCTCTACGCAAGAGCTGTGTGCTGATGCTGACGAGGAAATGTTCAAAGCAGCAATTCTTTTGCAAGCAATGGGTCAGGATGCCACGCAATGTGGGGAATAGGCATGTAGAGCTTTCGTAGGGTTACCGCGTTGTTGATTTGACATCTCCGCCATCGCCTCTTGCCCTTCTGCTTCCTTCTCAAAATCATGCAATAGGCAAAGAGCAGAAAGCGGACGGCAAAGGTAACTCGCTGGCGTTGAGCCTGCCCATCCCCGTCCGGAGCTGTACGAACGTGTCGGCTTCTTTCTGTTAAGCATGTCGTACAAGTCGCGCACATGTTTGCCGGGCAGCGCTTTGTCTAGTCTCTTCGAATATTTGCCCACTCGCTCTGGCAGTCCAAATTGACTTTATTGAATCATGGCCAACCGGGCGGTCGTCGATCGGGCCTGGTACGTCTGGGTTCCCGATGCTCCTCTTTTAGTTACTTGCTCTACGGCCTTTTTCGCCTAGGACCCTAGTGCGAAACCGTCGGTTTTAGCCAGCACCCACATCATCTTTAAAGAATTGGCTTCCGCCTGGAGCGTCTGAAGTGCCGATAGATCTCTCGGATCGAACACTGACCAAATTGCTGCAGTGGTCTCGCTATTGCTTGCAGCGCGAATCGATTGCTCGAGATCACTGTCAGCTCTCGGCATCGCAGACCCTTCAGCACGCATCCCACTGCCATCACTATCGCCTCCAGTTCGGCTGTGTACAGGTTTTGCTCATCCCTCCGCCTCCGGCCGAGTGTGACGGACGGAGTAGGTTGCTTCAAATTCATTGGCGCCACTGACAGCCGTGTCCCAGACGCAACCTCCCATGCCTACCAGGCCTTTTCTCTGCGACGAGGACGTCGCGATCAGGATTCCACGCTAATTCTAACTAATCTTTAGACTACCTTATAAGTTAGGAAAGTAAATAAGTATTAACACTAATATATAAAAGTGTATTATTTAATAATATATCGAGCCTTTTTAGCCGATAAGTAAAGCTTTAGGGATAGTAAATATATATAAAGCTTAATAAATAAAGCTTAGTATTAACTACTATAGTCATCTTATTCTAAGTTCTTATTTACTAGTATTACTTCTATAAACCCTATACTAGATAATCTAGACTTTATTACTTTAATTTTGAATAGTTATTTATTACTAACCTTTTTCTTAATAGCTAATTATAATAATATATCTAAAACCTAGTCCCTATAAGATAGCTAAAGTATTAGATTCTAGACTTATTCCTAGACTTTTACCTCTTAGAAAATTAGACTTTTAATATAGCTACTTTAAAGTATTTAGTATAAATTATATAAAGTATAAAAGGTAGTTATAATTATCTTTCTTATAGCCCTTATTAGACTAGATTAAGTAAGTGTTAGGAGCGTAGAGGTTAGAGACAGGGCGATTATATAGCAGGGCTTTAGAAGAACCTTAGACCCCTAGATAATAAAGGGACTAGCTAGCTACTAGATAGCTATATGCTTACTAGGTAAGGTATTTAGTAAAGACTACCTATATAAAGGTAAGAGATTAGAGTTTAAAACCTTTATATACTAGCCCCTAGGTAGTATATATCTACTAGTAACTATAAATCTTAGTTATTACTCTATTTATTATTATTCCTAACTAAAGTTATAATAAATTAAACTTTTAAACCCTTTAGGAAATAGACTATTAGCTAGATTTAAAATATTAGCACTATACTAAATATTTATATAAAATATACTTATACCTTATAGTAATAAAGTAATAAATAATTAATAAGGAAATAGTAAATAATTAAAGACTTAAGAAAGTACTAATTAGGATAGAGATATAAGTCCTAATAACAATAAAGACTAAGTATTAAATAAATACTATAAGGTAGTATAAGCTAAGCTATAATATATTGTTAAAATAATGCTATTTATAGCACTATTTTATAGGCCCACTAGTTGCCTAGTTGTGTTGTTGCAACGTTAGTTACAAGGCGTTGCTTGCAGCGTTGTAGCCTGCGTTCCCACAACCAACCCACGGCTTATATGACTAAGCCAACTAGGTTACCCTATAGGAAGCTAAAATTAACTGTAACTAGGGAACTAGTAGTCGTATAAAGGCTAATGTATACTATTTGAATCCTTGAATTTTTCTGGATTTAATAGTATATTTTATTTATAGGGTTGTATATTAAAGTGCTTAGTTAGGCCACGTGGGTAGCTAGATTATATGGTTATGAGTTGATTTTTACTTTTCCTATACAAATAAATTTTATAGAAAATAAAAAGTAGCTCCTAAGACCCCTCTAGTAACCCTATTCCTCTAATATAGTTAGTAAGTCTATAAGGGGACTTAGAAAATCCTCTTATTACTTATTAGACTATTTATATAGCTAGAAATTAACTATATTTAACTATCTATGCTCTCTATCTTAAAGAATATAACGTATTATAGTAAATCTAGAAGCCGCTATAATAGAATCTACTAGGGAGGTCTTCCTATCCCTCTAGCTAGATTCCCTTCCACTTTTAATAGGTTATAAGCCTAGAAGGCCTATAGATTACTATATTACTACGTTATTCTACTGCGATTACTGCTAGATTTTTAGGTACTAGTTGCTCTTTACTACACTATAGGCTTTTAAGATTACAAAGGAAAACCGCTAGAATTTAAAGCTTTTTATTTACTAGCACCACGCATTATAACATTAGACCCTTAGTGTTAAAATTCATCTATAGCCACACGCGCAACCACTATATTGCACCTATAACTATCTAGTTATAACTATAACTATCTAGTAATTCTATTCACTATTATAACCGTTATATTTAATATTATCTATAATAGTAAATACGCTATATCCTTTGAAATTATTAGATATTTAGTATATTTATACTAGGCTTTTTAACCTATTACACTTCGTTACATACGTTGCATTGCGCTATATAACCTATAATACCTATTATCTATAATTCCTATCTTTTAGTGTTAAGAAAATTTTCTTAGAGAATCTTCTCTACTATTTTTCTACCTATATATACTAAAGACTTACTTTTTAGACCCTTTTTAAATAGCTTCGCCACATAATTTGCGTGCGCGACTAGATTATAATATAACTAATTTCTAGCGCATATTATTTGTAATAGGAATAAATTTGGAGATTTTACACGGGAGATCTTTTAAGATTTAGAAGATAGCGCTACCTAATTTTAAGGGTAAGGGCCTTGCTATAGGACCTTTAGGACCTTCTACAGGCTTTTCTAGCCCCCTAGGGACCCTAATAGGATAGATATAGAAGGTTAACTAGCTATTTAGGCTAGTACTTTATAATTATAAAGTTAAATTAAATATTAAGGCAAGACCTTAAATAATTTTATTAAGTATAGCGAGGAAAATCGTCTAAAAACAAGGCTAGTATTAATAATCTTCTAGATAAATTAACGCAAACTATAACTATTATATAAGGTCTTTAGGCTTCTACTAGACCTAAGGAAGAAAATACTAAGGTTTCTATAGAAGACCTAGCTACTATAACTACTTCTACAAGTTTACCTTCTAGTAACTTATAAGCTACCTTTAACATAGGTGCTATAAAGGAACTAAATAAGAAGGTTTACTCTATTCTAGAGGAGCTAAGCTAAAAGGCCCTAAAAACTATAATTAGTGAAAGCAAGCCCTAAGCATTTAATTTAGAGCCCTAGGATTACCTGAATTTATAGATAATCTAAGCCTAGTAGGCTATCTAGCTAACTGTGATTAAGCTATTCTTTTAATAATATTAAGAGATAGTTATTAATTAGGACCTTAGGTAGCTATATATTAGTAAAAATCCCCTAAAGAAGCCTATAAAGTCCTTATTAGGCAGTATTTATAGAGTGCCGAAATCCAGCGTGGTACGCTATATACTAGCTACTATTCCCTAAATTTTTCAAATTATAAGGGATCTTTAGAGGCTTTTAATGCTAATTTTAATAATTTACTAGCTAGACTATAACTTTATAGTATAGAGATCGCTCCTATTAATTAAGTAAATTATTATATTAATACATTAAAGCAGACCTTTCCTAGTTAGGCTAAGAGACAAAGATTTACTATTAGAGCTTCTAGGGCATAAGGACTACCTATAAATACCTTAAATTTACAGTTCCTTATAGTAGATTTATTAGAAGAGCAAATGGATAAAACCTCCCTATAGCTAAAGCTCTTAGCTATAAGGCTTCTAATAATAACAAGGGAAATTCTAAGGACTAGGAAAAGAAATCCTCTAATCCTAACACTAAGAAAGACTCTAATACTACTAAAGAGTAGGATAAGAAGGATTTAAACCCTTCTAAAGCCTCTAAGAAGAAAAAGTAGAAGAAGAAGAGTAGCAATAGGGATAAAGAGAAAGGAAAAGAAGCTGCTTTTACGTTAGGCTATAGCCTAGCCACAGGATACATTAAAGAATTAGATTCTAATAAATCTAGTAGCAATAATAGTAGTAATTCTAAATCTAATTTAGATACTTCTAGTACCTCTAGTAACACTACTAGCAAGCCTACTTTTAGCTACTCTAATAATGTGGTTAAAAACTCCCTTTTATATAATATAGGTTCTTCTTATTATATTTGTAATAATAAGGCTTCCTTTAGGGACTTTAAACCCCTAAAGAAAGGTAAAACTAGCCTTATAATTATAGCAGGAGGACCTATCTATCCTAAAGGAAGAGGCACCGCTGTTTTTAACGTTCTAGTTAAGAAAAATCCACTAGAATATAGGCCTCTAGCTCTATTAGATACCCTATATTTTCCTAGCATAGATACTAACCTAGTTAGTGGTTTATCCCACTATCTAAAGGGAGGATATCTAGCTAAAGACTAGCTATTCCTAGCCGATAAAAGCCCCTGTGGGTTATTAAAATCTACTAAACACGGCTTCTTTTTGTAAATTAAGGGTAACTAACGCCTAAGATTTGCAAGCATTCAACCTACCTCTCCTTTATAGGCTCTTAATATTGTAACTAATAACGTTAACCAAGAGCCTATAAGACTAAATTAGGTTTTCCTACCCTATAGAGGTTTAAATTCCGTAGCTAACGTTAAATCCTAAGGAATATCAACGAATTGAAGAATTAGATAACGAAGAAGAAGATTTAGCCCTATGTCCCACCGAAGCTCCTCCTAGTTAGGTATCTTCTACAGGGGGTTTAGAAGGTCCATACCCTAATGACTTAGGTGACGATAGTGGCCGTCTAGTGCCCCTAGAGGCCTGTGATTCTTAAGAGGCCTAGTAACAGAGGGAGCTAGGGGATAATAGCCCTAAATCTAAGCTAGGTTCTAGTTATAAGAAGTTACTAGATTTAGCTCTTCTTTAGCATATTTAATTAGGCTATATAGGGCTTCCCTTGCTAAAGAAATCATTAAAATTAGCTAAAGGGATCCCTGATTTTTCCGCTGTTAAAGAAAAGGATTTTAACTACTTAGCCTATACGCAAACTAAGGCTATTAGACGACCTAGTAAAAGACCTATCCAGGATCCCCTAGGGTTTTAGATATTCTAGAGGAGATACGGTTAAAATTAACCCTATACCGCACAATAAGAAGGCCCTAGTCCTTATACTTATTAACTAAAAATCCTAGTATAAATAGTGCTTTCTATTAGCTAATAAAGAAGGTTAGACCCTTTATAATGCTATTAAGGGCTTCTTTAAGGCCCTAAAAACCAATATAACTTGTATCCTAGGCACCTTCACTTTAACGGAGGCACTAAAATTAATAATAACCTCTAGCTATAGTTATCTTCTAAAGGAATTTATTTTAGCATCTCTTACCCCTATATTTATAAATAGAATAGGCTAGTTAAGAGGGCTATTAGGGTTATCCTAGACTAGCTTAGGGCTACACTTTAGTGGTCTAAGCTGCCCCTATATCTATAGTCTTATATCCTTCTAGCTATAGTGGACTTAGTTAATATTATAGCTAATATAACTAAGCCCTAACCCCTAAGTAGCTATATCTAGCTAACTTAGAGCCTAAGACCTCCTATAAGCCTGATTTCTTAAAAATTAGGGCTATAGGGTCTTATTATAAGGTTCTAATACCTCTAGAGTAAAGATCTAAGCTTTAAAAGCTAGCCCCTAGGACTATCCCTAGCTAGCTACTAGCTACTCTAGGTTCTAGCGTCTATCTTATTTATATTCCCTCTAAAAGGTTAGTTATAAAGACTAGCTTTATTAAAATTATAGAGGATATAGGCTCTATAGGGTTCCCTAATCCTTTAGGGAGCTATCCTTTAGAGGAGAAGCTAATATCTTATAAGATAATCTAGAGGTTTAGGATAGTTATCTAAAGCCTCTAGCGCCTATAGCGCCCGCAGTGCCCGCAGCGCCTATTACAACCGCTATAATGCCTATAACGCCCCTACGCTACCCTAGAGAGCCTAAGCTCTAGCGCCTAATAAGGGAGCTATTAAAAAACTGTTTTTAGATTTAGATTCTTTAATTAATTTTAATTCTATAGATATTAATGATTTTAATATATCTTTATACGTTAAGGAGATATGCTTTAAGGCATAACAAAGGGCTAAATCATCCACTAATAATAACTTGGATACCCCTAAGACCTAGAAATAAGCTTTAAAAGCAAGGATAGTTAAAAATAGATAAATACTATATTTAGCGAATTTAAGTAGCTTCTAGCTACTAGAACCTTTAAATTTATAGGGGTAGACTAAGTCCCTAAGGGCTAGAGGGTTCTAAAAAATAGGCTTGTTTATAAGCTTAAGAAGGATAAAGAAAATAATCCTCTAAAATACAAGGCCTAACTTATTACTAAAGGTTTTATATAGATAGAAGGTTAAGATTATATTAAAACCTACGCTATAACTAGCATTTCCCCTAATTAGCGAATATTACTAGCCCTAGCTACTTGTAATAACTAGGAAGTTAAGTAAGTTAATTTTATAGGGGCTTTTTAAATAGTTTACTAAAGGAAGCTATCTATATATAAATTCCTAATGGTTTTACTAAATTTGCTAAAGCTACGCCTAAAATAGCTAAATTACTTAAAAGTATAGCTATAAACCCTCTTAAAAGCAAGTTATTTTCCTATAAAAAGCTTTATATAGATTAAAACAAAGCTCTAGAGAGTGCTAGCAGGTTTTAAAGGACCTTCTTTAGAAGTTAGGCTTTCACCCCTTATATCTAACCTAGCTGTCTTCTTTAACCTAACTATATCTACATATATAGTGACTTATATAGATAACTGTCTCCTAATAGGACCGGATCTAGCTTATATTAATAGGCTAAAGAAGCTATTATACAAGGCTTATCCTATAGAAGACTATAGGCTAGCTGAATTTTTCCTAGGCATTTAAATCACTAGAAATTAAAAGAAAGGGACTCTAACTATCCACTAGTCCTAGTATATTTCTAAAGCCCTAGAAAGGTTTAATATAAAGGATGCTAGGCCTATTTAAATTCCCTTATAACCCGGAATTATAAAACAGGTAGCCTACTTAACTAAACCTCTTTCACCCCCTAATCACAAGCTATATTAGAGTATTATAAGGACTATTATATACCTAATACTCCTTATAAGGCCTAATATTACCTTTCTGGTTTAGTGGCTTTCTATAGCGCTATCTAAGCTATTTATAGAGCATTTAAATGCTTCTAAATATTTACTTAGATACCTTTTAGGCTCTATAAGTTATTCTATAACTTATAGAAGGTCTAAACTTACTTTAGATACCTCTGTAACTCTTATTAGCTTTTATAACAGTAACTTCACTAGTAATAGGTCTTTAAAATTAACCTATGCTTATTTATATAAGCTAGCTAAAGGCCCTATTAGCTAGAAATTAAAGAAAGTAACTACAATAGCTTTATCTATATTAGAGGCTAAATCTAATGCCTTATGTAAAGCTATTAGGAGCTAGAGTGGTTTTATAGCCTTTTAAGAAAATAAAGCTACCTATAGCCTCTCTAGTTCCGATTTTTAGTAATAACTAAGGCGCTATTATAACCACTAATAATCCTGCTCTTTATAGTAAAACAAAGCATACCCTACTAAAATTTAACTATACTAGAGAAAAGGTATAGAAGGGTATAGCTAAGGTTATCTATATTAACACTAAAGAGATGCCTGCAGATAGTTTAACTAAGCCCCTACCTAATAATAAATTTTAACAATTTATCTAACTATTAGGTCTTATAAATACAAAGGCCTAGTTTAAAATTAACTCAAAAAAGTCGAAAATCAAAAAACAATAAAACACTAGAATTCCGTTAAAAAGTTATTAATTTTAGTTAAAAAGTTATTAGATTTATATTAGAATTTATAGTTAACTTAGATATCTATTAAAGAGCTAAGTCTAGGTATTGAATTAGTTACCTTATACTTTTCTAGAGGAGTGTTAAAATAATGCTATTTATAGCACTATTTTATAGGCCTACTAGTTACCTAGTTGTGTTATTGCAACGTTGGTTATAAGGCGTTGCTTGCAGCGTTATGGCCTGCGTTCCTATAACTAACCCACGGCTTGTATGACTAAGCTAACTAGGTTACCCTATAGGAAGCTAAAATTAACTATAACTAGGGAACTAGTAGTTATATAAAAGCTAATGTATACTATTCGAATCCTTAAATTTTCTGGATTTAATAGTATATTTTATTTATAGGGTTATATATTAAAGTGCTTAGTTAGGCTACGTGGGCAGCTAGATTATATAGTTATAAGTTGATTTTTACTTTTCCTATATAAATAAATTTTGCGGAAAATAAAAAGTAGCTCCTAAGACCTCTCTAGTAACCCTATTCCTCTAATATGGTTAGTAAGTCTATAAGGGGACTTAGAAAATCCTCTTATTGCTTATTAGACTGTCTGTATAGCTAGAAATCAACTATATTTAACCATCTATGCTCTCTATCTTGAAGAATATAACGTATTATAGTGAATCTAGAAGCCGCCGCAATATAATCTACTAGGGAGGTCTTCCTATCCCTCTAGCTAGATTCCCTTCCACTTTCAATATATATAAAAAAGAGATAAAAAATTCTATAAATAAAGGTATAAATAAAGGAGATTAAGGCAAATTTATTATTAGTTAAATCTTATAGTAAACCTATAATTCCCCTTTACTAGCTAGACCTATTAACTTTCCTTTAGCTTCTTTAGTAAATAATAAGTAAGTCATAAGTATACCCTAGTATAGTATTATAAAGAATTACTTAAAAATACCTATATATAAAGGAAATACTTTTAAGAATCTTTAGAACTTTTAGTAAATTTAAATATATTATTCTAATTAAATAAGTATACCTTTTATAATAATATAACTAAGGTAGCATATACTAGTAGTTACCTAGCTAATAATATAAAGTAATAATAAATATATTATATAGCCTTAGATAGTTTTATAAAGTATAGTATATATACTTAGGATAAGTTTATTAATTAGGTAAAAACTAGAATAATATATAAGAATATAAGGTACTTAAAAGTAACTAAGTTATTACTAAACCTAAGGTAAGGGAATAACTAATTATTTTAAGCCTTTATAAGAAATTAAACTAAAGTAAAAGCTAAGCTACTTAAAGTAATTCCTATATAACTAAAAATTACTATATTTCTAAATAGCCTTAATAATACTATAAGAAAGTAAATAATTAGCTAAGAATTCCTAATATCATAGAGTTATTTATAAGGCTAGGGTAAGAAAGTAAAGATAATAATAAAAATAGGTTAAGGTAATAAGATGTGATAGACTGGCCCCTAGGCGACTGCTGTTAGGCGTCGATATAATATTAAGAAGCTTAAGGAGAGAAGAAGAGAAGGTAAGAAACCTATTTATACTATACCCTCCTTATACTCCTTAGCTATCCTATCTATCCTCTTCCTATCCCTTACTATCCTCCTAAATAGCCTTATCTCTAATCCTTCTATTCCCCTTTCTTATTTCTTCTATTTCTTATTTCTAGACCTTCTATCCCCTTATTACTTCCTATTAACCCCTAATATCTATATTTTAGCTAATGCTTAGGCAAAGCCTAAGCCCTTATATATATCCCTACTTACCTATCTTAATATTACCTTAAAGACCTAAATCTATAACTAAGAGTAATACCCTTAAACGCCTCTCTTTACCCTATTATAGCTTAGTTATAGGTAGTATATATATTATCATTAGGTAGTGTGTGTAATATATATGCTTAATTATATTATAGAAACTTATAGAAACTATCCCTATCTAGTGTAAAAACTTATAGAAACTATCCTTATTTAGTGTGTAATTTTATATTATTATATTATTATATAACGTATATAATATATATCCCTATCCCCCTTTATTACTATAATAACCTCTAGCCCCTCCCCTTACTTATTTATAACCCCTCCTTTATAGTTATACTTCCTATATAAATATCCTATTTTCTTTTCCCTATATAACCCCTTCTTTCTTTATATAATCTCTATCCTATAAATATTATAACTCTAATATACCTTCCTATCTTATTACTCCCTTATCCTTCTTATCCTATTTATTTACTTACTAAAAATACCTTATCCTTATTATCTTACTCCTATTCCCCTATAAGTCCTTATTATACCTCTAGCCTATACTATAGGTAAATTCCTTATAAAGAGAGACTTAGATAATAAATAGTATACTATACCTATATTAGTTTTTATTCTTATAAACCCTATATTAAATAGTCCCTAATTACTAGTATTTTAGAATATTATCCCCTAAGAGTAAGGAATCCTATTCTCCTTACTATTATAACTATATAACTTATATCTAGCTAACTAGGTTTCTATTTACTAACTTAAGGCTTTACTATACCCTTAAAGATCTAGAGGCTATAATTACCTTAGGTATATATATTATTATACCTAGTATTACTAGGACTAAGACTATAAAGTAAAGATACCTATCCTATCTTAGGACTTCTATACCCTTATAGGTAAATAGACTATATTACTAAACTAAGTATAGTTTAATCTAGCTTTAGTTTATTTAGCCCGTAAGCCCTCCCCTTTACTAATATACCTATATTAAATATAACTAGGCTTAATATTATTCCCTTTATAAGTAGTAGCTCTTTAGCTAGCTATAGAATAGGAAATACTCTCTAATAGGTTACTAGTACCTTATTCTAGTAGAATTAGTAACTTATAAGTAGTATAACTACTATATATAAAGAGTTTTATAACTAGTCTATAGTAATAATTAAAGCAAACTTTTGAAGATTCTTCCGCACCGCCCTAAAGGTACGGAATCGCCTCTAAAATACAAACCAAGTTAATATTTAACTAGTTATAAGTAAGATAAGTAATACACTACTAGATATAAAATTCCTTTATTATTAACCTAAGAGAGATAGCCCCTAGTGCTATTCCTAAATAGTTTACCTTTACTACTATATTCTTATTAGGATCCTATTAAATTAAGATAGGATATAATATAGAAGCTAGCTTTAATACTTTAAAAGCTTTCTTATAAGTATTTATCTAATAAAATAAAGTGCCTTTCTTTATTAAGTTAATAAGAAGGCTTATAATCTTAAAGAATTATAGTATAAAATTATAGTAAAAGTTAGTAAACCTAAGGAATCTATAGACTCCCTAGACTCTTATTAAAGCCTCCTAATCCCTAATAGCTATAATATTCTTATTATCTAGATAAATCTCTTTTCCTATATAAATAATAAATCTAAGATATTTAACTTCCTTTATAGTAAAAACACACTTCTTAATATCTAAGTTTAAACTAGGATATTATTAAGGTATATAGTAATATAGT
Organism: Epichloe brachyelytri; assembly: GCA_023650705.1. Lineage (NCBI taxonomy): Eukaryota > Fungi > Ascomycota > Sordariomycetes > Hypocreales > Clavicipitaceae > Epichloe > Epichloe brachyelytri. Next base: position 6,171,379 of record CP097976.1, read on the forward strand.
CCCTAAGAATACCACTTAAGGCCCTATTAATATATCTCTAAAAGGTTATAGGTATGCCTATAAGGCTAAAGGGATAAACTAACTATTTAAATAATCTAAATTATATTTAGAATATAGTCTAATATTCACCTTTAGTAATATATATATAATCGAATACTACTTATATATCTAGCTTTATAAACTACTTTACCTTTACTAATAAATATAGTGTTTCCTTAACTAATAGTAAAGTATAATAGTCTTATTTTATAATCTTATTTAATATATAATAATTTATATAAAACCTCTACCCTCCCCTTAGTTTCTTTACTAATAGTATTAGTACTACTACTAATAATAAACTTACCTAAATCTAACCTTTATTTATTAGGTCTATAACTTACTTCCTAATTTTAAGTAAGTATTAGTATAGTATATTATATAAAGGTACTTATAGTAAGTCTAGTTTATTTCCCTCTAAGTCTTATTTAAGGTAAATATAGTAATCTAAATTCCCCTAATATAGGGGTAAAGTATTTACTTTACTTTTATAAAGAGATCCTTAAAGTTTTATAATACCTTTAGTAAGGAAGCTAAAAGCTCCTATTCTAAAGCCTCTAATATAGTATTAATTTATAAAATAAATATAATTTCTTATAAGCTTATAGTATAAAGCTAAATATACTTCTTTTATTTCTTTACCTAATATACTATCCTTATAAATATTAAACCTAAGATTATTACTATAGGTTAGTTAACCCTCCTATTAACTATAGCCTATACTTATAGGTTATTTGCTACCCTTATATTTAACTAGTAATACTTTATATCTAAGTTTATATTATAATACTCTATTTATAGTATCCCTAAGATTAACTATCTACTTAATCCTAGGATTATATACGCTATAATTAGCGCCTTCTATATATCTAAATCTATCTAAAAATTAATATTATATATTATATATAACTATTTCTTATAGCTTTTAGTTCTCCTTATTTTACACTAACTACTATATAAACTAATCTTTTAGTTAGAAAAGGGATATATTCTAGTTAAAGCTTCTAAACTAGGTATTTACTTATAGTAATATAGTAGTTATAACCTATATTAACTTAAGTATTTATAAAGGTAGTCTTATTAATTAATATAAGAACTAAGAAAGGTAATAAATCTATATTACTCTAAATTTACTTAAAGTCCTTATTAGTAATAACTATATACTATAAAGCCTCTTTATACTTCTTTTTCTTAACCCTTTTAAATAACTTAATAAAGGAATTACTCTTTTTCTAGTTACTCCTTAGACTTATTACCTTTAGAATTAGCCTTAACTATACTACAAGTATTAATTAATAATTTCTCTTATAAATAAATAGTTGTTAAAATAATGCTATTTATAGCACTATTTTATAGGCCCACTAGTTACCTAGTTGCGTTGTTACAACGTTAGTTACAGGCGTTGCTTGCAGTGTTAGTTGTGACCTGCGTTGCCCACAACCAACCCACAGGCTTATATAACTAAGCTAACTAGGTTACCCTATAGGGAAGCTGAAATTAACTATAACTAGGGAACTAGTAGTTATATAAAGGCTAACGTATACTATTTAAATCCTTGAATCTTTCTGGATTTAATAGTATATTTTATTTATAGGGTTATATATTAAAGTGCTTAGTTAGGCCACGTAGGCAGCTAGATTATATGGTTATAAGTTGGTTTTTATTTTTCCTATATAAATAAATTTTACGGAAAATAAAAAGTAGCTCCTAAGACCCCTCTAGTAACCTATTTCCTCTAATATAGTTTTAGGTCTATAAGGGGACTTAGAAAATCCTCTTATTACTTATTAGACTATCTATTAGTTAGGAATTAACTATATTTAACTATCTATACTCTCTATCTTAAAGAATCTACTATAATCTAGTTATCTAGAAGCCACTATAAAGGAATTTACTAGGAGGTCTTCCTATCCCTCTAGCTAGATTCCCCTTCTATTTCTAAAAGGTTATAAGCCTAGAAGGCCTAAAGATTTACTATATTACTACATTATTCTACTGTAATTACTAGATTTTTAGATACTAGTTATAGTTCTTTACTATACTATAAGCTCTTAAGATTACAAAGGAAAACCACTAGAATTTAAAGCTTTTTATTTACTAGCACCACGCATTATAACATTAGACCCTTAGTGTTAAAATTCATTACTACCGCACCTATAACTACTATATTACACCTATAACTATCTAGTTATAAATATAACCTCTTTTAGTAATCCTATTTACTATTATAACTATTATATTAATATTATTTACATTATAAATACGCTGCTTTCCTTATTATTATTAGATATCTAGTATCTCTATACTAGGCTTTTTAACCTATTATACTACGTTATATACACTGCGTTACGCTGCACGTTCTATAATATCTATTATCTACTATAATTCCTATTTTTAGTATTAAGAAAATTTTCACTAAGAATCTTCTCTAGCCTGTTTCTGCCCACACATACTAAAGACCTACTTTTTAGACCTAAGGGCTACCCTTTTAAATAGCTCCGCTATATAATTTGCGTGCGTAATTAGATTGCAATATAATTAACTTCTAGCGCACATTATTTGTAATAGGAATAAATTTAGAGATTTTACATAGAAGATCTTTTTAAAATTTAGAAGATAGCACTACCTAATTATAAGGGTAAGGGCCCTACTATAGGACCTTTAGGACCTTCTATAGGCCCTTCTAGCCCCCTAGGAACCCTAATAGGATAGATATAGAAGGTTAACTAGCTATTTAGGCTAGTGCTTTATAACTATAGATATAAAGCTAAATTAAATAATAAGGCAAGACCTTAACTAATTTTATTAGGCATAGTAAAGATAATTATATTAAAAATAAGGCTAGTATTAATAATCTTTTAGAGAAATTAATGTTAACTATATTAGTTATATAAGGTCTTTAGGCCTTTTCTAGACCTAAGGAAGAAAATACTTAGGTATCTAGAGAAAGCCTAGCTACTACTTCTATAAGTATACCCTCTTCTAGTAACTTATAAGCTACCTTTACTAGAGGTGCTATAAAGGAACTAAATAAGAAGGTTTACTTTATTCTAGAGGAGCTAAGCTAAAAGGCCCTAAAAACTATAATTAGTAGAAGCAAGCCCTAAGTATCTAGTTTAAAGCCCTAGGATTACCTAAATTTCTAGATAATCTAAGCATAGTAAGCTAGCTAGCTAACTCTAATTAAGCTATTCTTTTAATAATATTAAGAGATAGTTACTAATTAGGACCTTAGGTAGCTATATATTAGTAAATATCCCCTAAAGAAGCCTATAAAGTCCTTATTAGGTAGTATTTATAGAGTGATAAAATCTAGTGTAGTACGCTATATACTAGCTATTACTCCCTAAATTTTTAAATTATAAGGGATTTTTAAAGGCTTTTAATACTAATTTTAATAATTTACTAGCTAGATTATAACTTTATAGTGTAAAGATCTCTCTAATTAATTAAGTAAATTATTATATTAATACATTAAAGCAAACCTTTCCTAGTTAGGCTAAGAGATAAAGATTTACTATTAGAGCTTCTAGGGCATAAGGACTATCTATAAATACCCTAAATTTATAGTTCCTTATAGCGGATTTATTAGAAAAATAGAGGAATAAGACCTCCCCTATAGCTAAAGCTCTTAGCTATAAGGCTTCTAATAATAAGGGAAATTCTAAGGAATAAGAAAAGAATTTATCTAATCCTACCCCTAAGAAGGACCCTAATACTAAGAAAGAGTAGTATAAGAAGGATTTAAACCCTTTTAAAGCCTCTAAAAGGAAATAGAAGAAAAAGAGTAGTAATAGGGATAAAGAGAAAGGAAAAGAAGCTACTTTTATATTAGGCTATAGCCTAGCTATAGGATACATTAAAGAACTAGATTCTAGTAAGTCTAGTAGTAATAATAGTAATAATCCTAAATCTAATTTAAATATTTCTAGTACCTCTAGTAACACTACTAGTAAGCCTACTTTTAGCTACTCTAATAATATAATTAAAAACTCCCTTTTATATAATATAAGTTCTTCTTCTTATATTTATAATAATAGGGCTTTCTTTAGGGACTTTAAGCCCCTTAAGAAAGGTTAAACTAGCCCTATAATTACAGTAGGAGGACCTATCTATCCTAAAGGTAGAGGCACCGCTGTTTTTAACATTCTAGTTAAGAAAAATCCACTAAAATATAGGCCTTTAGCTCTGCTAAATACCCTATATTTTCCTAGTATAGATACTAGCCTAGTTAGTGGTTTAACCCACTATCTTATAGGGGTTATCTTATAAAAGACTAGCTATTCCTAGCTAATAAGAGCCCCTATAGGTTATTAGAACCCGCTAAACATAGCTTTTTTTCTATAAATTAAGGGCAACCTACCCTAAGATTTATAAGCATTTAACCTACCTCTCCTTTATAGGCTCTTAACGTTACCACAAGGCCTATAAGACTTATTTAGGTTTTCCTACCCTATAGAGGTTTAAATTCTATAACTAACATTAAATCCTAAGGAATATTAACAAATTAAAGAATTAGATTCTAAAGAAGAAGAAGATTTAGCCCTATATCCCACTAAAGCTCCTAGTTATGTACCTTCTATAGGGGTTTAGAAGGTCTATACCCTAATGTCTTATGTAATAATAGTGGCTATCTAGTGCCCCTAGAGGCCTGTGATTCTTAAGAGGCCTAGCAACAGAGGAGCTAGGGATAATAGCCCTAAAAAGTCTTCTAAGCTAGATTCTAGTTATAAGAAGTTACTAGATTTAGCCCTTCTTTAGCATATTTAATTAGGCTATATAGGGCTTCCTTACTAAAGAAATTATTAAAATTAGCTAAAGGGATCCCTAATTTTTCCGCTATTAAAGAAAAGGATTTTAACTGCTTAGCCTATACGCAAACTAAGGCTATTAGAAGACCTCGTAAAGACCTATTTAGGATCCCCTAGAGTCTTAGATATTCTAGAGGAGATATAGTTAAAATTAAACCTATACTATATAATAAGAAGGCCCTAGTCCTTATACTTATTAATTAAAAATCCTAGTATAAATAGTGCTTTTTATTAGCTAATAAAGAAGGCTAGACCCTTTATAATACTATTAAGGGCTTCTTTAAGGCCCTAAAAACTAATATAATGCGTATCCTAGGTACCTTTACTTTAATAGAGGCACTAAAATTAATAATAACCTCTAGCTATAGTTATCTTCTAAAGGAATTTGTTTTAGCACCTCTTACCCCTATATTCACGAACAGAATAGGCTAGTTAAGAGGGCTATTAGGGTTATCCTAGACTAGCTTAAAGCTACACTTTAGTGGTCTAAGCTACCTTTATACCTATAGTTTTATATCCTTCTAGCTATAGTAGACTTAGTTAATATTACCGCTAATATAACTAAGCCCTAACCCTAAGTAGCTATATCTAGCTAACTTAGAGCCTAAGATCTCCTATAAGCCTAATTTTTCTAAGATTAGCGCTATAGGGTCTTATTATAAGGTTCTAATACCTCTAGAGCAGAGATCTAAGCTATAAAAGCTAGCCCTAAGACTATCCTAGTTAGTTACTAGCTACTCTAGGTTCTAATGTCTATCTTATCTATATTCCTTCTAAAAGGTTAGTTATAATAACTAGCTTTATTAAAATTATAGAGGATATAGGCTCTATAGGGTCCCCTAAGCCTTTAGGAGTTATCCTTTAGAGGAGAAGCTAATATCTTATAAGATAATCTAGAGGTTTAGGATAGTTACCTAAAGCCTAAAAATCTAGCGCCCACAGCGCCCGCTACGTCCGCTACGCCCGCAGCGCCCACAGCGCCCGTAGCGCCCGCAACTGTAGCGCCTATAGCGCCTCTAGCGCTACCCCTAGAGAGCCCTACCTCTAAAGCCCCTAATAAGGTAGCTATAGAAAACCTGTTTATAGATTTAGATTTCCTAATTAATTCTAATTCTATAGATATTAATAATTTTAATTTATCTTTATTTTTAAGGAGATATGCTTTAAGGCTTAATAAAGGGCTAAGCTATTCACTAATAATAATTCAGATACCCTAAGACCTAGAAACAAGCTTTAAAAAGCAAGGATAGTTAATAATAGATAGATACTATATTTAGCGAATTTAAGTAGCTTATAGCTACTAGAACCTTTAAATTTATAGGGATAGACTAAGTCCCTAAGGGCTAGAGAGTTCTAAAGAATAGGCTTATTTATAAGCTTAAAAGGATAAAGAAAATAATCCTTTAAAATACAAGGCCTATCTTATTACTAAAGGCTTTATATAGATAGAAGGTTAGGATTATATTAAGACCTATGCTACTACTAGCATCCCCCTAGTTAGCGAATATTACTAGCCCTAGTGGCTTATAATAACTAGGAAGTTAAATAGGTTAATTTTATAGGGCCTTTCTAAATAGCTTGCTAAAGGAAGCTATTTATATACAAATTCCTAATAGATTTACTAAATTTGCTAAAGCCACGCCTAAAATAGCTAAATTACTTAAAAGTATAGCTATAAACCCTCTTAAAAGTAAGTTATTTTCCTATAAAAAGCTTTATATAGATTAAAATAAAGCTCTAGAGAGTAATAGTAGGCTTTAAAGGACCTTCTTTAGAAGTTAGGCTTTTACCCCTTATATCTAATCTAGCTATCTTTTTAACCTAAATACATCCATATATATAGCGACTTATATAGATAACTGTCTTCTAATAGGGCTAGATATTAACTATATTAATAGATTAAAGAAGTAGCTTTATAAAGCTTACCCTATAGAGGACTATAGGCTAGCTAAATTTTTCCTAGGCGTCTAAATTACTAGAAAATAAAAGAAAGGGACCCTTACTATTCACTAGTTCTAATATATTTCTAAAGCCCTAGAAAGATTTAATATAAAAGATACTAGGCCTATTAAAATTCCCCTATAACCTAGAATTATAAAATAGGTAGCCTACCTAACTAAACCTCTTTTACCCCCTAATCACAAGCTATATTAGAGTATTATAGGGACTATTATATACCTAATGCTCCTTATAAGGCCTAATATTACCTTTCTGGTTTAGTGGCTTTCTATAGCGCTATCTAAGCTATTTATAGAGCATTTAAATGCTTCTAAATATCTACTTAGGTACCTTATAAGCTCTATAAGTTATACTATAACTTATAGAAAGTCTAAACTTACTTTACATACCTTTATAACCCTTATTAGCTTTTATAATAGTAACTTCGCTAGTAATAGGTCTTTAAAATTAACCTATACTTATCTATATAAGCTAGCTAAAGGCCCTATTAGCTAGAAATTAAAGAAAGTAACTATAATAGCTTTATTTATATTAGAGGCTAAATCTAATGCCTTATATAAAGCTATTAGGGAGCTAGAGTGGTTTTATAGTCTTTAAAGGAAATAAAGCTACTTATAGCCCCTCTAGTTCTAATTTTTAGTAATAACTAAGGCACTATTATAACTACTAATAACCCTGCTTTATATAGTAAAATAAAGCATACCTTACTAAAATTTAACTATACTAGAGAAAAGGTATAGAAGGGTATAGCTAAGGTTATCTATATTAACACTAAGGAGATGCCTATAGATAGTTTAACAAAGCCCTTACCTAATAATAAATTTTAATAATTTATTAAACTATTAGGCCTTATAAATACAGAGGCCTAGATTAATAAAATTAATAAAAAATTAAAAAATTAAAAACTAATATAACACTAGAATTCTATTTAAAAGTTATTAATTTAGTTAAAAAGTTACTTAGAATTATATTAGAATTTATAGTTAACTTAGATATCTATTAAAGAGCTAAGTCTAGGTATTAAATTAGTTACCTTATACTTTTCTAGAGGAGTGTTAAAATAATACTATTTATAGCACTATTTTATAGGCCTACTAGTTACCTAGTTACGTTATTATAACGTTAGTTATAGGCGTTACTTGTAGCATTAGTTATAACCTACGTTACCTATAACTAACTTATAGGCTTATATAACTAAGCTAACTAGGTTACCCTATAGGAAGCTAAAATTAACTATAACTAGGGAACTAGTAGTTATATAAAGGCTAATGTATACTATTTAAATCCTTAAATTCTTCTGGATTTAATAGTATATTTTATTTATAGGGTTATATATTAAAGTGCTTAGTTAGGCCACGTAGGCAGCTAGATTATATGGTTATAAGTTGATTTTTTATTTTCCTATATAAATGAATTTTGCGGAAAATAAAAAATAGCTCCTAAGACCCCTTTAGTAACCCATTTCCTCTAATATAGTTAGTAAGTCTATAAGGGGACTTAGAAAATCCTCTTATTGCTTGTTAGACTATCTATTAGTTAGGAATTAACTATATTTAACTATCTATGCTCTCTATCTTAAAGAATCTACCGTAATCTAGTTATCTAGAAGCCGCTGCGAAGGAATCTACTAGGAGGTCTTCCTATCCCTCTAGCTAGATTCCCTTCCATTTCAAAAATAGTATTATATAAGGTATATACTATAATAAAGTACTTAGTAAAGCTATATTATATATATTTACCCTTTTTATATTATATATTTAATACTTCTTAGGAAACTTACTTAGCTAATTTTATATTACTTTTATTACCTAACTTTAGCTATATATACTAACTCTAAGACTTTCTAAAACCTTTTAAGTACTTACTATACCTATTAATTAAATATCTATTATTAGTATATCTTTACCCTATACCTAGTGCTTACTTATATTAACTACTAGTAAGGTAAGCTTATATAACTAATACTTTTTCTCTAAGTAATAGGATTTAATATTTAATAAGATACTATAGTAGTAAGCTATAGCTACTAAGTAATTTACCTAGGGTATATCTTAATTAATACTATAGTCTCTTATTAGACGCAAGGGTTTTTAAAAGACGCAAGGGGTTTTTAAAAGACGCAAGGGGTTTTTCATCCTTCTAAAGGTTTTCCCCTTTGACCAACCAGCAGGAGTACTAGAACTAGCTAGATAGGGCTAGCTAGCGTACATAAATAAATAAATAAATAAATATAGTCTCTTATTTACTTATTAAGTACTATATATAATTTAGCTAACTTTATAGAGTTATCCTAGCCTAGCCCTCTAGTAAGTACTAATTTCTATTTAAACTAAATATAGACATTACTAAAATACTTCTTTTAATACTATATTAGCTAGTTAAGTTTAGTAATAGCTAATTTAGGCTAGGGTTTATATTTTACTACTTAACTAAGTATTTAATTTATTTAGCTTACTTATTAAGTACTTCCTATAATATTACTATCTTATTTATATCTATTCTCTCTAGGGTAATAGTACCTTTACTAGTTATTAAGTACCTATAATAAATAAAGAATAAAGAATAATAAATATTATAAACTAGCCTTATAGCTACTATATATAAGTATTTAAAGTATAATTATTATTCTTATAGAAGAAGAAGAGAACTAAACTAGAGGTTATACTATATCCTAATTTATAGGGGTTACACTTAGTTAGTGCCTAGTTCGTGCACTAACCTATGTCTGCCTTTATATAACCCGCATAATCCGCACCCTTTCTAGACCTAACCTTAACCCGGACTTAACCTAAGCTCCTAGCTTGAGTCTATAACAGAAGGGGATATTAATCTATTATAAAGTACACTTATATAAATATAAAGACCTCTAGAATATCTTAATAATTAAATATACCTATACTATAATACTTATTATATATACTTTCTATATATTTATTATACTAGTTACTAGATTTAACTTAAAGACTAGGTAATATGATATAAAGAATATATTTCTTTATATAAAATATAGAAAAAGTAAAATACTAGTTATATATAATCTCCCTAAAGGCTTTATAATACTTAGAGAATATATAGAATTACTTAAGGCTCTCTATAAATTAAGGAATTTCCTATAACTTTAGTTTAAAGAATTAAGTAAGTTACTTAAGAAGCCTAGGCTTAAATTAAGTAAAGAGAAGCCTTACTTATTTTATACTAAAGATTAGACTATTTTCCTTATATTCTTAATAAATAATATTCTTATAGTATTTTATAAGAATAATAAAAGATTACTAATTATATCTTTAAGGGCCTAAAGGATATATATAAATTAAATAAAAGGGTAAAGTAAAATACTTCCTAGGATTTAGATTATTAGAGACTAACTATAATAAAAGTATATCTTAGTTATAAGGTATATATTAATAAGATTAGGAAGAAATTTAAGTAAGTAAGAAAAGGCACTTTTCTTACTATACTAATCCTAGTAGTAAAGTATTATAAGTTTAAGGGTTAAGCTAAGAAGTAAGTAATAAAGGTATACTAAGAGAAGATTAGGTTAATCCTATATACTATAATAATAATTAGGCCTAATATAGCCTTTATAGTATTAAAGTTATTATAATACCTTATAAATCGTAAACTAAAGTATATAAAAGTAGTAAACTAAGCTATTTACTATTTAGTTATCATAAGTAAACTTACCCTATACTATAGTATAATTACTAAGCTCTAGGCTCTTTAAATCTTAAGTAGTACTTTCTTTATAAATAATCTTAAGACTTATAAATTATTATAGGGATACTTAATTACTTTTTTAGTAAACTAATTATCTAGAAAGCTATATACTAAATAATAGTAACTATATTTATAATAGAGGCTAATTTAGTTACTTTATAATAGATTATAAAGGAGACTATAAGTCTCTAGTGCTTATTTAGAGATATTAAATTTAATGCCTATAAAGATTAGGTTATTAATTATAATAACTAGTAAATAATTTAGCTTATACTAAATAAACGTAAGTAATTAAATACTTAATTATATTATATTAATATTTATAATATATAGTTAAAGTAAGAATATAAGAAAGGGAGCTTTAAAATTATATATATACTAATAGCTAAGATACTTACTAATAGATTTATAAAGCTATTGAATTATTAGTACTTTAAATACTTTAGATTAATACTTAGTCTTATAGATTTATATATATAATATAGTATTTATAGTGTATATTTTACTAAGGAATGAAAGGAATATTTATAAGGAGGTATAAAATTAATTACCCTAGAAATATATAAAGGCCCCTCCTTAAGTAATAAAGTATTACTAAGGTAAATAGGATTAGTAAAATATAAATACCTAAATACTATTATATAAATAAAATATATAAATACTATTCTAAAAAAGGAAAGAAAGACTTAAATAAGAAAGTAAATAACCTTCTTAAGATAAGCTATTACTATAGTTACCTTCTCTTTAACTACTACTAAAAAGCCCCTAGTAGTATTCTTAGCCTTATTACTAAAGGTAATAACCTTATTATATATAAAATCTAGCTTTATAATAAGTTTTAATTAGAGTTATAATACGTTATAGTATTACTTTACTATTTATATAGTTTATTAGAAAAGAGTATAAAAAGAGAAATTAAATATATCTTACCTTAGTATTATTATCTAGTACTAATAATATTTACTTAGTAAGAGAAATATAAGTATTATATAATAGCTAATAATAGTAATTACTAGCCTTATATAAAAAGTATCTCTAAGATTATCTAAACCTAACGTAAGTGGTATTAACCTAGATTACCCTTCCTTATAATACTTACTTAAATATACTTTTTATAGGGATATCTTATAAAGTACTATAAGGGTTAAATAGCTTAGGCTATATAAGTTAGTATATAGTAAAGAAAAGTAATAAGCTTAACTTACTATCTATTTCTATAAGAATTATAAAGAATTATACTAAACTTTACCTCTTACTTATATAAGGTATAAGAATTATATAGGAGGATACTCTAGGTACTTACTTCTCCCCTTAGTAAGAGATTATATTTTATTAAAAAGCCTTTATAAATTATTTAGAGTAAAAAAGAGGCTAAAGCTATATAACTTCTTTAAAGTAATATAATTATAAACTTTACTACTATTTATACTTATTTATAAGGGTTAGAGCACTCCCTCTAGGAGTGCTTCTCCTTATTATAGGTAATATATTAGATAAGAATATAGAGGTTATAGTATTAATTAAAACATAGGCTAGTCAATAAAGGGTATATTATAAGGAAAAGAAAGAAAGCCTATAATTATTATATTAAAAGAGCTTTTTATAGGTAAGGAGTATAGTTATAAAAGTTATAAGCTTACTTTTACATTACTAATAGCTAATATACTTTAAATACTATATATTTACTAGCTAAAGTAATAATTAGAGATTATAATAGCCTTAACCCTAATTAAGGGTATATTACCTAATAGTAAATATAATATCTGTAATAAGTAGTATATATAAGTAACTATATTAGGTAAGCTAAAGATATATAAAGCTAAATATAACAATCTTATAAAAAGCATTTAACTTTTACTTAGACTACTCTATTTATAAAAGATAAGCTTTTATCCTTCTATTTATATAATAGAAGAAGATAGCATCAATTCAATCTTTTCTCTTCACTTTTATCCTACTAGGGGATATCTTTTCCAAGTCACGTTCCCACGTGTGATAGAAGGCTGATTTTGAGACTTTTCGCATGTAGCAGTCTGAGACTTATGAAGCAGCTTCGAAAGAATGCAAGTGCAGATATGGCCTAGAACCTCCAGATGGGCTTGAATCTTGGTACAATTTTGCAAAAATGCACAACTCGGTTGTCATCGACGACTTCGATATCATATATACCATGGAATCGCGCCGTTTTGGACACTGACTGGTCGGGAGTACGTCGATGTACAAAAACAGCTGAAGCAAGTGCCCGACAGCGACTTATGGTCTTGCGATTTCTCTGGACCCAATGGTCACGCAAATTGCGTTCACCCGTGGAGATATTTCGATCGGCATGTTGGAGCATTGTTAGATATAGTGCCTCAGGACGTACGTCGAAGTCTGACAAATGTGTCCCTTCTCGTCAACCATCTTGACGAGCCAAGGGTCATAATACCATCCAGCACATCACCCGAAGGAGCACGCCATGGATCGTCATTGCATCAGACAGATCTAAAGCACAAGTCTGCTTGGAGCAAGCTCACAGAGCCGTGTATCGGAGTAAAGGGCAAGAGTGTCGCTGAAGATGGTGAGCACTGGCTTCCCTTTGTCCGTAACAGGACAGCGACCTTGGATTTGTGCCACCATGACGAATACAGGCATATATGCACGGCCTCTTCCAAAGCCCAACGTCACTCGCGGCGATAGAGGGTCTTGCGCCAGTTCTCTCAATAGGCTCTCCATCGACAATGGGAGACATACTTCTTCCTAGTCCAGCATATTTTATTGAGTCCGAGTTTCGATATAATGAAGCAGACGACCGCGACTGGACAAGGAAGAAGAACAACCTTTATTGGGCTGGCTCCACATCCGGCGGATACGCAGGCAAGGATTGGCAACAATTTCATCGTCAGAGATTCGTCAGTTTTGTACAAAACTCAAGTAAACGCCGATTTTTCTATCTACGCGAGCATGAAGGCTCATTTACTAGAGTAGCCTCATCATTTCTTAACACAAAACTATATAATGTTATGTTTACAAGAGTGCATCAATGGGAAAGAAGATATTGTAGAGAACAAGATATGTTCTTCAACGTTGGACCTTGGGTAGGCAAAGATAAAGCACTTCAGTCGCGACTTGTCTTTGATCTCGATGGAAACGGGATTAGTGGGCGATACTATAAACTACTAGCTTCAAAATCAGCACCGCTAAAACCAACATTATTACGGGAGTGGCATGATGATCGCCTAGTACCAAGGGTTCATTACATTCCCGTGAGTTAGCACATGGATGAGCTTCCGGAGCTAACATCATTTCTCGCTTCTTCAGAACTCGGACAACAACGAGCGAGAGAGGTCGCCGAGCAGGGACGGAATGGGCATCTAGGGCATTACGTGAGATTGACGTTGCGGTAGACGTTTATCGTCTCATGCTCGAGCTCGCAAGGTTACAGGATGTACATAGGGAGAGGCTAGCTTGAATTAACTCCATTCACATTTTGGCAAGAAAGCGCCGCATTGACAACGCGAGGGAACCTCATGACCACGGCCCCGCGTCTCACCAATGTCGGGCAGAAGAAATTTCCAGCAACCCGTAGCGCTTGCCTGAATCGTCGCGTTGGAAACTGTACATCCGAGGCCATTCTCTTGACATGGGCCATGGTACAGCGAAGCAAATGCGTTCCGCCATCGCTATAAGTGTCGATGGTTGGAAACATGCAAGCAAGTACTAACACAAGCGGATTGATTACTCGTGCATAACCCAAATAGGAAGTCACCGAGTGCCGATCGTTTTTTTGCCAACCCCTGCCCCCACATGTCTCGGACATCATCCACCTGGTTGGTTGGTTTGTACGCCGGCTAGAAACCCGAGGGTTATCTCCACACTTCGGGTAAATCAGCCGCCTTTGGGATAACTTACATGTTCGTAAACACGTTCTCTAGTCCGTCAGCGCCCAAGTCCTCGTTCAGGGACCTCGTTCAAAGACCTCTGTCTTGTGCGCGAACTTCCCGACTATTCTTCAGACATGGAGACTTGCGTTATCCGGTGGCTTGTGCTGCAATATCTACGCTTCTTGTAACTCAAACACTGAAGGAGCCGGAACACTGCTTGGAGCACTCACATTCAAAAAGCGTTGCAACTGCCAGGGACTGAGCACTACCACGCCAACCCTAACCGCAAAATTTTATTCCATGAGCTGACCAGGTAGCAGTCAGTGCTTTTAGACGAAGCCTTTTAAACGGTTCGTTTTCGGAGTCACTAATGAACACAAACGGAAAATCAAGACTGTTTAATTTCCTAGGCTTGGAGCTCGTGACCTTGCCACCTGATGCACAAGAAATCATTGTCACATAACGCCCGGTGCCTTCCCGGCTAAAATGGATTTCATCGAGGTTTTCATATCAATTCTCGTTCTTATCTGTGTTAAAGAGAGTGTACGAACTGAACAAGCTATCCAATAATTTTGCATCATACAAGACACCACAAAATATTCCCTGGTCATCTTGCATAACATGATGCATACTTATGGACAAGGACCCAGACCATCAGCCCTTCTTGAGAGAAACGGTCCGCGGCAAAGGCCGTCGCGAGACTCAATTTCGCGTCCAGTTTCTCTATTCCCTCCCTTATTACTCGTACGAGGCAACAAGGGCCTGAACTTCCTCGGCAGTAGGTGGTGCCTTGCCCTCCTTCTTGGCCTTGGCCTCAAGCTCAGCGCGAGCACAGCCAATGGGGCAGCTGCAGTCTGATCTGTCGCCAAATCGTCGACAGCAAGAAGCAAAAGTGCTGAGTCTGTTGCTTATCTTGCCGGCAGGGCAATCAGAGCCCGAAGAAGAAGGACCGCCGGCTTCAGTGCAACATTTAGCGGTGGCATCAGGGTTGTTGCTATTGGGTCCGATACACTTGCAGGCTTCCACGGAGGAAACCATGGCGACAACAGCAATGATAGAGGCGAGAAACTTCATATTGATGACTTTATGTGGTAATGTGTTTAATAAGCAGAAGAAGACTGATAAGTTGTATAAGATTGATGAGTGTATAAAAAGTTGAAATGTATCGCTTGATGATGAGCATCTGGAAATTTGGGAGGAAGCAACGCGGGTTTTATAATCCTTCTACCTGCACCAATGTCGACTTTGCTTCTACAAAATCTCGCTCATACCAAGCACTGCCATTCCATTATACGGACCAGGTCAAAACCTTGACGAGGTCGTCACCAGCAAGAATCTGCAAGAATCTGCAAGAGCACAACCAAGGTGAGGACCCCGGGTCCGAGTGGGGTTGCACGAAAAAGAGGCGTAGCCGACTAGCCACTAATTTGTGCGTGTATGATCCCTTATATTGCCTTGCGACAAGTGGCATTGGCTGTGGAGCAATACGGCCCATCGGCATCTACTAACCGCCTCGGACTCGGGCACACAGTAAATCTCGGCTCTAACAAAGTTCGCCTCGTATCTAGGGTGGAGCCTTAGGACCCTAATTAGGCAGGTAGTAAAAATTTCTACATATACTAGGCATATACTATATATATATAAAACCCTATAGTGTATTAGTGTAAAAGCACACTTATAATATAGTATATACCCTATATATACTAATTCCTATAGTGTATTATAATATAAAGGCACTTATAATATAGTATATATAATATATATATAATAGTAAAGCAAGGGAATTATAATAACTATAATACTTAATATTAATAATAAAAGAGTAATCTATAATAAAGGCAATGTAATTAGCGCAAATATATAATACATATATAATATATATTATTATACTTTTAGTAATTTATTATATGTAAAGATTATGTTAGAACAAGCATAATATCAATGGGCACACAGTAAATCTTAGCTCTAACAAAGTTCGTCTCGTATCCAGGGTGGAGCCTCTAAATCTAAATTAGGTAGGCGGTGAAGAATCACTGCATATGTTAAAGACCATAGTGTATTAGTGCGAATTCACACTTAGTCAATCGGTTAATTAGTCAATTCGTCAATTCGTCAATTCGGTCAGTTAGTTAGGTCAGTCAGTCAGTCAGTTAGTTAGTTATAGGGGCTATAGGTAGTATATGCCCTATAATATAGTGGTATAATCTTGCATATGCTGCCCTATTTATTGTGGCATATGCCTAGCATATGCTATTCTGCCAGTCAAAGGCTCCACCCTGGATACGAGACGAACTTTGTTAGAGCCGAGATTTACTGTAACCCCAATATCAATTCCTTCGCAGCCGCGGATGTGGCCGGCAATAGGTTGGCCCGCGCGTGTGTGCGCGCGACCCCCTCGCGGGCCCACAGGCCCTATAATAGGGCAGGGCCTGTGGCCACGTGACCCACACGCGGCGCCCCTTTGATTCTTATAAGAGTGCTCTCTTTTATCTCTCTTTTCCTTCCTTTTTAAGATAGCC
Organism: Epichloe brachyelytri; assembly: GCA_023650705.1. NCBI lineage: Eukaryota > Fungi > Ascomycota > Sordariomycetes > Hypocreales > Clavicipitaceae > Epichloe > Epichloe brachyelytri. The sequence goes on from CP097976.1 coordinate 6,188,287, forward strand.
TAGAATAGATAAGTAATTACAATTGTATACTATCTATTCTCTGTCTCCGTCCCTATGTAAGATAGGAGTCCTAATATTAGGAGCCCTATGATACTAACACTAATTAGTGGTTAACTTTACAACTACTAAACGCACGTGAATATTGCAGATTATAGTATATATATAAGTATAATAGCTATAATAGTATACTAATAATATAAAGGAGATTAACTAAAAAGAGATAAGTAATAGGAATATATAAAAGCTAGATTTAAGTATAATAATAATAATAATATATAGCATACTATATATCTTACTTTACCTTTTATATTCTAGTACTCTTTCATACCTTCTATAAAGTTAGCTCTTATAATATAGAAGCTTTCTCTTATAATATAAAAGATAGAGTATTTTATATATATCCTTAGTATATATATTAGGTATGCGTTTACTATATACTATACCTCTTAGTTATTAGTAAGCTAAGAGCTATTCTCTATAGAACTCTTACTTTTACTATATATACTTAGATAATTATTACCCTTATATAATAATTATACATTTTATCTCCTAGTAATATAACTAGCCTAGTAAAATAAAAAGCTATATTTAAGCTTAAATACGCTATCTTATTCTCTATTAAATATTACTTATTAGTTATATCTTATATATAATATACTTATAACTTATATAAGAAGCTTAAGTTTATTTATAAACTTCCTTAGTAAGGATATCTTAGGGCTAGCTTATAAACTAATTAATAAGTATATATATATACTATATAATAGAGTCATATACCTAGGCTTATAAAGATATTATATATTACACTAGCTATTAGATAATACCTAGTGGTGGATTATACTAGTAAATATAGTAATAAATCTAGTTTAATATACTTATTTATAGTTATATATATTACCTATATAGGGACACTTATACTAGTATTATCTTAAAAGCTCTTACTATATATTTTCCTACTATTATTAATTATAATATTATACCTAAGAGTAAGTTACCTTCTTTATCTATATAGTAAATATAGGGAATATACCTTATATATAAGTATTAATCTATAAAAGGGTAAGTAGCTCTAAAGATATTAGAATTAGCCTATAATAATAGCCTAATTTAGAGGGTTTATTACTTTAAGTATAGAATTATTAACAAAGTTAGTTACTTAGACCTTTATCTTTATATATATATAGTATATAGGAGGATAAAAGAGTTAAGTTTAGCTTATATTATATATATATTAGTTTAATTTTTAGTGCCTTATAACTAAATAGAATACACTAAACTAACCATAAATATACATGCTATATACCCCGCATATACCCTATATATATAGACCTTATGTATTTTTACCTTTCTTTATATTATAAAGTATTCTCTAATATTTTATTTATATTATATATAATTATATATTACGTATATATATATATAATATATATAAGTTTACTTAATATAAGTTAATTTATCTTAAAAACTAATCTAGCCTTTTTCTAGGTATCCACTATATACTATATATATATTCTCTTTAAAAATAAACTATATAAAACTAATTAAAGTAAAGCTATATATACCTAGTATATATAGAGTAAAAGGCTTTTAATTATTAATATTATTATATACTATATATATATTCTCTTTAAAAATAAACTATATAGAACTAATTAAAGTAAAGCTATATATACTTAGTATATATAGAGTAAAAGATATTTAATTATTAATATTATTAGGGTTAGTAGTAGCTTATATAGTACTAGTAAGCAGAGCATTGCATTACAATACAATACATTAGAAATTTTACAATACAATACAATACATGTATTTTTGTATTGTTTTGTATTTTTTTCTTTTAAGTAAATTCCTTAATTATAAGCTTTAATAAGGTATATATATATAATAATAAGCAATTATAATAGCTTATAATAGCTTATAATAGCTTATAATAGCTTATAATAGCTTATAATAGCTTATAATTACTTTATAATATTATAAGTGTTAAAATTTAATTAAATATAAATAGAAAATAAATTAAATAAATAAAAATATAAGTAAGTATTAGTAAATTACTATAGAAAAAGCTAAACCTTTTAGTTATTTAGTATTTTAAGGTTTTTAAAAATATTAATAAAATAAAATACTTTTCTCTTTTATATTTCTTTTAAATAATAATAGCTTATTATTAGCTATAACTAGCCTATTAGTATTAGCTAGTATTAGTAATAAAAAGGCTTAAATAAGGAGTATTAAATATTAATAAAATATCTCTTTTAAGAAAATACTATAAAACTAAGTTAGTAAGCTATAAATTATATAATAAACTGGACCCACTTTTAAGGACCCACTTTTAAGTAAATATTACATAACTAAGTAATAAAGCTATAAATAAGTTAAAAAAATAGATTAGACTCACTTTTAGGACCTACTTTTAGAAATCCCTCTCTTTTAAGTAACTCTCACATAACTAAGTAACAAAGCTATAGACAAATTAATAATAATTAAACAGACCCACTTTTAGACCCACTTTTAGGAATCTCTCCCTTTTAAGTAAAAATCACATAACTAAGTAATAAAGCTATAGATAAGTTAATAATAATTAAGTAAACCCACTTTTAGACCCACTTTTAGAAAATCTCTTTCTTTTAAGTAACTATCACATAACTAAGTAATAAAGCTATAGACAAATTAATAATAATTAAGCAGACCCACTTGTAGACCCACTTGTAGAAAAACCTATATAACTTAGTAAGTAAGCTAAAAATAGTATAAATTATTAGACTTATGTTTAAAGCTTATTTTTAATATCTTTAATATTAAAGAAAATATATTATATATATTTTAATTATCCTATATAAAAAATTTTACTATTTCTTTTATAGCTTTGCCTAGGTTTTTAGTTTTCTTTTAGTTTAAAAAAACTTAAAACTTAAAACTTAAAATAATTATTTATTACTTTAATAGAATAGGTATATAGCTAGAAAACCTTTTATTAAATAAAATAAAATTTTCTCTTTATAATAAGATACTTATATATATATATATTATTATTAGAGTTTTAGTCTTATCTATATATGATAATAAATATTTTGTTTAGGGTAAATATTATATTTAAAGCTAAAAAAACACTAAAAAGCATAGTAAATACATAAAAATGCTATATAGATATAAAAACCTTTAAAATATAGAGAAAAATTAATTTATAAATTAGACCTAAAACTTACTTTATTAAGATATTTAATACTTATATTTAGCTTTTTATTCTAAATAAGCTAAAACTTATAAATTTTTAATAAATAAGGGAATTATATAAAAACAAGGGTATCTTAATAAGATTATTTAAAAATATACTTTATAATAGATATTTATAATACCCTACTTTTTTGCCCTAATAATACATTGTATTGTATGTATTGTATTTTAATATAATACAATACATAGGGCAAAACAATACAATACAATACATCGAAGGGCCAAAAATACAATACAATACAATACTACAATGCTCTGCTAGTAAGGGCCTTAGTAGCCCTTTTTCTCTTAGTATTTTTCTTCTTTATAAGCGTGCCCTTCTATATAGGAGTAACTATATTATTATTAGCCTTATATATATTATATATATTAACATTACTTACACTAGATATCTAGGTTCTTATCTATTCTATTAGGTCCTTAGAATTATATTAGTAATATATATTACCTATAAGGCTAAAATATAAACTTACTAGGTAGCTAATTATAGTTACTACCTTATAGAGAAAAGAGGAGTTTCTTAATCTTAAGGCTATTAAAGTACTAGAAAATATAAGTATATAGTTAGTAAATATATAGTATAGGTAGGATATACCTTATGCTTTCTCCTTAGTATTATAATTACTTTCTCCTTATCTTTAATATTAAAGTACTTTACCTATAGATAGTTAATACTTCTTAAATATATAAAAAGATTATAATATATACTAAGTAATAAAACTAGCGCCCTAGTGCCTAGTAAAATCATTATTTATTATACTATAATATTAGTTAGTATATATACTAAATATATCTAATAGATATTATATAATATATACCTTCTAGTTAAAGTACTTAGTAAAAATATAAGTTAGGTTATTATAACCTAAGATACTAAATCTTAGATTAATATATATATTATATAAGGGCTTAATATATACTTACCTAAAGAGCCATTTAATAAATAGTATCTTATACTATTCCTAGTAGAGGATTATATAAATTAGCTTACTAATATTATATTAGCACTAGCTAGATATATATCCTCTATATATATACTAGTAAGTGTAAAAATCTTATCCTTATTTATCTAGGAATAGGAATTAGTATTTACTATAAGCTAGTAGTATATATTCTATAACTACTATATATATTAGAAATATATATACCTCTAATACTATACCTTTCTTCTAAGTAATATTATATCTAAAAGAGTAAGAATATACTATATATATAAATATAATATATAATATACTTAACTAGATCCTCTATTAGTAATAGTATAGCTATATAGGTAGCTATTTAATTTCTTAATACTATAGCTATATATTATTAATATATTATATATATATATAAGGAAAGGGAATATATATATTAGCTTTAAACTTAGAGAGATTAAAGCTAGCTATTAATAAAATATTAGTATTATTATATATATATCCTAAATATCTTACTTATAACTAGTAAGCTTATGTATAGCTATAGGAACTACATTATATTAGTAAATCTATAAAATTATTAGGAGCGCGGAGGTTAGAGATAGGGCGATTATATAGTAGGGTTTTAGAAGAACCTTAGACCCCTAAGATAACAAAGGGACTAACTAGCTACTAGATAGCTATGTGCTTACTAGGTAAGGTATTTAGCAAAGACTACCTATATAGAATATAGGAGGTTAGAGTTTAAAACCTTTATATACTAGCCCCTAGGTAGTATATATCTAGTAGTAACTATAAATCTTAGCCTTTACTCTATTTATTATTAATCCTAACTAAAGTTATAATAAATTAAACTCTTAAACCCTTTAGGAGATAGACTATTAGCTAGATTTAAAATATTAGCACTATACTAAATATTTATAAAAACATACCTATACCTCCTAGTAATAAAGTAATAAATAATTAATAAGGAGGTAGTAAATAATTAGAGACTTAAGAAGGTATTACTTAGAGGGTACTAGGAATACTACTAAGTTATAATTAGGATAGAGGTATAGGTCCTAATAACTATAAAAACTAAGTATTAGATAGATGCTATAAGGTAGTATAAGCTAAGCTATAATATATAGAAAAGAGATAGAAAATTCTATAAATAAAGGCATAAATAAAGGTATAAATAAAGGAGATTAAGGCAAATTTATTATTAGTTAGATCTTATAGTAAACCTATAATTCCCCTCTAATAGGTAGACTTATTACCTCTCCTTTAGCTTCTCTAGTAAATAGTAAGTAAGTAGTAAGTATGCTCTAGTATAGTATTATAAAGACTTACTTAAAAACACTTACTTATAAAGGAGATACTTTTAAGAATCTTTAGAACTTTTTAGTAAATCTAAATATATTATTCTAATTAGATAAGTATACTATCTATAATAATATAACTAAGGTAACCTATACTAGTAGCTACCTAGCTAATAACGTAAAGTAATAATAAATATATTATATACCCTTAGATAGTTTTATAGAGTATAGCATATATACCTAGGATAAGTTTATTAATTAGATAAAAATAGAATAATAGATAAGAATATAAGGTACTTAGAAGTAACTAGGTTACTACTAAACCTAAGGTAAGGGAATAACTAATTATTTTAAGCCTTTATAAGGAATTAGACTAAAGTAAAAGCTAAGCTACCTAAAGTAATTCCTATATACCTAAGAATTACTATATTTCTAAATAGCCTTAATAATACTATATAAAAGTAAATAATTAGCTAAGAATTCCTAATATTATAGGGCTATTTATAAGGCTAAGGTAAGAAAGCAAAGGTAATAATACAGATAGGTTAAGGTAATAAAAGAAGCTAAGACTATAAAAGGAAGAGACTACACTTTACCTTACCTATAGATAATTTATAGTAATAGAGCGGGGAGCAATTAGGAAAAGGACTTATTATATATTATAAATATAGGAAGACTAGGCATATATTACTAAAATATTAGTTACTAGATTATTCTACCTATAAGAGGAATAAACACACTATAGATAGGCATAATAATAGTAGTAATAAAGCTATAGACTCTAATAAGATACTAGTTTTGTCTATAAGAGCTTAGGAAAGTGCTCTTACTATAGAACTATTTATAGACTTAAGGTTTAGAATTTAGATATCTCTATAATAAGATAATAGCTAGCAAGCTATATTATTAGTTAGATTAGTAAAGATAGTGGTTAAAGTCCTAAAAATAAAGAGAAGAAAGAAGGGAATAAGGACTTGCTAGTAGAACTACTAGAGCCTAAAGGCTTAATACTTAGTAAGATAGTAATATAAATACTAGCGTATGCTTATAACTTAAGTAAAAAAACTATATTACTATTATATTTACCTTAAATAACTTAAGTAGTAAAGTAGCTATAAGTAATTAGAATATAGACACTAACTTAGAGGTACCTAAGATTCTAGATAAATATCTAGAATTTAAGGATATATTTAATAATAACTTAGTAAGTACGCTTCTTACACTAAGTGATTACACTTATATAATTAACTTAAAAGAGAGGAAAACACTACCTTAGGGGCCTATATATAACCTTACTAAAAAGAGCTAGAGGTACTTAGGAGTATCTTATAGATATGTAGTAAAAGGGTAGATTAGGAGATTAGTTAGCTTAGCTAAAGCCCTAATTTTATTTATACTAAAAAAGGAGGTAAGCTAAGGCTTTATATAAATTATAGGGGTCTAAATAGGGTTACTATTAAAGATAAGGCCCCTTTACTACTAATTACTAAAATCCTTAACTAACTAAGAGGTATAAAGGTTTAGATAAAAATTAACCTTAAAGATATATACTATTAGCTATATATTTACTTAGGTAATAAGTAAAAATAGCCTTATAGTGTAAATATAGTTATTTTAAGTATCTTATAATGCTATTTAGGTTAGTTAATACACTAGTAACCTTTTAAGAATATATTAATAATGCCCTTAAAGGACTTATTAATAAACTCTATATTATTTACCTAGATAATATTCTAATCTATAGTAGTAAGGTTAATGCTTACCTAGACTATATTAAATAGGTCTTAAGTAAGCTTTATAATATAAGCCTTTTATTAATCTTATAAAGTATAAATTTTTAGTTATAGAGGTTAAATTCCTAGGATTTATAATATTAGAGGCTAGTATTTTAATAGAACTAGAGAGAGTAAAGGTAATTATAATATAGCTAATACCTTATAGTGTCCTAGATATTTAGTTATTCCTTAGATTCACTAGGTTTTACTATTATTTTATTAAGTAGTATAGTAAAGTAATTATTTTATTAAGAAATTATCTTAAGGGAATATAACTAGTAACTTTTAAGCTAGAACCCTATAATTTAGTAGTATTTAGGGATCTTTAGAAAAGGTTCTAGGAACCACTAATTTTAGTATATTTTAACCTACTTACTCTATTAAGAGTAGAGACTAATATATCTAGGCATATAATTAGGGCTATACTTATAATATTAGTGCTAGGCTACTAGCACCTAGTTACTTATATATTAAGGAAGTTAACTAATATAGAATTATATTATATAATACTAGATACTAAGTTATTAGCTATCTAAGAGGCTTTTAAACTTAGAGGCATTACCTTATATACTTAATATATTTAATTACGGTTATAATAGACTATCTAAACTATAAGTACCTAGCTATAAAGCCTAAGCTAACTAGTAGGTAGGTAACTATATTAGATAAGTTATATCTATTTAACTTTAGGATTAAATATTATATTGGGAAATTAAATCCTACTAATATATTATCCTAAAGATTTAATTATATAAGTAAGGAGAGGAAAGTAAAGGCTATAACCTTATAGCTACCTAATTTCTTATCTAAGTTTATAGATACTAATTTATAGGGACGCTATAGTAGTAATAGTAATACTATAGGTTCTATTAGATTATTATTTAGTATAATAGATAGTTAGTTATAATAACGCTATAATATTACTACTAATATTTAGGGTTTTTAGAAGTTATAACTTAATTATATTTTTAAGGAGCCTATTAGTCTAGTTATACCTATAAGTAATAAACTAGCTAGGACTTTAGCTAGTAAGCAGCGAGAGAGCTATAGTAGTAATAGTAATACCTAGTAATTAGTTTTATTATTACTTAACTATATTATAGAGCCTATTAAACTAGTTATTCCTATAAGGGGTGTATTAGTAGGGATAGTAGCTAGTAAGCGGCGTGAGCGCCCTTAGAAACACCGCTTAGCTATATTATACCTATAAGACTAGAAGCGTTCTATAAGCTAGCCCCTTATAGAGACATTATAGCTAGGATTTAAGCTATTTAGAGAACCTCTTTTAAGTTTAACTCTAGCACTTAGTATAAAGGCTTAAAATTAAAACCTCTAATTTAAGTATTATTATTTAAAGCATAGTAAAATAATAATTTTACTATAAATTAAAAGAAGTTACTTAAGAGTGGTAATTTAGTAGTGTTATAGATATAGTCTATTAGGCCCTCTAAGCTATTAATATTAAGAAATTAAGTTTTTATTCCTTAAGGTTTAAGGAAAGAGATTTTACTACTTACCTATTGTTAAAATAATGCTATTTATAGCACTATTTTATAGGCCCACTAGTTGCCTAGTTGCGTTGCTATAACCTAGGCTATAGCGTTAGTTGCAGTGTTAGTTACAAGCGTTGGTTGCAGCGTTAGTTACCACACAACTCACGTTGCCACTAAAGCAAGCTATGGCATGTATGACTAAGCCAACTAGGTTACCCTATAGGGAAGCTAAAATGAACTATAACTAGGGAACTAGTAGTTATATACAAGGCTAACGTATACTTTTCAAATCCTTGAATTTTGCTAGATTTAATAGTGGTTTTTATTTATAGGGTACACTTTAAAAGTAATAAGTTAGTCTACGTAAGCGTCTAGTTTGTATAGCTATAAGTTAATTTTTACTTTTCCTATACAAATGAATTTTGCGGAAAATAAAAAGTAGCTTATAAAGCCCTCCTAGCGACCCCCTTCCATTAATATAGTTAGTAAGTCTATAAAGGGACTCGAAATATCCTCTTATTGCTCGTCAGACCGTCCGTACGTTAGAATACAACTATATTCAACTATCTAAGCTCTTAAAGTGAACAATCTACCGTAATCTAGTTATCTATAGGTCGTTGCACCCTTCATTGCGCTACCTATCTAGGAATCTATTAGGAGGTCTTCCTATCCCTCTAATACCTTCCCTTCTAATTCTTAATACCTATAATAACCCTATAGCTAGGCATTAAGGAGTTATTAAGACCCTTTATTAAATTACAAACTAATATTATTAGCTAGCTATAAAATAAGATATAAAGGTACATATTTATATAGATATAAATTATTAGACTTTAAAATTAAGGCACTATAAACCTTATAGTAAGCTAGTAGTGTTACTAGTGCCTAATTACCTATTCCAAGAGTTATTAATAGATTTTATTACTAAATTACCACTAGTAAAGATTCCAATTAGACTTATAATATAATTCTAGTTATTATTAGTTAATTTATAAAGTATAGTATTTATATCCCTATTTTAATATAACTAACTAGTAATAGGCTAGTAACTATATTCTTAGAATATATTTTTAGAGATTATAAAGCCCTAGAAGGTATTATAATAGACTAAGGTTCTATATTTACTAGTGGCTTTTAGATAACTTTCTACTATCTTATTATAACTAAGCAGCTATTAAGTACCGCTTTTACCCGTAAATAGATAGATAAATAAAGCATTTAAACTAGGTTTTAAAGTATTATTTAAGAGCTTTTACTTTTACTAAATAGACTAATTAGGCTAATAATCTATTAATAGTATAGTTTATATATAATATAAGTTCCTATATAACTTATAGCTACACACTAGTGGAGGTCCTATAAGGTTATAACCCTAGAGGTTTATAGTAAGTTATTATAGATATCCCTTTAGTAAATAACTAAGTAAAGGTAAAGTCCTAGCACTAAGAGAAAACATATTATAATTAAATAGCTCTTAAGTAGTTTATAAGCTTAGTATAGGGAATACTATAATAAGAAAAGAACTTTAATAAGGTTTAATATTAGTAACTATATTCTATTATTAATAAAGAATATTAATTTAAGGTAACCTAGTTAAAAGCTAGCTATAAAGTACTTAGGCCCTTATAAGATTATAAAGGTAATTAGAAACTATAGCTTAGCTTACTAGTTAGAATTACCTACTAGAATACGCTTATATAATATTTTTAATATTATAAGCCTTAAACCTTTAAAGGGAACCTAACTAATATAGTAAATACTTCCTTATTATAAGATAATATTAAAGAAAATAAGTAAGAGTTTAAAGTTAAGATAATTATTTTATATTAGTATAATAGTAAGTATTATAAGTATTTAGTAAAATAGAAAGGCTATAATAGTTTAGAGAATTTATAGGTATTAAAAAGGATTTTATTATAAGAGATATTATTAATAACTATAAGTAGTAATTAAGTAACTAAGTTATAGGGATAAAATTACTCTTTATAAATAGGGTATAGTAAGATTTTAAAATAAGGTTATATTATTCCTATAATCTATAGTATAGCTACCTAGTACCTATTATTCTATAGCTATATTAGCCCTAGTACCCTTAGTTATATTTATAACTATATTTTTATTAATTAGTGTAGAGTAGGTGCTAGAGCCTTTATAGCCTTATTATTAGAGTTATCTTTATCTCTATATATATATATATATAAAGCTTTTTAAGGAGTTTTATAGGACTAACCTAAGTAAAAAGTGTAGAGATATAAGGGTAAACTAGCTATAAGTTAGTAAAGTATTAGCTATAGATACTTAGTAACCTTATTATAGGAATATTCTTAGCTAGGAATTATAAACTATTTATAATATTAATTTATACCTTAAGATTAGTAGTATTAAAGAGCTAAGATATAGTAATACGCTTATTAGCCTTTACCTTATAAGTAGCCTTAGTAGTTAAATAAGCTTATTAGATATAACTATATTTATTAGTATTATTTATAGTAAGTAAAGTATTATTCAATTTATATTTAGCTTAAATAAGAGTCTAGTAGTGTATTAGTAGCTACTAAGTATATAAGAAATAAGGATATACTTACCTTATTAAAATAGTATAAACTATCCTTAGGGTTAGGAAAGCCTTAATAATTTTAAAAGCTTTTAGTAAAGCTTTATAATTCTAGCTAGATATTAGTAAGGTATTAGTAGCTTATAAGCTATATCTAAAAAGAAATAAATATATACTAATATATACTTTATTATTTTATATATAATAAGTGTATTTTATAGAGTTAGCTACTAAAGGTTAGTAATAGTAAGAGGTAAGTAAGTAGTAAGTTTATATAGAGAGAGTTATTATATTTAGTAAAAATAAATTTTCTCTTTATAAGATATTAAGGAATTTTATATATACTATCTTTAGGAAGAATATTCTATATTACTACTTACTATATATAGTATATATATAGAATTTTAGTATTACTATTTATAAGTTAGTAGCTAATACCCTATAAGGATATAGTAAACTTATATAGAGATCTTTAAAGCTATTCTTTTAAGGAGACTTCTTAGGAGACTTCTTAGGTAATAGAGTAAAAGGACTAGGAGTTATTACTTAAATAGTAAATATAGTTAGCTAGTAGTAAGTTAGCTATAAGAGACTAGGTAAGAACTATAAAAAAAGGAAAAGAACTAATAATTTTAGTAAGAATAAATAATAAAGGGTAAGGATAATAATATAATAGTAAAGAATATTAGTAATTACTATATAATAGTAATAGTAAAGCTACTATTAAGTAAGTAAAGATAATTTATAATATCTAAGAGAGATATAAAAGAGAGGAAGTGTGTAAAAGGGGGAAAAATTAGTCTCTTTTATATTAACCCTAGACCCTTAAGTAATTTACACGCTATATATAGGTAAGCTAGAATTATAATATTTATTATTATAGCTACTAGTATTAAATATATATACTAGCTATAAATATATAGTAAGCTTACTATAATTTCTTTAGAACCTCTAAATAAACCTATTTAAATAAATAGTATCTTATACCTTATTTATTTAAACTAATTATAAAATTTAATATAGGGTATTTACTCTTTTAGAACTAGCCTTATAGTAGTCAAAAGCACTTACTTTACTATATTAAAGTAGTAGGTATATTACTATTTAGAGTTATTAGGTATAGTAAGGAAATATTTATAACCTAATATTATGAATATTATTATTTTTTTAATAATATATTACCCTATAAAGAGTTATAATAACCCTAACTTCCCTATTAGATTAGTTACTATCTATAAGTTCTTATATAGTAAATATACCCTAAGCTAGTAGCTTATTATATAATTAAGGATAATTATATATAGAAGGGTATTATATTAGAGTATAGAGGTTAGAGATAGGGTAATTATATAGTAGGGTTTTAGAAGAACCTTAGACCCCTAAGATAATAAAGGGACTAGCTAGCTACTAGATAGCTATATGCTTACTAGGTAAGGTATTTAGTAAAGACTACCTATATAGAATATAAGAGGTTAGAGTTTAAAACCTTTATGCACTAGCCCCTAGGTAGTATATATCTAGTAGCGACTGCCAATCTTAGCCTCCACTTTGTTTATTATTAATCCTAACCGAAGTCGTAACAAAATATATTATATATATAATAACTTACCTTTTAATAGATTTTTAATATAATTAACCTATTTACTTACTATTTATAAGTTATTATATTTATATACTATATATAAAATATATACTATAAATATATACTATAAATATAGCTAGTAGCCTTATTTTTATATACTTTATTAGTATTGGTTTTAGTATTAGTAATTTTAATTTTAGATAGAAGGCCTATATATAATTAGCATAGGATAATAAAATATAATATATATATATTTATTACCTCTTCTATTTAGCGCTTTATAATTATAAGGTATAGTAGTTTTCTATAAATATAATTAGTATATACTATATATATATAAAAGAGCTAGATATTACTTATTATTTAAATAAGTATTAAAAAATTTCTTTATAATAACTATATAAAGTTATTAGTAAATTAAGATATTAAATAAATATAATAACTATATATAAAGTAAGAAAATTATAGGGTTATATACTAAGGGTATAAAGGTAAGAGTAATAATAAAAGAGAAAGAAAAGAAAAAGAGCTAATAGTAGTTAGTATATAGTATATATAAGGTAGGTGTATATAACTAGACCTATAATTTTTTTAATTAGCTAAGAGTTTACACTATATAATAGCATATGCCTTATATATGCAAGGTATATGCTATTTTACTAGTCCTAAGGCTTTACCCTAGATACGAGACAAACTTTGTTAGAGCCGAGATTTACTGTAACCCCTCGGACTCTCGCCAGAGCAGGGTGTTGAGGTGGAGAATAGCTTAGGTAATGTTTGATCATGATTATATGGGGCGAGGCTAGCTAGAACTCTTACTAAATACAACTATTATTATCCTCTTAATTTTAGTACTACTTCATAGTAATAAGACTAGGACCTCTTATTGCTCTCTTACCTAATTAAATTATTATAATATTCACATATCTAAATACCTAAAAACATCGAATAAGGGACTCCTAAGAGATTACTAAATTAAATAAGCGGAGAACTATAATTAGACTAGAATAGAAAGGAATTATAAGGTTTTATTAGAGTATAACTATAGCTAGAAATAAAGAAGAGATTAGTGGAATATAGCTATAGTTATTACTATATTTAAGAAAATCCTCTAGCTAAGGTTAGAAAACACTACTATTAGATAATATAAGAATATTAAGGACTATAGGACTTAATATAATAGGCATAGAACTATAGGGTTATGTAAAACTTATACAAAACTATTAAGATCCTACTATAGGAAATAAATAGGCTAGATAATTAAATAATAAATAACTATAAGGAAGTAAATCAGAAATAATTAATAAAACACTATAGATAGGTTTAGTATAATACTAGTTAGGTACTAGTAAGTCTAATTATAAGGGATTATAACCTTAGTTAAACTATATAGCTATAAATTAAATAGGAACTAAACACTATTAGATAGAGTACTTAGACTTAAGGGTTTAGAGAGAGCTATAGACTTTACTTAAACTAGGAATCTAACTATAGAAAATAATATTTATATACTTAGCAAAGTAAACGCTATAATACTCTATCTAAATAGAGGATAGATAATAGGAGATACTAGATATAACCTTAAGAATTCTTTTAACCCTAGAATTTAACCTAAACTATAGAACTCTTATATAGGAATAGGTATTTTATATACTTAGTAATATTAAAGGATTGCCCTCTATTAGTAAAGAGAAGTATATTTTATAATAGATATAATAAGATATAGACCTTAAACTTATTATATAGAGAAGCTCTAAAGAAGTGCTATAGATTAGAGAAACTAATTATAGGATTTATTATAATACTTACTAGGAATAACTAACTACTATAGTAGCTATATAAAGAAGTAATAATATTTACTTAGTATTATAGTATTAGACACCCTAAGGGATACACTAGATATATTAGGGACTAATAGCTAAACTTTATACCTTGAGGACCTAACTAAGATACATCTTAACTTTAAAAACCTAGGTTTACTAGAATAATTAGACTGCTATAATTAGAGGTATAATATATAAACTACTACCTTACTTCTAACTTACTTTTAGCTTTATCTTTTACCTATCTAAGCTTCTAAGTAAATAATACTATATAGATAGTATATAGTATACTATACTTAGGATAGGAGATAGCTTAAATTAGGGAAGGTTTAGATTTAAGAGGAAGGAGTATTAAGAGAGAAAAAGAAAAAGGTTTTATCTTAGGGGTATTAGGGAGTTTCTTTTTCTTTTTCTTTCTTTCCTAGCTAGGTAAATATAGATTAATTGTTTTTAAGTTCTATGCTTATATCTAATTTTTGCTTTAAAAACTTTATTATAATAAAGTTTAAAGGGTTTAAAGACCTAGTTTAAAAAACACCCTAATATAAGAAAGAAATCTATTCTATTAATATCTTTATAATTTAGTAATATTAATCTAACCTAAAGAAATATTAAACTTTAGTTCCTTTAGAATAATACTTCCTAGCTTACTTTATTTACTTTATATAAGATCTATTCTCTATAGAGTTAAATACTAGGACTTAGGAAGACTTAGTCCTAAGCTTAGACTTAGAATAGGATAATAAATTATTATTAGAATTTATCCTAGCCTTAATTATCCTCTAAGATAGTTATAGTTACTTAATAAGATTATACTGCTCTTCCTATTACTATTTATATAATTACCTAGACCTATTGATACTAGGAGAACTAGATAGACTATTAAAATAAGTAGTTTATTCTTCCTAATAAACCTAGCTATAGGGGATTATATTTTCTAGCCTACTAAAAGATAGGCTAGCTAATAAATACATAAAACACTATAAAATAATAGCTATAATAGCCTAAACTCTAAGTAAATACGTTAATACCTTTACTTGTTTTATCTTTATCTAGGGCCTATAAGGGAAAGTAGCTATTTAGTATAAGGACTTAGAATATAAAGATAGAATATAGGAAAGGATAGCTATAAAGTTCCTAGCGAAATTTAAAAATCTAGATCCCTTTATTAAAATTTCTATATAGAGGGAGGTATATAGTTTAACTTAAGAACTAGGTAAGATATTAAACACTTATATCTAATAAGCTAAACATTTAGCTTCTAAGACTAAATCTAATATAAGATAAGTTCTCTTTATAAACTTTATTACCTATTTAGTAAATAGGAAGTAAATGCTTATTTATAAGAAAGAGTGTCTAATTATTTGTTTATGTTAAATAAATGGATAGATAGCATAGCATTAAAGGACTTAATAATATCTAATTTAAAACTTATCCTATATAACTATTATTTATTTACTTCTAAAAAGATAATATAACTATCTAAAGATAAAATTTTAATAGTAAGCATAGCTTCTCTCTAGAAATAGATAGAGAAATAGTTAAAGATAGAAAAATAAGCCTCTAACTAGATAGTGGAGTTAGTAAGATAACTAGAAGTATTCTAAGCTTAAGTGGTTAGTAATATAAACTAGACTATGGGATAATATAATTAATTAAGATATAATATAAATAATAGATCCTAATCTCCTAGAAGACACTTAGGAAATACTATTAGCTTATTTCCTTAGGGAGAATAACTATAAAGGGATTTAGACTTCTTCTAGTGTTTCTTATATAGAGAATAGGGATATATAGGATATAACTATTTATAAAAAGATAGGTACTTATCTAAAGACTTTAAAAGGTAACAAGACTAATAGGCTTATAAAGGGCTATAAATAAAGAGAGATTAATAGAGGGAATAAGATAATATAAACTAGTTAAAATATATTAGTGCTATAGAAATAGACTAACTAGTCCTACCCTAAGGGTATATCCTAAGTTTAGGACTATAATTATTTATAGTATTACTCTAAACTATTAATCCCTAAGTTATATTTAGGAAGAAAATAAGATTAGTGTAATGGACTAGCCCCTAGGCGACTGCTGTTAGGCGTCGAAATGATATTGAGAAGCTTAAGGAGAGAAGGGGAGAAGGTAGGAAACCTATCTATACTATGCTTTCCTTATACTCCTTAGCTATCCTATCTGTCCTTTCCTTATCCCTTACTATCTTCCCTAATAGCCTTATCTCTAGTCCTTCTATTCCCTTTCCTTATTCCTTCTATCCCCTTTCCTTATTTCTTTTATTCCTTATCTCTAGACCTTCTATCCCCCTTATTACTTCTTATTAGCCCCCTAATACCTATGTTTTAGCTAATACTTAGGCAAAGCCTAACCCTTATATACGCCCTTACTTACTTACCTTAATATTACCTTAAAGACCTAAATCTATAACTAAGAGTAATACCCTTAAACGCCCCTTTTACTATATTATAACTTAGTTATAGGTAGCGTGTATTATTATTAGGTAGCGTGCGTAGTATATACGCTTAATTATATTATAGAAACTTATAGAAACTATCCCTATCTAGTGTGGAAACTTATAGAACCCTCCTTATTTAGTGCATAATGTTTATGTTATTATATAACGCATATAACGCGTGTCCCCTAACCCCCTCTATTACTATAATAACCTCTAGCCCCTCCACCTGTTTATAACCCCTCCTCCACAGTCACGCTTCCTATATAAATATCCTATTTTCTTTCCCCTATGTAACCCCTCCCTCCTTTATATAACCTTCCTTTTATAAATATTATAACTCTAATATGCCTTCCTATCTTATTATTCCCCTTATCCTTCTTATCTTATTTATTTACTTACTAAAAATGCCTTATCCTTATTATCCTACTCTTATTTCCCTATAAGTTCCTATTATACCTCTAGCCTATACTATAGGTAAATTCCTTATAGAGGGAGACTTAGATAATAAATAGTATATCACGCTTATATTAGTTTTTATCCTTATAGACCTTATATTAAATATTCCCTAACTACTAGTATTTTAAAATATTACTCCCCTAAGAGTAGGGAATTCTATTCTTCTTACTATTATAACTATATAACCTATATCTAGTTAACTAGGTTCCTATTTACTTACCTAAGGCTCTATTATACCCTTAAAGATCTAGAGGCTATAATTACCTTAGGTATATATATTATTATACTTAGTATTACTAGGACTAAGACTATAAAATAAAAATTACCTATCCTATCTTAGGACTTCTATGCCCTTATAGGTAGATAGACTACGCTACTAAACTAGGCGTAATTTAATCTAGCTCTAGTTTATTTAGCCCTTAGGCCCTCCCTTTTCCTAATACCCTTATATTAAATATAGCTAGGCTTAATATTATCCCTTTTATAGGTAGTAGCCCTTTAGCTAGCTATAGAATAGGAAATACTCTCTAATAGGTTACTAGCACCTTATTCTAGTAGAATTAGTAACTTATAAGTAATATAACTACTATATATAAAGAGTTTTATAACTAATCTATAGTAATTATTAAAGTGCTCTCCCTTATTATTATATAATAGTAATCTAGGCTATCCTTAACTTATTAAAGTAAGTAATAATTTACCTTCCTACTAGTGCTAGTATTACTTCTATCTTATCTTTAGTATTAGTCTTATTAACCCATATTCCCCTACCCTATTAGGAACCCTTATACTCTTACTATAGGTAGTAACTATTAGAGAAGTAAGGCTTTATCTCTATATATTTACTATATAGCTACTAATTATTATTTTACTTATACTATCTAGAACCTAGGTAAGGGCTATAGCTAGTAATATTACCCCTAGTAGAGATTATCCTATACTCTCCTAAATATTAAGTAGGATTATCCCTAGCTAATCTATATATAGTAGATAATAATATAGATTCCTATAGTAACCTAAGTAAGCTAGAAAATATAGTAAAGAAAGTAAGGTAAGTCTTTTAAGGGGATATATAAGTATTATTAGGTAGTAATATATCTCCTCTTAGGATTTTATTTATAGCCTCCCTTAGTAAACTAGTTTTACTTAATTAATTTAGTCTATTATTATATTATATATTCCCTTACTCTCTCTTAAACTTATTAAGGGCTTATATCTTTATTATATTCTCTAATAGTTCCTATATTAGCTATAAGTAACCTACTTATTTAACTAAAATATTATATCTATTACCTTTACCTAGTATATTCTAGGCTACTAGAATTTACTTTATATAGTATTTCTTAATAAGTTTATTATTATCTTCTACTAGAACCTATTCTAGAGCTAGCTAGGAGTCTTATAGCTTCTAGCTTAGAAGAGAATTATTTACTACTTATTTAATAAGGTTTATATAAAAACTAGGTAAATACCCTATAGTATATCTAGCTAAACTATAAGTAATATAGGTACCTCTCTAATAGTATACTTTACTATAACCTAATTAAGTTTTTATAATAAATAGTTTATCTTAATATTCTTAAGGAAAGCTATATATTATCCCTAACCTAAAAGCACTCTACTAGATATTATAATACTATAGTTATATTCTATTATTATTACTATATATAGGCTATTATAGCCTAGGCTAGGAGAGTGCCCTCCTAGAGGTATTTTAGGAACTAAATAGCTCTCTCCTTAGGTATTATAGTAAATACTAATAAGTCTAGTTAGGATTAGATAGGTTCTAGATTATAGCTATAAAGTAATTTATTTAAGCTTATCCTTATAACTAAGGAGGTCTTATTATTTATTATAAGCTAGTAAGTAGCTAAGTATTTAGGCTAATTATATTAAGAGAAGGAGATTATTACTTATAGTATTACCTATACTTCCTAGTTTACTTATTTTATATTACTATTAGTTTATAAATAGTATAATATAAAAAGTAACTATTTTATTCCTACTAATAAGTATAATATTATCTAAAACTTCCTAACTAATCTAAACCTTAGTCTATAATAATAAACTAAAGGAATCCCTAAATCTCTACTAGACTATCTTAAACTATTTTATATACTCCTTAGCTTTAATTAAGGTTATTATCTCTAGCTATATAAACTTAGAGAGCCTATCTATAATAACTATAAGGTATTATAGCCTCTTTAAGGATAAAGTAAGTAAGTTTATTATAAAATTAATAGAGATTTATAATTAAAACTAGTCTAGGACTAGTAAAGGTTTTAGTAAGCCTTAATATTATTAATAGCTCTTATAGCTCCTATTATAATAGTAATTATAAATAAACCTAGTTATATCCTATAGTATTTTATTTAAGTGAAATTATTACTATAGGATTTAGAATATAGTGTTAAAACCTAGGTACCTTATAACTAGTGAATTATAGTATTATTAAATAAGGGTTATTATAAGGGGTTTCTATACTAGAACCTAGGTATAGCCCCTAAACTATAGTACCCTATAAGCACTAATTAAGTAATCTATAACCTATTCCTTTATTAATACTTCTAGGGAAACTTCTATACCCCTTCCTAAATAGCCTTTAGTTAAATATAATATATAGGGTCTAATAAGATAGCTTAATTCTATAGAGTCTATAGGTATTTTATAGTAAAGAGAGCTTCCTAGCTAGTAGTAAGCTTATATATAATAAAGGTAAGTCCTAACTATAACCTTCCCTTAAATCTAATAGTAACTAAGAGAGTTATATAATAGTAATAAGCTATAGAATCTATCCTATCTTTATACTAGCACCCTTTTATCCTATTCCCTTTAAAAAGAGTGTCTAGTTATTAAGCCTATATACTAGGTCTATAATATAGGTAAAAGTTAAATAAAGCTAGAGTATTTACTTACCTAGCCTACTATTCTAATATTAAGTAAGGAGTAGTAAAGTATTCTAGGTTCTTATAATCTATATAAATTATAAATAGCTAGGAAATACCTTATAACTCCACTAACTATACCTTAAGATAAGAAATAATAGCTAGAAGCTCCTTATTATAAATAGTATAGTTCCTTTATACTATTATTAGGCTTATAAAGTAATAAGTAACTAGGTATATAATATAGTTAGATCCTTTCTAAGATAAGTACTCTCTAAGGGCTATGCCTAAGTAATTTGCTTTAACTACTATAGGGTAGTCTAGGTCTTATTATATAAGGACTAGGTATATAATAAAGGCCCCTTTTAGCCTCTTAAAAGCCTTATTCTCCTTAGGCCCTTATTAGAAAAGGATATTTCTCTTAGTAAGTTATATAAGTAATGCTATTAACTTAGAAAAATCCTTAATAAAGTCCTAGTAAAAGTTTATAAATCCTAGGAAGCTTAAGACCCCTTATAACTTTATAAGTACTAGCTATTCCCTTATAGCTATAACCTTTACTAGGTTAGGATAGACTAAATAGCTTACTATAATAATATACCCTAGGTACTAAACTTCCTTTATAGTAAATATAGACTTATTAAGGTCTAGATATAGCCTTACTACCCTTAAGTAGCTAAGTATTAATTAGACCTTTACTATATAGTCCTTCCTTAATCCCCTAGAGTAAACTAAGATATTATCTAGATATACTATAATAAAGTTCTCTAATATATTCCCTAAGGACTTATTAATATAATATTAAAAGGTTACTAGTATACTTACTAGTTTAAATAGGTAAACTAGCTACTTAAATAGCCTAAACCTAGTCTAGAATACTATAAGGTACTCCTTACCTTTAGCTATCTATAGTTTATAAAATACTATATAAATATTTATCTTTATAAACTATTATACCTAGGAGAGAGATTAGAGTATTTCCTTAATTAGTAAGAGAGGGTACTAGTCCTATACTATAATCTTATTAAGGGTATAGTAGTTAATATAAAAGCGCTTCTTACTATTTAACTCCTTAACTAGAAGTATAAAAGCTATAGCTAATAAGAAGCTAGTATAGATCTATCTCTTATTTATAAGGTCTATAATTTAGTATTAGATTTCTAAGAGTTAGTCCCTTAGTATATTATATAATAGTCTCTATAGTAATGCTAGCTTAGAATTATCTAGGTTTTCTATATCTAAATATAATAGTTAAGAGTCCCCTATAAGAAGGTAAGCTATTTACCTTAGCTTTATTAAATAAGTCTATAAAGTTTACTAGCTTCCTAGTAATATTATTATATTAGGGCTACTTAGTTATAACTTTAGGGCTATAAGTTATAATACTAATATAATTTTCTTTAGACTTATAGTAATAAAGTAAGTTATAGTATCCTTTCTTTATTAAGCCTAGCGTACCTCTATAGTATATATTAATCTAATAATCCCTAAATAGGTTTATTTATTCCTTACTCTAAGGCTTTAAATATATATAAGTCCTTTACTACCCCTATAACTAACTATTATTTAGCTATATAAATTACTATATCCTATTATTCTAGCTATAGTATTCTAAAGATTATATCTTAGGTAAGGCCTAGGATAATATATAAGTACACTAATAACTCCTACCTATTAATATTAATCCTAGTATATACTATATAGGTAATTAAAAGGTATCTTCCTAATATACTTCCCTTACTTCTCTATTTTTACTATAGTATAAACCTATCTTTATTTTAGTTATTATATAAGCTCTAGGCTAAGCTATTATACTACTAGTTTACTTATAATACTATAGTAATTATAACTATAGTTAATTTAAATATTAAGGTATAAGTATATATTAAAGAGTATAGGAACTAGGGATAGTAGTTAATTTATAAAATATTTTATATCCTTTTTAGTCCTTATATACTAACTATACTTATTTATAACTATAGCTACTAGCTAGCCTTTGTACCCCTATATAAGGCTTTACTTAGAGGCTACTTATTTTTATAGTATTAATATTAATTTCCTTATTAATACTTTCCTTATTTACCTATATATATTAATATTAACCTTTAGTTAATAAGGTAGGAGAAGGGTATATTCCTAGATATAGTAGTCCTTAGAGCTATAATATAAGTAATATCCTTCCTAGTAGTATTTAGCTATCTCTACCTCTAATATCTATCTAGCCCTTTATAGATTAGTATTCTTTTTCTAATCTTTATCCTTTTATCTAACTTATTCTTTTTCCTAGCTAGGTTACTATAGCTTAAACCCCTATTATTAGTATATCTCCTTATTATTAATTTACTAGGGTGCTAGATAGGCTAGCTAGGGTTTATATTAGTTCTAATACTTATTCTCTAAGGTAAGGGACTTAATATTAACTATAATACTATAGTATTAGGTAATAGTAATATAGTATTTTATTTAATTAACTCCTTTACTAATAGAAATTTCTCTTATTTATTTATTAAGTGCTTATTATAGCTTAGCTACCTTAATAGTATTTACCTAATAGGCCTCTCTAGCTAGGGAGAGTTTTTACTTAAAATAAATAAAGAATATAGTAAATATCTCCTTAGATACTGTGTGCCATAAGATGCGCGCCCAGAAACACGCGATCACAATGACAAGCACTAGGGATCATTAAGATAGATAACATAACAAGGGATAATAATATTAGTTATCTAAGCAAGGGGACTATTTAATCTATAAAGAGACTGCCTATAGCTAGATTCTTTTATAGTATTCACGCACTATAAGATTCTTAATTTAACCCTTAAGTTTTACTAAGTTTTATTAAGAAGATACCTAAGCTTATAATAAGATAAACTAAGATTATTTCCCTTATTTAATTAAGATAGCACTTCTAATCTAATAGACTATTTAATCTAGAGTATCTCTATATAATAAGATATCTCTAGCTATTATTATAATTAATATTATTAAGTTAATTAACCCCTCCTATTATATATAAGCTATAGAGCTACTTATAACCATAGGCTAGCATTATGTCTTTTAGGGTATTGTTTTCTACTTAATAAAACTAGTGGAGAAATAGGGAATTAAACCCTAGACCTTCCGCTTTCTATTTAATCTACTATAGACTAAGATTAATTAGAAGCGCACTTTTAGCTATAATTCTTAGCTAATACTAAACTAATTTACATAAAGACCCCCTTATTTTATTTTCCTACACTATAATATAAATTAAAAACCTAAACCTAGACCCTAGAGAAGCTAAGGCACTAGTTAGAGGCTAGCTAATCTAGAGGAACTAAGCTAGAATAAGGAAATAAAATTATATTATAAGGAGACATTAGAAATAAGGCTATCTAGCTTAGGAGAATACCTTATAAACACTAGCTAAGCTATTATGCCTTTACTAAGACTCTCTAAACATAAGGATTTAAAATAAAAACCACTATTTAGTGTTATAAACTATTTAATCTTAGGACCTATAGCTAATTTTATAATAATTTAGCTATATATTAGGATCTTATAAATAATCATAAGGAGCTATATAATTATATTAGTAGTCCTTACTTATAGGTTATTTATAACTATAGATATTACCTTATAGAAAACTCTTTTTATAAAATTCTCTCTAGAATTAAAGCTTTTAATTAAATAGTTACTCTCTTATAAGATTAATTAAAAGTGCTATTATCTAACTCTATAACTAATTATTTTACCTTATCTTATTCTTACTAATTAAGTAAAGTAGGGTTTACTAAGTAGCTAAGCTATCTAAAAGAATTATAGGATTTACTATTACTAAGTACCCTAATTATAAGCGAGGAACTATCTAATCCTAAAATAGTTTTAATGCTAACTTATACCTACCCTAATAGGCTATTAGGAAAGACCCTAATATTAAAGGAAAGCCTCTAGACCCTTAAAGGGCTTAACGCAAAGACCTTTATAAAAATCCTTAGGGAAATAATAGCTTACTAATTATCCCTTATTATAATATAAAATAGGTATAATATTTAGTAGTTTATAGGGGAAAATATTACTAATTTTATTAAGGACTTTAAAGCTAAGATAAAAGCAATATATATTCCTAAGAAGGATTAGTGTAAGATACTTAAGCGTAATATTAACCCCTAGATTTAATAAGTGGTTAAGATATTAATAGTGTTACGCACTTAGGTAGAATTAAAGGAGGAAATACTTTTTAGTTTAATACTATAAGTTAGGACTAAATAGAAAGCGCTAGAGGATAACTTAAGGACCTTAATTTAATATAACTAAAGTCTATTAAAGAAACTCACTACTAGTTATAGAAGTATTAAGCTTTAATATCTAATATAAACCTAATAGAATAGTAAATAATAATAACTTAGTTAAATTATATCTATAAGGCCCTCCTAACTATTTAATCTTAAGCTTTATAGATTAAAAGGGTATATATATAAGGAAGTTCTAGTTATATAGTATAAAACCCTTTAGGTAGCACTTAATATATATATTTAAATGTAACTAGAGCTTAAGAATAGGGACCCTAAGATCTCTAACTTAAGAGGGTATTATATAGATAATACTAAACCTAATCTAAGAAGCTAGAGATTACTTAATTAAGCTATACTTAGTGTTTACTAGGCTAACTAGAGGAACTACTTAGTAGTAGCTAAGTCTTCTAAATAAAAGGGAGAACTAATACTTCTTATAATAAAATAAAGAAAAATAGAACTCCTAGACTAGTAAAATACTAAGATTAAATAGATAACTTAATAAAATAATTAGCTAAGTTAAAAATTATAGTTATAGCTTAGGTAGGTAAGGAGATTAATATTATAAAGTAGCTTAAGCAAAAGTATAGTATTAACCTATAATAATGTAATTACTAGCTAAATAATATTAGGTTATTTAATTAGGATAATAAGCGTATCTTTAATATTAATATAATAGCTAGAAGGGCTAATAGACAAACTAATGTTATTATTATAATGCTAACTCTTATATAGCTATAAAGTGTAACACACTAGGATTTAATAAAATATTAAAATTTACTACCTATAACCTAGCTATCTGTATTTTAGTAATTAGAGATAATATAAGGTATTAGATAATACTACCTATCTTACTTTTAAAATTCCTTAGTATTAGTAGCTACGCATAAAGGCTAGCTATGTTTTAGGTTAAATACTTCCTAGATAGTAGAATTACCTATATAATACCTTAGATTAAGGAATATAGACCCTATAGAGGAAAGGATTAGAATATAATACTAGAGGAGTAGGATATCTTTAATTAAATAGAAAGCTCCTTTAATCCTACTAAATACTACCTAGAAAGGGGAAACTAGGTAACCTTAATCTTAAAGAATCTATTAGGAGTAGTCTTAACTATTAAATTTAAGAAATTAAGCGTAGAGGATAAAGAGATAGATATTTATATTATAAAGGTTATAGCCCTTAGGAAAGGGTAATAAAATAAGCGTGCGTTAAGGAAATTATAGAAGATAATAAATAGGACTATTAGGTTTAAGAGTAGCTTAAAAAGGTAAAGATACCTTAGTAAAGGGAAAGAAAGACCTATTAGGTAAGGTAGGCTAGAGGATTCTAGACTAGCTATATAATAAGGTCTTCTAGAAGAAGCTTAGGGTGCCCTTTAGGGATATCTATTATATTATACTAATGCTAGTAAAGGTAGTTAGTAATAAATGCCTTCTATAAGCAAAGGGTATAGAGGATATCTATTATTATAATAGGGATATACTAGGGCCTATACCTCCTTTAAAGATATTTAGAGTAAAGATAAGCTTAAGACTAATTAATCCTAAGAACTAGATTAATTTAATTATCTAAATAATAAAGGAAGCCCTTTAAGAGGATAAAAGGAATAAGGTAGAGGCTAAGAAGAAACCACTAAAGATAGCCTTAGCTCCGCTACTAGAGATTAACACTACCTTATAGAAATAGATCTAGGAATAACTAGAGGCTTAAGCTTAATAAGAAAAGCTTTAATAAGTTTAGAGTAAGCTATCTAGAGTAAACTTTATACTTAATATAATTATAGAACTATAGGCTATAGTTAATTAATTATAGGATTTACTATACTTATAGGTCTATCTAGATAACCCTAAAGGGAGCTTCTCCTAGGACTTATTAATATAGGTTCTTAAGGGAATGTAATTACTAAGAGCACTGCTAAGCACTTAGGCCTTAGAATTTATCCTATAGATATAATAAATACTATATTATTTTTATTACATAGGATTAAGATAATTAGGGAGGTCTAAATAAAGCTCTATCTAGGGAATGTCTAGATACCCACTAACTTCTATATTAGCCTAGATTTAGTTAATATAAGCTTAATTCTAGGATACTATTCTTTAGACTATTATAGATATAGTTTAATTACTTAAGAAGCAGCGAGCTCTTTGCTTAGTGTTACTTTAGGGATATAGTTATTATCTTAAGAGTTACAGGAGCATTTAGTAGTAATACGCTAGTAAGTAATAAGCCTAGTAGCCTATAATTAATATTATTATATTTAGCTATCCTATAGTTAAGGAAGAGGAGGATTAAATAGTTTACAAAGGATTAGAAGCAAAACTAGATAAGGATAAGTAACTAATCCCTATTATAACTAGGGAGGAATAGATATCCTTTAGGAAGTGGTTTAGGATATAATAATAAACTACTTCTAATAACTTAAAGCGGTTATAAAGGATTTCTAACCCTATAGTAACTAAAACTACCTAATCTTATAATAAATATAATATATAAATGCAAAGCTAATAATATTTATTTATATAATAATATACCTTCTAATAGGTTAACCCTAGAAGGAGACCTAAAATAGAAAATAAAGAAATAAGAAGAAGTAAAGTTATGTTTAGATACATCTAGAAAGTATAGTAAGTATATTACTAGATAGTTTAGTGAAAACCCCTAAGGTTTTAGAATAACCTAGGAATAATTAGATTAGATAGTTAAAGGGGTATAAGAATATTTAATATAAGAAGAAGTTAATATTTTTAAAGAAATCCTTTATAACTAAGAAGTAGCACTAGTATAGGACTTATTAGAATGTGGAAAAGTTAACCCACTAGTTACACTACTATAGGTTATAAAGGTTATTAAGTATAAGGTATAGCAAGCTAGTTCTATCCTAATACCTCTTAGGTTATAAGGAAGACTAGTTAATCTATTAAAGAAGAAGCTAAAATACAGATACCTAGAGGAAAGCTATAGCTCCTATAGGAATCTATATTTCCTTATTATAAAGAAGGATAGAGGGATTTGCCTAATCCTATTAGCTACTAAATACAATAAAGTAATAATATATAACGCGTTAATTCCTAAGGAGCGGAGGTATTTAGTAAGAGCTTTATAATATATAAAATTTTATCTATTATTAATCTACTATTAGGATATAACTAAGTGGAACTAGCGGAAAGGAGTAGGGATATAACTATAATCTCTACTGTAATTAGGCTTTTATAACTTTACTGCTTACTATAAGGAGCTACTAATTTAGTAGCTTAATTTATTAGAATTATTAGGCAAATCCTATTTAACTTAATCCCTAAAATTTACACGCCTTTCCTAGATAATATCGCGGTTAAAGGTCTAACTATAATATATAATAAGGAGGAAATTATGCCTAGAGTGCGTAGATATATGCTAGAGTATTTAATTAATATTAACAAAGTTCTAGTTAATATTAAACTCTCTAGCTACATAGCCTTAGTATCTAAATTAAAGTTCTACTAGAAGTTAGCGGAAATTATAGGGTTTATATATAGAATAAATAGATAGAAACTAACTAAGGTAAAGATAATAAAGATCCTAGAATAGACAGTTTACTAGGACCTATCTAAGGTATACTCTTTTATTAGACTAATAGGAGTTTACTATATCTAGGTAAAACACTATATATAAAAGGCAAAACCACTAGTAATTTTACTTAGGAAGATAATAGAATAGGTATAGGGGCTAGAATAGTAAGAAGCTATAGATATCTTAAAAAGGTAATAACTATAGCCCTAATTCTTATTTTACTTAATCTAAGACTAGGTTTTAGGAAATAATCCTTATAGTTAACATAAACCTACTTAGATAGGGGGCTACACTACTATAAATAGTTAATAGTAAACACTACCCTATTTAATATAAAAGTAGCACCTAGACTATTACTAAAGCTAAGTATAATGTAACTAAGCAAGAATGCTAGGTAGTTATCTATGCGTTATAAAGGCTATGAATTTATCTCTATAGAGTCCCTTTTACACTAGAGATAGATTTGTAAGTCCTTATATACTAGCTTAATAGCGCTGTTAATAATATGCCTAGAGCCCTTATTATATAGTGGATTAGCTATATACTACTCTTTAACTTTTCTATATAATATATTCCTAGTAAGAAGAACTAAATTGCGGATACTTTATCTAGAAAGGGCCCTAGACTGTCTAATTAATTAGATTAGGAGGTTAAGGGGATATTAAAGACTTTATTAATTTATACCTAAATAGTGTTAAGATTAAAGAAGATAGTAAGAAAGATTACTTAGCTAAGATACACTAAGTAATTAATTTCTTATTAACCCTCTAGAGACTAATTAATCTTAGCGTAGGAGACTATAGGAAGCTATAAAATAAGGCTAAAAAGTTCTTTCTAGAAAATAAATACCTTTAGAAAAGACTAATAGGAATTATAAAGGGACTAGTGTTAGTTATTAATATACCTAAGTAATAATACATAATAGTTAAAGTAATTTATAAGGAGCTTAGTTATAAAGGCATTAAGGTGGTTTTCTAAGCGATAAAGTAGTAATATTAGTAGAAGGGGCTCTAGAATATAACTTAGAGATACTAACTTACTGCGAGATATATTAGAAGTTCGCGCCCTAGTAACCTTAGGAACTATTAGTACTAGTTACACTAGGGAACCTAATAAGTAAGATTTATATTAACACTTAGCACCTTCTAATTAATTATAGATATAAGTATCTCTTAGAAGTAAGATATAATCTAATAGGTTAGGTGGAGGCTACGCTAGTTAGAAACGTAACTATAGTAGTAATTAGGAAGTTTCTCTTATCTCTAATTAGTAGGTTTAGTCTTTTCTAATTTATAGTTTATAATAAAGAACCTAAAATACAAGGAAATCTTAAAGAAGCACTTATAGATATTAGAATTATAGGCATCTAAACGTCTAGGTATAACCTAAAAGCGAACTCCCTATTAAAGCTAAACACTAGTCTCTTACGTCTACCTTAGTAAAATTAGAAGGGTTAAATAGTTAATAGGTAAAGTACCTTAATAAAGCCCTTCTTATAGACTACACTACTATTTGCAAATTACATAGGAAGTCTGCCTTTACTTAATCTATAGATAGAAGCTAATCTTACTACTAGAAGTTAAATTCCTAACTTAGAGACTAATTAACTAGGATACGGTTACTACTAGCTAGGACCTATTTAAAGCTTAAGTGTAAATACTTAAAAGAAAGGCAGAGGATATTAGGAAAGCAAAGAAAAAGGTGTTTAACTTTAGGAAATAACTTACTAAATAAACTAATAAGAATTAGGCTACCTCTTTAAGGAAAGATTAATTAAAACTAGGAGACCTTATACTAGTATATAATATTAGAAGAAACGTTAATATATCTATAACAAAGAAGCTTATAATAAGATAGAATAGGCCTTTCTAAATTTATAAGTAAGCGCTAATCTCTAGGGCCTACTATCTATAGATAATAGATAGGGTTTACCTTATAAAGATAATCTTAGGGGACTATATTAAGAAGTTTATCCTAGATTTAGAAGGTTAGTGGACTTTAACTATAGATAAATAGCTACACGCTCTATAACAAAGCTAAGTAAGAGAAGAAGTTAGTAATTATAACTAAGAAGTCTTAATAATTATGCTAGCAGTAGCTTAGTATAATATATTAGATTAAATAGTTAATAATAAAGGAGTGAACTTAGGCCTTAAGGAAGAGGTTAAACTTCTACCTTAAAGAAGTCTATACTAAGGGATTAAGGTGTAACTACCCTCTTAATAGCTAAGTAGAAACAGGAGTATAAGGTATACTCTTAGACGCACTAATATGTGCACAAATTAAAGAACATTCCCTTTATTCTCTTTTTATTTTTTTCTCTCTTTCTCTCTTCACCTACTAAAGATTAAGTGATTAAGGCATAAATCTAATCTTACATTACAAACCTATTTCATTTCCTTTTCTACTCTTATTATTATTATAAATTTTCCTTTTGCCTTTTTCACTTTAATACTTCCCTCTACTTTAGGGAGTCCTATTATATAAGATTAATTAGATTAGACTTAAGTGTACTAGATTAAATAATACCCTCTCTTTTAGTATAAGGCATTAGTTACTAACTATACTTATAAGGCACTTTAGTTATTAGTGTGCACGCTTAGTTAGGGATAACTAGTGCATACCTAGGAGGTGTTATATGCTATAAGATACACACCTAGAAACACGTAATTATAATAATAAGCACTAGGGATTATTAAGATAGATAATATAATAAGGGATAATAATATTAGTTATCTAAGTAAGGGGACTATTTAATCTATAAAGAGACTACCTATAGCTAGATTCTTTTTGTAGTATTTATATACTATAAGATTCTTAATTTAACCCTTAAGTTTTACTAAGTTTTATTAAGAAAATACCTAAGCTTATAATAAGATAAACTAAGATTATTTCCTTATTTAATTAAGATAGCACTTCTAATTTAATAGACTATTTAATCTAGAGTATCTCTATATAATAAGATATCTCTAGCTATTATTATAATTAATATCGTGAAGTTAATTAACCCCTCCTGTTGTGTGTAGGCTATAGAGCTACTTGCGACCGTGGGCTAGCATCGTGTCTTTTGGGGTGTTGTTTTCCGCTTGACAAAATACTTATTCTATCTAGTTAAGTTCTATAAGGGTTATTTCTTATCTATAGGGATTTATATATAGGGTCTCTAGGTAGTAAAGGAAGGTATTTAGGTTATAGCTACTTAATTCTCCTATTTTAAAGAATATAGTAATATAGGCCTAGACCCTAGGTACTAGGTTTTAGTAAATAAATATCTATTAGTTTTTATCATTTCTAATAAAGTCTTTATTTATATTTAACTTATATTATATTAAGAACCTCTAAGTAGTTAATATATTTTTATTACTATTATATAGATTATCTATTAGGATTAGTTTTTACTATATTAGGATTATATTAAGGACTATTAGTTATATAGGAGTATCTAGTGTAGTAGTAGCTTAAGGCATAGACTTTAGATTTATATATATACCTTATTATAGAGAGTTAATTACTCTAGCCTACTATTCTAATATTAGTTAAAGTATTTTAAATTAGGTATTATAAGCCCCTAGTAGTAGTATAGTATTTAATAGGGAAGTTAGGGTTCCTAGCTAGGTAGGTTCTATAGTTAAAGAGAGTCTATTATATAGTTTATTATTTTTAGTAGTTTTCTTTTTAGAACTAAAGGAAGCTTCTTAAATATAATAGACTAGCCCCTAGGTAATTACTATTAGGTATTAATCTAATATTAAGAAGCTTAAGGAGAGAAGGAGAGAAGTTAAGAAACCTATTTATACTATACTCTCCTTATACTCCTTAGCTATCCTATCTATCCTCTCCCTATCCCTTACTATCTTCCCTAATAGCCTTATCTCTAGTCCTTCTATTCCCCTTCCTTATTCCTTCTATCCCCCTTTCTTATTTCTTTTATTCCTTATCTCTAGACCTTCTATCCCCTTATCGCTTCCTATTAGCCCCCTAATGCCTACGTTTTAGCTAATGCTTAGGCAAAGCCTAAGCCCTTACAATTAGTTATATTAATACTACTACTATATTAAAGGGAAAAGTAAAGGCAAATAAGCTAGATTTACTTAAGGACTAACTAATAGAGTTACTAAATTAACCACTAAACCTAAGACTACCTTAGGTAAACTATTATAGTAATAAATTAAGGAAATTCTTAACTTAGATAAACCTCTTTAGAATAGGAATAATCTTAGTCTAAGTATATATTAACTACTCTAAGAAATATTTTCTAAGGAGTTCTAAAGATAGCTTCCTATATTATAACTATACCTAGAGAAAACTATAGTAAATCCCTAGGAACTTACTATTATAACCTAACTAAGGGAGGTAGTAATAGGTAATACTATCTTAAACCTATAACCCTATTAAAGATCAGCCCTAGAGAATATTAAAGCTACTAAGGAATATAAAGTTTTACTATTTAACCTAGGAAAATATCTAAGTAAAACTATAGTATTTATTAGCATTCTATAGCTTCTCTAGATAGCCCTAATTATCTATTAATAACTAAGTTACTTAATATAATATTAATAAAAGATAAAGAGTAATAAAGTTAAATCTATTATCTCTTACCTTATAGAGTAATATAAAGAAGTAGTGTATTCTAATATGCTTATTTATAAGTCTTTAGGGATAATAAACGCTATAATTATATAGAATAATATGACTTAACTAGATAGTAAAGTACTAACTACCTTAGGATATATTATAAACTATATTAAAGGTATATAATATAACTTAGCTTTACTTAATAGTGGTTTAAGTGTAGAACTAGTAAATATAAACTATCTAAAGAGATATAGACTCCTATTAGTTTAACTTTATAAAAGAAGGTTTATTAAGATAATAAAGAATATAAGTTAACTAATTACCTATTATACCTATCTTTAAATTATAGTAGGTGGAATTTTAGTATTAGTAAAATGCTATATTATACTAGCTTAATAAGATTAGGATATCTTACTAGGAAAGGTTTAGTTATAATAGGTAAATACTATTAAATATTATAGATAGGAGAAAATTATAATTACTAGCACTAAGGGTAAAATATAAACTCTTCCTATATATCTATACCTAGATCTATTCTAGAGGTCTAATTTACGCTCTTAGCTACTATAAAGGATAAATCTAGATAAGATTATAGAGTTTATAGAAGATAATTAGGAAATCCTAGAGAAGGTTAAAGAAATCCTAAGAGGGTTAAATAGTAAGATATTTAATAAAGCTAGGAACTAAAAGTTAGAAAACTAAGTATTATAGATAATAATACTAGTGGTTATTTATATATTCTTAATTTACTACTACTAGATAAGATTAGAATAATAAGCTTTAAGGAAATACTAATAGAGAATACTTAGGAATTCAATAAGGATAAAAAGTACACTAGGAGAATAAGGAAACTAAGGAAGTATTAATAGGAAGAATAATATTATTATAAATAATATTATTATAAAGATATATAGTTTATATAGCTCTAGCCTAGGTAATATAGTGAAAATAACTAGTAAATCAGTTCTTATTTATAAACCTAAATTAGAGTTTACTACTATAATTATCTAGAAACCACTATAGAATATTACTATAAATAGAATAATTATTAAGTTAAGCCCTAAAACAGAAATTAAATTATTTACCTCTTATTACACTAGCGCTAATTAACTAAAACCTATACTAATATATTAGATAATTACATAGAGTTAGATTAACTACTATAAGGTATTATAGGAAGGAAAGTAGTAACAAGTATAAACTATAACTATACTAAATAAGGCCTAGTAATAACACTAACTAATAAAGATTACCTTAATGAATTAGGATTATCTTAGAAAGGTATAATAAAAGATAGTTTTAAAGATCTAGATAAGAATAGAATAAATAAGGGAGAATATAAAGAACTTATAGGACTAGATCTAGCTAAAGGTTAGGATTAAGATAGGTATAATAAACTTAATTTATTTAAGATCCTAAGTAGTATGCTTAGTGCTATAAAATATTAGGAGAAACCTATAATAAACGCTACTAGATATAGTAAGGTCCTAATTTATATAGGAAAGTTAAAAATTAAGGGTACCCCTTATAAAGTAAGAATTACTACCTAAATAATAAAAATTAGGTCTTAGGTTAAGAAGTAAAGGATAGGACATATAATATACTATAGGTATTAGACTTAGGTATATTAAATAAGTAAGAACTAGAGGTAAATATACTAGGATATAGTAGTAATCTAATTTATATAGGGAAATTAGAATTTAAGGCCTCCCTAGGAAGTTAAAAGTTACTATATAAATACCTAGATTAAGAAATGAGCTAATAAAACTAGGGATAGTGAGAACTACTATGTGAACTTAGTAATGTAGTTAAATTATATAGGTTATACGCTAGTCTATAATGTAAATAGAGAGGTAGCTATATAGAATAGTGTAAGACTAGCTAATTTAAAGATTTATATAGGAAACCTAGAAATCTAAGGCTACCCTTAAGATTCTGAAATTTATATATAAATTAGCTATTATTAAACTTACTACCTAAAACTATTATTTCTTAGTTTAATTAATCCTATATTAAGCTTAGAGACTATATAAGAACTATAGAATAATAGATAATAATTATAAGGTTATGCTATACCTTTAAGGATTACTTTATTTAGAAACTTAAGGATATTTATATAACTAACCTTCTTTAATATTATATTAATTTAATTCTAGGCGTGTAACCTAGGAGAAGGAAGTAGTTTTAATACTAAGGAATATATTATAAGTTTTTAAAGAAGGTATTTCTTACTATAGAAAAGGTAGGTATTATATATTAAGGTAAATTAGAATAGGTAACTCTAATAATATTTACACTAAAGCTAGGGAAAGAATTTTATATAGTTTATAACTACTAAAATATAAATAGTTAGACTATTAAAATAGGTTATCCTTACTATAATATAGAGGCTAATTTAGATTTAATTTATTATAGAAGGTTAATAATTTTCTTATAAGTAAATGCTTTAAATAGATTTTAGGTAATTAGGGTTTTCCTACCTAATAAACATAAGATAGCCTTTTTAGGACCTTATAGTATGTATTATTATTATAATATAGCCTAAGGTTTAATAGGATTACTGGTAACTTACACTAGGTTTAGAGACTTAACCTTTAGCTATTTATTCTTTAAAGATAAAACTAAAAGTAACTCTATATTAGGGTATATAGAAGATATCTAGATATTATTTTCTATCTATATAGATAATTATTACTTAGATTCTAAAACATAGGAGAATTACTTTAACTTCTTATAGATATAATACTTCCTAAGAATTACCTAGGTACTAATTAGGCTAAGTAAGCGTAAGATAACCCTTTTTTATTAAAGGTTAACTATATTAGATATTCTCTAGAAGATAAAAAGATTAGACTAGCATAGAAATATTATAAAAGATTTACTAATCTAGTACAATATTTTAAATAGTAACCTTTAAAAACCTAGAATAAAATCTTAGTACTAATATACCTAATGCCCTTTCTAAGGAAATTTATCCCTAGAAGATTAGACCTAGTGTTAATAATTAAGAAGGTTTTTCTAAGATATTTAGAAGACTATAAAATTAGGAAAACCATTAGTCTAGAGAGTGGAAATTCTAAAGGAGAACCCTAAATAAAAACTAGAAGCTTAATATACTTTACTATAGATTTATTAAAGTATTTAGGTAAATACTACTTTTAGAGCCTAGCTAGGGATATAGTTTTATTTAGTAATAGACACTTTAGATATAGGGGCTAAAGGAGTTTTATTTTAACTAGAAGACACTAAACCTAGTATAAGCATAATAGACTTAAATTTTTAAAGGTATAGATTATTATATAAATATTATATAGATTAGGAGACGCTAAAAGATAATACACTATGC
Source organism: Epichloe brachyelytri (assembly GCA_023650705.1). Lineage (NCBI taxonomy): Eukaryota > Fungi > Ascomycota > Sordariomycetes > Hypocreales > Clavicipitaceae > Epichloe > Epichloe brachyelytri. The sequence goes on from CP097976.1 coordinate 6,224,524, forward strand.
CTAGGAAAGAGATATTAGCTATTATTAAGGGACTAAAAGAGATATAATAGTTAGTAAATAGTTTGCCTTATCCCTTAAAGGTATATATAAATTATAAGGGAATTATTAATTCTATAGCAAACCTCTCTAAGGTTTATAGGAAAGTTACTTAATAGGTAAATATCCTATAAGAGTTAAATATAGAATATATACACTATCCTAATATAATAAAGATTATAAAGATTACTAATAGGATATTATAACTACTAGAGGATCTTAGGTCTAACCTATATAAGGTAAAGAAGAGAATAGGTATTAATATAACACTAGCTATAAAAGATTAACTAGTAATGTTTTTAATAAGAAGTAAGATAATTATACTAAAAGGCGAAAAATTAGATAATAAAACTTTAGAGATAATAAGAACTAAGCTTTAGGAATAATTAAACTCTAAGTAGTATAGGAGATTTTAACTTCTATTATTTATAGTTACTATATAATCCTAACTAAATAATATAAACTAATTCAATATTAAGCCCTAAAATATTAAATCTTAGACTAGAAGCTTTACTACCTAGAACTTAATAAATCACTAGCTAAATATATAATCTTAGAAGAGATTCTAATAAAACTCTAATAAGCTTATAATATAGTAAGGCATTTTAGGCTAACTATTATAATATAAAAGCTTTATAGTTTGTCAAGCGGAAAACAACACCCCAAAAGACACGATGCTAGCCCACGGTTGAGGTAGCTCTGTAGCCTACACATAACAGGAGGGGTTAATTAACTTAACGATATTAATCACAACAACGGCTAGAGATCTCTTATTATGCAGAGATACTCTAGATTAAATAGTCTATTAGATTAGAAGTACTATCTTAATTAAATAAGGGAAATAATCTTAGTTTATCTTATTATAAGCTTAGGTATTTTCTTAATAAAACTTAGTAAAACTTAAGGGTTAAATTAAGAATTTTATAGTATATAAATACTATAAAAAGAATCTAGCTATAGGTAGTCTCTTTATAGATTAAATAGTCCCCTTACTTAGATAACTAATATTATTATCTCTTATTATATTATCTATCTTAATAATCCCTAGTGCTTATTATTATAATTACATGTTTCTAGGCGCGTATCTTATAGTATATAATACCTCCCTAGGTATACACTAGTTATCCCTAACTAAGCATGCACACTAATAACTAAAGTGCCCTATAAGTGTAGTTAGTAACTAATGCCTTATACTAAAAAGAGGGGTATTATTTAATCTAGTACACTTAAGTCTAATCTAATTAATCTTATATAATAGGACTCCCTAAAGTAAAGGGAAGTATTAAAGTAAAAAAGGCAAAAGGAAAATTTATAATAATAATAAGAGCAGTAAAGGAAAGGAAAGGGAGAGCTAAATAGGAAAAAAAGATAATAGAGAGAAAGGGAAAAAAATATATATATAATACCTCCTAGCTAAAGACCTAAGTTTTTATCTCCTAAGAGAGCTTTGGCGTTTTTAGTGTTTAAGGATGTGTAGTAGGTAATGTTAGCAAGGGAGTGTGGACTATAGGTCGCTTAGCTTCTCGCTAAGTTGCTCTCTTTCTTGGTTCTCACGCTAATTAATTAATCCTTAAGCGTGCTTCTCTTCTCGCTAGTAAGCTTTAATAATCTCAGCTTACGTTCTACTTCTAATCCTTTATAAACCATTTAATCCTCCTCTTCCTTAACTATAGGATAGCTAAACATAATAACATTAATTGTAGGCTACTAGGCTAGTTGCTTACTAGCATATTACCACTAAATACTCCCTGTAACTCTTAAGACAATAACCACATCCCTAAAGCAACACTAAGTAAAGAGCTTACTACTTCTTAAGTAATTAAACTATATCTATAATAGTCTAAAGAATAGTATCCCTAGAATTAAGCTTATATTAACTAAATCTAGGCTAATATAGAAGTTAGTAGGTATCTAAACATTCCCTAGATAGAGCTTTATTTAGACCTCCCTAATTATCTTAATCCTATATAATAAAAATAATATAGTATTTATTATATCTATAGGATAGATTCTAAGGCCTAAGCGCCTAGTAGTGCTCTTAGTAATTATATTCCCTTAAGAACCTATATTAATAAGTCCTAGGAGAAGCTCCCTTTAGGGTTATCTAGATAGACCTATAAGTATAGTAAATCCTATAATTAATTAACTATAGCCTATAGTTCTATAATTATATTAAGTATAAAGTTTACTCTAGATAGCTTACTCTAAACTTATTAAGGCTTTTCTTATTAAGCTTAAGCCTCTAGTTATTCCTAGATCTATTCCTATAAGGTAGCGTTAATCTCTAGTAGTAGAGCTAAGGCTATCTTTAGCGGTTTCTTCTTAGCCTTTACCTTATTCCTTTTATTCTCTTAAAGGGCCTCCTTTATTATTTAGATAATTAAATTAATCTAGTTCTTAGGATTAATTAGTCTTAAGCTTATCTTTACTCTAAATATCTTTAAAGGAGATATAGGCCCTAGTATATCCCTATTATAATAATAGATATCCTTTATACCCTTTACTTATAGAAGGTATTTATTACTAACTACCTTTACTAGCGTTAGTATAATATAATAGATATCCCTAAAGGGCACCCTAAGCTTCTTCTAGAAGACCTTATTATATAGCTAGTCTAGAATCCTCTAGCCTACCTTACCTAATAAGTCTTTCTTTCCTTTTACTAAGGTATCTTTACCTTTTTAAGCTACTCTTAAACCTAATAGTCCTATTTATTATCTTCTATAATTTCCTTAATATATACTTATTTTATTACCCTTTCCCTAAGGGCTATAACCTTTATAATATAGGTATTTACCTCTTTATCCTTTACACTTAATTTCTTAAATTTAATAGCTAAGACTACTCCTAATAGATTCTTTAAGATTAAGGTTACCTAGTTTCCCTTTCTAGGTAGTATTTAGTAGGATTAAAGGAGCTTTCTATTTAATTAAAGATATCCTACTCCTCTAGTGTTATATTCTAATCCTTTTCTCTATAGGGTTTATATTCCTTAATCTAAGGTATTATATAGGTAATTCTACTATTTAGGAAGTATTTAACCTAAAACATAGCTAGCCTTTATATATAGCTACTAATACTAAGGAATTTTAAAAGTAAGATAGGTAGTATTATCTAATACCTTATATTATCTCTAATTACTAAAATATAGATAGCTAGGTTATAGGTAGTAAATTTTAATATTTTATTAAATCCTAGTGTATTACACTTTATAGCTATATAAGAGTTAGTATTATAATAATAATATTAGTTTAACTATTAGCCCCTTCTAGCTATTATATTAATATTAAAGATATGCTTATTATCCTAATTAAATAACCTAATATTATTTAGCTTGTAATTACGTTATTATAGGTTAATACTATACTTTTGCTTAAGCTACTTTATAATATTAATCTCCTTACCTACCTAAGCTATAACTATAATTTTTAACTTAGCTAATTATTTTATTAAGTTATCTATTTAATCTTAGTATTTTACTAGTTTAGGAGTTCTATTTTTCTTTATTTTATTATAAGAAGTATTAGTTCCCTTTTTATTTAGAAAACTTAGCTACTACTAAGTAGTTCCTCTAGTTAGCCTAGTAAACATTAAGCATAGCTTAATTAAGTAGTCTTTAGCTTCTTAGATTAGGTTTAGTATTATTTATATAATACCCTCTTAAGTTAGAGATCTTAGGGTCCCTATTCTTAAGCTCTAGTTATATTTAAATATGCGTATTAAGTGCTACCTAAAGGGTTTTATACTATATAACTAGAACTTCCTTATATATATACCCTTTTAATCTATAAAGCTTAAGATTAAATAGTTAGGAAAGGCCTTATAAATATAATTTAACTAAGTTATTATTATTTACTATCCTATTAGGTCTGCATTAGATATTAAAGCTTAATACTTCTATAACTAGTAGTAAGTTTCTTTAATAGACTTTAGTTATATTAGATTAAGGTCCTTAAGTTATTCTCTAGTGCTTTCTATTTAGTCCTAACTTATAGTATTAAACTAAAGGAGTATTTCCTCCTTTAATTTTGCCTAAGTATGTAATGCTATTAATATCTTAACTACTTATTAAATCTAGGGTTAACATTACACTTAAGTATCTTACGCTAATCCTTCTTAGGAATATATATTACTTTTATCTTAGCCTTAAAGTCCTTAATAAAATTAGTAATATTTTCCCTATAAACTACTAAATATTATACCTATTCTATATTATAATAAGGGATAATTAGTAAGCTATTATTTCCCTAAGGATCTTCACAAAGGTCTCTATATTAAGCCCTTTAAGGGGTCTAGAGGCTTTCCCTTTAATATTAGGGTCCTTCCCTAATAGCCTATTAGGGCAAGTATAAGTTAGTGTTAAAACTATTTTAGGATTAGATAGTTCCTTGCTTATAATTAGAGTACTTAGTAATAGTAAATCCTATAATTCTTTTAGATAGCTTAGCTACTTAGTAAACCTTACTTTACTTAATTAGTGGGAATAAGATAAGGTAAAATAATTAGTTATAGAGTTAAATAATAGTGCTTTTAATTAATCTTATAAGAGAGTAATTATTTAACTAAAAGCTTTAATTCTAGAGAGAATTTTATAAAAAGAGTTTTCTATAAGGTAATATCTATAGTTATAAATAACCTATAAGCAAGAACTACTAATATAATTATATAGCTCCTTATAATTATCTATAAGATCCTAATATATAGCTAAATTATTATAAAATTAGCTATAGGTCCTAAGATTAAATAGTTTATAACGCTAAATAGCGGTTTTTATTTTAAGTCCTTATATTTAGAGAGTCTTAGTAAGGGCGTAATAGCTTAGCTAGTGTTTATAAGGTATTCTCCTAAGCTAGTTAGCCTTATTTCTAATGCCTCCTTATAATATAATTTCCTTTCCTTAGCCTAGCTTAGTTCTTCTAGATTAGCTAGCCTCTAACTAGTGCCTTAGCTCCTCTAGGGTCTAGGTTTAGGTTTTTAATTTATATTATAGTATAAGGAAAAATAAAATAAAGGGGTCTTTATATAAATTAGTTTAGTATTAGCTAAGAATTATAGCTAAAAGTGCGCTTCTAATTAATCTTAGTCTATAGTAGCTTAAATAGAAAGTAAAAGTCCTAGGGGTTTAAGACTATATTTCTTCACTAGTTTTATTAAGTGGAAAACAACACCCTAAAAGACATAATACTAGCCTATAGTTAAGGTAGCTCTATAGCCTATATATAATAGGAGGGTTAATTAACTTAATAATATTAATTATAATAATAGCTAGAGATCTCTTATTATGCAGAGATACTCTAGATTAAATAGTCTATTAGATTAGAAGTGCTATCTTAATTAAATAAGGGAAATAATCTTAGTTTATCTTATTATAAGCTTAGGTATCTTCTTAATAAAACTTAGTAAAACTTAAGAGTTAAATTAAGAATCTTATAGTGCGTAAATACTACAAAAAGAATCTAGCTATAGGCAGTCTCTTTATAGATTAAATAGTCCCTTGCTTAGATAACTAATATCATTATCCCTTATTATGTTATCCATCTTAATAATCCCTAGTGCTTGTCATCGTGATCGCGTGTTTCTAGGCGCGCATCTTATGGCACACAATAGTAGATATTTCTAGCTAGATAGAGCAAAAGATATTAAGTCTTATTATTAATCTTATCTTATTTACTAGTAAATAGGAATAAGGTTACCTAGATTCACTCTAAAAACTATTATAGTATTAGAACTATAGGCATTAGTTATAATAGATTACCTTAGACCTATTACTCCTAAGGCTTAAAATAGAGACTTATATATGCTAATTACTATAGACTATATAATAAGATTTGCCTTAGGTTAGTCCTATAATAAAGCTACTAGGGATTTAGTTACTTAGATATAGGATAAACACTAGAGCTCTATTTTTAGTTAGCTAAGAGAAATTTACTCTAATAATAGATCCTATTTTAAGAACCTAAACTTTAAATTAACTATAGGAAAATATAGCATAATAGTTACTTTTAGACTAGTCTTATATCTAGCTTCTATAGGACTTACTAAGAGAAATATCTATCTAGTAAAATAATAGTTAATAAAGTAAGTAATAGAATAAGATAGGGTATTACTTAATTTATAGAACTAAACTATCCTAGGTATTATAGTTATTTTAAATAATTAGTTTATATTAAGCATAGGGATAACTCTAGTAATATTAATATTAGGATTTAATCCATTTACTAAACATATAGGAGTTAGTAATAATTTAGATAAGATAGACTTATTAAGCTTAGAGAATAATCGAGTTTTAGTTAGAGAAATAAACTTATAGCACTTAGATTTAAGAGAGAAAAGAAAGAAATTAGTTTAAACTTAAAAGGTTAATAAGGAGGAAGACTCTTTAAAATTACTACGCTATTTTAAAGTTAGTAACCTTATATAGGAGAAAATTAATAAGGAGAATAAGCTAAAGGGGAAATTCTATAAGACCTAGGGAAAGCTTTTAACTATAAGGAAGAAGTTATTATTAGTATCTTATAAGATTAAACCTATAGGTAAAGGACTAGGTTAAAAGATTTATATTAATAATCTAAAGATATATATCCCACGCTAGGAAAGATTATAACTACTAAGGCTAAATACATAGGATATAGCTAACTAGGAACTAGAGAATAAGATATAGAATTGTTAAGGGATAGAGAATAATAAGCATAAGGGGAAATAATAGCTTAAGGTGTTTGCTTAGTGAATTACTTATAGTGTAATAGTTAACACTATCTTAAAATAGGCTAGTCTATTAAGGTAAAGAATAGCTTAGGTAATGTTTAATCATAATTATTTGGGGCGAGGCTAGCTAGAACTCTTACCGAATACAACCATCATTATTCCCATCAATTTTAGTACTACTTCAGGGGTTATAAGCAATGCGGAGTTGTGTGTAACAAGCACTAGGTATTGGAAGGACTGCTTATATTAGGGAAATATTGAATGTTGCGCGGAGGATCCGTGTTTTCTAAGAGTTAGGATGGGGCACAAGCACAAGCAGAACAAAGCTCCCGGGGATCCCAAAGAGGGAGGCCTAGGGTCTCTGAATCCAACTACGGAGTATGTACCACAGAAAAGGGGGAAAGAACAAGGACCAGAGGGACAACTAAACGCCGCGCATCCATTAAACCTTGTTTCCAAAGCCTCTTACCTTGCCTATTATGTTAGTCCCTAATAACCTACGCACTTATTACCTGAGCTCACCGAAGGATGTCGAAGACTGGGCATCGCCGTCATGCCTGCAGTTGCAGTCATACCCAGGGGTTGCTTTGCAGATGTGAATGGCCCAAATATTATCTGGCAGCATTGTGTTTTACTGCCATTCGTTCTAGTAGCTCTTGGAAAACACGGATCCTCCCGCGCAATAGTTAATATTGTAAGCGCCCATCTACCATCCTCCTGAGCCTCACCGAAACGCTGATGCAGCAAAGAGCAAGGGCACTGCGCGCTCTCGAGAACTGATCGCCCCGCAGTCAACCCAATATCCTTACTCTCAGTCCTGGCTGTTCACGACAGTGGCTTACGACTCTCGTACAGGGCTCGACCCTTAGCCGTGGGATCTCGAGAGGCTAATCCGTAGACGTCAATGAACTTTCAGCATGGGCCAGGCCAGTACGCGCAGGGGCCCCTCGCCGCAGAACTCGGCGCTTTCCAACCTGGTCTACTTTCGTCCTTGATATTAGTCTATGACATGTTAACGCTGCCGTAATTGAACCAGCACTCAAAGAGTCAAAGCTCTCTGACCACTTCATCACCTAAACCCTGACTGCATCTATGCCGGCAGATCTTCACCGAAAACATCCCAGCAAACAGTGGCTCTCGAGGTGGCCAGATCGTTCCCTCTCCAAAGCCAGTAATAGTTGGACTCCCACCCATCCGTCTCCGGAGGAACTAATACCTTGTTAGGGGTCCACACGGGTTTTGTATGTAGAGCCAATGCTGGGCCGGTCGATCGGCCAACTGCTTCAGTCTCGCCGCCTCTGGGCTGTCGTCGCCTTCAATAATGAATCTGCCGGTATATGCTCTCTCAGCGAATATCTTTGCTCTCGTCTCATCCCCGTTCGCGATTGCGATTTGGAACGTGTCATAATACGCCCTTGGGACACACGCATCCCAGATGCCCTCCTCTTCAAATAACCAAAGTACATTGCGCACGAGATGAAGTCCCAAGTCATAGTTGAACCTGCCCCCATCCCAATAACCAAGCGCGTCGTCAATAACTTGGATCTTGCTTAGCCTGAGACCACTCTCCCCACGCTGGGCTGGCGGTAGAGTAGCAGGCATAGAGCGCACTCGTAGTCGATATAAAACTTCGCCTTTAACAGCCTCTGGCGCTCTGCATAGTCCATGCTACGACCCAGGTATGAGATGGTACTCTCTTGTCCTTCCTCTATATCACAGAGCGCGTGGATAGTGGGGCGTCCGATGTTTGTATTCCATGTATTTTGCGCGTTATGTCGGCAAGAGTGATTGATGCGAGATGCCTCGAGGAAAAGGCCACCCTCGCGGGCTTTAGAGCCGAGGGGTAGAACATTTGTCCTGGCAATATCAATGAATGGGCTGTGTGTGACCCTTCCGTAGGCATTGTGAAGAGAAAGGAATGCCCGTTGATGGTCTCGGTTCAAGCTCTTCAATGCTTTGATGACATGGCCGCTCGCAACTTCGTGGTTCGTATTCGTCACGACAGAGCTTGAACAGGTACTCGGAAAGTATACGCTCATCTCTGGTGATTTCGGAGGCGGCGATAAGGCCTTGGCCCTTACCAGGGGACCGGTCTGATGGCGTATACGGATTACGCGCGGTGGAGATTCCGATGCTGGGGTTTGATTGAGACCAGGTCGCAGAGAGCCGCAGTCCTGCACCAAGTTTGAGAGGCTGTAGATGGGTTCGCCGCGGATTGACGCCTGAGGCCAGTCGCGGTGGGTTCCGGTGACATCGACTTCGTAATTTTCTCTCCTCCTAGGTGTGATCCAAGTCAGCGCAGTTGTTTAAAGCTAGCGCACTTAAGACAGGGCTAGGTATAAGTTAGCTATGGATATAGGTAGAGAGTTTACTTTATACTATCTATAATACCTTTCCTTATTAATATATAAGGGGTAAAGAGATTTTACACTACCCTAGCCCCTTATTTATTAATAAAGGCTTTTTCCTTATAAAGAAGTTAATTATTATAGATTATTATTACAGAATTCCTTATACCTTTATACTCTTTTTATTAAAATATTCTTTTCTTAGTTTTTGTTAGAACACACATAATATTAACTGCGCTTAACAGCCGCAATTATGTGGCTAGCAAAGTGGTTAGCCCAACGCGCGGGCTCTACACGTGACTTATAATGCAGGCCTATAATAGGGCAGGGCTTATAGTTACGTAACTTATATAAGCCCCTTTGCGTTTTATATCTTATAAGAAAACCCTTACTTTTACCCTCTCTTTTCTCTCTTTCCTTTATAGCTTAAAATAAATAATTAATAATAATACTATTCTTAAGGCTTATAATAATAATAATCTAATATTAGGTACCCTATATAACTAACACTAATTAGTAGTTAACTTTATAAATAACCACTCCTAAATATATAAAAAAACTATAGATTAGTAAGGCTAATAATAAAAGAGACTTTCTAGGAAGTAGTATAATCTAGCCCTTTTATTAAAGTATAAGAGTAACCTAATTACTATAAAATCCTTAATTATACTAAGAAAGAAGTTTATCTTAGTTCCTTTTATTAAAGTATAAGAGTAGCTAATAATAGATAAAAGCCTTAACCTTAAAGAAAAGTTTAACTTTAGTAACTAGGCTTATCCTATTATTCTTCTCCTTAGTGTATTTTATTAAATATTTAAAGCTAATTAACTAGACTTATAATCCTTTATAAACCCTTTTCACTTATAGTAAAAGTTTCTTACTACTATTTCTTACTTATAAATTATAATATTTTCTTTATTTTCTTTCTCTTTAAAGTCTATAAGTTATAATAGTTAATAAAAAGAAATAAGTATAAGCCTCTAAGAGTTAAGAAAGCTCTTAATTAGGAGAAAACTTTATAGAAGCTACTAAATAATTTAAAGAAAGTAAGATAAATATTCTTCCTCTCCTATATATTCTATAACCTTTCTATAAGTATATTATAAAAGACTTATTTTATAAAGCTAAGAACTTTAATATTAAAGAGAATAAAATACCTAAGGTACTTATAACTTACCTTCTTATTAAGATTATAAACTATAAAGTAAGAAAGGTAATTAAAAGGACTCTCTTTATAGAATTTACCTAAGATTTCTATAACTAGACCTAAGAAATATTTCTCTAAATACTATTCCTAGTAATAAGGTATCTATAGGATTACCTTATTAATAATAAAGTATATATAATAATTAACTAGACTACTAAAGTAGTAGTTAACCTCTAAGAAATTCTTAATTAATAAGAATTTTACTTCTAGTTATAAGAAGAAGTAAAAATGCCTAGAAGAAATATATAGATTTTTAAAGGAAGCTTTAGGAGAATAATAACTTCCTAAATAACCTCCTTAATAAAGGTAATATTTAAGAGTATTAAATCTTAAGAGTCCCCTAATCTCTTTACTAAGGCTTACTAAGTATTACCCTATTAAGGTAATTATATAACTATAGGTATAATATCTCTTAAGAGAGTATATATTAATATATTAAAGGTCCCCTAGGTATTATATCTTATATCCTAACCCTATTAGTATAACCTTAGTAAGCTATAAATCCCCTTCCCTAGTAAGAGAAAGCCCTATCCCTATTCCTATCCCTATTAGCTATCTAATATAACCCTTAAGACTATTACTAAAGTAAATTATTAATCTTACTAAGATATATATATTAGAATAATAATATAGTGTAAATAACTATAATATCTTTAAGTTAAAGCTTTAAATATTCTAAAGGAAGTATAAGATCTTAGATATTAAATAAGAATAAGTAAGCTATATATTTAAGGTTATACTTAAGGGTAAAGCTTTAAGATACTACTTAGATAAACTCTTATAACCTAAATAACCTTAAGACTTACTAAGCCTTATTACCTAAATAAAGTAAAGATTTAAGACTAAGGATATAAGGTAATAATACTTTTAGAGTAGTATAATACCTCCTTATTAAAGGTAATTAATAAGAACTAGGAAAAGTTAAAGATTAAATACTTTAATAATCTTATTAAAAAGCTTACTATCCTATAGAGAGCTATCCCTAATATTAGTTAAATAAAGTAAGCACTCTAAAACTAAATTATATATACTTATAGTAAAATCCCTAAATATAGAAGCTATATTACTAACCCTCCTAATAGCCTCTAAGAGTTCTATAAGTAAGTAAGAATAATAATATACCTTATTATAAAGAAATCTAGTAATTAGCACTAATTCCTAGTAAAGCTAATACCCCTTAGTAATTCTAGACTAACTAGTAATATAATAGTAAAGGTAAAGAGTTAAGATACCCTTTATTAAGGTTTAAAGGTATAAAGGCTCTCCCTTATATAAAGAAATACTATATTTCAAATAAGGAGGGATACTAGTTAATAAAGCACTCTAAAGAAAACTAAAAGAAAGTATATTAATACTTTAGGAGTTATTACCTTATTAACTCTTTAAACTCTTTATTACTAATATATAATATATTCCTTACTTAGTATAAAGAAAAACCTAAACCTAATAATACCTTAAAAATCCTAGAAGATAATAATATTACCTAATATATAAGGCCTTAGATTTAATAATAATAAAGCAAGTAAAGATAGCTTAATCCCTATAAGCTTCTTTATATAAGGTATAATATTTAATAGCTAGAAAATAGTTAAGATTCCTATAAATTAGGTAATATTATATAGCTTAAGTAAAAAAGCCCTTTAATTAACAGTTATTTAATTAACCCCTATATATTTATACTTAGAGATTATTACTCTTTTAGGACCTTCTAAGGCATTATACTAAACACTAGAGCTACTAAGTACTTAATAGTAAGCTACTTATAATTCCTAGTATTATAATATATAATACTAAAAATTTAACTTAATAAATTAAGGGTAAGTAAAGTAATTATTAGGTTTAGAGAAGGTATACTAGTCATCTTAATTAGATTAGTTTATATACTTACTCCCTTTAGTAATATTACATTCTATATAGTACTTATAAGCACTTCTTTCCTAATATACCTTAGGATATAGGCTAGTTAAAGATTAATTTTATTAATACTAAGAATATCCTATAATAAGGAAGTATTAAGGTCCCCTTATATATAAATAGGGGTATATATAGATATTACTATTATAGAATAAGGTATTAATAGTATAGAACTACCTAACTAAAGTTAAATTATAGTGCTTATATTACTCATTTAGTTATCCTTTAGTTTACTAACTATATAATCTTCTATGAAAATTAAGGTATAAGATTAACATTAAGGCTATTAAGGGGCTAATAAAGGTATACTACTAATATTAGATTATTGGAAATGGAAGGGGAATCTATCTAGGGAATAGGAAGACCTCCCTAGTAGATTCCTTCGCAGCGGCTTCTAGTAACTAGATTACGGTAGATTCTTCAAGAGAGAGAGCATAGATAGTTAAATATAGTTAATTTCTAACTAGACAGACGGTCTAATAAGCAATAAGAGGATATTTTAAGTCCCCTTATAGACTTACTAACTATATTAGAGGAAATAGGTCGCTAGAGGGGTCTTAGGAGCTACTTTTTATTTTCCGCCAAATTTATTTATAGAGTAAAAATAAAAATCAACTCATGACTATATAATCTAGCTGCCCACGTGGCCTAACTAAGCACTTTAATATATAACCCTATAAATAAAATACACTATTAAATCCAGAAAGATTCAAGGATTTAAATACTATATATTAGCCTTTATATAACCACTAGTTCCCTACTTATAGTTAATTTTAGCTTCCTATAGGGTAACCTAGTTAGCTTAGTTATATAAGCCTATAGGTTAGTTATGGGCAACGCAGGTTATAACTAACGCTGTAAGTAACGCCTGTAACTAACGTTATAATAACGTAACTAGGTAACTAGTAGGCCTATAAAATAGTGCTATAAATAGCATTATTTTAACACTCCTCTAGAAAAGTATAAGGTAACTAATTCAATACCTAGACTTAGCTCTTTAATAGATATCTAAGTTAACTATAAATTCTAATATAATTCTAAGTAACTTTTTAACTAAATTAATAACTTTTAAACAAAATTCTAGTGTTTTTGTTAATTTTATTAATCTAGGCCTCTGTATTTATAAGGCCTAATAGTTTAATAAATTATTAAAATTTATTATTAGGCAAGGGCTTTATTAAACTATTTGCAGGCATCTCTTTAGTGTTAATGTAAATAACCTTAGCTATACCCTTCTGTACCTTTTCTCTAGTATAGTTAAATTTTAGCAGGGTATGCTTTATTCTACTATGTAAAGCAGGGTTATTAGCAGTTATAATAGCGCCTTAGTTATTACTAAAAATCAGAACTAAAGGGGCTATAGGCAGCTTTATTTCCTTAAAAGACTATAAAACCACTCTAGCTCCCTAATAGCTTTACATAAAGCATTAGATTTAGCCTCTAATGTAAATAAAGCTATTATAGTTACTTTCTTTAATTTCTAGCTAATAGGGCCTTTAGCTAGCTTATATAGATAAGTATAGGTTGATTTTAAAGACCTATTACTAGCGAAGTCACTATTATAAAAGCTAATAAGGGTTATAGAGGCATCTAAAGTAAGTTTAGACCTTCTATAAGTTATAGAATAACTTATAGAGCTTAAAAGGTACCTAAGCAGATATTTAGAAGTATTTAAATGCTTTATAAATGGCTTAGATAGCACTATAGAAAGCCACTAAACCGGAAAGGCAATATTAGGTCTTATAAGGAGCATTAGGTATATAATAGTCCCTATAATACTCTAATATAGCTTGTGATTAGGGGTGAAAGAGGTTTAGTTAGGTAAGCTACCTATTTTATAATTCTAGGTTATAGGGAATTTAAATAGGCCTAGTATCTTTATATTAAACCTTTCTAGGGCTTTAGAAATATACTAGGACTAGTGGATAGTTAGGGTCCCTTTCTTTTGATTTCTAGTGATTTAAATGCCTAGGAAAGATTTAGCTAGCCCACAGTCTTCTATAGGGTAAGCCTTATAAAGCTGCTTCTTTAATCTATTAATATAGTTAAGATCTAGTCCTATTAGAAGATAGTTATCCACATAAGTTGCTATATATATAGATGTAGTTAGGTTAAAAAGATAGCTAGGTTAGATATAAGGGGTGAAAGCCTAACTTCTAAAGAAGGTCCTTTAAAGCCTGCTACCACTCTCTAGAGCTTTGTTTTAATCTATATAAAGCCTTTTATAGGAAAATAACCTACTTTTAAGAGGGTTTATAACTATACTTTTTAAGTAATTTAGTTATATTAGGCATAGTGGCTTTAGCAAATTCAGTGAATCCATTAGGGATTTACATATAAATAGCTTCCTTTAGCAAGCTATTTAGAAAGGCCCCTATAAAATCAACCTATTTAACTTCCTAGTTATTACAAGCCGATAGGGCTAGTAATATTCGCTAACTAGGGGAATGCTAGTAGTAGCGTAGGTCTTAATATAATCCTAACCTTCTATCTGTATAAAGCCTTTAACAATAAGATAGGCCTTATATTTTAAAGGATTATTTTCTTTATCCTTTTTAAGCTTATAAACAAGCCTATTCTTTAGAACCCTCTAGCCCTTAGGGACTTAGTCTACCCTATAAATTTAAAGGTTCTAGTAGCTAGAAGCTACTTAAATTTGCTAAATATAGCATTTATCTATTATTAATTATCCCTGCTTTTTAAAGCTTGTTTCTAGGTCTTAGGGTATCTAAATTATTATTATTATTAGTGGATAACTTAGCTATTTATTAAGCCTTAAAGTATATCTCCTTAACGAATAAAGATAAATTAAAATCATTAATATCCATAGAATTAAAATTAATTAAAGAATCTAAATCTACAAATGGATTTTCTATAGCTGCCTTATTAGGGGCTATAGAGCTAGGGCTCTCTAGGGTAGCGCTAGAGGCGCTATAGGCGCTGTAGTTACGGGCGCTGCGGGCGTTGTAGGTGTAGCGGGTGTAGCGGACGTAGTAGGTGCTGTGGGCGCTAGATTTTTAGGCTTTAGGTAACTATCCTAAACCTCTAGATTATCTTATAAGATATTAGCTTCTCCTCTAAAGGATAGGTCCCTAAAGGTAGCTTAGGGGACCTTATAGAGGCTATATCTTCTATAATTTTAATAAAGCTAGTCTTTATAACTAACCTTTTAAAAGGAATATAGATAAGATAAACGCTAGAACCTAGAGTAGCTAGTAACTAACTAGGGATAGTCCTAGGGGCTAGCTTTTAAAGCCTAGATCTCTGCTCTAGAGGTATTAGAACCTTATAATAAGACCCTATAGCCCTAATTTTTAAAAAATTAGGCTTATAGGAGGTCTTAGGCTCTAAGTTAGCTAGATATAGCTGCTTAGGGGTTAGAGGCTTAGTTATATTAGCGGTGATATTAACTAAGTCCACTATAGCTAGAAGGATATAAGACTATAGATATAGGGGCAGCTTAGACCACTAAAGTGTAGCCCTAAGCTAGTCTAGGATAACCCTAATAGCCCTCTTAACTAGCCTATTCTATTCGTAAATATAGGGTAAGAGATGCTAAAACAAATTCCTTTAGAAGATAACTATAACTAAAGGTTATTATTAATTTCAGTACCTCTATTAAAGTAAAGGTACCTAGGATACGAGTTATAGCGGTTTTTAGGGCCTTAAAGAAGCCCTTAATAGCTATATAAAGGGTCTAACCTTCTTTATTAGCTAATAAAAGCACCACTTATACTAGGATTTTTAATTAATAAGTATAAGGACTAGGGCCTTCTTATTATGTAGTATAGGTTTGATTTTAACTATATCTCCTCTAGAATATCTAAAACCCTAGGGGATCCTAGATAGGTCTTTTGCTAGGTTATCTAATAGCCTTAGATTACGTATAGGCTAAGTAGTTAAAATCCTTTTCTTTAATAGCAGAAAATCAGGGATCCCTTTAGCTAATTTTAATGATTTCTTTAGTAAGGGAAGCCCTATATAGCCTAATTAAATGTGCTAAAGAAGGGCTAAATCTAGTAACTTCTTGTAACTAGAATCTAGCTTAGAAGACTTTTTAGGCTATTATCCCTTAGCTCCCTCTATTACTAGGCCTCTTAAGAATCATAGGCCTCTGGGGGCACTAGACGGCCACTATCGTCACCTAAGACATTAGGGTATGGACCTTCTAAACCCCTTGTAAAAGATACCTGACTAGGAGCTTCAGTGGGATATAGGGCTGAATCTTCTTCTAATTCCTCAATTTATTAATATTCTGTAGGATCTAGCGTAAGCTATGGAATTTAAACCTCTATAGGTAGGAAAACCTAAATAAGTCTTATAGGCCTTGTGGTAACGTTAAGAGCCTATAAAGGAGAGGTAAGTTAAATGCATATAAATCTTAGGGTAGCTTACCCTTAATCTATAAAAAGAAGCTATGTTTAGCAGGTTCTAATAACCTATAGGGCTTTTATTAGCTAGAAATAGCTAGTCTTTCATAAGATAACCCCTAAAAGATAGTGAGTTAAATCACTAACTAGGTTAGTATTTATACTAGGGAAATATAGGGCATCTAGCAGAGCTAAAGGCCTATATTCTAGTGGATTTTTCTTGACTAGAACGTTAAAAATAGCGGTGCCTCTACCTTTAGGATAGATAGGTTCTCCTGCTATAATTATAGGGCTAGTTTAACCTTTCTTAAGGGGCTTAAAGTCCCTAAAGAAAGCCCTATTATTACAAATATAATAAGAAGAACCTGTATTATACAAAAGGAGTTTTTAACCACATCATTAGAGTAGCTAAAAGTAGGCTTACTAGTAGGCCTGCTAGAAGAGGAGGTACTAGAGGCATCTGAATTAGACTTAGAATCACTACTATCTTCGCTGCTAGATTCGCTAGAATCTAGTTCTTTAACGTATCCCATAGCTAGGCTATAGCCTAATGTAAAAGTAGCTTCTTTTCCTTTCTTTTTATCCCTATTACTACTCTTTTCTTCTATTTCCTTTTAGAGGCTTTAGAAGGGTTTAAATCCTTCTTATCCTACTCTTTCTTAGCGTTAGGTCCTTCTTAGGGGTAGGATTAGATAAATTCTTTTCCTATTCCTTAGAATTTCCTTATTATTAGAAGCCTTATAGCTAAGAGCTTTAGCTATAGGGGAGGTCTTATCCTCTGTTCTTCTAATAAATCCGCTATAAGGAACTGTAAATTTAGGGTATTTATAGGTAGGCCCTAGGCCCTAGAAGCTCTAATAGTAAATCTTTATCTCTTAGCCTAACTAGGAAAGGTTTACTTTAATGTATTAATATAATAATTTACTTAATTAATAGGGGAGATCTCTACACTATAAAGCTATAGTCTAGCTAGTAAATTATTAAAATTAGCATTAAAAGCCTCTAAAGATCCCTTATAATTTAAAAAATTTAGGGAGTAATAGCTAGCATATAGCATACTACGCTAGATTATAGCACTCTATAAATACTGCCTAATAAGGACTTTATAGGCTTCTTTAGGGGATTTTTACTAATATATAGCTACTTAAGGTCCTAATTAGTAACTATCTCTAAATATTATTAAAAGAATAGCTTAATTAGAGTTAGCTAGCTAGCTTGCTATGCTTAGATTATCTAGAAATTTAGGTAATCCTAGGGCTCTAAATTAGATGCTTAGGCTTGCTTTTACTAATTATAGTTTTTAGGGCCTTTTAGCTTAGCTCCTCTAGAATAGAGTAAACCTTCTTATTTAGTTCCTTTATAGCACCTCTATTAAAGGCAGCTTATAAGGTACTAGAAGGGGTAGTAGTTATGCCTTCTCTAGGTTCCTTAGTATTTTCTTCCTTAGGTCTAGGAAAGGCCTAAAGACCTTATATAACTAATATAGTTTGCGTTAATTTCTCTAAAAGATTATTAATACTAGCCTTATTTTTAATATAATTTTCTTCGCTATGCCTAATAAAATTAGTTAAGGTCTTGCCTTAAAGTTTAATTTAACTTTATAACTATAGCTATAAAGTACTAGCCTAAATAGCTAGTTAACCCTCTATATCTATCCTACTAGGGTGTTATGGACTAGCCCTAGGCGACTGCAATAGGGCGTTGGTATAATATTAAGAAACTTAAGGAAAGGAAAGAGGAAGGTAGAAACCTATCCTCACTAGAGCCCCTTATACCCCCTAGCTACCTTATATTAGCCCCTTTTCTATGTCCTTGCCTGCTTAGGACTGTCCCCACTTGTGTGCACTACAGTGAATGCTTAGGCAAAGCCTAAGCCCTTATATATGCCCTTACTCCTCCCCTCCCGCTATCCTTAACTATAGTTATTATAGGTGTTTACCCCCTTAATGTATTACAGAGACCTATTATTTTAACGTTAGGTCTAGGCAGGGTGCGTAACGCGTTCTCTTAGCCCTGTATTATTATTATATTAATAGTAGCCCTGCCCCTACTAGGGTATAACTTATCCTCTACTAGCGCAAAAACCCCTACTTACTACTTACTATTTGTTTTTATTATATAATCTTACTTTCCTTATGTAAAATTTTCCTAAAATATTATAGTACTATTACTCCTTCCTATCCTATTATTAAAAATACCTTTATTTACCTATTAGACTCTTACTAGACATAGCCTAATATAGTAACCCTTATAGCGTTCCCTACGTGCTCTAGCCGCCCCTACTACGCTACCTACCTAATCTATTAGTAAGTTCCTTATTAAGGGAACTTAGATAATAAGGAGTATGCTACTCCTAAGCGGTCTTCTAGCCCTATAGGCTATGTATTAAAAGGTGCCTTACTATAGGCGTATTAGACTGCCGCCCTCCTAAAAGTGGCTAGTCCTGCCCCTATATTAGCAAAATCACGTAACCTATGTCTAGTTAACTAGGTTCCTATTAGCTAACCCCTAGCTCTAATGTTATTTAAAAGACCTTAAGGCCGCGATTGCCTTAGGGACATATATTATTACGCCTAGCGTTACAAGGACTATAATAACTAAGAAGAAGATACTAGTGCTATCCTAAGGTTTCCGCGCCCTTATTAGTTAATAGAATGCCCTTTTAAACTAGGCCTAATTTAATCTAGCACTAGTTTATTTAGCCCTTAGGCTACCTCCTTCTCTAACTCCCCTACTATAAATATAACTAGGCTTAAAGTTATCCCTTTTAGTAGTAGCAGCCCTATAGGTAGCTATGGCATAGGAAACTCTATGCAGTAGGTTATAGGCATTCTATTCTAATAGAACTAGTAGATTATAAGCGGTCTAAACTCTATATATTAAGAATATTATAACTAGTCTACACGCCTCCTTAAGGCTCTCTTGCCCTGCTGCTATAGTAGTAGCTAGGGCTATTAATACATTAAGTCTAGGGACAAATCGCCCTCTCGCTACCACTAGGAATGCTCCTAACTTAGGGCTAGGTTAGGTCTAACTAACTATTATGCTAATTACGCCCTAGGTAGTAGGCGTTCTATAGTAATAAATACTGCCTAATATCCGCTCCCTGCCGGAGGTTAACCTAGAGATAGGCCACCCTAGCTTACACTTACTTTACGTTTGCTAATTACTATTCTACTCCTACTATCTAGAACTATAGTAGTGGCTATCCTATCTATTATAACACTATCCGTGTCCTTACTAGCTACAAGGCAATGCTAATTAATATCCTGTCTAATAGTAATAATAACCTATCTAATAGTATAGGTAACCCTTACGCTATAGGGGATAAAGGATTCTAAGTTTATTTTAGTGGCTAGAATAAGTTAATAGGGTGTGGAGTAGGCGTGCCTTACGTGCTATTAGAAGTCTCTATAGGTAGATAAGTAGTTTGTAATTAATTTAGTCTATTATTATATTATATATCTCCTCACTCCGCTTTAAACTCGTTAAGGGCTTATGTCTATATTATACTCTCTAGCGGTTCCTATGTTAGCTATATATAACTCGCCTACTTAACTAGTATATTACATCTCCTGCCCTAGCCTAGGGCATTCTAGGCTACTAAGATCCGTTTAACTTAGTATTTCTCTATAAGTTTATTATTGTCCTCTACTAGGACCTATTCTAGCCCTAGGCGAGAGTCCTAGAGTCTCTGGCTAGGAGAGGGTCCTCTGTGGCCTATTTAATAAGGTTTACATAGAAAACCAGGTAGATACCCCTTAGGATGTCTAACTATACTATAAGTGGCGTTAGTACTTCTATAACTATGTACTTTGCTGTAACCTAATTAAGTTTTTGTAAGGGTGGTTAGTCTTAATATTCTTAAGTAAAAGCTATACCTTATCTCTAACTTAAAACCATTCCGCTAGCTATTAAGAAGCTAATGTAGTGTCCTACTATCTTTATTAAACGTAGGCTATTATAGCTTATACTAGATAAGTACCCTCTTATAGGTGTTTAAGGAATTGTATAGCTTGTCCCTTAGGTATTATTATAGAGGCAAACTAGTCTAGTTATAACTAGATTAGCTCTAAGTTATAGCTATATAGTAACTTATTTAGGCTAACTCCTATTATAGAAGAGGACCTATTATTAATCGTAAGCTAGTAAGCTACTAGATGCTCTAGCTAATTAAACTATAAGAAGGAGACTATAACGCATAGTATTGCTTACACCTCCTGGTTCGCCTGCTTTGTGCTGCTATTAGTTTACAGGTGGTGTGATGTAGAAAGTAGCTAGTCTATCCTAATATAGGAGCATAACATTATCTAAAATTTTCCTAGCTAGTCTAACCCTTAATCTATAATAATAGATTAGGGAAATCCTTAAAACCTCCACTAGACTATCTTAAACTGTTTTACACACTCCTTAGCCCTAATAGAGGTTATAGCTTCTAACTACACGAACTTTAAGAGTCTATCCGTAATAACTATAAGGTACTATAGCCTCTCTAGGGACGCTGCTAGTAAGTTTGTTATAAAGTTAATAGAAATCTAAGACTAAAACTAATTAGGGATTAGTAAAGGCTTTAGTAAGCCCTAATACTATTAATAACTCTTATAACTACTAAAGTAGTGATAATTACAAACAAGCTAAGCAACGTCCTATAACATCCTATCCTAATGGAATTACTATTATAAAATTTAAAATATAGTGTTATAACCTAGGTACCTTACTACTAGCGAGTTATGGTATTGTTATATAAGGGTTATTATAAGGGGTTCCTAAGCTAGAACCTAAGTATAGCTCCCTAAACTAAAGCGCCCTATGTGCGCTTATAGAATAATCTATAACCTATTCCCTTATTAGCACTTTAGGGGAAACTTCTAACCCCTTCCTAAATAGTCCTTAATTAAATACTATACATAGGGTCTAATGTAATAGCCTAGTCCTATAAGGTCTAAAGGTGCTTAGTAGTAAAAAGAGCCTCCCCTACTAGTAGTAGCGGCGTATACACAAGATATAGCACTAGGCTAGTGCTATCCTCTGCACCTCTAGTAATAGTAAGAGTTATGTAATAGTAATAGGCTATAGGATATACCCTATCCTTAAAGCTAATCCATTCTAGTCCTATTCCCTCTAGGAAAAGGTATCTAGCCGTTAAGCTTACGTACTAGGCCTATAATAGAGGTAAAGTTAAATAACGTAAGTGTATCCACCTACTAAGCCTATCTCTCTAACATTAACTAAGGGGTTATAAAGTATTCTAAGTTCTTATAATTTGTGTAGATAATAAACGGATAGGATACGCCCTAAAGCTCTGCTAACTATGCCTTAAGGTAAGAGATAATAGCAAGGAGTTCCTTATTATAAATTATATAGTTCTTCTATAGGGCATAAGACTAGTAGAATAGTAAGTAACTAGGTACAAGACGCTATTAGGACCTTATTATGAGAAGCACCTGCTAAGGGCTTTGCCTAAATAATTAGCTTTCACTACTATTAAGCGGTCTAGGTCCTATTATACTAGCATAGGGTATGTAATAAAGGCGTCTTTTAACCTCTTAAAGGCCTTATCCTCCTTAGATCCCTATTAGAAAGGAATATTCCTCTTAGTAAGTTGTATTAGCAGGGCCGCTATCTCTAAGAAGTTACTAATAAAATCGTAGTAAAAATTCGCAAATCCTAGGAAGCTATAAACCCCACGTAGTTTTGTAGGTGCTGCCTATTCCTTATAGCTATAACCTTCACGGGATCTAGGTAGATTAAGCGTCCTACTGTAATAATATATTCTAGGTACTAAACCTCTTTTATAGTAAACATAGATTTATTAAGGTTAAGGTATAAGCCCGTGGCCCTTAAGTAGCTAAGAACTAACTAGACCTTAGCTATGTAATCCTTCCTTAACCCCTAAGTAAACTAGAATATTATTAAGGTAAGCTATAATAAAGTCCCCTAACACATCCCCTAAGGATTTATTAATATAGCGCTAGAAGGTCGCTAGTGCGCTAGCTAAGCTAAAGGGATAGACTAGCTATTTAAATAGGCTAAACCTTATATAAAATACTATAAGGTGCTCCTTACCCTCTACTATCCGTAGTTTATAAAATGCTACGTAAATATCTACCTTTATAAACTAACGCGCCTAGGATAGGGAGCGTAATATCTCTTTAATTAGTAGGAGAGGGTAATAGTCCTATGCTATTATCTTATTAAGAGCGTAATAGTCCACGTAAAAACACTATCCCTTATTTGCCTTTTTAATAAGAAGGATAGGAGCCGTGGCTAATAAGGAGCTAGCATGGATCTAACCCTTATCTATTAAGTCTATGATCTAGCGTTAAACCTCTAAGAGCTAATCCCGTGGTATGTTATATAACAGTCCCTATAGGAGTGTTAGTTTAGACCTATCTAGGTTCTTGTGTATGTGTATGTGGTAGTTAAGAGAACCCCTATAAGGGGTAAACCATTAGCCTTAGCCTTATTAAAGAGGTCCGCAAAGTCCTCTAACTCCTTAGGCAGCGTTAATGTGTTAGGACTAGCTAGCTCTATCTTAGGCGCTGTAATTTGCAGTACTATTATTATCTCCTTTAAGCTTATAGTAATAAACCTTATAGTGGTGTCCTTATTCCGTTATGCCCTACGAGCCTTAGCGGCGTAAAGGGATCTAATAATTCCCTGTACTAGTACCTTTACCGCCTAAGTAAAGGCCTTAGAGACATAAAGGCCCTCCGTAGCTCTAATAACTAGTTATTGTTTTGCCGCGTAAATTACTATATTACGCTACTCTAACTAAGGCATTCTAAATATTACGTCCTAAGTAAGACCTAGGATAACATATAAGTACATAAATAACTCCTAGCTATCTATGTTAATTCTAGTGTGTACTATATAGGTTATAGAAGAGGTGTCTTCCTTAACCCACTTCCCTTTCCTTTCTGTTTCTACTATAGTGTAGACGTGCCTCTATTTTAGTAACTATATAAGCTCTAGGCTAAGCTGTCTTACTACTAATTTGCTTATAGCACTATAGTAATTATAACTATAATTAACTTAGATATTAATAAAATAATATATATTAAAGAGTATAAAAATTAAGAATAGTAGTTAGTTTATATATTATACTACGCCCTATTCCGTCTCTATATAGCAGTTATAATTATCCTATATTATAGTAGTTAACTAGCCTATTTGCCCCTATGTAAGACTTTACTTAGGGGCTACTTATTTTCTATAGGGGAATGTTTACTTCCTTATCCACGCTTTCCTTATCCGCCCTAGAAGTGTTAACGCTAACCTATAGGCAATAGGGTAAGAGAAAGGTGCACTCCTAGATAAAGTGGTCCTTAGACCTATATTAGAGGTAGCATCCTCTTAACGGTGTCTAGCTAAAACTACTTCTAATACCTATTTTACCTATTATATATTTGTAGTAGCCTTTATTTCCTTTTCCTTTTAGCTAGCTTATTTTACTTCCCTAGTTAGGTCCCTGCTATGTAAACCCCTATTATTAGAGTGTCACCCTTATGGTTAGTTAGGGTTAAGGACTTAGCCTATTAAAGTCCGCGTTAGGTCTAATACTTATCCTCTAGGGCAAGGGCCTTAATATTAACCGCGATTTCGCAATACTACGTAACAGCTATATACTAATTAAGACAGCTAATACCCTAACCTACGCTAATCTCTCTTAAACGCTTATTAAGCGCGCGTTAGAGCTTTGCTAGTTTTATATCATCCCCTAGCGTTCCCCTCCTACTATTAAGAGCTTTTCTATAAAGTAAATAAAGAACGCAGAAAACGCCTCCCTAGCCCTTATTCTATCTAGTTAAGCTCTATAAGGGCTATCTCCTGCCTATATAGGTTAGAGAACACAGTCCTAAGGTATTCTAGGAAGTCTATAGGATTAAAAGTAATAGAGCTACTAGACTTAAAGTAAGTAGCTACCTAGGACTATACCTTAGAGAAGAGGTTCTAGTAAATAAATATCTATCTATCCTTATTAGTACTAATAAAGTCCTTATCTACCTATAACTTATACTCTATTAGGAGCCTTTACATAGCAAATAAAGCCTTATTACTATTATATAGGTTACCTATAGGGATTGGTTTCCATTTTATTTTAGGTATAGTAAGGGCTAAATTAAGGGGGAGTAGCGTAAGGTTAACTACTAGGGCACTAGGCTAGGCTATAGGGGTAATTAAGTTAAGGGTCCTACATAATTTACGTTCACTTACTCCTAGAGGCATGTAATCTCTGCTATTTGCTTACTTAGTATAAGTTAGAGCGTTTTAAATTAGGCTTACTAAGCTACCTATAGTACTAAGGCGTTAGACAGAGGAGTAACTGTCCCTTAACTAGGACAATCCTATAGCTAAAGTGTGCCTATTAAATCTATTAATATATCTATTAGTATATCTATTATATCTTTTAGTAGCTATTATAAGATTAAAGGAAGTTTCTTAATTATTATAGACTAGCCCCTAGGTAACTACAATAGGGCGTTAGTATAATATTAAGAAACTTAAGGAAAGGAAAGAGGAAGGTAAGAAACCTATCCTCACTAGAGCCCCTTATACCCCTAGCTACCTTATGTCAGCCCCTTTTCTATGTCCTTGCCTGCTTGGGACTGTCCCCACTCGTGTGCACTACAGTGAATGCTTAGGCGAAGCCCAAGCCCTTACATAGGGTCCCTAGGGGCTAGAAGGGCCTGTTATAGGGCCCTTACCCTTTAGGTTAGGTAGCGCTATCTTCTAAATCTTAAAAAGATCTCCTATGTAAAATCTCTAAATTTATTCCTATTACAAATAATATACGCTAGAAAAGTAGTTATATTATAATCTAGTTACGTATACAAATTATGTAATAAAGCCGTTTAAAAGGGCAGCCCTTAGGTCTAAAAAGTGGGTCTTTAATATGCGCGGGCAGAAATAGGCTAGAGAAGATTCTTAGTGAAAATTTTCTTAACACTAAAAATAGGAATTATAAATAGTAAATATTATAGAACGTGTAGCGTAATATAATATAATGCATATAACGTAGTATAATAGGTTAAAAAGCCTAGTATAGAGATACTAGATATCTAATAATAATAAGGAAAGCAGCGTATTTATAATATAGATAATATTAATATAATAGTTATAATAGTGAATAGGATCACTAAAAAGGTTATAGTTATAACTAGATAGTTATAGGTGTGGCTATAATAGATTTTCAACACTAAGGGTCTAGTGTTATAATGCGTAGTGCTAGTGGATAAAAAGCTTTAAATTCTAGCGGATTTCCTTTATAATCTTAAGAGCCTATAGTGTAGTAAAGAATAACTAGTAGCTAAGAAATCTAGTAATCACAGTAGAATAACGTAGTAATGTAGTAAATCTATAGGCCCCTAGGCTTATAACCTATTAGAAATAGAAGGGAATTTATCTAGGGGATAGGAAAACCTCCTAGTAGATTCCTTTGTAGTAGCTTCTAGTAACTAGATTATAGTAGATTCTTTAAGAGAGAGAGTATAGATAGTTAAATATAGTTAATTTCTAACTAGATAGACAGTCTAATAAGTAATAAGAGAATATTTTAAGTCCCCTTATAGACCTACTAACTATATTAGAGGAAACGGGTCACTAGAGGGTCTTAGGAGCTACTTTTATTTTCCGCAAAATTTATTTATATAGGAAAAATAAAAATCAACTTATAACTATATAATCTAACTGCCTACATGGCCTAACTAAGCACTTTAATATATAACCCTATAAATAAAATACACTATTAAATCCAGAAAAGTTCAAGGATTTAAATAGTATACGTTAGCCTTTTATATAACTACTAGTTCCCTAGTTATAGTTAATTTCAGCTTCCTATAGGGTAACCTAGTTGGCTTAGTCATACAAGCCTGTGAGTTAGTTGTGGGCAACGCAGGTCACAACTAACGCTGTAAGCAACGCCTGTAACTAACGTTGCAACAACGCAACTAGGCAACTAGTGGGCCTATAAAATAGTGCTATAAATAGCATTATTTTAACATAGATAAATACTAATAGCCCTTATTACTTTAAATTTACCCTTTACAATAAATATACCTTTAATTTTAAAGTAATAGTAAATATTATATACCTTAATAGTAACTACCCTACTCTTTATACTATTAATGTAGCTATAGTATTTAATATAGTAAGATTCCTTAAGAATATCTTAGCTAAGATAATATAGGAGGCCCTTAGAGTATACTAGATTAATATATACTAAGGACCCTTTAAGTAGATTATTACTAATACTAGTACTAACTTCTATAGTAAAGAATTCTAATAATTTATAGTATTAATATTAATCTCTATTAATGTTAGAACACGCATGATATCAACCGCGCTTGGCAACCGCAATTGTGTGGTTAGCAGAGTGGTTGGCCCGCGCGCGAGGGCCCACACGCGACCCACAATGCGGGCCTATGATAGGGCAGGGCTTGTGGTCACGTGACCCACACAGCCCCCTTCGCGTTTCATATCTCACGAGAAGAACCCTCACTTTTGCTCTCTCTCCTCTGCAGCTTAGAATAGATAATCAACAACGATACTATTCTCGAGGCTCACAACATCGATAACCTGATATCAGGCACCCTGTGTAACCAACAATAAAAGAGGTCTCTATTAAAGTACACTATAGTATTAGTAAGGTTAAGAGATATTATAGGCCTCTCTAAAGAGCCTATAATATTATCTAATGTAAATACCTAATAACCCCTAAGCCTATAGCCCTATAGATAGCTATTAAAGCCCTTAATAATACTATAAGTCCTAATAGCCTTATTCTAACCCTCCTTATCTTTAGTGCTTACCTATAGATAATAAATAAATCCCTTTATCCCTAGAGATATTATAATATATAGTTATAGTGTAAAAGGCTATAAAGAAGATTAAGTAACTATATACTCTTTAAAAGGTTAATAAAGCCCTTATAATAAGAAATAGCCTAGATATATTAGAAACCCTTAATCTCTTACTTAGATCATTAGTCTAAGTATAGTATAAAGGTAAAGGGTAGTAAGGCCTATATAATCTCCTTACTATTAATAAAGAAAGCTATATACTTAATCTCCTAAGAGGCCCTAAGACTTTTAGATTAATCTCTATAAAGCCTTATTATAAGGACCCTTATAAAGAGAGCTCTTTACTCCTAGAAATATAAAGTAATATTATAATAAAGGTAAAGGTAAAGTTATAAAAGACTAAAGATAAATATAAGGTACTAGGACTAGAGATCCCACTAAAGTAAAGGCCTAGAAGACCTTATAAGAACCCTCTAGCTATTATTAATAAAACTAATATTATAATCTTTATATTAGTAAAGGAGAAGGCTAACCTTAACCTTATAATTTAGTTATATAAGGAAGGCATTATTATACCCCTAGGAGAACTATTTAAACTCTTTACTAAAGCTAAGATTAATGCTTTAATTAAGTAAGGTATCTTTAAATTTATTATATTTAATTAAGAGAAGCACTATAGGATAAAAATCTTTAATACTTATATTATTAATAAAATAAAAGGCAAAATAAGTTAACTATATAAGAAGTTATAGCTTATAATCTAAGGGTTTAGAGATAAGAAAAAATAATTAATCTTAATATAAGCTCTAATAATCTAATAAGCTAGTTAATAACTTATTTTTATAATAGCTCCTTCCTTACTTATAATAGGATACCTCCTATAGCTTTATAATATTATATAAGCCTATATCTAAATATTTTTAGCCTTAAGCTAAGTAATCCTTACTAGGCTTCTAATCTAAATCTACTACTAGCACTCTAAGAGTATAATTATAATTATTATTAAGCCCTCTATAGTATTATAAAGGCTAGAACGCACTAGTAAGTAATATATTATAAGTAATAAAGAGAGAAGCTTTAGATAAAGACTTCTATATATAACCTATGCTTACTTATAATAATAAAGAAAAGCCTAGAATTTGCTTATATAAGTATATAGACTAATAATACCCTTAGGTTAATAAATAAGGAGTTCTTTAAAAATAAGAAAGCTTAGCTAGCTATTACTACTTTTACTATAAAGCTAAAGCAATTCCTTAGGGATAATAGCTTACTTACCTTTAATAAAGAGATTATTACCTAAGTAATAGGAATATTATAATATAATAGAAAGGGTAAAGTAATAAGCTTAAACTAATCCTATTAACTAATTTATAGTAAAAGTATATTAAGTAATAAGCTTAAGGCACTTATATTACTTTAATCTATTAACTAGAAGCTTACTTTAACCTTTTAGTTACTATATAACACTAGGAACTAATAGTTAAGAATATTAAAGCCCTTAACTACTAAATCTAGTAGTAAATAGACTACCTAGAAAGAGGCCTAACCTTTATTCTAATTAACCTTACTAAAGCAAAGATCTATGCCTTTATAAATAGGTTATTTACTAATAACTAGGACCTTATATTATAGCTAGGATATATTCTAATTCTAGCTAATAAAGATAATAAGGATAGTAAGTTTATAATTAAAGGTAATATTATATACTTTAGCTTAACTAAGAGCAAGAGAGTTATAAGAAGTATACTTACCTTAGAGGTTTATAGTATAGTTATAAGCATTAATATAGCTTATATAATTATAATAATAATTAAATTAATTATAGGCTAACTAAAGCTTCCTTAATCCTAGTTATAGTATATATAGATTTATACTCTCTATATAAATACCTTATTAAGCTTAGTATTACTAAGGAGAAGCGCCTAATAATTAATATTATAGCCTTATAGTAGTTATATAAACGCTACAAACTCTATAAGATCTAGTAGATTAATAGGAATAATAACCTAGCTAATGCCTTTATAAAGTTATTACTAAATAAGGCCCTTAAGTAATTTATCTTAAGCAACTAGATAATAATCTAAATAGAAGGGTAGGTTACTTACGCGTAAGATTATTAGCGCGGATAATATCTTTAGAGCTTTAGCCTGAATAATATAGGGAGTTCTTAACAGCCCCCTAATTATTAGCGTAGATAATATCCCTAGGGACTTAGCCCTAATAATATAAGAGAATTTATAAAAATTCTCCTAGGGAGGAAGAAGGAGGAAGAAGGAGAAGGAACTATAACTCTTATTAGGTCTTCTAATTCTAATAAAAGCTACTCTTATTATCTCTCCTAACCTAATAAGAGTTATAAGGAGATCTATAATAGTCTTTAGCCTTTATATAATATACATAGAGCATAGAGGAGCAAAGACTATTATAGTAAATAACACTAAATCAGCGAAGGAGAATTACTATGTAGCTAGATTAATATTATTTATTAGATTAAGGGGAGGCATTAGAGGCCCTCTTATTCCTATTTAAGAGCCCTAGATTATAGGTTATTATTTTCCTTTATTTTACCTACTATACTTATATAAGCACTTTTATTATTTTATTATCTTTCTCTTTAGTGAATTATATTATAATCTATTATTTTCTTTTCTTTTTTTCTATTAATATTATATATTAATAGTTATATTAAAAGAGAGAGTTTCTAGTGTTAGAACACGTATAATATTAACCGCGCTTAATAGCTGTAATTATATAGCTAATAAAGTAATTAGCCCGCGTGTGCGTAAGCCCCACACGTAACTTATAATATAGGCTTGTGATAGGGTAGGGCTTATGGTTACGTAACTCACACAAGCCCCTTTACGTTTTATATCTTATAAGAAAAACCCTTACTTTTACTCTCTCTTTTCCTCTCTTTCCTTTGTAGCTTAGAATAGATAATTAATAACGATACTATTCTTAAGGCTCATAATAACAACGACCTGATATCAGGCACCCTGTGTAACTAACAGTCTTAAAGCGCTTTATAGCCTAGTTAATTTACTACTTCTTAGTGTAGTACTAGTATAAGGTAAACTAATAAGTAAATAATTTACTTACTAAAGAAGCTTTATAAAGCCTAGATTAATAGTAAATTAAATAGTATAAAGTATAGCATAACTTAAGTAACTTTATAAGATATTATCCTTACTATATAAGATATTATCCTTACTATATAATATTATTACCCTTAGTGTAAATAGATTATAAAATTAATAGAATAAAAGTATTATAGCTTATAGGACTATTAGTAAGTGTTTTTATAGGCTAAAAGCTATTTAAGTATATAATATAATAAGGTAAAGTATATACTTAAGATAAGTGATATAAATACTAAGCTACTTAAAAGAAGTATAGTATAATTAGAAAAAGGTTATAACCTAGCTACTCTTAGTTACTAATAGTATTACTTATAATACTAAGTATAATATTTTCTCTAAGGACTTACTAGCTAGGGGTACTATTTTAGAAGTAAGT
Source organism: Epichloe brachyelytri (assembly GCA_023650705.1). Classification (NCBI taxonomy): domain Eukaryota; kingdom Fungi; phylum Ascomycota; class Sordariomycetes; order Hypocreales; family Clavicipitaceae; genus Epichloe; species Epichloe brachyelytri. Next base: position 6,255,425 of record CP097976.1, read on the forward strand.
AATAATATAAGCTTTATAGTAGTAGCCTAACCTCTTAATAATCTAATAAATAAAGATAATAATTAATAAGGGACTAATAAAATAGTTAAGAATAATAGTATTAATTAGCTTAAGACTATTAATCTAACTAAGGGGATAATCCCTTTACCTTAGTATAATTAATGTAATTTACTACTACACTTATATTAAAATAAATTAGCTAGGTTATAACTCTAAGCTCTAGAGGGTTAACCCTAAGCTTTACTAGGGGATTATTACCTTCTTCTAGTAAATCTACCCTAAGTAGCATACTAGTTTAGAGAATTTAGAAGAAAATACAAATTAATTAATAGTAAAAGCGGTTTTATAGCACTTAAATTAGTATTTTCTTAAGTTTAGAAGTAAGAGTACTCTTATATATATACTATAGTTACCTAGTAAAGTAATCTATTAAATAGTAAGTTTAAAAAGGTATTAGAGAACTATAAGTCTTTTTATAAAAGCTATAGTATTACTTAGATATTAAAAGTAATAAGCTAGGTTAAGAAAGATTTAAAGAATATAGTACTTTAGAATAAGCTTAAAAGTAAGGATAAAGTAGCTTTTATAACTATAAACTTTAGCTATTATTTATAAAGGTAAAGGAAGAGATTAGAAGGTTATAGTAAAATTAGCTTAGGTATAAGGATTACTAATATTTTTACTTATCTAAAATTTATGCTACTTATAGTTTTATCTCCCTTACCTTATAGCTACTTACCTAATAACCTTATAGTTACTTACCTAATAACCTTATAGTTACTTACCTAATAACCTTATAACTACTTACCTAATAATTCCTCCCTTATTAAAGACTTCTATTCTTAGGGATCTTAATGCCTCTCTCTTACTAGTATTACTAATAACTATAAAAGCCTCTTTCTATAATAATACTTTACTACACTACTAGACTTCCTCTTATATTAAAGCTATTTACTAGCTTATAAGCCTTTAATAAGCTAGAGTTTATTATTATCTAATACCTCTACGTTAAGCTTATCTTACTCTTCTAGTGTAATACTACCTAACTTAATAAAGTTAAATAGGCTTATTATAGTATAAATAATCTTAATCTAATTTAGAAAGTTATACTTAGTAGTGTTATAGTAAATTATCTTAAACTTTTACTTATAATACTTAAAGAGTTTTTTAACTATAACTTAAAGAATAGTATACTAGAGATTAAAAAGCTTAGCTCTTATTTTTAGCCTTTCTTTATTATTAGGATTCTTATTTAAATAATAGTAAATACTTATAAAGGGTATAAGTAAACTAGCTTATATATAAAATCCTATATTTATAAGATAAAAACACTTTCTATATATTTAGAATAACCTAATAACAGTGGTTTAAAGTAGTAGTTTATTATAAATTAATCCCTTAGCGCTTACTAATATATATGTAAAGATATTATTATTAAAATTTATAGCTACTAGTATATTTTAAGATATATTACTCTTTTAAGAGAAGAATTACTACTACTTTCCTAGTAGGATAAATATAGGTATATATATACTATTAATAGTACCTATTACACTATAGACTGCTTATTTACTTAGATCTAATATAATACGTATAGAAATATAATCTAGCTTTACTTAATAAATAAAGGTAATATATAAATACCTTATTAGATTAATAAGCCTATAGAATATCCTTAATACTAATAACTAACTTATTTTAAAATAATAAGCTATATTTTACTATAGCTTATTAAATATTATAATCTATAGGAAAACTATAACTATTTACTTAATTAACTAGTATTTAGTAAGCTTAATATCTATATTATTTTAAAGCTACTAATAGAGGTTAAAAACAAAGCCTTTAATATATAAAGATATCTTTAAACCACTAATTAGTTAAAATATAAAGGACTTTATTATAAAAGACTATTAAAGCTATAGATAATTTATATATAATAGTTAAAGAAAAATAGTTATTATTATTTTATAGTAAGTTTTATATAAAAAAGTGTTATATATAACTAATATAGTAATAGTAAGGTATAGATTATTATTATTATTATTATCTTTAACTAAATTTAATAGGAATTACTCTAAATAAAAGAAGTTTATCTTTATCTTTATTATAAAGTATATTAGAGAATATAAAGTATACTAGTTTCACTAAAGAGTATGCTAATTTAACTAGAGTATACTAAATTGTTTAGTATACTTTTTTACTATACTAGTAGTAAAATATAACTTTTTCTCTATAGCTTCCCTCTTTTAGCTATTTAACTAGCCCTTACTATCTTAGTATATTATAAATAAGGGCCTTTAAAGGTATAGTAATTACCTAGGGTATATACTATAAAAACACTAACTAAATATAGGAAGGCCCTAGTTTTAATGTAATAGTAAGTCTAAAAATAACAAATTTTAAATAACTACGCTAAATTTTAAACGACTGCGCTAACTTAGATCACACCCCTAAGCTAATGCACGGCTCGGCGGGTGTTGTTAGACGCCCACTTATCTTTAAGGAGAATCGGAGGAAGTAGTCGTATCGGTTAGGCTTTCTCGGCATGTGAGGACACTCGCCAATCACGAACCAAACGTAAACTCTGTCCGGGTGATCAGAATCTGTCGGCACATCTAGAATTTTACCATCCGGCCGCCTTCCTTCCTTGTCGTAGACATCACCGAACGTATAAATGATTTCTTCAAGGAATCGTTGATAAGTCTCCTTACTTACGGCAGTTGCTTCCAGCCGTGGGTAAATGCCGAAACCACAGTCGAATCCCATCGTGGAGGAAGTGTGGTTACAACTGTTAAGGTAGGAGGAGGCGACATCAGACGCAAGAGTTGTCAAGACAAATGGACCCCGCATTTTACATGTCGAATCTGGCGAATGCGAGACGACTTGTCCAACGAATGAATGACAGATACAGTAATCCGTAGCGATGCCATGTACCGCTCCCCGTCAGTTGTCTGGAGAGACGGCTCGCTCTGGCACACCGCGTCAGCCGGCCAAACCACTTCGCTGAGTTCGGTAGCCTTAAATCATTCAACCTCCTTCGAGACTGCATACATTATATCCACTAAATCTTACGCACTATCTTCTATATCTCGTCTGGAGATATCGGCGGAGGCGGACGTCGTGGTGGAGATGGATGTGGAGTTGGAAGACGAGGTAGCCAACAAGCCATCTAGCTCTTCCCGTAAGATGGAGCCTGAAAGCTAACCAAAAGTTGATGGGGTAAATGACGCTTGTATTTTCTTAAGTGTTCTACCTAGCAAAGCCCTATATAACTATAGTTATTTATTACCTAATCTATTCTCTACCCCAATAGGCTAGCTATTTTTAAATAATAGTGTTAACCTTAACACTAAGAAATAAGATTGCCTTACTTACTAATCTCTATATCCTTATTCTTTTCTATCTAAGGATCCTAATCTATATTATCCTATGTATTTAACCTTAGGGGTTAAAGCCTCTTAGGTTATAGGATAAAAATCTTTAGGTTATTAATATAGATTTTTATTAAGCCCTTCTCTAAGTAGTTTAACTTAATATATAACTAATAATAACTTCTTTACTACCTTAGAAAGTCTTCCTTAAGACTTATAAAACTTGCCTTTTAGCTTATATTCCTTATCTATTTTCTCCTATACTATATTACTTACTTTAAAACTTCTTAAAGGTTTAGTTAGATTTTCCTAGTTATTAATCTTTTATATTTAAACTAATTCCTTTATTTCTCTCTAGTATTTATATTCTATAAATTAGTTTCTTTAATTAGGATTAGGTCCTTATTTTCCTTTTTATCTAGTAATACTTCTTTATTTACCCCTTAGTATCTTAAGAATAGTTTAAATCCTAATATAGATATTACTAGAGTTATTCCTATACTAGATATATAGTAATTATTTAAGATAACTATAATATTTAGTATAGTTTAATCCTAGAACTCTAATAAAGTTTTATTCTATTTAACTACCTATTTTATTAATTATTATTTTACTAACCTAATATTATATTTTACTAAACCTATAGATAAAGGGTGTAATACTAGCCTAAATAAAACCTTTATTCTATGTTTTTAGCTATTATAGTAAAGTTTAAGTTCTTAAAATAGGATCTATTATTATAATAGATTCCCCTTAGCTAGCTAAAGATAAAACTCTAATATTTACTCTAAGCTTTAACTACTAAGTCTCCTATAGCTTCTTTATAGGATTATCCTAATGTAAATCTTATTATATAATCTATGGTAATTAATACGTATAAATCCCTATTTTAAGCCTTAGGCATAATAGGCCTAAGATAATCTATTGTAACTATTACCTATAGTTCTAGTATTATAATAGTTTTTAGTGTAAACCTTAGTAGTCTTAATTCTATTTACTAGTATTGTTGGAACACGCATGATATTAACCGCGCTTGGCAGCCGCAATTGTGAGGTCGGCAGAGTGGTCGGCCCGCGCGCGCGCGAGGGCCCCACACGCGACCCACAATGCGGGCATATGATAGGGCAGGGCTTATAGTTACGTGACCCACACAGCCCCTTTTGCGTTTTATATCTTATAAGAAGAACCCTTACTTTTACCCTCTCTTTTCCTCTCTTTTCTCTGTAGCTTAGAATAGATAATTAATAATAATACTATTCTTAAGGCTTATAATATTAATAACCTAAATTTAGGCACCCTATGTAACTAATACTAATTAGTAGTTAACTTTATAACTACTCCTAAATACACGCGGAAAATCATAGATTAGTAAGGTTAATAATAGAAGAGACTTTCCTAGAAGTAGTGTAATCTAGCCCCTTTTATTAAAGTATAGGAGTAACTAGATTATTATAAAATCCTTAATTATACTAAGGAAGAAGTTTATCCTAGTCCCTTAGTTAAAGTATATAAGTAGCTAATAATAAATAAAAGCCTAAACCTTAAAGAAAAGTTTAAGTCTAGTAATAAAGTCTATTTTATTATTTTTCTTCTTAGTATATTCTATTATATATAAAGTTAATACCTAGCCTTATAATCCTTTATAAATTATTCCCCTAGGAAGTAAAACTTTCCTACTACCCTCCCTTACTTAAAAATATAATATTTCCCTATTCCCTTCCTTACTAAGGGTTATAAGTTATAATAGCTAATAGAAAGAAACTAGTATAAGCCCTTAAGAGTTAAGAAGGCTCCTAAATAGGAGATACCTTTACTAAGGTAACTAAGTAGCCTAAAGGAAGTAAAATAAATATCCTTCCTCTCCTATATATTCTATAGTATTTCTATAAGAACCTTATAGAAGACTTATTTTATAAGGCTAAGAACTTTAATAATTAAGAGAATAAAATACCTAATATACTTATAGCCTATATTCTTATTAGAGTTATAGACTATAAAATAAGAAAAGTAACTAGAAGAACGCTATTTATAGAGTTTACCTAGGACTTTAATAACTAAACCTAAGAAATATTTTACTAAATACTACCCCTAGTGCTAAGATACCTTAGGGATTACCTTATTAATAATAGGGTATATATAATAATTAACTAGACTACTATAGTAGTAGGGAATCTTTAAGAAGTTATTAACTAATAAGAATTTTACTTCTAGTTATAGGAAGAAGTAAAAGATACCTAAAAGAAGTATATAGGATTCTAAAGAAAGCTTAAGGAAAATAGTAACTTCCTAGATAACCTCTTTAATAAAGGGGATATCTAAGAATACTAAATCTTAAGAGCCCTTAACCTCCTTACTAAAGCTTATTAAGCATTACCCTATTAAGGTAACTATATAGCTATAGGTATAATCTTCCCTAAGAGAGTATATATTAATATATTAAGGGTCCCTCTCTAGGTATTATATCTTATATCCTAACCCTATTAGGGCACTACTAGTAAGCCCTAATCCCCTTCCCTAGTATAAAGAAGCTACTATCCTAGCCCCTATTCTTATTAACTAATTAATATAACCCTTAAGACTATTACTAAAGTAAATTATTAATCTAGCTAAGATATACACACTAGAGTAGTAATATAGTGTAAATAACTATAATATTTTTAAGTTAAAGCTTTAAATATTTTAAAGGAAATATAAGATTCTAAATATTAGACTAAAGTAAGTAGGCTATGTATTTAACGCTATACTTAAGGGTAAAGCTCTAAGATACTATTTAAATAACCTCTTAAAACCTAGGTAACCCTAAGACTTACTAACCCTTATTACTTAAATAAGATAGAGGTTTAAGACTAAGGATATAAGATAGTATTACCTCCTAGAATAGTATAATACCTTACTATAAAAGGTAATTTATAAAAATAAGGAAAAGTTAAAGACTAAATACTTTAATAATATTATTAAGAAGCTTATAACCCTCTAAAAGCTATCCTAATATTAGCTAGATAAAGTAAGTACTCTAAAATTAAATTATATATACTTATAGTAAGATTCCTAAATATAGAAGCTATATTACTAACCCCCTAAAGGTCTATAAGAGTTCTATAAGTAAGTAAGGATAATAATTTGCCTTATTAGAGAGGAATCTAGTAATTAGCACTAATTCCTAGTAAAGCTAATACCCTAGAGTAATTCTAGACTAACTAATAATATAATAGTAAGGGTAAAGAGTTAAGATACCCTCTATTAAGGTCTAGAGGTATAAGACCTCCCCTTATATAAAGAAATGCTATATCTATAGTAAGGAGGGATATTAGTTAATAAAACACTCTAAAGAGAACTATAAGAAAGTGTATTAATACTTTAAGAGTTACTACCTTATTAACTCTTTAAAGTCTTTACTACTAGTATATAATATATTCCTTACTTAGTATAAGGGAGAACCTAAGACTAAGAATACCCTAAGAGCCCTAGAAGATAATAAAATTACCTAATATATATAGGGCCTTAGATTTACTAATGCTTAAGAGGGTAAAGATAGCTTAATTCCTATAAGCTTCTTTATATATAGCACTATCTTTAATAACTAGAAGGTAATTAAGATCCTTATAAATTAAGTAATACTATATAGCCTAAGTAAGAAGAGCCTTTTTAATAATAAACTATTTAATTAGCTACCCTATATATTTATACTTAGGGATTATTACTCTTCTAAAACTTTCTAAGGTATTATACTAGATACTAGAGCTACTAAGTACTTAATAGTAGGTTACCTATAATTCCTAGTATTATAACATATAATACTAAAGATCTAACTTAATAGATTAAGGGTAGGCAAAGTAGTAATTAGGTTTAGAGGAGGTATACTAATTATCTTAATTATATTAGTTAATATACCTACTCTCTTTAGTAATATTACTTTCTATATAGTTACTATAAGCATGCCTTTCTTAATATACCTTAGAGATATAGGCTAATTAAAGATTAACTTTATTACTACTAAGAATATACTATAATAAGGGAATATTAAGGTTCCCCTTATATATAAATAGGGGTATATATAGATATTACTAGGGTAGAATAAGAAGTTAATAGTATAGAATTACCTTACTAAAGTTAAATTATAGTGCTTATATTACTAATTTAGTTATCCTTTAGTCTAATAACTTTATAACCTTCTATGCAAATTAGGGTATAAGGTTAATATTAAAGCTATTAAGGAGCTAATAAAGGTATACTACTAATACTAAATAAATACTAATAGCCCCTAATACTTTAAATTTACCCTCTAGGATAAATATATATTTAACTTTAAAGTAATAATAAATATTATATATCTTAATAGTAGCTACCCTACCCTTTATACTATTAATATAGCTATAGTATTTAATATAGTAAGATTCCTTAAAGATATCTTAGTAAAGATAATATAGGAGGCCCTTAGATTATACTAGATTAATATATACTAAGGACCCCTAATTAAATTATTACTAATACTAGCACTAACTTCTATAGTAAGGAACTCTAATAATTTATAGTATTAATATTAATCTCTATTAAAGAGATTCCTATTAAAGCGCACTATAGTATTAGTAAGGTTAAAAGATATTATAGGCCTCTCTAAAGAGCCTATAATATTATCTAATATAAATGCCTAATAACCCCTAAGCCTATAGCCCTATAAATAGCTATTAAGGCCCTTAATAATACTATAGGCCTAAATAGCCTTATTCTAACTCTCCTTGTCTTTAGTGCCTATCTATAGATAATAAGCAAATCCCCTCTATCCCTAGAGATATTATAATATGTAATTATAGTGTAAAAGGCTATAAAGGAGATTAAGAGGCTACACACTCTCTAGAAGGTTACTAAAGCTCTTATAATAAGAAATAGCCTAAATATATTAATAACCCTTAACCTCTTACTTAGATTATTAGTCTAGGTATAGCATAAAGATAAAGGGTAGTAAGGCCTATATAACCTCCTTATTATTAATAGTAAGAGCTATATACTTAACCTCCTAAGAGGCCCTAAGACCTTTAGGTTAACCTCTATAAGACCCTATTATAAGAACCTTTATAGGAAGGACCCCTACCCCTAATATAAAGCGGTATTATAATAGAGGCTAAGGGAGAACCACTAGAGGCTAGGGATAAATATAAGGCCCTAGGACTAGAGATCTTACTAAAGTAAAGACCTAGAAGACCCTATAAGAACCCTCTAGCTATTATTAATAAGACTAATATTATAACCTTTATATTAGCAAAGGAGGAGGCTAACCTTAACCTTATAATCTAGTTATATAAGGAAAGCATTATTATAACCCTAGGAAGCTATTTAAGCTCTTTACTAAGACTAAGATTAATACTTTAATTAAATAGGGTATTTTTAAGTTTATTATATTTAATAAAGAGAAGTACTATAGCCTAAGAATCTTTAATACCTATATTATTAATAAGGTAAAGGGAAAGATAAGTTAACTATATAAGAAGTTATAGCTTATAATCTAAGGATTTAGGAATAAAGAGAAGTAATTAATCTTAATATAAGCTTTAATAATCTAATAGGCTAGTTAATAACTTATTCTTATAATAGCTCCTTCTTTGCTTATAATAGGATACCTTATATAAATTTATAATATTATATAAGCCTATATCTAGTTATATATAGCCTTAAGCTAAGTTATCCTTACTAGGCTCCTAATCTAAATCTACTACTAGCACCTAGAAGGTATAATTATAATTATAATTAAACCTCTCTATAGTATTATAAAAGCTAGAACATACTAGTAGGTAATATATTATAAGCATTATAAAGAGAAGCTCTAGATAGAGACTTCTATATATAACCTATACTTACTTATAATAATAAAAGAGAGCCTAGAATTCGCGTATATAAGTATATAAACTAATAATACCCTTAGGTTATTAGATAAGGAGTTCTCTAGGAAAGAGAAAACTTAACTAGCTACTACTACCTTTACTATAAAGCTAAAGTAATTCCTTAGGAGAATAACTTACTTATATTTAATAGAGGAATTATTACCTTAAGTAATAGGAATATTATATTATAATAAAAGGGCAGAGTAGTAAGCTTAGATTAATCCTACTAACCTAGTTAAAGTAAAAGTATATTAAGTAGTAGGCTTAAGGCACTTATATTACTTTAATTTATTAACTAGAAGCTTACTTTAATCTTTTAATTACTATATAACACTAGGAACTAATAGTTAAGAATATTAAAGCCCTTAACCACTAAATCTAGTAGTAAATAGACTACCTAGAGAGAGGCCTAACCTTTATTTTAATTAACCTTACTAAAGTAAAGATCTATGCTATTATAGATAGATTATTTACTAATAACTAGGACCTTATATTATAGCTAGGATATATACTAATCCTAGCTAATAAAGATAATAAGGATAGTAAGTTTATAATTAAAGGTAATATTATATACTTTAGCTTAACTAAGAGTAAGAGAGTTATATAAAGCGTACTTACCTTAGAAATCTATAGTATAGTTATAGGCATTAATATAGCCTATGTAATTATAATAATAATTAGATTAATTATAGGCTAACTAAAGCTTCCCTTAATCCTAGTTATAGTATATATAGATTTATACTCTCTATATAAATGCCTTATTAAGCTTAGCATTACTAAGAAGAAACGCCTAATAATTAATATTATAGCCTTATAGTAATTATATAAGCGCTATAAGCTCTATAAGATCTATTAGATTAATAGAGGTAATAACTTAGCTAATACCTTTATAAAGGCATTACTAAATAAGGCCCTTAAGAAATTTATCTTAAGTAACTAGATAATAATCTAGATAGAAGGGTAGGTTACCTATATAAAGGATAGTTACTATAAATAATATCCTAGGAGGCTTTTAGCCCTAATACTATAGGAGAATATAAAATCCTCCTAGGGAGAAAGAAAGAGAAGGGACTATAACTCTTATTAGGTTAGATTCTAATAAGAGCTATACTTATTATTACTCCTAACCTAGTAAGAGTTATAGGAAGGCCTATAGTAGTCCCTTAGATCCCTATATAATATATATAGAGTATAGAGGAGGAAAGACTATTATAGTAAGGAGCGCTATAGTGGTAAGGGAAGGATTAGCGTATAGCTAGATTAATTTTATTTAGTAAATTAAGTGGAGGTAAAGGAGGCTCTCTTATTCTAATTTAGGGGCCCTAGATTATAGGTTATTATTTTCCTTTCTTTTACCTACTATACTTATATAGGTATCTTTATTCTTTTATTTCCTATACCCCTAATTAACTATAATATAATCTATTATTTCTTTCCTTCTTTTCCTATTAATATTATATATTAATAATTATATTAAAAGAGAGAGTTTCTAGTGTTAGAACACGTATAATATTAACTACGCTTAGTAGCCATAATTATAAGGTTAGTAGAGTAGTTAGCCCGCGCGCGCGTGAGGGCCCACACATAACCTATAATGCGGGCATATAATAGGGCAGGGCTTGTGGTTACGTAACCTATATAGCCCCTTTCGCGTTTTATATCTTACAAGAAGAACCCTTACTTTTACCCTCTCTTTTCCTCTCTTTTCTCTGCAGCTTAGAATAGATAATTAACAACGATACTATTCTCGAGGCTTACAACATCGATAACCTGAATTTAGGCACCCTGTGTAACCGACAAGTATATAAGATAAGATTAATAGTAAGATTTAATATCTTTTGTTCTATATAGCTAGAAGTACCTTCTATAAAGCTTCTATATAGTAATAGTTAGACTAAAATATCCTATAGTGTTATAAGCTTATTAGAGTTTTATTAGGATATCCTTAGATAAAATACACTTTAAAAGCAATTTATCTTATTTTATATAATATAATATTTAATTAAAGATTTAGTATTTAAGGGATTAATACTATATTAGTTTTTGTTATTTAGTTAGTATATTTTAGTAACTATAGACTATAGCTATTAGAATCTCTCTATACTATTTAGAGTTAAACTAGGCTTATAGTTCTAATAAGATTCTTTTAAAACCTCTTAGTCTAACTTTTCCCCTTAGGGAGAACTATTTCTATATTTATTAAGATTAGAATAGGATAATTTTCTATTATAGGAATAATGTTTACTCCTATTCTCTTTTTACCTTAAATAGCTCTAATTAAAACTTATTAGGTAGTTAAGATATCCTATCTATAATAATTATAATTTTAGTTATATTAGGTTAGTAAATATATTTAATATTTAATTCCTATAAGATATCTACCTAATATATAACTTTACTATAGACTTCTAATAGATTAGCTATTAAGTTAATAATTCCTTTATAGTTAGTGTATACCTTTAATACATATAGTAATCTATCTATAAGCCACTTTATTTCTTTTAGACTTATAACTATAGCTAGTATCTCCTTTTCTAGCATTAAATATTATTTCTTAGTATCGCTATGTCATAGTCTAGCCCTAAGGGCTAATCGCGGGTGCCTGCGCTACCATGTGGGTTTGACCCCAATTCCGTTGCGCTATACACAAAAGAATACGCATTATACAAGTCTCTATGACTTATGCAATTAACACCTATATTACTAGGATCTAGGCAAAGCCTAGACCATCACATAGGCTCTTTCCTATGTGACCTCTCTTCTCTTCTCCTTTTTTAGCTAGTAATACCGCGCATCCCCTAGGGACCCAATTCCAATTGTCCCTATAAGCCTAGGAAGAACCCTGTCATGATATCTTCTCTGCACGTAGCTGGTTCGAACCTATGACCTTAGGTGACTTGTACAATTGTCATAGTCTAGCCCTAAGGGCTAATCGCGAGTGCCTGCGCTACCATGTGGGTTTGACCCTAATTCCGTTGCGCCATACACAAAAGAATACGCATTGTACAAGTCTCCATAACTTGTGCAATTGACACCTATATTACTAGGATCTAGGCAAAGCCTAGACCATCACACGCTAAGTTTATAGGAAAGCTATATAATAATTCTAGCTTTATTAAAGTTAGAGTCTATTATAGTTATCCTAGTATTAGTATTCTCTATTTAAAATAAAACACTACTTATTCTAGTATTAGAGGTATTTATTACTAAATAAAATTATACCCTAGGTAAGCTCTAAATATAGTATTCTCTAAATACTATTATAAATCCTTAGAAAGGCTTATTAAGCTTTATTTATTTATATTAGTTTATCTCTTAAAACCTTCTCTTTTTAAACTAATTATTTTCCTATCTTTATAGTCTTAAAGGATTCCTTAAAAATACCTTCTTAATAGTAATCACTAAGTCTAATTTACTAGGAATAAATTTCCTAAGAAAGAGTGTAAAGTAAATAAGTACTAAGATCTTATCCTAAGTTTTAGGTAGCTAATTAGTAAAATACTTTACTAGATTAGTAAATCTTTTATAATATTTTTAAGCTAGCCTAATTTTCCTATCTTCTAATAAGTAGCTTATATAATTTACTTTAATGTAAATAAGGTAGTTTTATATTCGCTCAAGCTAATTAGTGCCTATATAATATAAGGGAAATATCTCTTCTATAGGAAGTTAAAATAGTCTTACTAGGTCTTAGAACCTATATAATAATTATTAATATAAATTAAGAAGGAACTCTTAATATCTTTTATATAACCTAATATAAATTCACTTTCTATCTTATCCTAGAAGAAAAGATATTTAAATATAAGATCCCTAAACCTAGTATATATTAAGGAGATCCTATTAGTCCTTAGGCTATATTATTATAAAAATATATCCTATTTAGTCTAGAAAAAGCTATCTTAGGTCTATTAGGGGGTAAACTCTAATTACCTAAAACCTATTAAAGGCATTAGTTTAGGAGATAATCTTTAAGCGTCTATAGTAAATTAAGTCTAAATTAGCTTCTATATTATAATATAGATATCCTAACTTTATTATCTTACTATTAATATTATAATAATTATATACTACTTAAAACTCTTTTTCCTAGGTTTTAGGGTAAATATTATAGGCATAACCTATAATAAGTCTTCTTATATAATAATTCTAGCCCTTTCTATAGCTAGAAATACTTTCTTTAAGAACTAGTAATAAACTCTGGAATAGTAATAATACTTTCTTTTCCTAGGTTATGCTTTACTAACTAATAGGATATAGTAATATAAAAGATCTATAGTGTAAATATCCTTAAGTTTTAAAATAAAGCATTCTTTAAATATATAGTAAAGTCTTATAATTATTATTTATTAGGAAATATTACTTTTTAGTGTCTAAGTGTAATATATAACTATTTAAACTATAAAGTAATAGTTTCTAGGTCTAAGTCCATTAATAGCTAATTTATATATAGATTTTAGAATCTTAAGGGGTACCCTTAAGATCTTAATTTCCTATATAAATTAGGGTTCTAGCCTATCTAAGTCTATTTGCTTTAGCCTTTATGTCTCCTATAGCATATATTATAATATTATTTAATCTCCTAAGTTTAATAAATAGTGTCTCCTACCCTAGGTTTTCTAGTTAGAGTCTTTAATTTACTTATTTTAGTAAGGAATCTTATTTTATAAGGGGACCCTTAATTTTCTAATTTACTATATAAATTAGGGCTATATTATATCTAAGAGTATTAAATTCTCGATATTATAACCTTTAGAGTTCTAAGTCTATAATATAGGAGATTCTATAGCTAGTTTTTAAAGTTAAGTTACTAATCTATCTATTTATATAGGGATTTTAACTTTCTAAGGGGTACCCTTAATCTCTAGATTTCTATATAAATTTGCTTATTCTTATATCTAAGTATATCTATTTCCTATTCTTCCTAATTTCTTATGCCTAATAGGTATACTAAGATCTTTAGTAAATCTAGATCTTTTATTCTATCTTTATCCTAATCTTCCTCTAACTCTTAGTTAGTATTATAATTATTAAGTTTTACCTATCCTTCTTTCTTCTTTCTAACTATTCCTATATTATCTTCCTCCTTAGTTATTATTATATTCTATAATAATCCTAGACTCTCCTATTAGGAGTTAGTCTTTATCTCTATTTTTTAAATTTTATAACTATTTTAAATACTAGAAAGCTTATTGATATTTAATTTAACTTTAGGTAGTTTACTAAGTAATTAATATAGGTTTTAAGGGGACTAAACTAATAAAGTAAGAGGTAAAATATTTAATTTCTATCTATAGTCTAAACTTAAGGACTAATCTATAGGTATTAATAATTCCTTAAGGCCTTTAGATAATTAAGGTAGTTAATATTATTTTAGGTTTATTTATCCTAGCTTTAATATTGTTCTTTACTACTTATTTATCTAGGTTAGAACTAGGTATATATCCCCTCTTTTATTCTCTAACATAATTTTCCCTTTAGATTATTTATCTTCCTAATAAATTCCTTAATAAGGACTTATTCTCTAAGTATTCTCTAATAGTGTTTACTTAAAATTTACTACTTTAAGTTTATCTAATATTATTATAATAATAACTTCCTCTTATAGATAATTATTAGTGTTATTATCTATAATATCTAGTTTTTAAAACCTTATTTTCTATCTAAGATATTAATCCTTTTAGGATCTCCTTTACTTTCTCTAGGATCTCTTAATTATCTTTAATAAACTCTATAGCTTTATTTAGATTTATCCTCTAGGGTAATTAGGCCTTTCTTCTTTCCTTATTCTAAAATAAGTCTAATCATAAATATAATAAAAGACTTTAAGCCTATCCCTTAGTCCTAGTAATTATAAGCTTCTTATTACTATAGTGTTTAATTATGTTTATATATTAAAGCTAAACCTTTCTAGTAAGATTTCCTAATCTTATTAAGTTAGCATAATATAATACTTTACTAAGGCTAAGATTCCTCTTGTAATAACTCTTAAATAAGCGCACAAATAGATTGGTTATTTAGCGTTATTTGCTATTTAAATAAATCTCTTTTCCTTAAGCTATACCACTAGTATTAAGAATTGGAAGGGGAAGATACTAGAGGGATAGGAAGACCTCCCTAGTAGATTCCTAGATAGCTAGCGCAATGAAGGGCGCAGCGACCTATAGATAACTAGATCACGATAGATTATTTAAGATTAAGGGCTTAGATAGTTGAATATAGTTGATTTCTAGCTATACGGACAGTCTAATAAGCAATAAGAGGATATTTTAAGTCCCCTTATAGACTTACTAACTACATCAATAGAAGGGGTTACTAGAAGGGCTTTGTAAGCTACTTTTTATTTTCTATAAAATTCATTTATATAGGAAAAGTAAAAATTAACTTATAGCTATATAAACTAGACGCCCACGTGGCCTAACTAAGCACTTTAATAAGCAACCCTTTAAATAAAATACACTATTAAATGTAGCAAAATTCAAGGATTTAAATAGTATACATTAGCCTTTTATATGACTACTAGTTCCCTAGTTATAGTTAATTTTAGCTTCCTATAGGGTAACCTAGTTAGCTTAGTCATACATGCCGTAGCTTTGCTTGGGGCAATGCAAGATGTGTTGCAACTAACGCTGCAACTAACGCTGCAAGCAACGCCTTGCAACAACGCAACTAGGCAACTAGTGGGCCTATAAAATAGTGCTATAAATAGCATTATTTTAACAACTAGAAGACTATATTTTACTAAATAAGTTTCGCTAACTAGTTTAATACTTAATCCTCTATTAACTAAGGCTAAGTTATATTATATACCATTAATATAGGTTATAATATATCCTAGTAATATTAGAACTTTGCCCTCTAATTTAGTAATATTATTCTAGATAATTATAGTATTTACAAATCCTAGGGATTTAGAGGTTATTAGGTTTAGCGCTTCCTAGTAAGGTTTTATTAGATAAGAAATAATTAACTTTACTTTATCTCCCTTTAGTTTTCTTTAGTATTATATTAAATATCCTATTTATTAATAGATAATTAGAGCTAGCTATAAAAGTTATAACACTGTAATTAGAACTATAGTCTTACCTAAGTGTTTTTCTAAGTTAAAAGCTAGAATATTATTGTTAGAACACTGCGAATTCCCCGAATTCGCTGTGGCCAGGACGGCAAATGCGACTGGCCGGATATGCCCCTGTCGCCCCACTATGCACTAATACATGTTTGGTCGCATATCCCCTATCGCCCCACTATACACTAACACATGTTTAGTCACATATCCCCTATTACCTTACCTAGGCTAGCTATATAATTAGCCCTTAGACTAATTGCCCTATATTAATATCTAGACCTTATCTAACCTATAACACTATAAGAGTTAGTATGTTAATAGAAGATAAGCTATATCTATAGCTTTAATTCCCCCTATAGATAGATAGAACTATATGCAAATTAATAATATCTTTAAAGATACTAGTGCACTAGTAACTTATAGTTATAGGACCTAAAACCCCTAGGTCCTCCTAATACTAATTAGTAGTTACTTAATATAACTAACTATAGAGAAGTAAGGGATTGCTTAGAAGAGGCGTTTACTATAAACTATAGTCTAATGTACTATAGGAAGAAAATATTACCTCTATAATACTAGACTTCTAAAGGATTAAATTACTAGCCTTTATCTAATTAGGGGCTAGCGCTATAAGGATTTAATCCCACTAACTACCTTAGAACCTTAGCTAATAAGCCTGCTAAAACCCCCTCCCCCTTATTACTATTATAACTCCTTAACTAGAAGACTCCTAAGAACCTTACTCTTATCTAATAAGAGAAGAGCTTCTAGAATAAGTCTAATAATACTAGAAGAACCTCTTAACTAACTAGGACTTAATAAGTAATAATATTAACCTAGAGACTATAACTATAACTAATCTTAATAATAAGATTACTTATATAATCCTTTATTATAAAGAGTAGAAGTATAAAGACTAGGAATAATAGGAGAACTATAGATTTAACTTTAGTAACTAGAATAGAGACCTCTTTAATAAAGCTAATAAAGGTCTAACTAAAGCACTATAAGACCTTCTCTATAAATATAGTATATATATAGGAGATCTAGTAAAAGGATTACTAAAGCCCTTAAAAGAGTGCTTAAAGAAGAATAATAATCTAGATAGCCTCTAGAAGAGGTTAATAAGTAACTTACTATAAGTAAATTTAATTTAAACCTTTACCTAGAGGTAAGGCTAGTACTAATAATAAAGAACCTATAATTCTCTTTATAAGTACCTATTAATACGCTAGAATTATAGCTAATAGTATTAAGCCCACTAATTACATATGCCTAGCGCCCTTAACCCTTACTACTCCTTAGATCTAAGTAAAAGTATACCTTCTATTACCTTTTATAATACCTTAAGCTTAGGAATAGTTAAATAATATAAGGAAAGTACTTAATCTAATAAAGATCTATAAAGAGAATAATAAGTATAGTAAAAAGATATTTAACTTTATTAAGCTAAAGGTTATAATACTATAAGACTAGTGCTAATAGCTTAACTTCATGGAAATAGCGCTTATAAAGGCATTTCCTATAATACTAACTAGTAATATAAAGAAGTTTTACCTTATAAATATTACTTTAAAGTTAACTACTACCTTTATATTTAATTAAATAGTTAAGCTTATTAGATAACACTTTAAGACCCCTATAAATAAATAATTCTATTAAAGGGAGTAAAATAGTATTACCTTATAAGGTACTATTACAAAGAACCTAGATAAGTTAAAGATAAAATACCTAGATATAATAATCTAAAGCTTATAAGATATCTATAATAGACTCTTTAACCCCTTAATAATAATACAGAACTTATTAAACAAACCCTCTAAGCGGTTAGAGGTATACCTAAATATAACCTCACTAAATTCGCGGTTAATAACACGTTTAAAGACCTTATAGGTAATCTATATAAGTTAATTAGCATTACTAAAACCTAGAAGGAAGTAAGCTAATAGTTTAATAGCAATAATTAGAAAGATAAGGCCCTATTTATAGACTATTAATATAAATAAATAAGGGACTTTAATTATAACTATAGCTAAAGATAACCATAATAATGCTATATATATAGTAAGGAAGGATACTAGTCTTCTAAGCATAGTAAAAAGAATATACAGAGGCTAAATAAGAATAGTGGAAGAATAAGAAATATAGGAATCCCCTATTTAATAGGAAATTTAGAGTCTTCCTATAGGCCTATAAAGGTAATAATAATTCCTTATAGGAAGATAATAATATATCTAAAAGTAATAATACCTAGGATATATCTAAAGTGTTTCTAGAGGAAATAAGCGTAGGAAAAGGCAAAATAATAATTACATAGTTCTTTATAAGCATAGTAAACTAGATAAATAGAAAGGGAGTCCTTTAGAACCTTAAGAAGGAGGCTCTCTATTATATACATTATAGGGAAGACTAGTTCTAAGCTAAATTAACTACTTATATATTAGAGGATTGCTACTCTAATAAGATATTTAGAGGCATTATCCCTAATATAGGAGCGGCAGGATTCTTAACTACTAGAATTAGCTAGGTAAAGGCACTACTAAAGAAGATACCCTTACTAATAATAAACCTAATAGACTAAGAGCAAATTATTAAATTTAGAGTAGGATTAGTAAGATTAATTAGTATCCTAAAGGTCCCTATGATTTTTAGTTAAATTACGTTCTATATGCTTAATATAAGCACACTATTCCTATATAGCATTAATAACATAGATAATATAAATATAAAGCTTAATAACCTTAATAACGTCCTAATTTAAGGAGATTAAAAGTCCTTATTATCCGGAAATAGGGATATCCGTGGTAGACTCTAGAGGCTACGGAGGCAACTGCCTTTCTTCTATTAGAAAAGCAAATCCAAAGGCTTTACTAATAATTTAGTTACCCTCTGTATAGCAGCTTATAATAGTGCTATAATGCGCTAGTAAAGACATAGAGAATAAGATAATTAAGAAGATTATAAACACGTGCTACTACTATTAACTTAATAGGAAATTACTAGGATAATTCTAATTTACACTAAAAATAACTATAACTTTAACTATAAGATAATTATTAATATAATATATCTTAATAGTAGCCTAGTACTCTATATTATTAACTCTATAACCTCCTTCTAGGCTACTTACTTCCTTAAACCCTAGAAGTAAAGGCATAAGATATCTAGAATATATTAAAAGAATACTAGATTAATATATATCTAGGTCCTCTAGACTAGATAGTTTATAATATAGGGAAGAACTTTACTTTAAATAAATTCTAGAACTATGTATATATTATAGTAATTAACATTAATAAAGTGCCTATAAAAGCACACTAAAGCATTAGAAAGGTTAAACACTATTATAGCTTACTATAGAGAGCTTATAATATTATTACCTAAGAGCTAGGTATAAATATAAGCATTATAAATTATTAGAAGCTTTAAATAGCTATTAAAGCTATAAATAACTTAGTAGGATTAAATAGTCTAGTACCCACGCTACTAGTATTTAGCTTATACCTATAACTTACTAATAATTCGCCTCTAAGCCTCTTAATTACATAGTAAGCCACAATACTTTAAAAAGTAATAGATAAGGCTAGATAATTACTAGCAAAGAGATAAGTAAACAATGCCCTTACTACCTAGAATAGCCTAGATATAGCGCCTACACATTTACTGCCTTTGTAATTAGATATGCAAGTCTAGTGTGAAAAAGAAGGCTAGAAAGGACTATTTAAGCTAATTACTACTAATAGTAAGGCATATACTCTATAAATACCTTATAGGCTTACTAAATTTTAAATAACTATTATTAAACCCTACCTTATTAATAATAATAAGCCTATAATTAATAATAAACATAGGCTAGAGGATGTAATTAATAGCAATAAGGCCCTCTCTAATATAACTAATAAGGAAGTTACCCTAGAGGATAAACCTATTATAAGAAAAAGGCATAGAAGACCCTAAAACTAAAACCTATAGCTAAGGCAAGTTAAATACCTAAAAGAGGTTATAGAAGGCCTAGGAAGAACCCTCCCTTACTTATAGAACTAACCTAAGATAAAATCTTTATTATAGTAAAGGAGAAAGCTAATCTTAAGCTTGCTATCTAGCTATAAAAAGATAGAAAATTATAATACTAGGAGACCCTTTTAAACACTCTAATAAGTAGGAGATTAACGCTTTATAAGCCTATAAAGTCTTTAAATTTATACCCTTTAACCTATTTATATATAGCACCTAATAACTCTTTAATTCTTAATTAGTCTGTGAAGTTAAGGGTAAAGGCATAAATACACTATATAAGAAATTATAACTAGTTATATAGGGCTATAATAATAGTAGCAAACTTAAGATCCTAACCTAATTACTAACTATCTAATAGGCTAGCTAATGCTTAATTATAGCCCTAGCTCCTCCCTTAAGGAAAAGGGCATCTCCCTATAGATTTAAGATATTATATAAGTATATATATAGTTAACTACTACACTAAATAGGTTTATTATCTTATAGCTCCTAAAAGAGATTAAATACCTTTACCTAGAAGATATAGTAATAGAAGTAATTAAGCTACTCTATAGAATTACTAAAGCAGGCATATATTAGTAGTTAATATACTATTAGCACTACTATAATAAACTTAATATAATTATATTAACCTATAACCTATACTTACTAATATTAAATAATAAGAACTACTTTAGAATTATTAGAATATAAACTAATAATACCTTAGGACTTAGTAATAATGCTTTTTATAAGTGTAAAGAGATAAAGCTTTAAAAAGCTAGTTTTCTAGCTAAGCTAAAGTAAGGACTTATAGAAGAGGCACTACTTATCTTTAATAGTTATATACTAGCTAACTTAGAAAATAGATTATTAATTCTTTACTAAAAGGGTAAAGTAAGAAGATCTAACTAGTAAAACTAGCTAATAATGCAATAAAGTAATAATATATTAAATAATAGGCACGTGGGGCGTATATTATAACTATTTACTAACCTAAGGCTTTATATAACCTCTTTATTACTATATAGTAATAAGAAGTTATAGTTAATAATACTAAATACCTAAATAAATAACTTTAGTAGTAAATAAAGCACTATAATTATAGCTTATACTATATACTACTTAATCTCTTATATGTAAGGCTATATATCTTTATTAATAGCTCTTTTATAAATAATAAGGATTTAAGCTTATAGATAGAATATATTACTATCCTAGGTAATAAAGAAAACTATAATAAAGCTAAGTTTATAATATAAGGAAATATTATAATATATAGCTCTATAAAAAGCAAGTAAGTAATAAGAAGCGCCCTTACCTCTAAGCTATATAGTATAGTATAAGGTATTAATATAGCCTATACTATTAACACTACGCTTAATATTATAATAAGTAAGCTATAGATACCTAAGATCCTAATAGTTATATGCATAGACTCCTTCTTACTATATAAATGCCTTATAAAGCTTAGTATAATAAAGGAAAAACGCCTAATAATTAATATTATAGCGTTATAATAGTTATATAAGTAACGCAAGATTAACAAGATTTATTAGATTAATAGAAGGGATAACATCACTAATTTAATAATAAAGGCATTACTAAACAAGACCCTTAAGACCTTTATTAGTAATAATATAGTTAATATAAGGGTAGAAGGTTTAGTTAAATAACCTATAGGCTAGAGACCTACAAAAATTAACATTACGACTAGCACTAGAAGAACACAAACCCAGACTAGCTAGTTAACTAATCATAAGCTAGATATTGCAAGATCGGATCCACTTGTGAACACTTTCGTTAAATTCGTTTTTATTGTGTTTTTAAGCTCTTTAGCTAAAGGAGAAAAAGAAAGATTACAAGAGCTTTCCGTTAGATAATTTTCAGTTAGATGATTTTCGGACTAGATCCTAGTGGGTCTAATGCGAGCACTTTAATTAGCCGCATTACCACAAAGGCCCACTTTTTCTATGTACCCAGACCACTTAACCCACTTTTCCCTTTTTCCTCCTTTAACCTATTTTTGCGCTTTTAACCCTTTTGCTTTTAATAGCCCTATCTTTAATAATAGACCTATAACCTAACTAATTAGAGCAGCGGAACCTGCTTAGTTATTTATTTTGTATTATAAGAAAAGAGAAGTTACTAGTGTTAGAACACTATGAATTCCCAATTTACTATAGCTAGGGATAGCAAATGCAACTAGCTAGATATGCCTCTGTTACCCCACTATGCACTAATATATGTTTAGTTACACATCCCCTATTACCCCACTATGCACTAACACATATTTAGTTATACATCCCCTATTACCTTACCTAGGCTAGCCACGTAATTAGCCCTAGACTAATTGCCTTATATTAACGTCTAGACCTTATCTAACCTATAACACTATAAGAGTTAGTATATTAATAGAAGATAGGCTATATCTATAGCTTTAATTCCCCTATAGATAGATAGAACTATACGCGAATTAATAATATCTTTAAAGATACTAGTGCACTAGTGACTTGTGGTCGTAGGACCCGAAAACCCCTAGGTCCTCCTAACAATTATATTTATTAGTAGCCTAGATAGTTTCTAGGTTAAGCTTTTATTAGGGTTAGGTCTTTAATCTAGTGTTTTTATTATTACTTTATAAGGTAAGGTGAAAATTACTAGTCCTTAGGTTAGTGCTATAGGTTTCTCTAGATATAGTCTTAAAGCTAGTAGTATTCTCTAGAACTCTATTTTAGTTATGTCCTAGATAGGTTTGGACTATTATAAAGTCTCTCTTAAACTATTATAATCTAAAGTTTCCTATATATCTTTAGAGTCTAAAATCTCTTAGATTTAATTTTAGATTTATTTATCTATATTTATTCTAGGTTTAACCGTGGGTTTAGTAACCCTTTTGTTTTATTTATATATCTATATAGGTTTAGAAGCTTTTACCTTTCCCTTTAGTGATTTTATAGTAGCACTTATATAACTAATTTTATCCTAATTAGTAATATAACTTAGGGATTAGTAGTTTGCTATAGATATTATAAATCACTATATTCTAGGAATAAGTATATACATAGGTAGTGGGATCTAATCTCCTCCTAAATTACTAATATAATTAGACTTTATTTAGCTTTCTAATTCTTAGTGTTATTCTCTCTTTATTTAGAGCCTATTCTAGAACTATTATTTATGTTATTTATCTTTATTAGCTATTAAGTATTTATTCTTTAAAGTATAGTTATACCCTATATATCCCTATTCCTTACACTTAAAATACTAATAAAAGTCTAGATCTCCTTTTCTAAAGGAACTAGTAATATTAGCTTACTTTCCTAGAGATTAAGATATACTATTTAAACTGTATTTTTATTAATTATATTACCTAGCTATTTAGTTTATATTATTAGTAATCTAAGCCTAGAATACTTTAAGTTAATAAACTAATTCTAATATTTACTTATCTTTCTTTTTATCTTATTTTATCTTATTTTACCTATTCCTCTATTTACTATTAGAATAGATTTACTAGTATAATAGCTTCTTTACTTAACTAAGAGATCTTCTTAGAAGCAAATAAATAATAGTTATATAAAAGGACCTTTAGGTCTAATATAGTTAGATCTTTAAATACTATACTACTTATCTATTTCTCTAAAGAGAATAAATAGTTAAATACTTACTCTTATAGTTATATAGCTACATCTCTATTTACTAAGTTAGAAATGAAGTTAGTAAATAGTATTTATTATATTTTTAACTTTACCTTAGATATAATTTATGTTACCTAGTAAATATAAGACTTTAGTGTCTTACCCTTTTATAAGTAAAACTAACTACCTCTTTTATAATACTATCTTAAAAGAGAATTTAGCTTTTAAACTTCTTTAAGAACTTTTTAGCTATCTTAGTCTATCTATAATCTTTAAAGTCTAGATTCTAGTACTATGTTTTCACTTTACCTCTAAGGCCCTAAATAAAGATATATTAAGTAAAGGTATCTATATACTTAGGTAAAATGCTTAATATAGCTACTATTATTTAGTAATGTTTTATATACTCCTTTACTAGTTTTTTAAAACTCCTAAAAGGTAATACTAGTTAGGGCTATAGGAGCTACTATTAAGAAGAAATGGTTATTTATTATAACCTAATATCTAGCTTTCCTAGTATGAACTTACTAGTCTAGTTTAATTAATAAGGAATAGAATTCTAGAAGTATTAATTCTTCTTAATAGTCTAGTATTAGGGAATATACTAGGCTTAAGAGAAAGTCTAATAAGGCTTTATCTTACTTTATATTTAAACTTAATTCTAGGTTCTCTTAAGTCTAAGGGTTTAGAAGGTTTTATATAAAGTTATTCTAAAACTTATACTAGGTTCTTAACTTATTTATAGTTAAGTAAAGTCTAATAAGGATCTAAAGAAGAAGTTATAATTAGGTTAAAAGTAAGTTATCTTAGTCTAAAGAGAAATAAAATAAGTAAATATATAATGTTGCTTCCTTTGGACCTTCGGGTCTTGTTTGGTTTAATCGTGGCCAAAGGTAGGGCCACTAAAGGGATGCACGCGATGCGATTAGTCGCATCGCGCACTGCTGCTACACTGCAAGCCTTACTTATAGCAAGGCTATAGTAGCTATAATAGATTACTTTTTCCTACTTCCCCTTAGCTAGATTCCTTCCTTTCTCTCTTTTCTATTAATCTATTAACCTATCTATTATAAATAACTTTATTAAATTTAACCCTTTTATTATACTAGTATATTACCCTTAGTAAAACTAATACTAATTAGTAATTATAAAACTATAGATAGCTAGGCTTATAAAGAAGAGATTTTTATAATTATAAGCTTCTTTCCTTAAGTTTATAAACTATTTAGAAAAAGAGATTTATATATAAAGTATACTAAAGGAAAAGACTAGATTATTACTAGTATTACTTATTAGGTTTCTAAGGAATTAATTTATTAACCCTTAGGTCATTAGAATATTTAGTTAAGGAATTAATTCTATTATTCATTATAAGAAAACTAACTAAATAACTAAGTCTATTACTATAAGGTATTTTACTTAAACCTAATATTAATATAACCTTAGCTAAGCTAGCTAATATTTATAACCTCTCTTTACCTTCTTTATAACCTCTCTTTACCCTCTTTTCTTTACCCTTTATTAACTATAATAGTTATTACTCCTTTATACTTAGTGTATATTATATAGAGTTAAAGAATTACCTCTAGGTATTTATATAAAGTTTAAGAATTGCCTCTAGGTATTTTCTTTATAACTCTCTTTCCTTATTTACTCTCTTTTCTTTAGTCTTATAACCTATAAGACTAGGTTTTTCCTATTTTTCTCTTTTCTCTAGTCTTATAACTTATAAGACTAAACCCCTTTACTAACTAGGGAGAAACTACACTAGTATGGTACTCCCTTTAGTCCTTTCTATCTAGTTAGGCTTTAACTAAACTTAACTAAACCACTTTTACTAATTTAGGGGATACTATGCTAGTAAGGTACTCCCTTTAATTATTTTTATTTAATTAGGTTTCCTAGCTCTATTATATTAATAACCCTTCTTTTATCCTATTTTCCTATTTTTCCTATTTACTTATTTTCCTATTTTTCCTATTTTTCTTTATTATACTTACTATATTTATTGTATTTATCCTGTTTTTCCTTCTTATCCTATTTTCCTATTTACCCTATTTATTTCCCTTATTTAGCCTTATAAAGACTAAACCCCTTTACTAAGAGTGAAATAGGACTAGATACTAGACTATTAATAAGATAATTATCTATTACTAAAGGTAAGATACCTAAGGGATCCTTAGGAAAAGCTTATAAAAGGCCTTTAAAAATAAGCTACTAAACTACCTATAACTATATGCTTTAGCGCTTACTAAGAAGTAAGAGAAGCTTATATAACTAAATCCTAAGACTACTATATAATATAAACTAAATAATTAGATTATAAGGTTTATTAATACTAGTAGTTACTATAGTTAAAGGATAAAGACCTTTAGAAGACCTTTAAGGAAAACTTTAAAGGCTAGTTAAAGGAAATATTTAAGAGAGCTAATACTAACCTTATCTAGGAGCTCTATAACTCTTTATAGGAGAGTAGTGTTTACATTTTATAAAGCCTAGGACTTTTAATTATAAATACACTAGAATAAGTAATTTAAAAGAGATAAGATTACTATAGCTAAAAGAAAGATCTTCAGAACTAATAAAGACTTATCTTTTACTATATTAACCTCCTTAACTCCTAACCCTAGAGATTTATTTCCCTTAACCCTAGTAAACTTCTCTTTCTCTATAAGAACCTATTTAATACTCCTTATTATACTAATATTAACTACAATAACACTCTTATTTATATTAACTTACCCTTCTTATACTATACCTTTCTTTTAATAAGTAAATTATAAAAAAATCTCTAAGCTTATAAAGATATATAAGGATAGTAATTACTATAGTAAGAAGCTATATAACTTTCTTATACTGAAGATTATACTCTTTAAGAGTAAATATAAATAGATTAATCTTCCTATTACTTACTACTATAAAGCCTTCTCTATTATACTAATAGGAGATACTAAATAGTACTTCCTTAACTATCTCTCTAAAAGGAACTTCTCTTATAAAGAGATAAAAGCTAATATCTATTAGCACTTTAAGATAGCTAGTAATTAGTAATTTTACTAGTGTAAATAAAGTAATATAATACTAAAGAATATTATTACTTAGAACCCTAAGAAAATAAAGCTTAAGTGCCTTAAGATTATATTAATTACCCTTAAGAAAGTTTATAAGGGATTATTCCCTTTAATATAGTAAATACTCAACTCTAAAAATAAATATTAAATATAGTATCTAGTATACCCAGAGCATTGCACTACAATACAATACATTACATAATATAATACATGAGAAATTTTATAATACAATACAATACATGTATTTTTGTATTATTTTGTATTTTTTTCTTTTTCTCTTTTAAGTAAATTCCTTAATTATAAGCTTTAATAAGATATATATGTATTATAATAAGCAATTATAATAGCTTATAATAGCTTATAATAGCTTATAATAGCTTATAATAGCTTATAATAGCTTATAATAGCTTATAATAGCTTATAATAGCTTATAATAGCTTATAATAGCTTATAATAGCTTATAATAGCTTATAATAGCTTATAATAGCTTATAATATTATTAGTGTTAACGTTTAAGAAAAAGAAATAGAAAATAAAATATATAAATAAAAACATAAGTAAGTATAAGGGATTTACTATAGAAAAAGCTAAACGTTTTAGTTTTTTTGTATTTTAAGGTTTTTAAAAATATTAATAAAATAAAATTCTTTTCCCTTTTATGTTTTTAAAATCATAATAAAAGTAAAATAGTAATAATAGTAATAATAATAGTAATAATAATAGTAATAATAATAGTAATAATAATAGTAATAATAATAGTAATAATAATAGTAATAATAATAGTAATAATAATAGTAATAATAATAGTAATAATAATAGTAATAATAATAGTAATAATAATAGTAATAATAATAGTAATAATAATAGTAATAATAATAGTAATAATAATAGTAATAATAATAGTAATAATAATACAAAATATAGTAAAACGTTCATAAATGTTAAAAAAGTATATTAAGGGAAAACTAGACTAAACTAGGAAAACCCTTATAATAACCTACTTAAAGGTCTGAATTAGAATAAATATTATCTTCCTTTAAAGAAGACATAGACTCTTTAGAATCAGAGCTATAATAATCATAAAGCTCTAAATATTGTTTAGTAGTAATATTCCCCTCTTTTCCTAATTCTTTAATAGAATTAGTTCCTTAATAGTAGAATGCTTTAAGGAAGTTTGTCTTTTGTAATAACATTTCCTCTAGTATTAAAAGTGCTTTCTATAGCACTAGAAGTAGTAGGAATAGCTAGGTATTTTCTAGCAATAATACTTAAAATAGGGAAAGATTTAGTATTATCTTCCCACTATTTAAATATATCCTCCTGTGATAATATTAATATATTAGTAAGATTATTAAAGTTAGAAATTGTACTTGCCTTATCTTCTTCAATATCTAGCTTAGTATAAGTAGAAATGTCATTCTTTCTATTCTTTTAAATAGATTTTTCCTCTTATTAGGAAATAAACCTTTATAAAGGTTAGTTTTAGGCTTAGGCCTAGGATTTTCAAAAGTCCTAGGTTAACTAGGCCCTGTAACATTAACTATAAATTAGGTATTCTCTTGTTGATTTTGCTTGCTAATAGTACTATTAGCTTGGTTTTCTTTATAAAGGGTAGAATCCTAATAATATTATATATTAGTAAGTTAAAACTATAAGTAAGAAAGGGTTATTATATATTATACAATACTTACAAGTTATAATCCTTTTTAAGGTTTTTTATTAACCTTTCTAAGATTTCATCTCCTAACTTTAGCTTATCCTTTATAGTAAAAGGTTAAGGCAAGGATCTAATAACATAGTATATAGATAAGGCTAATATAAGAAGTAATTATTTTCTATGTCTTTAGGAAAATAATTAGCTAGCTTATTTAAGCCAAAATCTATAGAAGCTATAAAAGCCTTGCCTTAAGGGCTATAAATCTCCTATAATTATAAATTAGTATATAAAATATAAAATATATAAAAGTAATATAAATACCTAATAAAAATAGGCCTTTTAGTCCTCTTTAATATTATTAAGATATTTATATATCCTAATAATAAAAAGTGGGACTAAACCTAAAGTATTATACTTCTAGCTTTAAAGTATAATAGTAAGTTTATAAAAACCTCTAATATACTGCTTAAGGTAGCTAGATCCACCTATTCTTAGGTGGTTAGTATAGCATCCTTAAGTGCAGTAATATTAGATTCCCTATTTAGAAGAATAATAGCTTCTTTAAGCTCTAAAGAAGTATTTATTATCTTATAGGTTAAATTCTACCTAGTTTTATTAGCTAAAGATATAATGTAATTAGTATTATAAGTAATATATTAAATAATATAATAAGAATAACTTACCTAGGGAATTTTGTAATATTACAATTCTTAGCAATATAGCCTTCTTTTTGCCTTACGTAAAGATTTTAACTAAATCTTATATAATCCTTAGTTATTCTTAATAATAATAGTAACCCTTTTGACTTTGCTAAGTATTCCTATAGAAATATTAGTATTAAGTAATAATAATTATACTAATTATAATAAATTACTTACTATCTGCTAAGGATTTGAATTCCTTGTAATCTTGCCTCTCTTTAATAGAAGAGATATCTTTAGTAGAATAATGTAAAAATTCGGAATTTTTAACAGCTTCTAAATCCTCTTTAGAAGAGGTTAATTTAATGAAATTCATTATAATATCCTTTGCTATAATGTTAAAAACATGTGTAACACATTAGATATTATAGGGTTTCTCTATAATAATACTTTTATAGTTCTTATTAATATAAGAAGATATAAAGTATTATTATTAAACCATTATCTCTTGTAAAACTAGTATTATTTAATATTAGTAAATAGTTGAATAATATATTTAAAGAAAATAAGTAACTTACCTTGAGATTTCCTTTGGCTTAAGCTAATATTCTTGAATAATGTTATTGAAGGATTTATAAATATAAGCTCCAGTGTGAGAATTTGATAGATATTCAAATCCTATAATATAATATAATTAGTATAATAATTATAGCTTACTTAGTAATCTATAAAAGAATAATAGAATTTACTTACCTAAAAGCTTATATTTAAGTTTAAAGTTTAGGTCTAGCTAACTAGCTATAACACCTAAATAGGACTTGGAATTAATTGAAGTCTAGATATCTAACTAAATAGATATAGAACCTTGATTTTGAAGGTTATATTGGATCTTTTGGATAATTTCCTGCTTAGAAATATTATATATAGTATAAACTCTATGTATAATACTTCTATAATTTAGTAAAGAAGCTAAATTATTATTCCTAAATTTAAGTTAGCTTATATATATAATATAGTCAAAAAGGAGAATAAATTACTTACCTAGAATAATAATTAAGCAATTCTTTAAAAGAATCACTGTTAATAATAGTAAAAGCAATGTTATTTTCTAGTATAAATCTTATAACTAGATTAATTGCCTTTTCTAATGAAAATTTATCTAAGGAAATCGTAGAATGTTGAGTCCTTTTAGTAGGAAAAAAGGATGTTAAAGATAATTGTCCTAGGGATTGTGGCTGAATTTCTGGCACTAAAGATTATAATATTATATATATTGTATACTCTAGCTAGCTATATAAATATGGCTAGTACTAGTACTATATTATGTTAGCTAATAGGAAAAACCCTTAAATAAGAGGAAAAACCTATTATATCTGTTTACAGTCTAGCGCTAGCCCTACTGCGAGTCTACGCCGCTTAGCAGGTGGCCTATTATATATAGTTATTACTAGCTTATAGTAGCCTTATCCCCTTAATCTAAAGAAAAATAAAAGAGAAGAGAAAATACCCTTTCTAATATATATCTAGGCCTAGGGTACCCTAGCCCTAGCCCTCCTTATAATCCCTATAGGGGAGTGAATCTAGGCTTACTATAGCCTCTTACTATTAATTTACTTTCTTACTAACTCTTCTATAGCCTTACTTTTAGCTAAGTCTAACTTGCCTTTAGTCTAGTTATATTATAAATCTTAAGCACTTAGTTTTATTTAGGCACTAAGGGGAAGGGTAGGTTTAGCCTAGTCCTAGGTTAGTCCTAGGGCTATACTAGTCTTATAATATCTCTTATTAGATTACTTTATGCTTTATTTTTAAGTTACTATAATAATTTACTCTCCCCTTATAAGTATAAGAGAAAGCTTTCCCCCTAGGATTCTAATCTCTTCTCTCCTTTTTAATAAACTTCCTATAAGTTTAATCTTCCTTTTAACTTACTAATGCTACTTAAGGCTAGGTATAGGTTAATTGCTAATATCTATTACAGTAATAAACGAATCCCTTAGTCTCCGAATCACTATATTACCATTGCCTTCGCCTATGAGTTCCCGTTGTTTGGCGTGCTTCTAGCTCTAATCCGAAGATTATAATATTAGTAATTAGTTATTATTATAATATAATATATATAACTTACTTATAACCTTAGTAGGTTGTTTCTCTTCTAAAATAGAAGTAGCAATATCCTTATGCTTTAGCTTATAATGGGAAATTCCATTAGAAGCTTGGAATCTCTTAGCCTTACTTTTATAGGTAAAAGTATAACTAGGCTATGAATAAAAATATATAACTACCCTTTCTTTATTTAAATTAATTTCAGATAACTAAAAATTAAATAAATTATAGGTAAATATATATCATTTTGAAGAGAATTCGTAATTAGCCTAATTTTCTAGGTCTTTTTCATATAAATCTAGAAGATTACTAGGCTAGCTAGGCCTAGTAGGCTAAGAAGATTGATGAGAAGAATAAAAAGAGGAATCTATATTAAATAAGGGTGTTTTTGCTTTTTTGCTGTTTTTTGCTGAATTTTGCTAAGTGTGCTTTTTCCTTGTTTCTCCTTATTTCCTTTTTTTATTCTGTTTTTGTGATTTTCTGCGACTTTCTGTGATTTTTAGGGGATTTTTTAGGGGATTTTAGGTGGTTTTAAGGTTTTTAGGGTTTTTAGCTTAAAAGAGATTTTAAAGAAACTTTAAGAAAATGAATTAAAAGAGATAAAAGTAAGAAGAATAGTATAGCTTTTCCTAAGTAATTTTAGATTTTCTATGATTTTTACGATTTCTTTAGAGAAAAAGAAAAGAAAAGAAAGAAAGAGAAGCGGGGTAATAGTACGCTAAAAAAATCGCGCAAAAAATCGCCCCACTTAAATGACTAATCTATTCAATTCGCTATAACTTGCTTATATAACACAACAGCCGCACTCTAGACCCACTCGGACCCACTTTTCTTAGACTCTATATTAAAAAGAATATTCTTCTATATATAAATATATATAATATTATTTTTTTATATTTAAAATACTAATTTATATTATAAAAACCCTATTTTTATTTTATAAAAATTAAATTTAAATACTTTAAAGCTTTTCCTTATAAGAATATTATAATTATATAATATTAACTAGTTTATTTATAGTCTAACCTTTATTATAATTAAATTAGATTTTTTAAATTAAAATCTTTTTTAAATAAATACTTATTTTTATAAGTAATTATAGAAAATTACATCTAATATATATATAGCTTAGGCTTATATATAGCTTTTTATAAAATATATAGAGACTGTGAAAAGTATAATTATTAAATATAAATATTTAGTTTTAGTTAATTTAAAGCTTTTAAAAAGCTTTTCTTATATTTTTACTTTCCTTTTAGTTTAAAAAAACTAAAAAGTTAAAATAATTATTTATAATTATAATAAAGAGATATATAAGTAATAAAACTTTTATAAGAAAAATAAATTTTTCTCTTTTTATTAAAAGTTTATATATATAGCTATGGCCCAGAGGCCCTGGGACCCCGGACCAGAAGCGTGGTGGTCTAGGAGAGCGAAAGAATCAGTCGCTAAAGCTAGACAAGCTAAGAGAGCATAGAGGCACTGTAGGATAGACTTTAATTAGACTATATATAAAGAGGCAGAGGCAAACTAAGACTACGTTATTAGAGAGGAGAAATATAATATATAGAGAGAGACCCTAAATAAGGCTAATATATAGGAAAAGGATAGAGGGGTATAGAGGCTAGAAAGATAGGCTAGACTCTAGAGCTAGGCCCCCTAGAATTCCTAAGGATACTAGACCTAGAGAGAACTAAAGGAGACCCTAATCTAGCCACTACATATAGAGATAAGGTAGAAGTCCTTATATAGAGGTTTTCCCTAAACCTATAGTAAATATCTCTTATATCCTAGACCTCTCTTTCCTAAAACTTAATAATATATTATTTCTAGCCTAAGAATAATTTATAAGAGAAAAGATTATAGATATTCTCTTTAGTATAGCTAGTTAAAAAGCCCTAGGTAAAGATAAGCTCCTATAGGCCTTATTAAGGCTTATAGTAACCTAGTAAAGAATATAATTACTAGGCTACTAAATATAGTCCTTAAGGTAGGCTATTTCTAGCTTACTTCTAGACTATAGAAGTAGTAGTTATTAGAAAGCCTAGTAAGATAACTAGGGAGATAAGAAGAGCTAATATATAAAGGCTTATTTTACTACTTAATATAGTTAGAAAGATTATAGAAGTAGTAATTATAAGGTAACTTACTAGCTATACTAAGGCTAATATAATAGCCTTCTCCTAGAACTATAAAAGGAAATAGGAAAAATAGGTTAATAGAAACCACTATTAGGGCCCTTATTAAATATATATAGGAGGCCTAGGGAGAGGTAGCCTTACCTTACTAGCGTAAATAGATATCTTATTAGCTTTTCATAGAGTTAGCTACTTATATCTTATTACCTTACTTTTAAAAATAGGTATTTTACTATAGCTAATAGTAGTAATCTATAGCTTTCTTATCGGGAGGATAAGCTAGCTTAGCTTTAATAGAGGCCTCTTAAGACTATTTAAGATTAAGGCTAGTACCCTATAGGGATTACTACTATCTTCTATTCTCTTCTTACTTTACTTTACTAAGCTCTATATATAACTTTACTCTATTCTAGGTATAGTTACTATAGGATTTACTAATAATACTAATATTATAGTATTTAGGAAGAATATAGCCTAGATATAGAAGAGACTTAAGGCTATATAGAAAGTCTATAAGAAATAGGTAATAAAAGTAAGGGTAAAGTTTAACCCTTTAAAACTAAACTTATACACTTTAGTAAGTTCTAATAACCCCCTAAACTAGAGTCTAGCTTAGGGGTAAGAAAGTAATGCCTATAGAGTCTTACTAATTCCTAGGAGTTTAAATAAATAGGAAACTTAACTAGAGTACCTATAAGAATATTCTTAAAGGAAACTAGCCTAGTAAAGACTTACTCTTACTATATTATTAGTATCTATATAGGGCTATAGCTTTAGAGACACTAGACTCCTATATATATAGGTAGTCTAACCTATTATTACCTATAGAGTAAGTATATATTATACTCTAACTAAAGCTAGAGAAAACCCTAGGGGATAGTTAAAAGCTTTATAGTAAAGTAGTTAGCTTACCTCTAGATTATAGTAAGGGCGTTTAAGGCTACTCCTGTGATGGACTGGCCCCTAGGCGGCTGCTGTTAGGCGTTAATATAATATTAAGAAGCTTAAGGAGAGAAGAAGAGAAGGTAGGAAACCTATCTATACTATGCCCTCCTTATACTCCTTAGCTATCCTATTTATCCTCTCCTATCCCCTACTATTTTCCCTAATAGCCTTATCTCTAATCCTTTTATCCCCCTTCCTTATTCCTTCTATCCCCTTCCTTATTTCTTTTATTCCTTATTTCTAGACCTTCTATCCCCCTTATTACTTCCTATTAGTCCCCCTAATATCTATATTTTAGCTAATACTTAGGCAAAGCCTAAGCCCTTATATATATCCTTACTTACCTATCTTAATATTACCTTAAAGACCTAAATCTATAACTAAGAGTAATACCCTTAAACGCCTCTCTTTACCCTATTATAGCTTAGTTATAGGTAGTGTGTGTTATTATTAGGTAGTATATGTAGTCTAGTAGATTATAGGCAGTCTAAACTCTATATATTAAGAATATTATAACTAGTCTACACGCCTCCTTAAGGCTCTCTTACCTTACTACTATAGTAATAGCTAGGGCTATTAATTTATTAAGTCTAGAGATAAATTACCCTCTTACCACTACTAAGGACACTCCTAACTTAGGACTAGGTTAGGTCTAACTAACTATTATACTAATTATACCCTAGGTAGTAGCTATCCTATAGTAATAAATACTACCTAATATCTATTCCCTACTAGAGGTTAACCTAGAGATAGGCTACCCCTAGCTTACACTTACTTTATATTTACTAATTACTATTTTACTCTTACTATTTAGAACTATAGTAATAGCTATCCTACCTATTATAACACTATTTATATCCCTACTAGATATAAGGTAATGCTAATTAATATCCTATCTAATAGTAATAATAACCTATCTAATAGTATAGGTAATCCTTATACTATAGGGGATAAAGGATTTTAAGTTTATTTTAGTAGCTAGAATAAGTTAATAGAGTTTAGATTAGGCATGCTTTATATACTATTAGAAGTCTCTATAGGTAAATAAGTAGTTTATAATTAATTTAGTTTATTATTATATTATATATCTCCTTACTTTACTTTAAACTTATTAAGGGCTTATATTTATATTATACTCTCTAGTAGTTCCTATATTAGCTATATATAACCCGCTTACTTAACTAGTATATTATATCTCCTACCCTAGCCTAGGGTATTCTAGGCTACTAAGATCTATTTAACTTAATATTCCTTTATAAGTTTATTATTATTCTCTACTAGAACCTATTCTAGCCCTAGGCAAGAGTCCTAGAGTCTCTAGCTAGGGAGAGGGTCCTTTATAGCCTATTTAATAAGGTCTATATAGAAAACTAGGTAAATACCCTTAGGATATCTAACTATACTATAAGTAGTGTTAGTACTTCTATAACTATATACTTTACTATAACCTAATTAAGTTTTTATAAGGGATAGTTAGTCTTAATATTCTTAAGTAAAAGCTATACCTTATCTTTAACTTAAAACTATTTTACTAGCTATTAAGAAGCTAATATAGTATCTTACTATCTTTATTAAATATAGGCTATTATAGCTTACACTAGGTAAGTACTCTCTTATAGGTACTTAAGGAATTATATAGCTTATCCCTTAGGTATTATTATAGAGATAAACTAGTTTAGTTATAACTAGATTAGCTCTAAGTTATAGCTATATAGTAACTTATTTAGGCTAACTCCTATTATAGAAGAGAACCTATTATTAATTATAAGCTAGTAAGCTACTAGATACTTTAGCTAATTAAACTATAAAAAGGAGACTATAATATATAATATTACTTATACCTCCTAGTTTACTTACTCTATACTACTATTAGTTTATAGGTAGTGTAATATAGAAAGTAGCTAGCCTATTCTAATATAAGAGTATAATATTATCTAAAATTTTCCTAGCTAGTCTAACCCTTAATCTATAATAATAGATTAGGAAAATCCTTAAAACCTTTACTAAACTATCTTAAACTATTTTATATACTCCTTAGCCCTAATAGAGATTATAGCTTCTAACTATATAAACTTTAAGAGTCTATCTATAATAACTATAAGGTACTATAGCCTCTCTAGGATACTACTAGTAAGTTTATTATAAAGTTAATAGAAATCTAAGACTAGAACTAATTAGGGATAGGTAAAGGCTTTAGTAAGCCCTAATACTATTAATAACTCTTATAACTACTAAAGTAATAATAGTTATAAATAAGCTAAGTAATATTCTATAATATCCTATCCTAGTAAAATTACTATTATAAAATTTAAAATATAGTATTATAACCTAGGTACCTTAATACTAGTAAGTTATAGTATTATTATATAAGGGTTATTATAAGGGATTCCTAAGCTAGAACCTAAGTATAGCCCCTAAACTAAAGCACCCTATATATACTTATAGAATAATCTATAACCTATTCCCTTATTAGTACCTTAGGGGAAACTTTTAACCCCTTTCTAAATAGTCCTTAATTAAATACTATATATAAGGTCTAATATAATAGCTTAGTCCTATAGGGTCTAAAGGTACTTAGTAGTAAAAAGAGCCTCCCTTACTAGTAGTAGTAGTATATATATAAGGTATAGCACTAGGCTAGTGCTATCCCTTTATACCTCTAGTAATAGTAAGAGTTATATAATAGTAATAGGCTATAGGATATACCTTATCCTTAAAGCTAATCTATTCTAGTCCTATTCTCTCTAGGAAAGGGCATCTAGGTATTAAGCTTATATACTAGGCCTATAATAAAGGTAGAAGTTAAATAATATAAGTATATTTACTTACTAAGCCTATCTCTTTAATATTAACTAAGGAGTTATAAAGTATTTTAAGTTCTTATAATCTATATAAATAATAAATAAATAAGATATACCTTAAAGCTTTACTAACTATACCTTAAGGTAAGAGATAATAGTAAGTAGTTTCTTATTATAAATTATATAGTTCTTCTATAAGGGTATAAAACTAGTAAAATAGTAAGTAACTAGGTATAAGACACTATTAGGACCTTATTATAAGAAATACCTACTAAGGGCTTTACCTAAATAATTAACTTCTACTACTATTAGGTAGTCTAGGTCCTATTATACTAGCACTAGGTATATAATAAAGGTATTTTTAACCTCTTAAAGGCCTTATTCTCCTTAGATTCCTATTAGAAAGGAATATTTCTCTTAGTAAGTTATATTAGTAAGGCTATTATCTCTAAGAAGTTACTAATAAAATTATAGTAAAAATTTATAAATCCTAGGAAGCTATAAACCCTATATAGTTTTATAAGTACTATCTATTCCCTTATAGCTATAACCTTTATAGGATCTAGGTAAATTAAGCATCCTACTATAATAATATATCCTAGGTACTAAACCTTTTTATAGTAAATATAGATTTATTAAGGTTAAGGTATAAGCCTATAGCCCTTAAGTAGCTAAGAACTAACTAAACCTTAGCTATATAATCCTTCCTTAATCCCCTAAGTAAACTAGGATATTATTAAGGTAAGCTATAATAAAGTCCCCTAATATATCCCTTAAGGATTTATTAATATAGTACTAGAAGGTTACTAGTGTGCTAGCTAAGCTAAAGGGGTAGACTAGCTATTTAAATAGGCTAAACCTTATAT
This sequence comes from Epichloe brachyelytri, assembly GCA_023650705.1. NCBI lineage: Eukaryota > Fungi > Ascomycota > Sordariomycetes > Hypocreales > Clavicipitaceae > Epichloe > Epichloe brachyelytri. The sequence goes on from CP097976.1 coordinate 6,293,606, forward strand.
AGAATACTATAAGGTACTCCTTACCCTTAGCTATCTATAGTTTATAAAACACTATATAAATATTTACCTTTATAAACTAATATACCTAGGATAAGGAGTGTAATATCTCTTTAATTAGTAAGAGAGGGTAATAGTTCTATACTATTATCTTATTAAGAGCGTAATAGTCTATATAAAAATACTATCCCTTATTTACCTTTTTAATAAGAAAGATAGAAGCTATAGCTAATAAGAAGCTAGTATAAATCTAACCCTTATTTATTAAGTCTATAATCTAGTGTTAAAACTCTAAGAGCTAATCCTATAGTATATTATATAATAGTCCTTATAGGAGTGTTAGTTTAGACCTATCTAGGTTCTTATATATATATATATAGTAGTTAAGAGAACCCCTATAAGGGGTAATCTATTAGCCTTAGCCTTATTAAAGAGGTTTATAAAGTCCTCTAACTCCTTAAGTAGTATTAATATATTAGGACTAGCTAGCTCTATCTTAGGCACTATAATCTATAGTATTATTATTATCTTCTTTAAGCTTATAGTAATAAACCTTATAGTAGTGTCCTTATTCTATTATACTTTATATACCTTAGTAGCGTAAAGGGATCTAATAATTCCCTATACTAGTGCCTCTACTACCTAAGTAAAGGCCTTAGAGATATAAAGGCCCTTTATAGCTCTAATAACTAGTTATTATTTTACTATATAAATTACTATATTACACTACTCTAACTAAGGCATTTTAAATATTATATCCTAAGTAAGACCTAGGATAATATATAAGTATATAAATAACTCCTAGCTATCTATATTAATTCTAGTATACACTATATAGATTATAAAAGAGGTATCTTCCTTAACTTACTTCCTCTCCTTTCTATTTTTACTATAGTATAAATATACCTCTATTTTAGTAACTATATAAGCTCTAGGCTAAGCTATCTTACTACTAATTTACTTATAGCACTATAGTAATTATAACTATAATTAACTTAGATATTAATAAAATAATATATATTAAAGAGTATAGAAATTAAGAATAGTAGTTAGTTTATATATTATATTATACCCTATTTTATCTCTATATAGTAGTTATAATTATCCTATATTATAGTAGTTAACTAGCCTATTTACCCTTATATAAGACTTTACTTAGGGTTACTTATTTTCTATAGGGGAATATTTACTTCCTTATTTACGCTTTCCTTATCTACCCTAGATATATTAATACTAACCTATAGGTAATAGGGTAGGAGAAAAGTACACTCCTAGATAAAGTAGTCCTTAGATCTATATTAAAGGTAGTATCCCTCTTAATAGTATCTAGCTAAAACCGCTTCTAATACCTATTTTACCTATTATATATTTATAGTAGCCTTTATCTCCTTCTCCTTCTTAGCTAGCTTATTTTACTTCCTTAGCTAGGTTCTTACTATATAAACCCCTATTATTAGAGTATTACCCTTATAGTTAGTTAGGGTTAAGGACTTAGCCTATTAAAGTCTATATTAGGTCTAGTACTTATCCTCTAGGGTAAGGGCCTTAATATTAACTATAATTTTATAATACTATATAATAGCTATATACTAATTAAGATAGCTAATACCCTAACCTATACTAATCTCTCTTAAATACTTATTAAGTATATATTAGAGCTTTACTAGCTTTATATTATCCCCTAGTATTCCTCTCCTACTATTAAGAGCTTTTCTATAAAGTAAATAAAAATATAGAAAATACCTTCCCTAGTCCTTATTCTATTTAGTTAAGCTCTATAAAGGCTATCTCCTATTTATATAGATTAGAGAATATAGTTCTAAGGTATTCTAGGAAGTCTATAGAATTAAAAGTAATAAAGCTACTAGACTTAAAGTAAGTAGCTACCTAGGACTATACCTTAGAGAAGAGGTTCTAGTAAATAAATATCTATCTATTCTTATTAGTACTAATAAAGTCCTTATTTACCTATAACTTATACTCTATTAGGAGCCTTTATATAGTAAATAAAGCCTTATTCTATTATATAGGTTACCTATAAGGATTAGTTTCTATTTTATTTTAGGTATAGTAAGGACTAAATTAGGGGGAGTAATATAGGGTTAACTATTAGAGCACTAGGCTAGGCTATAGGGGTAATTAAGTTAAGGGTTCTATATAATTTGTGTTTACTTACTCCTAGAGGTATATAATCTCTATTATTTACTTACTTAGTATAAGTTAGAGCGTTTTAAATTAGGCTTACTAAGCTACCTATAGTACTATAGCATTAGATAGAGGAGTAACTATCCCTAACTAGGTTAATCCTATAGTTAAAGTGTGCCTATTAAATCTATTAATATATCTATTAGTATATCTATTATATCTTTTAGTAGCTATTATAAGACTAAAGGAAGTTTCTTAATTATTATAGACTAGCCCCTAGGTAACTATAATAGGGCATTAGTATAATATTAAGAAACTTAAGGAAAGGAAAGAGAAAGGTAAGAAACCTATCCTTACTAGAGCCCCTTATACCCCCTAGCTACCTTATATTAGCCCCTTTTCTATGTCCTTGCCTGCTTAGGACTGTCCCCACTCGTGTGCACTATAGTGAATGCTTAGGTAAAGCCCAAGCCCTTACATATTATTACTATATATAGGCTATTATAGCCTAGGCTAGGAGAGTTCCCTCCTAGAGGTATTATAGGAACTAAATAGCTTTTCTCTTAGGTATTATAGTAAATACTAATAAGTTTAATTAGGATTAGATAGGTTCTAGATTATAGCTATAAAGTAATCTATTTAAGCTTACCCTTATAACTAAGGAGGTTTTATTATTTATTATAAGCTAGTAAGTAGCTAAGTATTTAGGCTAATTATATTAAAAGAAGGAGATTACTACTTATAGTATTACTTATACTTCCTAGTTTACCTATTTTATACTACTATTAGTCTATAGATAGTATAATATAGAAAGTAACTATTCTATTCTAACTAATAAGTATAATATTATCTAAAACTTCCCTAACTAATCTAAACCTTAGTCTATAATAATAAACTAAGGGAATCCCCTAAATCTTTACTAAACTATCTTAAACTATTTTACACACTCCTTAGCTCTAATAGAGGTTATTACCTTTAGTTATATAAACTTAGAGAGCCTATTAGTAATAACTATAAGGTATTATAGCCTCTTTAAGAATAAAGTAAGTAAGTTTATTATAAAATTAATAGAGATTTATAACTAAAACTAGTTAGGGACTAGTAAAGGTTTTAGTAAGCCTTAATATTATTAATAGCTCTTATAGCTTCTATTATAATAGTAATTATAAATAAACCTAGCTATATCCTATAATATCCTATCCTAGTAAAATTACTACTATAGGATCTAGAATATAGTATTATAGCCTAGGTACCCTATAACTAGTAAATTATAGTATTATTAAATAAGGGTTATTATAAAGGGTTCTATACTAGGACCTAAGTATAGCCTTTAAACTATAGCACCCTATAAGCACTAAGTAAGTAATCTATAACCTATTCTCTTATTAATACTTCTAGGGAAACCTCTATATCCCTTCCTAAATAGCCCTTAGTTAAATATAATATATAGGGTCTAATAAGATAGCCTAATCCTATAGAGTCTATAGGTATTTTATAGTAAAGAGAGCCTCCTAGCTAGTAGTAGGCTTATATATAATAAAGATAAGTCCTAACTATAACCTTCCCTTAAATCTAATAGTAACTAAAAAGCTATATAATAGTAATAGGCTATAGAATCTATCCTATCTTTATACTAGTGCCTTTTCTATCTAATTCCCTTTAAGAGAGAGTATCTAGTTATTAGGCCTATATACTAGGTCTATAATATAGGTAAAAGTTAAATAAAGCTAGAGTATTTACTTACCTAGCTTACTATTCTAATATTAAGTAAGGAGTAGTAAAGTATTCTAGGTTCTTATAATCTATATAAATTATAAATAGCTAGAAAATACCTTATAACTTTACTAACTATACCTTAAGGTAAGAAATAATAGCTAGAAGCTCCTTATGATAAATAGTATAGTTTCTTTATATTAATAATAGGCTTATAGAGTAGTATATAACTAGGTATATAATATAGTTAGATCCTTTCTAAGATAAGTACTCTCTAAGGGCTATACCTAAGTAATTTACTTTAACTACTATAGGGTAGTCTAGGTCTTATTATATAAGAGCTAGGTATATAATAAAGGCCTCTTTTAGCCTCTTAAAAGCCTTATTCTCCTTAGGCCCCTATTAGAAAGGGATATTTCTCTTAGTAAGTTATATAAGTAATACTACTATCTTAGAAAAATCCTTAATAAAGTCTTTATAAAAGTTTATAAATCCTAGGAAGCTTTAAACCCTTATAACTTTATAGGTACTAACTATTCCCTTATAGCTATAACCTTTACTAGATTAGAATAGACTAAGTAACTTACTATAATAATATACCCTAGATATTAGACTTTCTTTATAGTAAATATAGACTTATTAAGGTCTAGATATAGCTTTACTACCCTTAAGTAGCTAAGTATTAATTAGACCTTTACTATATAGTTTTTCTTTAATTCCCTAAAGTAAACTAAGATATTATTTAGGTATACTATAATAAAGTCCCCTAATATATTCCCTAAGGACTTATTAATATAATATTAAAAGGTTACTAGTATACTTACTAGTTAAAATAAGTAAACTAGCTACTTAAAGAGCCTAAACCTAGTCTAGAATACTATAAGGTACTCCTTACCTTTAGCTATCTATAGTTTATAAAATACTATATATATATTTACCTTTATAAACTATTATACTTAGGAAAGAGATTAAAGTATTTCCTTAATTAGTAAGAGAGAGTACTAGTCCTATACTATAATCTTATTAAGGGTATAGTAGTTAATATAAAAATACTACTTACTATTTAACTTCTTAACTAGAAGAATAGGAGCTATAGCTAATAAGGAGCTAGTATAGATTTATCCCTTATCTATAAGATCTATAATTTAGTATTAGATTTCTAAGAGCTAGTCCCTTAGTATATTATATAATAGTCCCTATAGTAATACTAGCTTAGAACTATCTAGGTTCTTATATATCTAAATATAATAGTTAAGGGACCCCTTATAAGGAGGTAAACTATTTACCTTAGCCTTATTAAATAGGTTTATAAAGTCTACTAGCTTCTCTAGTAGTATTATTATATTAGGGCTACTTAGTTATAGCTTTAGGGCTATAAGCTATAGTACTAATATAATTTCCTTAGGCTTATAGTAATAAAGTAAGTTATAGTGTCCTTTCTTTATTAGGCCTAGTATACCTCTATAGTATATAGGGATCTAATAATCCCCTAAATAGGTTTCTCTATCCCTTACTCTAAGGCTTTAAATATATATAGGCCCTCTATAGCCTTTATAACTAACTATTATTTAGCTATATAAATTACTATATCCTATTATTTTAGCTATAGTATCCTAAAGATTATATCTTAGGTAAGGCCTAGGATAATATATAAGTACACTAATAACTCCTACTTATTAATATTAATCCTAGTATACACTATATAGGTAATTAAAAGGTATTTTCCTTAATATACTTCCCTTACTTCTCTATTTTACTATAGTATTAACCTATCTTTATTTTAGTAATTATATAAGCTCTAGGCTAAGCTATTATACTACTAGTTTACTTATAGTACTATAGTAATTATAACTATAGTTAATTTAAATATTAAGGTATAAGTATATATTAAAGAGTATAGAAACTAAGAATAGTAGTTAATCTATAAAATATTTTATATTCTTCTTAGTCTTTATATACTAACTATACTTATCTATAACTATAGCTACTAGCTAGCATTTCTACCCCTATATAAGGCTTTACTTAGGGGCTACTTATTTTCTATAGTATTAATATTAACTTCCTTATTAGTACTTTCCTTATTTACCCTATATATATTAATATTAACCTTTAGTTAATAAGGTAAGAGAAGGGTATATTCCTAAATATAGTAGTCCTTAGAGCTATAATATAAATAATATCCCTCTTAATAGTGTTTAGCTATCTTAGCCCCTAATACCTATCTAGCCTTCTATAGGTTAGTATTTTCTTTTAATCTTTATCTTTTTATTTAACTTATTCTTCTTTTCTAGCTAGGTTATTATAGCTTAGACCCTATTATTAGCATATCCCCCTTATTATTAATTTACTAGGGTGCTAGGTAAGCTAGCTAGGGTTTATATTAGTTCTAATACTTATTCTCTAAGGTAAGGGACTTAATATTAATTATAATACTATAGTATTAGGTAATAGTAGTATAGTATTTTATTTTACTAACTCCTTTACTAATAGAAATTTCTCTTATTTATTTATTAAGTACTTATTATAGCTTAGCTACCTTAATAGTATTTACCTAATAGGCCCCTCTAGCTAGGGAAAGTTTTTACTTAAAATAAATAAAGAATATAATAAATATCTCCTAGATACTTATTTTATCTAGTTAAGTTTTATAAGAGCTATTTTCTATCTATAAGGGTTTATATATAAGGTCTCTAAGTAGTAAAAAAGGTATCTAGGTTATAGTTACTTAATTCTCTTACCTTAAAGAATATAGTAATATAGGCCTAGACCTTAGGCACTAGGTTTTAGTAAATAAATATCTATTAGTCCTTATTATTTCTAATAAAGTCCTTATCTATATCTAACTTATATTATATTAAGAACCTCTAAGTAATAAATATATTTTTATTACTATTATATAGGTTACCTATTAGGATTAGTTTTTACTAAATTAAGATTATATTAGGGACTATTAGTTATATAGGAGTATCTAGTGTAATAGTAGCTTAAGGTATAAACTCTAGATTTATATATATATTTTATTATAAAGAGTTAATTACTCTAGCCTACTATTCTAATATTAGTTAAAGTGTTTTAAATTAGGTATTATAAGCCCTAGTAGTAGCGTAGTATCTACTAAGGGAGTTAGAGTTCTTTAGCTAGGTAAGTCCTATAGTTAAAGAGAGTTTATTATATAGTTTATTATTTTTAGTAGTTTTCTTTTTAAAACTAAAGAAAGCTTCTTAAATATAATAGACTAGCCCCTAGGTAGTTACTATTAGGTATTAATATAATATTAAGAAGCTTAAGGAGAGAAGAAAAGAAGGTAGGAAACCTATCTATACTATGCCCTCCTTATACTCCTTAGCTATCCTATATATCCTCTCCCTATCCCTTACTATCTTCCCTAATAGCCTTATCTCTAATCCTTCTATCCCCCTTCCTTATTCCTTCTATCCCCTTTCCTTATTCCTTTTATTCCTTATTTCTAGACCTTCTATCCCCCTTATCGCTTCCTATTAGCCCCCTAATATCTCCGTTTCAGCTAATGCTTAGGCAAAGACTAAGCCCTTATAACTCCTATTATATAACTAGAAGTTAAAATAGTAGTACTACCCCTTAATTTATACCTAAATCTAATTAAATAAAGGTTTAAAGACAGAATAGCTAATAATAGAATAGCGGAGGCAATCTAGGCTATATTATAGTTAGTAAAGACTATACTACACTGCAGATAGGTCTAGAGATAGCGTAACCTTAGGGAGGATAAACTAAACGCTAATCCCTATAAAGAATAGAAAAGTAAGTAAAAAGCGTAGTATAATAGAGAGCGCCTAGGTTAACGCTAATACACTAGAGAACTTACTAAGGACTAATTACTAAGCTATAACCTAAAAGAGATCTAGAAGTTCTATATAAACTTAGATAAATATATCTCTTTAATAATAATATAGTTATATATAGGGAAGATAGAACTAAATAAGTTCCTCTTCTATAGAGGCATACCTAAGGTAGCGTTACCTATATGTAGCTATAGCTAGGCAAAGGAGGACTAGTTCTATATAATTATAGATTATAGTAAATATAATTATATATAACCCTAAAGCTAGCCTAAAGATAAATAGGAGGTAAGGCTAGCCCTAGATAATCCCTTATAAGTAAAGTATATTACTAAATAGTTCCTAAGGACTAGAAGACTTAGCTACTATAAGCTAGTATAAGACCTAGCCCTTACCTCCCGTAGAATAGGCCTAGGACTACCCTATTTCTAGAGGGCCTATACTAATAAAGAGAATACTAAGACACTAGAAGTAATAACTAAAGGGAAGATAGAACTATAGGATATAATTAGACTACTTAGAGGCATAGGAGAGCTAGAGATAAGGCTAAATAGTATAATTATAATAGAGTAAGAGATAATAGATATGTTTAGGATAGTCTTTAGATTAAGGAAAAATAACTAATACTAGGTATTATAAACTATAGTACCTTACCCTTATACTATTAATAAGCTAGCCCTAACTATCTATTACTTCTCCTTAGGAATAGAAATAGTATTCTTTATAATCTTAGCGCCCCTTTATAGGTAGGGTAGTAGCTAGGAGATAGTTTATCTCTGCTATTTAGGTATTAAGTTAATATATTTAGAAGACTATCTTATTATACTAATCCCTATTTAACCTAGAACTAGCCTAGTCTAAACCTATAGTAAATACACTTTATTTCTTCTTACTCTAGTTCTTAGTATATAACTTCTTTATATAATCTATATAATTACTTAGGACTTAAAGAAAATACTTATTAGACTTACTATAGATTTAAAATTAACCTATATAAGGGCACTTACCTTTACACTACTAACTATAGTAGCCTAGACTTCTATTAACTACTAATACTTAGCCTAATAGCCTATTATATTTAGCTAGAGGTAAGTTAGCAGTAAAGGAGGCTTAGATTAAAGATAAATAATACCTTCCTATAACTATTATTATATACCTAGTAGTTAAAATATATATTAGTTATAGTACCTAATTAGATACTATTAGTCTTACTATAGAGACTCTCCTAGACTAGAATAGCCTATACTAATAATATTATAGCACTAGTACCTAGGAATCTTTATAGAGTATAAATAATAAGAGATACACTAGAACTATTATAGCTTATCTAGCTACTTTAAATTAGATATAGAATAGCCCTAGATTAGAGGTAAATAAGACTTATATAAAGTTCTCTCTCTAATACTTACTTTAGCTAATTAGGGGTTAGGAGTTTTTAAGGGTAATACTCTAAGAGCGTTAGTTCCTAGGTAAATTAGAGCTAGAAGCACACTAAATAATAGGGAACTTATAGGTAAAGATAATAGTAATATAGTAACTTAAAGACTAAGGGATTTATTTATTACTATAATAGATATTAGTAACTAACTTATACCTAGCCTAGAGTAGCACTAGTAAGTTAAAAGGAAGATTAAACTTATAGGAAGTTTATTAAAGAAGAAGGAAAGAGATTAGAATCCTAAGAGGAAAGCTTTCTCTTATACTTATAAAGGAAAGAGAAGAGTAAATAATTATAGTAGCTTAAAAATAAAGTATAAAGTAATCTAATAAGAGATATTAAGAGACTAATATAGCCCTAGGACTAACCTAGGACTAGACTAAACTTACCCTTCCCCTTAGTGCCTAAATAAAACTAAGTACTTAAGATTTATAATATAACTAGACTAGAGGTAAGTTAGACTTAGCTAAAAAGTAAGGCTATAGAAGAGTTAGTAAGAAAGTAAATTAATAGTAAGAGGCTATAGTAAGCCTAGATTTACTCCCTAATAGGGGATAGCGTTAAGGGCTAGGGCTAGGGCGCCTAGGCCTAGATATGCATTAAAAGGGGTATTTTCTCTTTTCTTTTATTTTCTTTAGACTAAGGGGATAAGGCTACTATAAGCTAGTAATAAGTATATATAATAGGTTACCTACTAAAGTAGCGTAGACCTATAGCAGGGCTAGCGCTAGACTGTAAATAGATATAATAGGGTTTTCTTCCTATTTAAGGGTTTTCTCTGTTAACTAACCTAATGGAGTACTAGTACTAGCCATATCTATAGAGCTAGCTAGAGTATACAATATATATATATATATATATATAGCTATATTTTATTAGAATTTATATCTTATTTATTTAGAATAATAAATAATTTCTTTAGGGTAAATATTATACTTTAAACTAAAAAAACACACTAAAAATAATAATAAATCTTAAAAAATAGATATTAAAGTAAAATAACCGTTAAAATATAGAGAAAAATTATATTATAAATTAGACCTAAACCTTACTTTATTATGCTATTTAATACTTAGAATTAGCTTATTATTCTAAATAAGCTAAAACTTTATAAATTTTAAATAAATAAGTAAATTATATAAAAACCAAGGGTATCTTAATAACATTCATTAAAAGATTTACTATATAATAGATATCTATAATACTCCACTTTTACTTTTCCCCTAATAATACATTGTATTGTATTGTATTGTATTTTTAATACAATACAATACACAATACAATACATAGCGCAAAACAATACAATACAATACATCGAAGGGCCAAAAATACAATACAATACAATACTACAATGCTCTGAGTATACCTAAATATTAAGTTATAAAGTATATTTACTTACTAAGCTTTAAAAATCTTATAGGAGACTTTTATAAGTTAATTACTATTATAAAGAGTAATAGGAGTAGTATTTAATATTATTAGCACTAGAATAATAATAACTCCTTAGAAGTAATATTTATAAACTATTAGTATAGTTAGTAAAACTCTAGATAAGGAGGCTATTATAGAACCTTAAAGCATAGCCTTAAATAATACTTCATCTATAGTAAAAGTAGCTGCTAGTTATTAAACTACACTAATATAAAATACTAGAAGGAAAAGGAAAGGTAGTAAGCTAGTAAGACTTATTATACACTCCCTTTAGATAAGAAGTTCTAGGTATTTCTTATCTCTTATAAAGGAATACTAGTAGTAAGGTAAGTAAAGAAAATAATAGGAGGTAGGAACCTTATATAAAGATATTTATATAAACTAAAGATAATGATAATAATAATAATAATAATACTAAGAATAAGCTAATATTAAAGATATACCTTAGTATTATATAATTCTTCTATATAAGTTTAGGGAGAATTAACTAGATTAAGATAACTAGGTTAATTATAGTAACTAAGGTAAGGTAAGCTAATTAAAGCTATAGATTCTTATTAAGGGATTTACTTATATATACTTTCCTTTAATTTAATTTTTATTATATTTTTAGGCTCTTTAGCTATAAAGAAAAAGAGAGATTACTAGTGTTACTTCCTTTAGACTTTTAGGTCTTATTTAGTTTAATTATAGCTAAAGGTAAGGCTACTAAAGGGATACATATAATGTAATTAGTTATATTACACACTGCCACTACACTACAAGCCCTACTTATAGCAAGGCCATGGTGGCTATAATAGATTACTTTTCCCACTTCCCCCTAGCTAGATTCCTTCCCTTCTCTCTCTTCTATTAATCTATTAATCTATCTATTGTAAATAACTTCGTTGAATTTAACCCTTCCGTTACACTAGTGCATCACCCTTGGTGAAACTAACATATAAAATACTTTAAGAAAATCTCTTTAATAGAAAGGATAGTATTACACTAGAGATAAACTTAAAATTATTACTAGTTACCTAGATAGATAGATAATAAATAACCTAAGATTAAACTAAAGACTAAAACCCTAAGAAAACTTCTCTAGGTCTGCCTTTTCTCTAAGCCTTTCTCTTTTAGTGTTCTTACGCTACCTTCCTTATCTAATAAGTTAATTCTAATATTTAGGTAGGTATTTCTTATAATAATTACCCTTTAATATAGTATACTAACCTAACCTATATAGTGTCTTCTAATTAGAGTTTACTATAAGTAATAAAGTAAAGATAAAAGTAAGGATAAAAGCGAGGCAAAGGCCTATGCGTGCTAATAAGTATTATATTATAATTATATACGTAAACTAAGGTTTTTAACCTTAAGGTACCTCCTAGAGGGTCCTAAAAACATAAGGTTTAATCCTTATATCTAGAGCTATCTAGTGTTTACTTTCTTAACCTAGTGCTATTATATTATTAGTATTACTAGTTTATAAACTTATAGGTAGTAATAAGCTACTTTTATAAAGTATAAAAATACAATTTCCTATATTAGGTTTTTAACTCCTAGTCTAGGAATTATAGTTAATAAATTCCTTAAGTTTTAAAATTATATCTAGTATTATTTACTATATAATATTCCATATAGTAGTTAAACTTATAAAACTTCTATTTTACTAAATGTATAAATAGTAACTCCTATTATCTAGTTTATATACTTAAGTGTAAGTATTATAAGTATTCTAGTTCCTAAGTTTATAGATTTAGTTAAATAGTATTTATTTATAGATATTATCTATTTCTTAGCACGCTATTTAGGGAGTTATCTTATAATTAAGGGTTCTAGCCTAGTGCTATAATTAATCTAGGTTTTTATCTTTCTTTTTCCTAAGTGTAATGAACTAGCCTTATGGCTACTGCATATAAGCGTTTAGAGTGAGAATATCATTCTTACAGAAGAAGAAGCAAACTAAACTAGTAGTTATATAAGGCCCGGATTTATAGTAAGTTATACTAGCCTATACGAGGCTCGCATATAGCCCTAACCTAGCCGCGTATAACCCATATACTTTCTAGAGCTAGTCCTAACCTAGATTTATCCTAGACTTAACCTAAGCTTATAGCTTAAGTCTATAATATACCCCTTACTTACCTCTCCCCCTATTACTATTTAAAAGTAAGTAAATAATAAGTAGGCCTCTCTATAGCATAGGCCCTATATTAGTGTGGGTAGGGCATAGTTCTTATGCGTAAGGTAGCGTGTAGGGTTATAGGCTTGCTATATAGGGTAGAAAATTTTTCGCTATAGGGCTAGCCTGCCTAACCTTCTTTAATGTAAATATAGGTCTACTCTAACCTAGTTCTAGAATAGAAAACACTAGCCTACCTCTTTTCCACGCTATACTAGCTATCCCTATGCCTTATCTAGCCTTTTACTATTACTCCTTTCTTACTGTTTACCTATTATCCGCTAAAATCTAACCTTACCTTAGATATCCCCTTATTACTAACCCCTAATAGGTAATTATATAATATATTATCCCTATTTGCCCCTAGCCTATGTCTTTTACTATAACTAATCTGCCTGCTAGTTAGAACTAGTCTAATTCCTTAAGGAATATAAATATTCCCCTCCCCCTAAATCCTAATACTTCTATCCTTTCTATTATTATAATATTCCTTAAATTATCTATTTTATTCTCTATTCTCTATTATCCTATTCTTCTAAACTACCTTCTATATCCGCCTTACCTCTATTATATCTAATAACACCCTAGCCTAGCCCTATCTAATTCTAGCTAGGCTCTAGAAGATCCCTTTATATTTAATCCCCCTTAGCCTTCCTCCTAGTAGCTCCCTTAAATTCTACCCCTTACTAGCGCTTACCTTCTCTAAGGATAAGGGAACTTACCTTAGTAAGTATATCCTTAAGGGGACTTAGATAATAATACTTACTCTAATAGGGAAGAGTATAACTTCCTATATATACCCTATATTAATAATCTCTATAATAAGGGGAATATAGTTATACTCTAGGCATAAACTAGGCCTATACCCTTACTAGGCTATATATTATACTTATATCTAGGAGATATACCTATATAGTAGTAACCTAAACTTTATTATACCTTTAAGTACCTAAAGAACCTTACTACTATAAACTAAGCTATTAAGACCCTAGCTTATAAGTAAACTACCTCTATTAAGGGTGCTATACTATACTTATAAAAACCTTTATTTACTAATATAAATATTTTAATAGTATATTAACTATAGCGTAAATTAATCCTACTAAGGCTAAGCTAATAAAGTTATCCCCTATAGGCATAGCCTATGCCTAGGGCATATCTAAAGCGTAGTAGCTTATACTAGCGTAAAGCACCCTACTTATCTAGGTTATAACCCCCTTATTACTAAGTTCTTCTATAGTATAGGCACTATAAATAATAGCCTTATATAGTTAATCTTTACCTAGGAGGTAAGTAATACTAATATAAGTGCCCTAACTAAGACTATTATAAAGCTAGCTTACTCCCTTACTAAGGACTACTATAAGTATAAATACTACTACTATAGCTACTCCCTATCCTAAATATTTTTACTATAGTAAATAAATAGCGCTATAGTATACACACACTAGAGGAAAACTAGGTGCCTTAATGTTTTATAGCTAAATTAAATTATATCCTTTTAGGACTACTACTTATCTATATATTACCTTATTATAACTTAAACTAGTCTAGTGCCTCTATGTTTTATATATTTTCTAATAGTTCCTAAGTTAGCTAAATATATCCTTTCTATTTAACTAAGATATTTTAATTTAACCCCTAACCTAGGGTATTTTTAGCTATAAGAATATCTTTAACCTAATACTCTAAGAGATTATTATCTATATCTATTATAACTAATTCTAGCAGTAGTTATTTATTAGCTAGTGCCTAGCTTAGTAAGGGGTTATTTAACGCTTACTAGACTAAATTAACATAAAAGATAAGGTATAGCCCCTTAGAATATCTAACTTAATAGTTAAAGGCATAGGCACCTCTAGCACCTTATATTTAGCTATAACCTAATCTAGCTTCTTATATAGCTAGTTTATCTTAATATTCCTAAGACTTAGCTATATGTAGTCCCCTACCTAGAACTATTCCACTAGTCTATAGCTACTATTTATATCCTCCTACTACTACTATTAAATAAAGGCTATTATAGCTTATATTAAGTCTATCCTATCCTTTAAATATTATAGAAAGGCTTAAGCCCTTCCCTTTACTAAAGTTATAAAAGGTATATAGAGGGCAGTTCCTATATTACTACTATATTAAAGCTATATAGGGCTATATTTATACTAACTCCTATTACTAATAAATCCCTATTATTTAGAGCTAGCTAGTAAGCTAGTAAATAGTCTAGCTATTTAAACTACAAGAAGGATAGCATTACCTATAGCACTACCTACACCTCCTAGTTAGCCCTTTCTGTGCCGCTATCTATCTAGGGATAGTGTAATATAAATAGTAGCTATTATATGCTAACTTTATTACAAAGCTCTATCTAGAAGTTACTTAGCTAGTCTAAACTATAGTCTGTGATAATCTACGCGGGGAACCCGTGGAACCACCACTAATAATACTTAAACTATTTTAAATATACCTTAGCTATTATTAATATTATTACTTCTAGCTATATATACTTAGAGAGCCTATCTATAATTACTATTAGGAACTATAGGTCCCCTAATCTTTAGCTAGGAGATTAGTTATAAAGTTAATTAAGACTTATAACTAGTATCTATTAGGAGGTAGGATTAGCTTTAACAAGCCCTATTGTAGTTATTAGCTCTTCTACCCCTTATAATAGTAATAATTCCTAATAAATTAGGCTATATCCTATAATATGCTATCCTAATAAAAGTCTCTATAGAGCGCTTTAAATGTCGTATTCTAGCCTAGGTAACTAAGCAAGGGTAAGTCATAGACCCGTTAGATTAGCGTTATAGTTAATGGTTCCTATTTAGGGACCTATGTTTAGCCCTAAAATTGAAGCATGCCTTTCGCGCTAATCTAATAGTCTGCTATTTACTCCCTTATATTAGCGCTATTAGGAAACTTCTACTCTCCTTTGTAACTATATTAAGCTATAGGTAGTAAACCTTATTATAAGTTAAGGCCTAGTCCTATAGGAATTAGAGATATTTATTAGTAAATAAAGACTTCCCCGCTAGAAGACATCCTAATACTACAATAGGGTTAACGTTTACACATAGCTACGCTCTCCTATAAACATACTATATAGGTGTTATTACTAAACATATAATTAACGCCTTAGGCTTTTCTATCCGTGATTTATCCTAATAACGCCTTAATAACACATCCAGTCGTTCTACCTATGTGCCTAGCCTATAATATAGGTAAAAGTTAAAGAGCGTAAGAGTCTCTACCTATTAGGCCTACTGTTCTAATATCTCCCTTAGAGCTATAAAGTATTTAAGATTCTTATAGTTAGTTAATATTATAAATAGCTTACTAACGCTTTATAACTTAGCTAACCACGCCTTAAGGCAGGAGATAACTATAAGTAGTTCCTTATTATATATAGTGTAGTTCCACTAGGCTAACTGTAATTAGGCTAAATAGTAGGCCACTAGGTGTAAGATCCCGTCGTTATTAAATTAGGAGAGACAACCCCTAAAGCTATACCTAAGTAGTCTGCCTCCACTAAGGTATCCCTATTAGGGTCCTTGTTAAAATAATGCTATTTATAGCACTATTTTATAGGCCCACTAGTTGCCTTGTTACGTTGTTACAACGTTAGTTACAGGCGTTGCTTGCAACGTTAGTTGTGACCTGCGTTGCCTTACAACTAACCCACGGCTTGTATGACTAAGCCGACTAGGTTACCCTATAGGAAGCTAAAATCAACTATAACTAGGGAACTAGTAGTTATATAAAGGCTAATGTATACTATTTGAATCCTTGAATTTTTCTGGATTTAATAGTATATTTTATTTATAGGGTCGTATATTAAAGTGCTTAGTTAGGCCACGTGGGCAGCTAGATTATATAGTCGTGAGTCGATTTTTACTTTTCCTATATAAATAAATTTTGCGGAAAATAAAAAGTAGCTCCTAAGACCCCTCTAGCAACCCTGTTCCTCTAATATAGTTAGTAGGTCTATAAGGGGACTTAGAAAATCCTCTTATTGCTTGTTAGATCGTCCGTATAGCTAGGAATCAACTATATTTAACTATCAAAGCTGCCTATCTTGAAGAATATAACGTATTATAGTGAATCTAGAAGCCGCCGCAATAGAATCTACTAGGGAGGTCTTCCTATCCCTCTAGCTAGATTCCCTTCCACTTTCAATAGTCCTATTATGCTAGGATTAGGTATGATATAAAGGCTACCTTTAACGCCTTAAAAGCCTTATTACACTTATCTATCCACTAGAACAAAACCCCTTCTTTATTAAGTTAATAAGGGGCCCGCTAGGTCTAAGAAATCCGGTATAAAATCGCAATAGAAGTTAGTAAATCCTAGGAACCCACGGACTCCCTAGACCCTTATTAGGGCCTCCTAGTCCTAAATTACTGCAATCTTCTCCTTATCTAGACAAATAGCTTTCCTGCCTAGATAATAAACCTAAGGTACTTAACCTCTTTTGTAGTAAACACGCACTTTTTAATATCTAGGTTAAGACTAGCTTCTTATAGCCTAGATAGAACCCCTTAAACCTTTTATATATAGTCCCTTTATAAGCTACTTAAGTAAACTAGCACGTTATTAAGATACGCGGTAATATAATCCCTAAGAATACTACTTAAGGCACTATTAATATACCTCTAGAAAGTTACTAGCGTGCTTACTAGCCTAAAGGGGTATACTAACTATTTAAATAACCTAAACCTTATCTAAAATACTATCTAGTATTCCTTACCCTTAGTAATTTATATTTAATAGAAAGCTAATTAAATATCTAGCTTAGTAAACTACCTTACCTCTAATAATAACTATAATATTTCCTTTACTAGAGGTAAGGGGTAATAGTCCTATTCTATAATCTTATTAAGGGCATAATAGTTTATATAGAACCTCTATTTACCCCTAGGTTTCTTTACTAGTAGCACTAGTGCTATAGCTAAAGATAAACTTACCTAAATCTAACCCTTATCTATTAAGTTAGTAACCTACTTCTAGATTTTAAGTAAATGCTTATAAGGCATATTATATAATAGCGCCTACGGCAGATCTAGCTTATTCCTATCTACATCCTACTTTAGGTAAATATAGTAATCTAACTTTCCTAGTATAGTAGTAGGATATTTGCTTTACTTTTAAGGAATAAGTCCCTAAAGTCCTATAATACCTTTAGTAAGGAAGCTAGAAGCTCCTATTCTATAGCCTTTAGCGTAGTGTTAATTTATAGGACTAATATAATTTCCTATAGGCTTATAGCGTAAAGCTAAATATACTCCTTTTACCTCTTTACCTAATATACTATTCCTATAAAGGTAAAGCCTAAGATAGATATTATAGGTTAGTTTACCCTCCTATTTACTATAGCCTTTATCTATAGGTTATTTGCTAAACCTATATATATTTGCTAGTGTGCTATATCTAAGTTAATCCTATTCTACTCTATCTATAGCGTACCTAAGATAAGCTATCTTATTAAACCTAGGATTATATATGCTATAATAGGCATTTCCTATCTATCTTAATTTACTTAAAATTAAATAATATATATTATATATAAATATCTCTTATAGCTCTCTTTTCCCCTTATTTTACACTAACTATAGTGTAAACTAATCTCTTAGTTAGAAAAGGGAGGCATTCTAATTAAAGTTTCTAGGCTAGGCATTTACTTATAGTAATATAGTAGTTATAACCTATATTAACTTAAGTATCTATAAAGGTAGTCTTATTAATAAAAATAAGAACTAAAAGGGAAGGAATCTATATTATCCTAGATCTCTTTAAAGTCCCCTTTAGTAATAACTATATGCTATAAAGCCCCCTATACCTTCTTCCCTTATCCCTATTTAAATAACTTAATTAAGGGGTTATTCTTTTCCTAACTACTTTATAGACTCCTATTAGAGTTACTAAATAGTATATTCTCTATATTATATATATTAATAGAATATTTCTTCTATAGGGGGATAGTAGGGTATAAGGAGTACCCTAAAATAAAGTACTTAGAGGAGCTACACTATATATATTTCCTTCCTTATAGTATATATCTAGTACGCTCTAGGTAACCTAATTAGCATGCTTTACGCCCCCTTTTACCTAACTTCTAGCTTACTATAGACTTTCTAGAGCCTTACTAGTTCCCTATTAAACCTATAGAATAAATATCTATTATAGGTATATCCTTATCCTATGCCTTAGCCTTATTTAGGTAAGGTACCTAACTACCTTACCTCTATCCCTATTATTTCTTCTCTAATTAGTAGGACTTAATATCTAAGGTAATACTATAAAAGCAAGCTATAGCCACTAAGTAGTTAGTCTAAGGTATATCCTATCTAATACTATAATCCTATATTTATTTATTAAGTATAGTGTATAACTTAAAGAGCTTTACCTTATTTACTTACCTAAGTCCCTAGTAAGCACTAATTTCTACTTAAACTAGATATAGAAATTACTAAACCACTTATTCTATTACTATATTAACTAATTAAGCTCTATAATAGTAAGTTCCTATTAATAGGGGTTATTAAATATCTCTCCTAAGTATCTAAGGAGATAGGTAAGGTTATAGCTAAGAAGGTAGCCTTTCTTAAAGAAAGGTATAACCTATACCTAGACCTTAGGTAATAGGTTCTAGTAAATAAAGTACTATTAGTCCTAATTATCTCTAATAAATACCTTATCTATCTATAGCTTATAGGCTATTAAGCCCTTCTAGGCTATAAATAGGACTTATTTGCTATTAAATAGGGGACCTATAGGTAAGGGCTTTTACTTAGGTTAGGCTAGTGTAGGGTCTTATTATACTTCTAAGTTAAATACTTAATTTATCTTACTTACTTACTAATTAAGTACTATAATATTACTATCTTATTAGTATCTATCCTATCTAGTGGTAATAGTACCTCTATTAGGTATAGTGTTCCTATAGTAAAGAATAATATATATAATAAACTAGCCTTATAGCTACTATATATAAGTATTTAGAGTAAGAATATTATTCTTATAGAAGAAAAAGTAAACTAAACTAGTAGTTATATAAGGCCTAGATTTATAGTAAGTTATGCTAGCCTATGCGGGGCCCGCGTATAGCCCTAACCTAGCCGCGCACAACTCGCATACTTTCCGGAGCCAGTCCTAACCCGGATTTATCCCGGACTTGACCCGAGCTCATAGCTCGAGTCCATAACACTAAGTCTTATTTTAGAGGATCTTTATTTAGTTAGATCTCCTTACTATTAATAGTTCCCTTAGGAGGTCTATTTATTATTATAACTATCTTTAGTAGTTAGGCCCTATCTAGAGCCTAGTATCCTTAGTAAAGGGTATTCCTAATTATTATAAGTTTTCCTATAATCCTATAGTCTTATATCTATCTAGTCTTATACTATAGCTTAAGGTAATCTTATATTATTAGATAGAGGATTCCTAACTATAGCTAGAGGTTATTTTCTTATTCCTTAATAGTAACTATAGCTCTATTAGTTAATCTTTATTATATTATAACTATAGCTATTCTAATAGGTCTATAGCACTCTATCTTAATTTACTAGTCTAATTATAATAGTTATTTAATTATTTAGTTAACTTCTTTAAAGTAAGAAATTATTACTTAGTTATTAATTATTTTAAGATAGAGTTTACTTAATAGCAAAGGAAGGTCCTAGTCTTATCACTATAAAAGCTAACTTAAAGTTAATAGGGTAAATAATACTTATATTTTCTTAAGTGTTTTACCTAGTAAAGCCCTATATTACTATGGTTATTCATTACCTAATCCATTCTCCACCCTAACAAGCCTTATTATTACACAGCAAATTAAGTAATTGTGGCAACTAGGAGAACCTGATGTATCTTCTAGCAGAAGTCTGCGTTGTCTTCCCAGGACAGCCCTCTAAGTCAAAGCTCTATAGGATCTAAACACAGCAGATGATTCGCCACGCTGTTCGAAAGCCATGGGAGAATGCAGCCTCAATTGTTAGGGATGGTGTACAAACTGTTGGTCTTGATGAGAACTCCAATTTGCTTCTGGTACGTCTTCGCTCTTCCTTCCAAGCATGACATACTAACTTCATTCAGCGTGCTTTTGGCCTGAGACTTACCCGGGGCTCGTTAAAGTCCCCGGCCGCGTCCTCGTCGGCCTAAAAGTTATTTACAAAGGCAACAAGACCGCCGATCCGCGTTTTGGCAGTTAGAATATGATCAATATTACCTTTAACACTGGTGCCTCGCTTGCCAAGTGGTCATATCTGATGGCCTCGCTCCCCGGAGTTTGTGATTCTTTTGACCCGTAAAGCCTGCGGGCGGTAATGAACGAGTTTCTTAAAGCCTTGAGGAAGATCGGTGTCAACGCTACTCCAATTTAGCATCCAGATGACGCTGCAATCCGCACAACTCTGTAGCGTGCCGCCGGGGCTTTGGATCTACTTTTGTCATCCTACCCGAGGCCAATAAACCATTATATAAGCACATTAAAACGCTCGCCAACAAGGACTACGGCATCTACACTATCTGCTTTGTGGGCTCCAAACTAGTGAAAGACCGCGGCCGGGACTAGTATATGGCTAATATGGCTTTGAAGTTTAACCTTAAGCTTAGCGGCATTAATCAGACGGTCAAGAACAAGAACCTCGATATTGTTAACCAAACAAAACAATTCTTATTGGCATTGACGTCACACATCCCGTACCTAGCTCCTCCTCTGTCTCTGCAATAGTGGCTTTAGTCGACAAATTTTTAGGTTAATAGCCCGCAACTTTGCGTATCCAACGCGGGAGGCAGGGAAATGTGGGCAAACTCACCAAGATGTTGGAATCTCGCCTTAACCTCTAGAGGACCAAAGGGAAACACATTAGCGAGCGAACGCATCAATGTACTTTTCTTGTGGGGAGGACATACGGTTTCGGCTTTTTATCAGCCCCCTTATGATGTCGGAGGAATATTTCAACATCTCGGCTGCCGTTAGGGTCTTGCACGATCCACAGCACGTATCCTCGTAGGATCTCTGAGAGCCTTGCGCCTTCGCGAATTGGTTCGTCTTCTTCCTCAATTTTACTTGTGTCGAGGGAAGATCCACGTGCCTCCTTCTTCACCGTACTGTTCACGCCGTTGAAGCTCTCGTCATCATAGTCTGTGTCGCTTATAGTGTCCGCTGTCAGAGCTGTCGCTGTAGTCAAATACGGAATCATTTGTCCCCGGACTGAACTCATCCTCGGACACTACCGTGGCTTTGGTGCGTCGGTGTCTCGCCTGTGACCTGGACCTGGAATCTTTATATATCATGACGCAGATCCAAAAACCTGGCCGCACTCGGACCGTCGTCATCAGAGTCGTCAAGCAATGGATCCTTATGCCCTCTGGTCTTGGTACCGTCCACGAGTTCAGCTAGCCGACAAGCCGTATCAGACTGGGGAAAAGCATCATGGCAGACAAATCCAGGCCATCGCCTTCGGTCGGGAACACGCTCGTATCACGGCACCAATGCTGGGTCAAGCCGAGAAGGACGTCATCGACCCCAATAACTGGCTCAGATCCAGGTCGTCGATCATCTAATCTGAGTGTCGTGGCTAGCTCGCCCATCGATGTACTGTTCCTCGTCAGTCACGCCGTACATTTGCATAGAACAGAAAGTCAATGACTAATCGAAGTTCTGCCTTTCGAATTTCTTCGCAGCCATTTGCATTGACCACCTGGCCTTCATTTGACCGCTAATAATCCGCAGAGCCTTTCTAGATCCCACTAATACTAGTTGATTGTTTTCTTCTTCAACCGCTTCCTCCTAGGTTAAATGCATGTTTCACATATCTAGAAAAGAAAGACCATTATTAGGGCTTGGTTATAGTACTGCCACCTGATGGCATTTTTCCAATTCCTTGACGTTTTTCGTGGCAGAATCTGGTGCACGATTAACAACCGAAGCCACTGACCAAGTTGTGTTCTAAGACATACCTGATGAATTTCCTTTTGATGTACGAAATCAGTGCCTATAGACGGTCTTACAAAACCTTTATCTAGACCTCTTTATTAAGCTTCTAGGACTTGATAATCATTAAAATCAACGAAAAATTTCCTTTCTATATTTCACTATAGCAAGGAATTCGAATAGGGGCTTTTTCTGTTTTCCCTTTTCTTGTTTTCATCTAAGTTATTGCTTGTATTGCTTTTATTACTTGTACGTTTCTAATTGCTTCAACATGGTACTTTTATAGAGGGAGTGTTACAAATAAGACCTATTTTAGCCCTTCTAGGCTGTCGAATCTAGCAAGGGCGTGTCGAATTGTTTACTGGCAGATTTGCGACGAAGCGCAAGAGGACAGGCATGACGGCGACCTCCGACCTCCGACCTCGAGCGTCGGGTCGGGAGGAGTGTGCCTCAGCGCTCGTCATCACTAGCAGTCGGCACAAACACGCACCGTCTAAAACATGCAATAGAAATGTTGTCCAGCTATATTCATACAATACCTGCATTGGACCATACCCGTCAAGACGAGAATTGTATCTCGAGCCCCAAAGTCCGGAACGGCTTGTCCAACTTCTTCAGGTCGATCCCGCTTCCCAGGCTGAACAGCAACGACTTGACGCGTCCTTCCCATAGGACACCGATTCTCAAGTTCTGGTCCAATCGGGCCTTGAGAACCCTGCGTAGGCTTCCCCATCGGATTTTGTCTTTGCGAGTGACAGTATCTTTTCTGGCTGTGGTTGGGGTATCGGCGGCGGTAGTAACGACACGGACTCCAGCTCCGGCTCCGGCTCCGGCTCCGGCTCTGGCTCATCGAGTCTCCATTCAAGCTTCGCCCGAAAGCTCCTATCCCTAGCAGGCCGCCACGGCGTGGGAGACTTGTCCTCTACAATCAATCGCCCAAGCGGCTTCCTCCACAGCTCCATGCCCACGGCCCATGCGCTCTCATAGCTAAACACGTTGAACTCCATGCGCGATGCTAAGCTGCAATGCCTGCCCGCCACCACGGCATAACTCGCGGCGATGTTGCCCATCAGCGGATTCATCGTCAGCGTCGCCGACAGGGGTGTCCCCTTGTGCGCGGGCAGCGTCGCAAACCGCCCTCCCAAGCTGATACCGCCCGACTTGTTCAGCGTGCCGTAGTATACTTCTCCGCCGGTGCTGAACCGTCCGTAGATGCGCTCCCGTTCTCCGCGTCCGCCGCCAATGCTCCCTTCCGGCTTGGTGGTCTTGGCCGAGGATTTTGCATCACCGCCGAAATTGTAAATGCCTCGGAGGCCAAGAAGACCGCCATCTGACGAGGCCAGGCCCTCGAAAGCATAATTGCCAACGTCGTACTGCGCGAGACCGAGTATCGTCCCGCCGTCGCGGAGATGTTTTGCCGAAACAGCACTAAGTTGTAGCTGCAGGGCGGGCGATATCCTCTTGACGACTAGGGCTTCGAGCTGCGATTGCGGGAGATATAATCTGCCGTAGAATAGGGACGGTGGGGACGAAGGGATGATGCTGTCGGGTATCGTCTGGGGATCTGGGGATCTGGGGGTTCTCGCCGCGTTTCGATAACGGCGTCAACGGCCGATAGGATCGTAGTAATTCGGGAGTGGCACATTTTCCGACTGGGGCGTGAGGTGGATTCGCAGGGGGCCGAGGAGAACAAGTATGATATCGAGCCGTCGACGACGCCTACTGAGCCGAGCTGGTACGAAGTTGCAAAGTTGGCGCTTGATAGGGCTGAGAGGGTCAGGCGAAGACCACGCGGGGTCTGGAAGTTCAACAGGGCTGAATGGCGTACGAAAGCGGGCTCATGTTAGCATGGGTTCGCATAGAATCGTGACGGCGCGTGGGTCACAGGCAATGAGGGTTTGCGAAACAAATAGAGAAGGGCATGTACCATCTGATGTGCCGTTCAGCGCGGCGTACGAGTTGTCGCGACTCCAGCCAGTCGCCTCGTAGAATGCGCTGTGGACATAGTCCATGAACTCGCGCATCTCAGCGCGCCTTACGCATGCTCCAAGGGAGGTGTGGTGGTTTGGAAGAGTTGGACGACGATATGAGAGTCGAGGAAGTGTCACAAACAAGTTTGGTTTGTGGGTCTGGTCAAGCAGGATTGTGGTTGTTTAAATGCACTACCCTACACGAGATGCGGGATTTCGCAACAACTTGTCACTGATGAAACGGCGATACATTGCGCCTCAAATAAAGACCAAATATACCCCTCTTTAGGGATGAAAATAAACGCCATCCAGAAACTACCTCCCCAATTCTGTTCACTCTCATTGTATTCCCCTGTCCCCAATTTCCCCAGACTAAGTTTGTTTCCACAAACAACTGCAAGTTTCCTTGCATTCATCTCTCTCATACATAGACACTCAGCTTGACAAGTTCTGGATCAATGAAACGTTGTCTCCCTTGAGGAGGATCTGGCCTATCGTGGAGGGTTAGTCTGCGCACCAAAGCCAAAATCGGCTTTTTTGATGAGGCAACGTACCCAACGGCCTTCTGGTCTCCTTGTCGTTCGTCTTCGTGACCTGCGCCACCTCCACGGCATCATCGATAACAAGGTTCATGAACTCGTCAAAGCCCTATTCCGCCAGTAGTTAGACATCGGGATAATTTGTATGCGATGGTGCGCTTGTGCTCACTCGAATCTTGCCCTCGATGCGGATAGAGAGCTGTTCATACAGCCAAACACTGACAGTAGCATTCTATTTCTGTTAGCATGCCGTCCCGCACTTGTTGCTGCGATCATCTCGGGGGCAAAGAGTGTCCGAGAAAGGCTCGATGCAGAAGACACGACTGTGGGCAACGGAGGCTCGCAAACGACTCGGCATCATGTCATCGCCGATCCTAAGCCACCTCTTCATTTCAACGACGACGGTCGATTGGCAGACTTGACATGCGCGTGCAGCAATTGCTTGATTCAACGCCCCCGCTCGCCTTTCGTCATACACCAGCGCCCACGACTAGCCGGTCTCATCTCCGTCCATGATCCCCAGCCGGACGCCGCAAGATGATCGCATCGTTTGAGAGGTATACATCGAGTCGACTCACAGACTGAAGCAGCTTGAAGATCATATTACTAACACAATGTCAGCTTCGTCTCCAGACATGCCCCACCACCAAAAGTGGCATAAGAAACATCTCTGTGACACGTACATGGGGAGAAGAACGCGGCGACCGCCGCCGCCACCACCACGACCAGTCATGATGGGCGAGTTTGGTAAAAGAGGGTGAGTAGGTGGTAGGGTTGGATGCTGAGGCCCGCGACAATCAGGTTGTCGTGATGATCGATTCGGCGATGGAGCTTTGGTGGGTTGGGATTGCAGCTGTGGAAATTTCGAGGTGGGGAAAGTTTTTCCGGGCTTTTTGTGACGGGGTCGCAAAATCATGCAAACAAACATTGTTGATGACCCCGTCACAGCTCAATATGCTTGCGTAACATGGAATTTTTTTTTATGTATGTACACGAAATTGCAGCCACTTCAAGACTCTCATGTCATCATCATAAATACTCAAATCTGATTCTCACACCGCGCTCCACGCCTCGACTCCCAACAGATATGTGCCTGCCCTATTTCCATCAAGCCTCAAACACCTTTTTCCCTTCAAACCACGTCTCCTTCACAACCCCTTCACAATCTCTTCCGGAGTAAGCACAACATCGCAAACCACAAAATCCGCCTTGAGCCCAACCTTCAAGTTCCCAGTCCATTCATCGGCAAAACATGAGTATGCGGATCCGTGCGTAGCCCCCGCCACGGCTTGACAGACGGTAAGTGCAAACTCTGGGTTGACCACGGCCCGCAACTCGGGTTCTCTGCATGACCGCCTCGTGGTAGCAACGTACAGATTGGGCAGCGGTTGGTGCGGAGCCGTGGGAGCATCCGAGCCGAGTGCCAAGGGGCGCCGCCGTCGGCGAAGTCGCGATAGGCAAATGCTCTCTTGCAGCGGCCGTCGCCGATGAGGCGCGGCCACGCGCGTAGAATGGCCGGGTCGGAGTGAACGGGCTGGATGGACGCGGTGATGCCGAGCCTGCCCAGGCGTCGGGCGTCGCGGGCGGACGCCAGTTCGAGATGCTCGATGCGCGGCCGCCGCGATTTGTCCGTGTTCTTCTCGAGCACGTCAATGGCCATCCGGATGGTCTTGTCGCCGATGGCGTGCAGGGCGACCTGGAGTCCAGCAGCGTGGGCTCTGGCAACGAGCGGATGGAGGACATGTTCTGGCCAGAGGGTCCGGGTTCTCCCCGTTGGAGTATGGCTCCGTCAAGGACGCCGTGCACGCGTCGATGATGCCGTCGCAGATCACCTTGACGCCGACGAGGCGACAGTCCGGCGTAGTCTCGGCATTGTACTCCCTTGCCAGCTCGGCAGCTCGATCAACCTGGGCCAGAACGTTGTCCAAGGAGTCGTCGGGCTTCATGAGCCAGTATGCCGCGACCCTCATCCCCTGTAGCCCGTTTGTCTCGTTTCTCAGCTCGACGAGCGGTTCCCAGATAGTCTCGTCCATGGCCATGTCAATCATGCCCGTGTATCCCGCGGCGTTGAAGGCATTGAAGGCCGACCGGATAGCCTCCTTCTTCTCCTCCATAGATGCCACCCTCGCCACGAACGGCCAGATGGTCTGGAAGACGGCCCCCTCGTTGAACACCCCGTTCGGCTTGCCGTCTGCGTCCCTTTGAATCGTACCACCGGTCGGATCGGGGAGTCTGCTCCAAGCTCCATGACGTGGCATATCTCTTCTAGGCCCCGTGAGTTGCACCACGTGGAGTGCAAATCCTTGGTGTCTACAAAGATTGGCCTCGGATCAATGTCGTCTAGTAAGCGGGCATTCACGCCCTCGGGCGTCATGGAGTGCGTCCATCCCTTGCAAAAGATTCTAGATACATCCGGATTGGCGGCGGCGTAGCTTTTGATCTCGCTCTTGATGTCGTCCAAGCCCTTGCAGTGGTCGAGAGCGACTTTGGTGAAGGCCTGCCCGACAAGCAGGAGGTGTAAATGGCCGTCGATGAAGCCGGGCAGTACAGTTTGGCCGTGGAGATTTTTCACAGTGGCCCCGGATTGTTTGGCCGAGGCGACGAACTC
This sequence comes from Epichloe brachyelytri, assembly GCA_023650705.1. Lineage (NCBI taxonomy): Eukaryota > Fungi > Ascomycota > Sordariomycetes > Hypocreales > Clavicipitaceae > Epichloe > Epichloe brachyelytri. The sequence goes on from CP097976.1 coordinate 6,321,366, forward strand.
GTCTTGCTCGGAACCAATGTGAGAAACGTACCCGTCCTTGATGACCATGCAGGAGGCAAGCACCGGTGAGAGAGCTATCTGGCGGAGATTGGTAGATTTGCCCGTTGAGGAGGACGGTATGATCCGTGGGGTCGCTGCATCATCTCCCATTGTGGTGGTGGTGTGGTGGTGTGAAAATGTTTGGATCATCACGTCAAAAGCCACTTGCCCTCCGTGCTCCGTACCCGTACCGAGACTGTGGATATTATTTCATTTGATCGGCACTTGATCCGAGCAAATTTCACCGGCCGTTATCGGCGACCGAGTTGTCACTGTCAAAGTCTAGGAACCACGGGCACACAATAATCCGTAAATCTCGGCTCCAAAAAGTTCGTCTCGTATTCAGGGTGGAGCCTCTGAGGAACCACAAAGACGAACCAGACAAGTACAAGTACTCCGTAAGTCGCGTATTATTCATCACCCCCTTTCTCATGCACCAAGATCCGCCATCGCCATCGTCAGCATGCGTTTGGGATGGTGGAAATAGCCTGCTCACATGGAGATGATGGAAAGCCAGAACACAGACTGTGGAATGGCGCAGTACTTGGGCAACAGTGTCTGTCCAGACGGATCAACTACAAGGGGAGCCAGTCAATCAACCTGAGAGTCGTGCATGTACCATATTTTGGAAGAAAATTTTCCCAACTTACAGATACTGCCGTCGCTACCTCTGGCCACCCCGTGGCAGCTCCTCGGGAGGCCGGCGACAGCAAGGACGACGACGGACGGTATCTGGAGCCCAAGGCAGATGATGTCGAAGAAGATGAAGGCGCTGAGCCATCCTCGATTGCGATATCCGGACAGATGAACGCCAAGCCATTGCCCAAGACATGTGATGAAGAAAGTGAGTCCAGCCTGAGAGTCCAGTCAGTGCAGGAAATTGTGCGAAAAGACGTTTCTTCGACTCGCCGTACGTTAATGATGGGAACCGGGACGGCGCCCCTCAAACGAACTCCATTTGTGATCTTGACGTCATGTGCCAGCTCAGACTTGGCAGTCCGTTTGTCGACATGCATGTCTAAAGCCGAGCATTTGCCTGCAAAGGACCTTTGATTCACAGGTCCAAGTTTCTGCCGGAAGCCGGTTCACAGCGTGGAGGACAAACGATAACCACGAAAGAGACACTCTTATACTACCGCGACCAAATTCCATTCCCGTTCCACTACCTACCCACCAACTATCCCACAATAACTCTCGAGTTGGCTGCCGTCACCAGCTTTTCCGCCTGTATCGATTCTCTCCAGCCGCCAGGCCTCAGCAACGACATCTTCCAATATGTCGGCTCGGCCATTCGAAAAGCAAGTAACGCCCAAGTCGCCCCAAGCTATACGCATACTAACAAGAAGGAGCAGGATCATCACGTCACAGCCTTTGAAAAGCTGAAGGAGCTTCTTGCATCCTATCTAGCCTGTTGTACAGAATCCGTGTTCCTTGTTTCCAGCTTCAAGGATCTTCTGAGGAAGAAGGGGACTTTGCGGCAGACTTGGCTTGCGCCATGGCTTCTCGAATCTCGACGAAGGCGTGAGACCAAGCACGAACTCTGCCGTGGGACACGAACAACAAGGCTCCAATTCGACGCCTTGAGGCCGGGCACTCGTGGACTCTCCCCGACAGCACTTGCAGCTGATATCGTGTGTCACCAGAATGGAATATGCCCACTCAGCAGTGAGCAGTGAGCAGTGAGCACAAGAGCCAATCTGTATGTACACTCAACATATTTAACGACCCCTTCAGCCGTAGGCAATACTAGGCACGAGCACTGGGACGTATTGATCCATTGAGAATTCGTCTCGGAAGTGGCCGTGGTCGATGCTAAAGTCTGCTCTTCCCCAACCTTTTGTCACACAGTCAATCCAGATTCTTTCGTGGAAAAAAAAGAACCCCCTTTCTTGCGTACGACCCAATGTGCTCAACTTGATGGAGCTCGCCATGAGCCGAGACATCTCCCACCGAGTCACACTTTTTCCAAATGTGTATTGATGACATATATAGTGCAACGGAAGACACCACGTCACAACATTATCGAGAGTACAGCCGTACAAGAATGCAGAAAGCCCATGATCGTAGAGGGAAGGTGCAGCCGCCCCACCACATTATGTGATTCTTCGCCACCGCAGAGAGTTTTTCCTTTTCTTTCCTTTCCTTCTTCTCACATCCTCGCGCAGTTAAGTAATCAATTTGAGGCCTCAGTCATCAGTCCCCGTCATCAAGCCTTTGTTTTCTATCATGGTGAAGTCGTGTATTTTATGATCGCACTTCGGCGAGTGTATCGGCACGCAGCCAGTCGGAACCCGCCAAAATGACGCCTACGCTCACGCGTCATTCCCATAATGCAGTAATGCAGCCCACAATGCAGCCAATTACGCGCGCCCTTACTAGCGCGATACATGGTGAACAAGGGGAATTTGCGAAGCGGACTCAATTCCATAACTTTCTCGTATGCAAATTTGCTGCCAAAAATGGGTTATCGCGTTCTCTATGCATGGTTGTGCGCTCTGCCAAGTTAGCAGAGTTTTCGTGCATCACACCCCAAGCTAACTTTAAATAGACAACCCAAGAAAAACCAGCACTTATTACCAAACCAAGCGTTCATCCCAAATACCAGAAACATGACGTCAAACACGCACTGTTGACACACATGAGAGCAAACACGAGACATCTTCAAGAGAATTTAAGAAACAACACGCTCTACGGAGTAAGCTCTGCTCCAATGGCGCGGTGGCGCATTCTTTTTGCGAGCACGTACGTTCCATGTTTTTCCATTTCTGTCCAGCCGCCTCCGACTTCACGTTACGCACAATACTCAGTACTACGAACTACGGAGTCCCTGCATGCATAATCTGCATGACACCTTGCCACGCGGGGAAAATCTCCGAACAAAACAAAAATGGTCCCCATTTAAATGACATGCACGTTAGACAAGCTGATTGTAAAATGGAAACCAAGCACACCAAGACGCAATTCTGTCTATGCATGGCATCTATTTTCATCAGCCTCGACTCCTGCCAGCCCCCAATAAAACGCTATGGTACAGATGATAAAGTGTATCCACACCCTAATCCAGTTCAAAATCGTCTTCAATCCCAAGCAAAATCCAACATGCGCATCATGCTGTTATGGAGAGCCAGAAACAAAAAAAAAAAAAGAAATGAGCAAAGTTAAGCCCTCCAACTCTAAGAGATAAAAAAAGACCAGAGGACCCTTGAGGGGGACAGAGGAATGATCAAGAGAGTAAAAGAACCAAGGATTGTCTCAAAGCCAAGACGCATGTAGATGCAAGAAACAGGTAGCCAAAATTCATCGCAACCGAATGCTGTTCTTCCTCTCCCTCTTCTTCTTCGCAAAACCGTTGTTTGAGAAAAAAAAAAAAGTCGAATAGTCAATGTCAAATAATAATAATAGTTGCAGGGCAACAAGGACGGGCCCACGCTCTGGGGGCCGGTTCGACAACCAGGACGCAGACTGACGAGATGCTTGTTATTTGCTCTAAATTCAGGGGTATAACGCCATCGTTTCGCATTTTCATCGACCCACCACCGCGTCATGAAGGAGGCTTCTTCTGTCCACTTGGCGGCGCCTGGCGTGCTTCTCCTCAATTGCGCGGAGGAAAGCCTTAAAGTCGAATGACAAGATGCCGTTCTTTTCATGCGGATCCTCCTCAAGGTTGGTGAAGCGCCACTCAATGTCCTTGACCACTGGCACAACCAGGCGCCACTTGGGATCCGGAGCGCTTCGCGTGGCAACCTGGGCGCGACCGGTGTTCATCACGGTGAATTGCCAATCCGCCTGGCCAGAACGCTTCGACCTCTTGCGCAGTGGCCTAATGAGAGACTGGCCTTCGTAATTGCGCACGAGGTCGCGAGCTGCTCTGCGATCAGACGGTGACAATGAGCCCGTCTCGATGAGCAAGTCCAGAATCGTGGGCAAGATGGATATCGAGTTTACAGGCGAGTTGATGTCGATGACTGGCAGCTTCGGGTGCGACAGGACAAGAGGAACGTGAAAGTTGCCGACGTTGGGCTGGTAGTAGGGGTGACTGCGCCGGTTTCAGCAACAGATAGACCGTGGTCACCGACGAGAACAACCAGCGTCTCGTTGCTGACGCCCTGCTCCTCGAGAACCTCGAGAATTCTGCCGAGCCACCTATCGACGAATCCAACCGTGTTGACATAGTGAGAGAGGTCTTCGAGCTTATCTCCGGAAGCAAGAGGAACATAAACCTCTTCATCCGGCATCTTGAAAGGATGGTGGGCGGTGCTGGTCAGGTGTGTGAGGAACACGCGCCCGTTGGTCTCATTGGCCACGTTGAAAGCATCCTTGATATAGTCCTCGATTGCAGACTCGCGCATACCGTAGTAGTTGATATCCGGAAGTGTCACCTTTCCAAACTTGGCATCGTCGCTCTGCAGGTATTCCTTGGTAACGAGCTCCTCATTCTTGTATCCGAGCACGGGCATTAAAAGATCCTGCTTGTCGTACGTGTTTGTCACCGACATCATGAACCTGTTGCTCCACTTGTATTTGGTAAAGTCCTCCCCACCGCTGGCCGAGTGGTCGGTGCGGTCCAAAGCATTGAAGGCGTTGAAGATGTGTGGCAAACAAGGCTGGTACACGTGATGATTATACTCCACGTTGAAGTCGGCGACCAAAGGAGTGATACCGCAGAGAGTACCTGGAATACTCTTGAGTGTGTAGGTGCTGGTAGTGTGGTCGTTGTTGACATTGATTCCACCGCGCCGCCTCGTCTCATTGTGTTCGAACCCATCTTCGTAGTCACCGGTGAGAAAGTTGGCCGTCTTGGTCAGGCTGGCCAGTTGCTGCTGTACCTTGTCAGGAGGGTGCCATTCTCCCAAGTCTCGGCGAATTTTTGCCAAATCTGCCCGTCCTTCTTGATTGGAAAGACGTCTTTGCGAGTGCTCTCTAGTTTGATCAAGACGACGTGGCGAATATCGACATCGCCCAGCTTTCCCTTAACGAGGCCAGCACGTCATCGTCCAGGTTGGAAATCCGGAGAGGGTCGCGGGCTGCGTTGTAGTGCTGGGCGTCGGGCTCGTACCAATCTTCGAATCCGGCAAGGGGCTTGTCGAGCTTGGGAAGCCAGTCCCAGCGAATGGGATCTGCCAGAGCAGTCTGATTATCCCAGTCCAGCCCTATGCTCTGGCCGTAAAAGGGTCCAAGCTGGCAAGAGTTGCTGACGAGTGCGCAAAGTCGATGAATGGCAGCAGAATGGGAGTCCAGGACATGAATATGAGCGAGCCCTCGGTGGGTCGCAAAATGGACAAGACAAGTTGCACAACCAGAAGAATCCCAATCGCCGTGTATAAAAGCCATGTCATTTTGTTCCCGGTGAGAGCCACCGGGATTGGAGCAAGCATGTGAGTCTTGCCTTCGTTGCGATACTCATCGTCACCTTCATCTGATCCATCTTCCAAATCGAGCTCCTTCTGGGGACGTGGTCGTATTTGACGGCAGAAACCTTGTTTTGTCGAAAGCAAGATATTTTTCTGAACAAAAAGTTGAAGGGCAACTTGACGATGTCGATGGCCATACCGGCCAGCGTATAGGAAATATCCTGCAGGAGCCAGCCAATCACAAGAATGACACCGAAAGTAATCGAGCAAGACACTAATCCAGTCAAGAGAAGTGACCATGACGAAGAGTCACCGGCCAGGCCGATGTTTCGCCAATGAAGCTCGGAGCCAGCCACAACAAAGAACGAGATGTTGATGGATGCCAGCATATGTTGCACAAGCGTAATCAAGCAGGCCAAAGTAGTGGCCGAGAATCGCAGGCAACTTATAGCTGCGAACAGGGTAGCTCGGCATCGAGCAATAGTCGAAGTATAAGCAGGAGCGCCGTATCCTGTGCAAAGAATGATAGGCCCCATCGAGCCATGTCGGCCGACGGAAGGGCGGTGATGTGGGCGTAGATATGAATCCATTTGGCGCCGAGTATCGACACGGCAGCAATGGAGTACACCAGTCGTCGATTTGCGAAACGTGAGGCCACGGCCAAACACAGACGTCTATTCGTTAGGACGCATCGTCTGCTGGCAAAGCGTGAGGCAATCGAGCTGCCAGCATTATTGTGATTCGAATCCATCATAAAGGCAAAATAACAGGTTTACTGCCCAGAATGATGATCATGCTCGACAAAGAGGAAAATCGACGAGGCTCGAGTAGGAGGAACAGAAAAAGAACAGAAAAGAGTGTGTTGACGAGATATCGGCGTGGCGTCTTGTGCCGCCGCTGTTGAAGCGGTCTGGTCCTCGTTGTCGCTTTGCGTAATCTGCGCAAAAAGAAGCCAAAACGGCTGGCAGGTGACGTGGAAAACGCTTACGGACAGCCGGGCAATAACGACGACAAGAAAGGGTCGCGTGTGGTTCGAGTTCGTGAGTGATATGTGACAGTTTGGATGGGGGGAGCCAGGAAGAAAAAGAAGAAGAAAACGCGGACCCAACGTAAGTTGGCCGCAGAGACAAAGGAGGATATGAAGGAGGCGACGATGGGCCAGGGCAGGTGGAGAGTGGTTCGAGGGTTGGAGGGAGGGAGTGGGAATAACAATGTGTCATCACGAGTGATCCGTTGTAGGCAGTTCAACAGTTCAACAGTTCAACAGTTCAACCATCAATCAATAAGCTCCGCCATACGACGATTGTCTTGACGTTGTGCACGCGCGCCGACTTCCGCTACCCTTTCTCAGCATTGGACAACGAAGCAAAGCGTTCGCATTCCACCATAATATCTGGCAGTCTGACCAGCGGGCAGACAACACGAGACAATTCATGACAAAAAAACTTGGGCTGCCTGATGCCGTCTGGTCACCGACTTGGAAAGTGACGTGCCGAGTTCATGCATGCCCTTTCTTTCCTTTCGCTCGTATCCTTGTGCCTATCTAACTAACTGTATTGGCTCCACCTCACCAAAGCTTTTAGCCGCCCGCGGTCCTGTGTCCTAACACTTGTTCTGGCACTTGTTCTGGCACTTGTTCTGGCACTAATATTCTGGCACTATTCTGGCAAAATACCATGTCCCGTGTTCGAAGCGATGGGCACTGTGTCAAGGATTCGACGTACGATGTTGGATCATGCTTGTTTTGCGCGGTCTCTAGCCGCCCCTGCCAGGGCCTACGACCGACGAACCAATCCGTGAACGTCCACGACATCCGATACAAGTTCTTGGGCGCAACTTGGGACGAGCAACCAGCAACTTTTCTTTCCAATCCGCGCTCGGATCCTCGCCGTTGAAGATTAAAACCTTGGCCGGGAAACCTCTGAAGAGCTCACTCAACCTGAACAGCTCTGAGAGGGGTGGGCATCCAACAGGACTTGGTGAGAAGTGAAAAAGCTGACGGGGCTAGCAGGGATTTGTCCCACACATCCTCAAGCCGCCTTAAAAGGAGCACCTGCGATATTGCGATATTGTGCTGTGTGCATTCCAGCACCTCGGAACAGGACGCCCTCTGACGACTTAGCCCCGGAGGCGTCGGTCAGCTTCTTACCCAGACCTGCTTGGTGAAGGGGTGTGCATGTACATAAGCCGCCATAGCACGAAAGACCCTTCTCCCATACCACGGCAGTCGTACAGCGGGCACTACAGACTATGAGTAGTAATTTAGCATCATGTCTCATTCCTATAATGCGGGAACCGCAGTAAAGAGACCAATATGACGCAGTGGGTGCCGTGGTGGCATGCTGTAGGATTGCTGCCATGGCACGTACCAGAGTAGGTACCAAAGTACTCCGTAGCCACTTGCTCTCGTGAACTGCATTACACGCGGTCTGGCATAGGATTGGCAACAGCTATTACGTAGTGGCCTTTTTGTGTCGATGCGCTGATTATTGCCCTGCCTGCCTCGAACACCAGACTGACACGATGCATGCGTCTCTACTCTTTTTTTTTTTTCGCTTGCAAAATCTTTATTTCCTATGTTCCCCTGCTTTGTCCATGGTTTCGTGGTTAGCTCTCTGAGCTTCACGACTCATGAGCTTATGGAGATATCGATACCAAATCCACAATGGATCCACAATGGATCCACAATGGATGGAAGCAGAAAATGTCTTTGATGATGGAGTGTCTCTCGGAGTCATGCAAGTGGCTTGGCAAGGGCAGACCTTGACGTGAAGCACTGTAATACCGAGCACGTACAATGTCCCCTGAAACAGTACCAAAAAGATGGGGTGGATAATGATGGTTGTATTATCAAGTATTCTAGCTACTGCGTCTCTATAATATTATGACTTCTTGTCAAGGTAGGGGTGAATGTAGATGATAGAAAACGTTTAATTTAATTAATCAGAGGTGCAGATAGCACCTAACTTTTATACCTAAAAGGTACATAGTGCGCTAAAGTACTATCTAGCTAGATCTAGTACTTCTAATACATTATATTCACTATTATCTTAAGGAGGGTCTTATTCTTATTAGTGTAGTTAATATAAATATTACCTTCCTATACTAAATATATTAATAAGCTCTCCTTAATATACCCCCTAGCTAATAATATCTAATAAAGCTATAAGTTATATAGGTAATCTAAGAGCTTATTAAATTCTTAGTATTATATTTATATAGGGATCTCTTATAACCTAATCCTATAATAGAAATCCCTATATATTAGACTTAATAAAGGCTTTATAAAGCTATTTATACGTATTTTAAAGGTCTTTATCTAATTAACTTTAATATTTCCTAAGGTATATTACTTATAAATTTATATTTAATTTATATTAAGGTACTTAAGTCTAGTTTAAAGTCTTCTTTCCTTATATTCTATTGTTAAAATAATGCTATTTATAGCTCATTTTATAGGCCCACTAGTCGCCTAGTTGCGTTGCTATAACCTAGGCTGTAGCGTTAGTGTCACGGCACAAAAACAGGGACGCAGGTATGACACTCTGCCTACTGTATTATCTAGACTAAGAGAATAATAAAGATAGAGAGGAAAAAGAAATAAAATAACTATAGTTAATCCCCTATAGTATATATCCTCCTTACTATGCTATAATATATCTAACCTCTATAATATATCTTTATAGTTTCTCTAGTCCTCTATATTATACTATAAAAACTCTATAGCTTATGTAGTAGGTATAAATAGGAGGTCTTTATAATAAGTAAGGCCCTAGGCTATTATATAAATTAGAATAGTAGTAGCGTGTTAATATAATTAGGGAATATAAACTAGGACATGCCTAGCTATAATATTACCCCCTTTATAAATTAGCTATACCCTTATAGTAAGCTATATTATTTAAACTAGATATGCTTTACTACGCTCTCTTATAGCTCCTAAAGTATATTACCCTTAGTTTTCCTAACCTATCTATTAGTATAGTCTAGTTTTATAGGAGAATTATTACTTAATTTATTAGGTAGAAATAGCTCTTTATTTTTATAGCTATATAGCTAATATTCTAAGTTATATAAGGGTCCCTTTACTATTAGATTATTACTATAAAACTTCTTAATCTTATATAGCTAATACTTAAGCTTTCCTATATTATACTACTTAATATCTTTATTAGCGCCCTCCTAGTTTACTTAGTATTATAGTTTTCTATACTAAATTCTTAATATAAGCACCTTACTTACCTAGTATTATATTTCACTATTTACTAGATCTTTATCTAGGGGTATAATATATTATCCTAGTAGTAGGTTCTAGGCTACCTTATATAGCTTAAAGGTATAAAATTATTAGTATATTTTAATTACTATAGGAGATTTAACTTAAATATAATACCCTTACTTATAATTATCTTATATAGGCTTACCTATAGGTTATTTAATTTCTTACTTAGCTAGTTTAATATCTAGCCTCTTTAGTTTATATATATAAAGTCCCTAACCCTAAAATTAATTATATATTACTTCTTATTAGTGCTTTTTACTTATTACTATTATACCTTTTCTATATTTCCCTATATTACCTTCTAGGCTATGTAAATATATTTTATATAGTCCTAGGCTCCTAGTAAGTTATTTAGCTTAATAAAGAGCTAAATTCTATTATATAGTTCTACTAGTTATAACTTATCTAAGGCTTATATTCTATCTTAACTATAAATAGTAATAAGCCTATAGAATCTTATAGTAAGTATACCTATGCTATATCTATAAAGAGGAGTATTTTAGACTAGTTATCCTATATATAATTAACTATTAGTCTTAGCCTCTATATTAAGTACTAATTTATACTCTTAGTCTAACTATTAGTCTATAGATATCTTACTATAGAGAGCTATACCTTAATCCCTATAATTATATAGAGCTTATTCTAAAACTTAGAAATAAACCATAGTCCTTAATCTAATATAATTAATTTAGGGGTCCTAGTGTATTACTAGATATTATTAAAGAAGAGTCTTATAGCCTATAGGGCATTTATCTTCTTACTATAGGCTATTATATAGGAGCGCTTTAAAAGTTAGTTTACTACTATAAATACTATATTATACCTATAGTAGTTCTTTAGTAGTATTATAAAATCTATAGTAAAATACTAGTAAGGCTAGTTAGGTATAGGCAGTAGCTATAATAGCCTTAGTGCCTTATCCCTAGGCACCTAGTTCCTATAGTATAGGTAGTAGTTATTAATATACTAGGTAATCTCTATTTATATCTTTAGCTACTAGTACTATTCCTAGAGAAGTTTTATTATCTTATTCCTTCCTAGGTAAGCTATAAGCCTCTAGAGGTATACCTCTATAATTAACCTTATCTAAAGAAAGTCCTTACTAGGTACTACTAGCTAACCCTAATATAGTAGCTAGCTATTCTTATCTTCCTAGTTCTTAATACTAATTTTCTCCTAAAACTCCTTTATACTTCCTATTTTATATATATTCTTCTATAGTATCTCCTAGGTTAGGAATATACCTAAGCTTACCTATCCTAGGCCTCTCCCTACTATAGGTCTAGTACCTAGGGTAGCTATATAAACTTTATTAGTAGTAATAGTATTTACTCTTACTAAGCTAGCTACTTCTCTCTCTATATCTTAAGGTCTTTAGATTTCCTTAATAGTATATCTATAGCTATATTTTCCTTCCTAGGTTAGAATTTAATAATAAAATTATACTATAAAAGCTCTTTACTTTATCTTACCTATTATATATTTAGCTACTTCTTTATAGTAAAAACTTTAACCTATAGTAATCTATATATACCTAGATTAGTACCTTTATTTATAAGCCTACTAGCTCTAGTCTCTATTCCTTAAAATACCTTATAATTACTAATAGTTCCTTATTTAGTATACTATAGTTACCCTCCGCTATATTTATTATCTTTAAGTAGTATGCTATAGGGTGCTATTTATTACTAGACTTTTATAATAGCACTCCTAACACCACTCTATCTAATAAGTCTATCTCTAGCTTAGTCTTATAGTCTAGTTTATAGTGCTAGAGTATAGGTAATAAGATTATAGCTTTCTTTAGCTTCTAGAAAGCTTCCTTATATACTAGGGTCTAGTCCTATAGGGTGTCTTAGTAGGTTAGATAGTATAGTAGTTATATAAGTCTACTATATCTCTTTATAAACTTCTAATAAAATCTATAGAAGCCTAGAAATAACTAGATATCTTTAACCCTTATAGGGCGCTTCTAATTAAATACTACCTTTAGCTTCTCTAGGTCTATAGTAATCCCCTTAGTGGATATAATAAACCCTAGGAACTTTATCCTAGTAACCCTAAATTCGCACTTCTTAATATTAACCTATAAACCTACCTCTTATAGCCTTTATAGCACTTTATAGATATACTAGTAGTGTTTCTTTAGGTCTGCTAAGAAGATTAGGATATTATCTATATATACTATATAAGTAATATCTAAAAGGTCTCCTAGTATATGGTTTATATACCTCTAGAATATTACTAGGCTACTATATAATCTAAAAGGTAGGACTTACTATATCCTAAAGGTTATAAAATCCTTACTTTCCTCTTTTACTCTAAGGTAATTAAATGCCTATTAAATATCTAGCTTAGTAAATATCTTAGCTTACTCTAGCATTCCTAGGGTCTTATTAATTAGTAGTAATAGATACCTATCCCTTTTAGAGATTAGGTTAAGCTTCTAGTAATCTATGTAAAATCTTAGGCTCCTATCTAACTTCTTTACAAATAGCACTAGCACTATAAATACTACCTTACTTAGCTTAATAAACCCCTTCTATAGGTTTTTAATTAGGTAGTCCCTTATAGCCTTAAGCTCTTCTAGTAACTATCTATATAAAGGGGTATACTTTAAATCCTACCTCCTATATCCTTTTTCTAGCTTAATCTTATAGTTAAAGTTAGGTTATTATAAAAAGAGTGTATTTACCTTCTTCTTTAAGAATATATCCGCTAAATTATAGTATTCCTTTAGTAGCTTTATATATACCTATTAATAGATTTCCTTAGGGTTATCTTCTATCCTATAGAGGTCTTTTATCTCTTCTAGATTCTCTAGTATATTAATATATACTACTAGTTCCTATAGTGTAATTACACTAATCTTATTTTCCTTTTTCTAAGTATTTATTATATATAAGGCTATACTAATAATTATTATTAGAATTATAGGCTTCTTTATTACTATAGTCTTTAGTAAGCACCCTATCTCTAGGCTTCCTCTCTATAGTATCTTTTTAGTATTAATTATTAGCTATCCTATTATTACTTTTTATCCTACTTAATAATTTAGTTTTATTACTCTATATTTACCTAGTGCTTAGGATTAATATTATAAGGCTTTAAAAGCTTATCTAGGGTCTATAAAATTAATTAAGGTAGCTTAGAGTCCCTTAACACTAGCTAGTCCTTTAGCTAAATAATCTTCCTTTCCTATAAGTCTAGTATAATACTATAAGCCTATATCTATTTTAGGCTAAGGATAATATCTTACTTCCTAGATCTAGTTAGAGTATTAGATATTATCTCTCTCTTTAGTAGTTAATAATTAAATTAGGCTCCTAAATCTAGGATACTATATATCCTAGTTTCCTATTAAACCCTATAATTAGGATCTTCTATAGAAGTTCCTCTAATAGTGCTTATAGCTAGTATTTAAGTAATTTTACTATTCTTTTATTTATAAAGGTATAGCTACCTACTCCTATATTAATTAGTATACTAAGTTTTAGTCTATATCTATTATATTTTACTATATAATTTATCTAAAACTATAGTCTACCTAGTAGCTTACTAAGGTCTATTAATGCTAATATTACTAGCGCCTTCTAATCTTATTAGCCTAGAGAGAAGTTATATTTCCCTAGGCCTCTTTATTTTCTAATTTATCTAGTTCTACTACCTAGGTCTTCTTTATAATTTCTAAGATTAGTGCCTTCTAATTTAGGTAGTTCCTTATAATATACCTCTCCTTATTATATTTATAGTATAGGCCTTTATTATATACCTTCTTAAGACTAGGGGTAATAAACTAAAGTTTTACTATTCTCTACCTATAGTGTTCTTTCCTTTATTCTTATCTATAGTATTAGGATTAGTAAAGGATTCTCTCTTTAGGGTAGCCTCCTTTATATTACTCTTAAAGGGGTACTATATATAAGGCTAGTGTATTTCTAAATTACGCTATAGGCTATAGCCTTCTTAATAAGCTTATTAAAGGTATAGTTTTCTTCTATATAGTAACTTACTAAGGTAGTATACTAGGAAACTAGTAGCTTATTAAAGAATTTATCCTTAAGTAAGTCCTTAGAGATATTACTAATATATATAGCTTTAAAAATACTATCTTAAATTTAGTAAATCCACTACCTATTATTCTAAGGTTAGTAAACTTCTATTAAGCTTTATACTCCTTATTAGGGTTAAGGAAAATTAAGTCTAGATACTTTAGGGTAGCTTCTATAGTAATAAGGACTTACTATCTATTTATAGTATAGGTTATATTTAAGTATTAGTAAGCTATACCCTTAGTATAGGAGTTTATATAAGCTATATATACTTCCTTAGTTATTTAGTAGTTAGTATTATACTAGAGCTTATTATAAATAGCACCTTTCTAGGATTTATAAGTTAGGTTAATTCTATTATTAAGTGTGTCTAGGTCTAGGAGCTTAGCTAATTAGGATATATATTTAGGGGCTAGTGTTACGCTAGTCCTAGTGTCTCTAATCTAGATTAATTAGTATGTAAGTTTAAGATAGTTATTTATAAGGCTTTAGTAATTACTAATAACCCTATTTTTCTCTTCTTCTAAGTAAGTATAATTAATATAATTAGGGTTTATAGTCCTTACCTAGAGTGCTACTAGTTTAGCTTATATTACTTCTAGTTAGTCTAGTCCCTCCTAGTTACTCTATATCTAGGTAATGTAGTTAGTATTTACTAGTAGTTCTATATTATTATTAAGGAATCTAACTATAGAGGATAAGTTACCTACTATACCTACTAGTACTTCTCTCTAGAGGTAAGATTCTCTAATAATCTTTATAATACCTTTATTCTAGATTAACTCTTAGATTATATTATTATTATTTAGGAGACTTAGGCACTCTAGGCTATTACTTATAGGTATAGGTCTAGCTAACTAGCCTTATTAATTTACTTCTAGATTTCTTACTCTATACCTTCTATAGAAGCTTCCTATTCTTAGGACTATAGCTCTAGAAGGTCTTCTTAGGTTACTGCCTATCCTATCTAAATATCTATAATTAGGTCTTTATTACTATTAATACCTAGTATATTTATATATCTATATCTATAGTAGCTAGGAATAGTTAGTACTCCTGCCCTATATATAACGTGGGTTCTAGCCTTACTCTATAACTAATTATAGGGTATGTTATTAGTATTACTAGGTATTATTATAGGTATAAATACTACTATAGGTTTTAGAATAGTTTATTAAAAAGAGATAGGATAGTTATTATTATCCCTAATAAAGAAAAGGTAAAGATAATCTTTATTATTATATTATAGTATAAAAATAGAGATATAAGTATAACACTTTACTTACTATATTATCTAAACTAAGAGAATAATGAAGATAGAGAGAAAAAGAAATAAAATAACTATAGTTAATGCCCCTATAGTATATATCCTCCTTACTATACTATAATATATCTAACCTCTATAATATATCTTTATAGTTTCTCTAGTCCCTCTATATTATACTATAAAAACTCTATAGCTTATATAGTAGGTGTAAATAGGAGATCTCTATAATAAGTGGGGCCCTAGGCCGTTACATAAATTAGAATAGCAGTGGCGCGTTAGTGCAATTAGGGAACACAGACTAGGACGCGCCTAGCCGTGACAGTTAGTTACAGCGTTAGTTGCAGCGTTAGTTGCAACATTAGTTACCACATAACTTGCGTTGCCACTAAAGCAAGCTACGGCATGTATAACTAAGTTAACTAGGTTACCCTATAGGGAAGCTAAAATTAACTATAACTAGGGAACTAGTAGTTATATAAAGGCTAACGTATACTATTTAAATCCTTGAATTTTGCTAGATTTAATAGTGGTTTTTATTTATAGGGGTACTGTCGGTTTCACAGGTATTGAAAATGGAAGGGAATCTAGCTAGAGGGATAGGAAGACCTCCTAGTAGATTCCTTCGCAGCGGCTTCTAGATAACTAGATTACGGTAGATTCTTTAAGATAGAGAGCATAGATAGTTAAATATAGTTAATTCCTAACTAATAGACATTCTAATAAGTAATAAGAGGATTTTCTAAGTCCCCTTATAGACTTACTAACTATATTAGAGGAAACAGGTTACTAAAGGGGTCTTATAAGCTACTTTTATTTTCCGTAAAATTTATTTATATAGGAAAAATAAAAATCAACTTATAACTATATAATCTAGCTACCTACATAGCCTAACTAAGCACTTTAATAAGTAACCCTATAAATAAAATATACTATAAAATCCAGAAAAAATCAAGGATTCAAATAGTATATATTAGCCTTTTATATAACTACTAGTTCCCTAGTTATAGTTAATTTTAGCTTCCTATAGGGTAACCTAGTTAGCTTAGTTATACAAGCCTATAGGTTAGTTATAGGCAATGTAGGTTATAACTAACACTATAAGCAACGCCTATAACTAACGTTATAATAACGTAACTAGGCAACTAGTAGGCCTATAAAATAGTGCTATAAATAGCATTATTTTAACACTCCCTCTAGAAAAGTATAAGGTAACTAATTTAATACCTAGACTTAGCTCTTTAATAGACATCTAAGTTAACTATAAATTCTAATATAATTCTAAGTAACTTTTTAACTAAATTAATAACTTTTAAATAGAATTCTAGTGTTTTTATTAATTTTTAATTTTTCGACTTTTTATTAATTTTATTAATCTAGGCCTTTGTATTTATAAGGCCTAATAGTTTAATAAATTATTAAAATTTATTATTAGGTAAGGGCTTTATTAAACTATTTACAGGCATCTCTTTAGTGTTAATATAGATAACCTTAGCTATACCCTTCTATACCTTTTCTCTAGTATAGTTAAATTTTAGTAGGGTATACTTTATTTTACTATAAAGAGCAGGGTTATTAGCGGTTATAATAGCTCCTTAGTTATTACTAAAAATTAGTACTAGAGGGGCTATAGGGAGTTTTATTTCCTTAAAAGGCTATAAAACCACTCTAGCTCCCTAATAGCCTTATATAGGGCATTAAATTTAGCCTTTAATGTAAATAAAGCTATTATAGTTACTTTCTTTAATTTCTAGCTAATAGGGCCTTTAGCTAGCTTATATAGATAAGTATAGGTTAATTTTAAAGACCTATTACTAGTAAAGTTACTATTATAAAAGCTAATAAGGGTTACAGAGGCATCTAAAGCAAGTTTAGACCTTCTATAAGTTATAGAATAACTTATAGAGCCTAAAAGGTACCTAAGCAGATATTTAGAAGTATTTAAATACTCTATAAATAGTTTAGATAGTGCTGTAGAAAGCCACTAAACTAGAAAGGTAATATTAGGTCTTATAAGAAGCATTAGGTATATAATAGTCCCTATAATACTCTAATATAGCTTGTGATTAGAGGGTAAAGAGGTTTAGTTAGGTAGGCTACCTATTTTATAATTCTAGGTTATAGGGAATTTAAATAAGCCTAGTATCTTTTATATTAAATCTTTCTAGGGCTTTAGAAATATACTAGGACTAATGGATAGTTAGGGTCCCTTTCTTTTAATTTCTAGTAATTTAGACGCCTAGGAAAAATTCAGCTAGCCCACGGTTCTCTATAGGGTAAGCTTTGTAAAGCTACTTCTTTAATCTATTAATATAGTTAATATCCAGCCCTATTAGAAGATAGGGATCTATATAAGTTACTATATATGTGAATGTAGTTAGGTTAAAAAAGACAGCTAGATTAGATATAAGGGGTAAAGCCTAACTTCTAAAGGAGGTCCTTTAAAGCCTGCTACCACTCTCTAGAGCTTTGTTTTAATCTATATAAAGCTTTTTATAGGAAAATAACCTACTTTTAAGAGGGTTTATAGCTATACTTTTAAGTAATTTAGCTATTTTAGGCGTGGCTTTAGCAAATTTAGTAAATCTATTAGGAATTTGCATATAAATAGCTTCCTTTAGCAAGCTATTTAGAAAGGCCCCTATAAAATTAACCTATTTAACTTCCTAATTATTATAAGCCACTAGGGCTAGTAATATTCGCTAACTAGGGGAATGCTAGTAGTAGCGTAGGTCTTAATATAATCCTAACCTTCTATTTGCATAAAGCCTTTAGTAACGAGATAGGCCTTATATTTTAAAGGATTATTTTCTTTATCCTTTTTAAGCTTATAAATAAGCCTATTCTTTAGAACTCTCTAGCCCTTAGGGACTTAGTCTATCCCTATAAATTTAAAGGTTCTAGTAGCTAGAAGCTACTTAAATTCGCTAAATATAGTATCTATCTATTTTTAACTATCCTTGCTTTTTAAAGCTTGTTTCTAGGTCTTAGGGGTATCCAAATTATTATTAGTAAATAACTTAGCCCTTTATTAAGCCTTAAAGCATATCTCCTTAACGAATAAAGATAAATTAAAATTATTAATATTCATAGAATTAGAATTAATTATAGAATCTAAATCCATAAACAGATTTTGTATAACTACCTTATTAGGGGCTATAAAGCTAGGGCTCTCTAGGGTAGTGCTATAGGCCCTGTAGTTGCGGACGCTGCGGGCGCTATGAGCGCTGCAGGCGTTGCAGGCGTAGCGGACATAGCGGGCGCTATAGGCGCTAGATTTTTAGGCTTTAGGTAACTATCCTAAACCTCTAGATTATCTTATAAGATATTAGCTTCTCCCTCTAAAGGATAACTCCCTAAAGGCTTAGGGGACCCTATAGAGCCTATATCTTCTATAATTTTAATAAAGCTAGTCTTTATAACTAACCTTTAGAAGGAATATAGATAAGATAAACGCTAGAACCTAGAGTAGCTAGCAACCAGCTAGGGATAGTCCTAGGGGCTAGCTTTTAAAGCCTAGATCTCTGCTCCAGAGGTATTAGAACCTTATAATAAGACCCTATAGCCCTAATTTTTAAAAATCAGGCTTATAAGAGGTCTTAGGCTCTAAGTTAGCTAGATATAGCTACTTAGGGGTTAGAGGCTTAGTTATATTAGCGGTAATATTAACTAAGTCTACTATAGCTAGAAGGATATAAGACTATAGATATAGGGGTAGCTTAGACCACTAAAGTGTAGCCCTAAGCTAGTCTAGGATAACCCTAATGGCCCTCTTAACTAGCCTATTCTATTTATAAATATAGGAGCAAGAGGTGCTAAAATAAATTCCTTTAGAAAATAACTATAGCTAGAGGTTATTATTAATTTTAGTGCCTCTATTAAAGTAAAGGTGCCTAGGATACGCATTATATTAATTTTTAGGGCCTTAAAGAAGCTCTTAATAGCATTATAAAGGGTCTAACCTTCTTTATTAGCTAATAGAAAGCACTATTTATACTAGGATTTTTAATTAATAAGTATAAGGACTAGGGCCTTCTTATTATATAGTATAGGTTTGATTTTAACTATATCTCCCTCTAGAATATCTAAGACTCTAGGGGATCCTAAATAGGTCTTTTACTAGGTCTCCTAATAGCCTTAGTTTATATACAGGCTAAGCAGTTAAAATCCTTCTCTTTAATAGCGGAAAAATCAGGGATCCCTTTAGCTAATTTTAATGATTTTTTAGTAAGGGAAGCCCTATATAGCCTAATTAAATATGCTAAAGAAGGGCTAAATCTAGTAACTTCTTATAACTAGAATCTAGCTTAGAAGACTTTTTAGGGCTATTATCCCTAGCTCCCTCTATTACTAGGCCTCTTAAGAATTATAGGCCTCTAGGGGCACTAGATAGCTACTATTATTACCTAAGATATTAGGGTATAGACCTTCTAAACCCCTATAGAAGATACCTAACTAGGAGCTTTAGTGGGATATAGGGCTAAATCTTCTTCTTCTTTAGAATCTAATTCTTTAATTTATTAATATTCCTTAGGATTTAACGTTAGTTACAAAATTTAAACCTCTATAGGGTAGGAAAACCCTAAATAAGTCTTATAGGCCTTATAGTAACGTTAAGAGCCTATAAAGGAGAGGTAGGTTAAATACTTATAAATCTTAGGGGTAGCTTACCCTTAATCTACAAAAAGAAGCTATATTTAGCAGGTTCTAATAACCTATAGGGGCTTTTATTAGCTAGAAATAGCTAGTCTTTTATAAGATAACCCCTAAAAGATAGTAAGTTAAACTACTAACTAGGTTAGTATCTATACTAGGAAATATAGGGTATCTAGTAGAGCTACAAGCCTATATTCTAGTGGAGTTTTCTTAACTAGAACATTAAAAACAGCAGTGCCTCTACCTTTAGGATAGATAGGTCCTCTTACTGTAATTATAGGGCTAGTTTTACTATTCTTAAGAGGCTTAAAGTCCCTAAAGAAAGCCCTATTATTATAAATATAATAAGAAAAACCTATATTATATAAAAGGGAGTTTTTAACCACATTACTAGAGTAGCTAAAAGTAGGCTTACTAGTAGGCCTACTAGAAGAGAATGTACTAGAGGCATCTAAATTAGACTTAGAATTACTACTATCTTTACTACTAGATTCGCTAGAATCTAGTTCTTTAATATGTCCTATAGCTAGGCTATAGCCTAACGTAAAAGCAGCTTCTTTTCCTTTCTCTTTATCCCTATTACTACTCTTTTTCTTCTATTTCCTTTTAGAGGCTTTAAAAGGGTTTAAATCCTTCTTATCCTACTCTTTCTTAGTGTTAGGGTCCTTCTTAGGGGTAGGATTAGATAAATTCTTTTCCTATTCCTTAGAATTTCCCTTATTATTAGAAGCCTTATAGCTAAGAGCTTTAGCTATAGGAAGGTCTTATCCCTCTATTCTTCTAATAAATCCGCTATAAGGAACTGTAAATTTAGGGTATTTATAAGTAGGCCCTAGGCCTAGAAGCTCTAATAGTAAATCTTTTTCTCTTAGCCTAACTAGGAAAGGTCTGCTTTAATATATTAATATAATAATTTACTTAATTAATTAGAGAGATCTCTACACTATAAAGTTATAATCTAGCTAGTAAATTATTAAAATTAGCATTAAAAGCCTCTAAAGATCCCTTATAATTTAAAAAATTTAGGGAGTAATAGCTATTGTATAGCATACTACACTAGATTTTAGCACTCTACGAATACTGCCTAATAAGGACTTTATAGGCTTCTTTAGGGGATATTTACTAACATATAGCTACCTAAGGTCCTAATTAGTAACTATTTCTTAATATTATTAAAAGAATAGCTTAATTAGAGTTAGCTAGCTAGCTTACTATGCTTAGATTATCTAGAAATTTAGGTAATCCTAGGGCTCTAAATTAGATACTTAGGGCTTACTTCTACTAATTATAGTTTTTAGGGCCTTTTAGCTTAGCTCCTCTAGAATAGAGTAAACCTTCTTATTTAGTTCCTTTATAGTACCTTTATTAAAGGTAGCTTATAAGGTACTAGAAGGGTAGTAGTTAGGTCTTCTCTAGGTTCCTTAGTATTTTCTTCCTTAGGTCTAGAAAAGGCCTAAAGACCTTATATAACTAATATAGTTTGCGTTAATTTCTCTAAAAGATTATTAATACTAGCCTTGTTTTTAATATAATTATCTTTGCTATACCTAATAAAATTAGTTAAGGTCTTGCCTTATTATTTAATTTAGCTTTATATCTATAGTTATAAAGCACTAGCCTAAACAGCTAGTTAACCTTCTATATCTATCCTATTAGAGTCTCTAGGGGGCTAGAAGGCCCTGTAAAAGGTCCTAAAGGTCCTATAGTAGGGCCCTTACCCTTTAGGTTAGGTAGCGCTATCTTCTAAATCTTAAAAAGATTTCCTATATAAAATCTCTAAATTTATTCCTATTATAAATAATATACGCTAGAAAAGTAGTTATATTATAATTTAGTTATATACGTAAATTATGTAGTAAAGCTATTTAAAAGGGTAGCCCTTAGGTCTAAAAAGTAAGTCTTTAATATACGCAGGCAAAAACGGGCTAGAGAAGATTCTTAGTGAAAATTTTCTTAACACTAAAAATAGGAATTATAGATAGTAAATATTATAGAACGTGTAGCATAACACAACGTAGTGCATATAATGTAGTATAATAGGTCAAAAGCCTAGTATAGAGATACTAGATATCTAATAATAATAAGGGAAAGCAGCGTATCTATAATATAAATAATATTAATATAACGGTTGTAATAGTAAATAGGATTACTAAAAGAGGTTATGGTTGTAACTAGATAGTTATAGGTATAATATAGTAGTTATAGGTGCAGTAGTAATGAATTTTAACACTAAGGGTCTAGTGTTATAATGCGTAGTGCTAGTAAATAAAAAGCTTTAAATTCTAGCGGTTTTCCTTTATAATCTTAAGAGCCTATAGTATAGTAAAGAACTATAACTAGTATCTAAAAATCTAGTAATCGTAGTAAAGTAACGCAGTAATATAGTCTATCTTTAGGCCTTCTAGGCTTATAACCTATTAAAAATAGAAGGGGAATCTAGCTAGAGGGATAGGAAGACCTCCTAGTAGATTCCTTCGAAGCTGCTTCTAAATAACTAGATTACAGTAGATTCTTTAAGATAGAGAGCATAGATAGTTAAATATAGTTAATTCCTAACTAATAGATAGTCTAATAAGTAATAAGAGGATTTTCTAAGTCCCCTTATAGACCTACTAACTATATTAGAGGAAACAGGTTACTAGAGGGGTCTTAGGAGCTACTTTTTATTTTCCGCAAAATTTATTTATATAGGAAAAATAAAAATCAACTTATAACTATATAATCTAGCTACCTACGTGGCCTAACTAAGCACTTTAATAAGCAACCCTATAAATAAAATATACTATAAAATCCAGAAAAATCAAGGATTTAAATAGTATATATTAGCCTTTATATAACTACTAGTTCCTACTTATAGTTAATTTCAGCTTCCCTATAGAGTAACCTAGTTAGCTTAGTTATATAAGCCTGTGGGTTAGTTGTGGGCAACGCAGGTCACAACTAACGCTGCAAGCAACGCCTGTAACTAACGTTGCAATAACGCAACTAGGCAACTAGTAGGCCTATAAAATAGTGCTATAAATAGCATTATTTTAACAACAGGGCTCCTGATATCAGGACTCCTATCTTTCATAGGGACGGAGACAGAGAATAAATAGTATGCAATTACAATTACTTATCTATTCTAGGCTATAGAGAAAAGAGGGGAAAAGAGAGGGCAAAAGTGAGAGTTCTTCTTGTGAGATATAAAACGCAAAGGGGGCTATGTGGGTCACGTGACCACAAGCCCTGCCCTATCATAGGCCCACATTATAGGTCACGTGTGAGGCCCTCGCGCAAGTGGGCTAACCACTCTGCTAACCACATAATTGCGGCTGCTAAGCGCGGTTAATATTATGTGTGTTTAACACTAGAAACTCTCTTTTTAATATAACTATTAATGCATAATATTAATAGAAAAGAAGAAAAGAAATAATAGACTATATTGTGGTTAATTAGGGATATAGGATATAAAAGAACAAAGATGCTTACATAGGCGTAGTAGGTAAAAGAAAGGAAAACAACGCGTAATCCAGGGCCCTCAAATTAGAATAAGAGGGCCTCCTTTGCCTCCCCTTAATCTAACGAATAAAAATCAATCTAGCTACACGCTAATCCCCTTACCGCCACAGCGTTATTTACTATAATAGTCTTTCCTCCTCTATACTCTATATATATTATATAGAGATTAAAGAGACTACTATAGGTCTTCCTATAACTCTTATTAGGTTAGGAGTAATAATAAGTGTAACTCTTATTAGAATTAGTAAACCTAATAAGAGTTATAGTCCCTTCTCTTTCTTCCTCCCTAGGAGGATTTTATATTCTCCTATAGTATTAGGACTAAATCCCTAGGGATATTATTTATAGTAACTATCCTCTACGTAGGTAACCTACCCTTCTATCTAGACTATTATCTAGTTACTTAAGATAAATTACTTAAGGGCCTTGTTTAGTAATGCCTTTATAAAGGTATTAGCTAAGTTATTACTTCTATTAATCTAATAGAGCTTACAGAGCTTATAGCATTTATATAATTACTATAAGGCTATAATATTAATTATTAGGCGCTTCTCCTTAGTAGTGCTAAGCTTAATAAGGCATTTATATAGAGAGTATAAATTTATATATACTATAACTAGGATTAAGGAAGCTTTAGTTAACCTATAATTAATCTAATTATTATTATAATTATATAAGCTATATTAATACCTATAACTATACTATAGACCTCTAAGGTAAGTATACTTTATATAACTCTCTTACTCTTAGTTAAGCTAAAGTATATAATATTACCTTTAATTATAAACTTACTATCCTTATTATCTCTATTAGCTAGGATTAGTATATATTCTAGCTATAATATAAGGCCCTAGTTATTAGTAAATAATCTATTTATAAAGGTATAGATCTTTACTTTAGTAAGGTTAATTAGAATAAAGGTTAGGCCTCTTTCTAGGTAGTTTATTTACTACTAGATTTAGTAGTTAAGGGCTTTAATATTCTTAACTATTAGTTCCTAGTATTATATAGTAACTAAAAGATTAAAGTAAGCTTCTAGTTAGTAAATTAAAGTAATATAAATACCTTAAGCCTACTACTTAATATACTTTTACTTTAAATTAGTTAATAGGATAAATTTAAGCTTACTACTCTACCCTTTCTATTATAATATAATATTCCTATTACTTAGGTAATAATTCCTTTATTAAATATAAGTAAGTTATCCTCCCTAAGGAATTACTTTAGCTTTATAGTAAAGGTAGTAATAGTTAGTTAAGCTTCCTCCTTCTTAGAGAACTCCTTATCTAATAATCTAAGGGTATTATTAGTTTATATATCTATATAAGTAAATTCTAGGCTCTTTTTATTATTATAAGTAAGCATAGGTTATATATAAAAGTCTCTATCTAGAGCTTCTCTCTATAATACTTATAATATATTACCTACTAGTATATTCTAGCTTCTATAATACTATAAAGAGGCTTAATTATAATTATAATTATACCTTCTAGGTACTAGTGGCAGATTTAGATTAGGAGCCTAGTGAGAATAACTTAGCTTAAGGCTATATATAACTAGATATAAGCTTATATAATATTATAAATTTATATAAGGTATCCTATTATAAGTAAAGAAGGAGCTATTATAAGGATAAGTTATTAACTAGCCTATTAGATTATTAGGGCTTATATTAAGATTAATTACTTCTCCTTATCCCTAAATCCTTAGATTATAAGCTATAACTTCTTATATAGTTAACTTATCTTTCCCTTTACCTTATTAATAATATAAGTATTAAAGATTCTTAGGCTATAATACTTCTCTTTATTAAATATAATAAATTTAAAGATACCTTACTTAATTAAAGCATTAATCTTAGTCTTAGTAAAGAGCTTAAATAGCTTCCCTAGGGTTATAATAATACCTTCCTTATATAACCGGATTATAAGGTTAAGGTTAGTTTTCTCCTTTACTAATATAAAGATTATAATATTAGTCTTATTAATAATAGCTAGAGGGTTCTTATAGAGTCTTCTAGGTCTTTAATTTAGCGGAATCTCTAGTCCTAGGGCCTTATATTTATCCCTAGTCTCTAGTAGCTCTCCCTTAGCCTCTATTATAATACTGCTTTGTATTAGGGGTAAGGGCTTTCCTTATAAGGGTCCTTATAATAGGGTCTTATAAAGGTTAACCTAAAAGTCTTAGGGCCTCTTAGGAGGTTAAGTATATAGCTTTCTTTATTAATAGTAAGGAGATTATATAGGCCTTACTATCCTTTACCTTTATGCTATACTTAGACTAATAATCTAAGTAGGAGGTTAAGGGTTACTAATATATCTAGGCTATTCCTTATTATAAGGGCTTTAGTAACCTTCCGGAGAGTATATAGCTACTTAATCTCCTTTATAGCTGTTAAAATAATGCTATTTATAGCACTATTTTATAGGCCCACTAGTTGCCTAGTTGCGTTGCTATAACCTAGGCTGCAGCATTAGTTACAGTGTTAGTTGCAGCGTTAGTTACCACACAACTTACGTTGCCACCCACTAAAGCAAGCTATGGCATGTATGACTAAGCTAACTAGGTTACCCTATAGGGAAGCTAAAATTGACTATAACTAGGGAACTAGTAGTCGTATAAAAGGCTAACATATACTATTTAAATCCTTAAATTTTGCTGAATTTAATAGTAGTTTTTATTTATAGGGTATACTTTAAAAGTAATAAGTTAGTCCACGTGGCGTCTAGTTTATATAGCCATAAGTTGATTTTTACTTTTCCTATATAAATGAATTTTATAGAAAATAAAAAGTAGCTTATAAAGCTCTCCTAGTAACCCCTTCTATTAATATAGTTAGTAAGTCTATAAGAGGACTTAAAATATCCTCTTATTACTTATTAGACTGTCTGTACGTTAGAATATAACTATATTTAACTATCTAAGCTCTTAAAGTAAACAATCTACTGTAATCTAGTTATCTATAGGTTATTACGCCCTTTATTACACTACCTATCTAGGAATCTATTAGGGAGGTCTTCCTATCCCTCTAATACCTTCCCCTTGTAATTCTTAATAGGTTATAAGCCTAGAAGGCCTATAGATTTACTTTATTACACTACGTTATTTTACTATAATTACTAGATTTTTAGCTATTAGTTATAGTTTTACTACACTATAGGCTCTTAGATTATAAAGGAAATCCGCTAGAATTTAAAGCTTTTCATCCACTAGCACTACGCATCGTAATATTAGACCTTTAGTGTTAAATTCATGACAAGCCACACCCACAACCACTAGTTATAACCACAACCTCTTTTTAGTGATTCTATTTACTATTATGACTATTATGACTGTTATTAATATTATTTACATTGTAAATACGCTGCACTTCCTTAATATCATATTAGACTTCTAGTATATCTATACTAGGCTTTTTAACCTATTATATTATATTACACTACATTATATTGCAATTGCGTTACGCTGCACGTTCTATATTATCTATTATTCCTATCTATAGCTTTTAGTGTTAAGAAAATTTTCCTAAGAATTTTTACTAGCCTATTTTCATCCGCGCATACACTAGACCCACTTTTTTAACCTTAAAGGCTACCCTATTAAACAGCCCTGCTATATATTTTACGTGCGTAAGTAAACTTATAATATAAGTAATTTCTAGTATGCATTATTTATAATAGGAAGAAATTTAGAGATTATACATAGAAAATCTTTTAAGATTTTAGAAGATAGCACCACCTAATCTTAAGGGTACGGGCCCTACTATAGGCCCTTCTAGCCCCCTAGGGACCCTAATTAGATAGATATAGAAGGTTAACCTTCGGCTACCTAAGCTAGTGCTTTGTAATAATAGATACAGAGCTAAATTAAGTAATAAGGCAAGACCTTAACTAATTTTATTAGGCATAACGAAGATAATTATATTAAAAACAAGGCTAGCATTAATAATCTTCTAAGTAAATTAACGTAAACTATGTTAGCTATATAAGGTCTTTAGGCCTTTTCTAGACCTAAGGAAGAAAATACTAAGGTTCCTAGAGAAGGTCTAGCTACTAAATCTTTATCTACGTCTATACTACCTTCTAGTAACCTTTAAGCTACTTTTAATAGAAGTGCTATAAAACATGGTTCTCCCCTATATTACTCTTAGGTAGCTAGTAGGAGAAGCTTTAGAATTATAAGAATAAAGGGATAGCTAGGTAAGAGGTATAGGGGCTCTAGTATATTAACTAAAGCTTACTAGGTCTAAGTGTGTTATAGTGTAAGTCACTAGCTTATAGCTAGTGGCTTACTAGTGTCACGTGGGCCTAGCCCTAGGGCATAGTGCGTCCGCGGGTGCACCCGTGTGCACCGTGTGTTATGAGCGGGGCCTCACAAGGGTATATTCCTAGATATAGTGGTCCTTAGAGCTATAATATAAGTAATATCCTTCCTAGCGGCATTTAGCTATCTCTGCCCCTAATACCTATCTAGCCCTCTATAGGTTAGCGTTTTCTTCTAACCTTTGTCCTTTTTATCTAACTTATTCTTCTTTCCTAGCTAGGTTACTATAGCTTAAACCCCTATTATTAGCGTGTCCCCCTTATTATTAATTTACTAGGGTACTAGATAAGCTAGCTAGGGTTTATATTAGTTCTAATACTTATTCTCTAAGGTAAGAGACTTAATATTAACTATAATACTGTAGTATTAGGTAATAGTAGTATAGTATTTTATTTAACTAACTCCTTTACTAATAGAAATTTCTCTTATTTATTTATTAAGTGCTTATTATAGCTTAGCTACCTTAATATTATTTACCTAATAAGCCCCTCTAGCTAGGGAGAGTTTCTACTTAAAATAAATAAAGAATATAGTAAATATCTCCCTAGATACTTATTCTATCTAGTTAAGTTCTATAAGAGCTATTTCTTATCTATAGGGGTCTATATATAGGGTCTCTAGGTAGTAAAGGAAGGTACTTAAGTTATAGCTACTTAATTCTCTTACCTTAAAGAATATAGTAATATAGGCCTAGACCCTAGTTACTAGGTTTTAGTAAATAAATATCTATTAGTTCTTATTATTTCTAATAAAGTTCTTATTTATATTTAACTTATATTATATTAAGAACCTCTAAGTAGTAAATATATTTTTATTACTATTATATAGGTTACCTATTAGGATTAGTTTTTACTAAATTAAGATTATATTAGGGATTATTAGTTATATAAGAGTATTTAGTGTAGTAATAGCTTAAGGCATAGACTCTAGATTTATATATATATTTTATTATAAAGAGTTAATTACTTTAGCCTACTATTCTAATATTAGTTAAAGTGTTTTAAATTAGGTATTATAAGCCCCTAGTAGTAGTATAGTATCTAATAAGGGAGTTAGAGTCCTCTAGCTAGGTAAGTTCTATAGTTAAAGAGAGTCTATTATATAGTTTATTATTTTTAGTAGTTTTCTTTTAAAACTAAAGAAAGCTTCTTAAATATAATAGACTAGCCCCTAGGTAATTACTATTAGGCATTAATATAATATTAAGAAGCTTAAGGAAAGAAAAAGAAAGGTAAGAAACCTATTTATACTATACCCTCCTTATACTCCTTAGCTATCCTATTTATTCTCTCCCTTTCCCTTACTATTTTCCTTAATAGCCTTATCTCTAATTTTTATCCCTTTTCTTATTCCTTTTATCCTCCTTCCTTATTTCTTCTATTCCTTATTTCTAGACTTTCTATCCCCTTATCGCTTCCTATTAACCCCCTAATATTTACGTTTTAGCTAATGCTTAGGCAAAGCCTAAGCCCTTACATACGTTACGCTACACGTTCTATTTTACCTATATTCCTATCTGTGGCTTTTGGTGTTAAGAAAATTTTCCTAAGAATTTTCACTAGCCTGTGTTCGTCTGCGCATACACTAGACTCACTTTTTGACCTTAAAGGCTACCCTGTTAAACAGCCCTGCCACGCATTTTACGTGTGCAAGCAGATTTGTAACGTAAGTAATTCCTAGTATGCGTTATTTGCAATAGGAAGAAATTTAGAGATTATACACGGAAAAATTTAGAAGATAGCACTACCTAATTTTAAGGGTAAGGGCCTTGCTATAGGACCTTCTAGCCCTGCTACAGGCCCTTCTAGCCCCCTAGGGACCCTAATTAGATAGATATAGAAGGTTAACCTTTGGCTACCTAGGCTAGTGCTTTGTAATAACCAGAGTATTGCACTACAATGTAGTGTAGTGTAGTTTTGTAGTGTAGTGTAGTTACTACACTACAAACTACACTACACTACAAACTACACTACACTACAAACTACACAACACTACAAACTACACTACACTACAAACTACACTAACTATAAGCTAGAAAAACTACACTACACTACACTACAAATTTTTTCACTAACTACACTAACTATAACACTACAAGTGTAGTGTTAGTAAAAATATTTATCCTAGCTTCTAATAGCTTCTTATAGCTTCTAATAGCTTCTAATAGCTTCTAAGAACTACTATTAAGCTTATAAAAGCTTAAAAAGCTTAAAATAGCTTATAATAGCTTATAATAGCTTATAAGAACTTATATTAGCTTATACTACTTATACTATTCTTAGTGTTAAAGTTTAATTAAAAATAAATAAGTAATAAATAAATAAAATATAAATATAAGTAAATTACTATAGAAAAAGCTAGACTTTTTAGTTATTAAGTATTTTAAGGTTTTTAAAATATTAATAAAATAAAATACTTTTCTCTTTTATGTTTTTTAATAATATAAGAATACTAATTATAGTAATTATAGTTTTATAATATATAAATTAAAAATAAGCCCTAATATTATTTCTAAAAATAGGTTAAACTAATCGTAATTAAGGATATTAGAGTTATTATAGTTATTATAATAATTATAATATATTATATAAAAGTGGGTCCTTATATTATTTCCAAAAATAGGTTAAACTAATTATAATTAAGGTAATTAGAGTCATTATAGTTATTATAATAATTATAATATATTAAATAAAAGTGAGTCCTTATATTATTTCCAAAAATAGGTTAAACTAATTATAATTAAGGTAATTAGAGTCATTATAGTCATTATAATTATTATAATATTAAATAAAAGTGAGTCCTTATATTATTTCCAAAAATAGGTTAAACTAATTGTAATTAAGGTTATTAGAGTCATTATTGTCATTATAATTGTTAAAATAATGCTATTTATAGCACTATTTTATAGGCCTACTAGTTGCCTAGTTGCGTTGCTATAACCTAGGCTGTAGCATTAGTTGCAGTGTTAGTTACCACATAACCTACGTTGCCACTAAAGCAAAGCTATGGCATATATAACTAAGTTAACTAGGTTACCCTATAGGAAGCTAAAATTAACTATAACTAGGGAACTAGTAGTTATATAAAAGGCTAACGTATACTCTTTAAATCCTTGAATTTTGCTGGATTTAATAGTGGTTTTTATTTATAGGGGTATACTTTAAAAGTAATAAGTTAGTCTATATAAGCGTCTAGTTTATATAGCTATAAGTTAATTTTTACTTTTCCTATATAAATGAATTTTACAGAAAATAAAAAGTAGCTTATAAGACCCTCCTAGCAACCCCTTCTATTAATATAGTTAGTAAGTCTATAAGGGAACTTAAAATATTCTCTTATTGCTTATTAGACTCTCTATACGCTAGAAATTAACTATATTTAACTATCTAAGCTCTTAAAGTGAATAATCTGTTATAATCTAGTTATCTATAGGTCGCTGCACCCTTTATTATGCTAGCAATCTAGGAATCTATTAGGGAGGTCTTCCTATCCCTCTAATACCTTCCCCTCTAATTCTTAATAGGTTATAAGCCTAGAAGGCCTATAGATTTACTTTATTACACTACGTTATTTGACTATAATTACTAGATTCTTAGCTATTAGTTATAGTTTTACTACACTATAGGCTCTTAAGATTACGAAGGAAATCCACTAGAATTTAAAGCTTTTTATCCACTAGCACCACGTATTATAACATTAGGCCTTTAGTGTTAAATTTATTATAAGCCGCACCTGTAACCACTAGTTATAACTATAACTAACTATTTGCATTGTAAATAGATTTTTAGTGATTTTATTTACTATTGCGACTATTATTAATATTATCTACGTTGTAGATACGCTACACTTCCCTTAATATCACATTAGACTTCTAGTATATTATATACTATGCTTTTTAACCTATTATATTACGTTATACTGCACTGCAAT
Source organism: Epichloe brachyelytri (assembly GCA_023650705.1). NCBI lineage: Eukaryota > Fungi > Ascomycota > Sordariomycetes > Hypocreales > Clavicipitaceae > Epichloe > Epichloe brachyelytri. The sequence continues at coordinate 6,352,767 of CP097976.1, forward strand.
TGCGTTGCGTTGCGCTACACGTTCTATATTACTTATATTCCTATTTGTGGCTCTTAGTGTTAAGAAAGTTTTCCTAAGAATTTTCACTAGCCCGTTTTCATCCACGCATACACTAGACCTATTTTTAACCTCAAAGGCTACCCTGTTAAACGGCCCCGCCACACATTTTACGTGCGTGACTAGATTATAAAATAATTAATTTCTAGCGCGTTATTTACAATAGGAAGAAATTTAGAGATTATACATAGAAAATCTTTTAAGATTTTAGAAGATAGCACTACCTAATCTTAAGGGTAAGGGCCCTACTATAGGCCCTTCTAGCCCCCTAGGGACCCTAATTAGATGGATATAAAGGTTAACCTTTAGCTGCCTAGGCTAGTGCTTTATAATAACAGATATAAAGCCAAATAAAGTAATAAGGTGTTATGAACTAGCCTTATGGCTGCTGCACATAAGCGTTTAAAGTGCGATTATTATTCTTATAGAAGAAGAAGAGAACTAAACTAGAGGTTACACTATATCCTAATTTATAGGGTTACACTTAGTTAGTGCGTAGTTCACGCACTAACCTATATTTACCCTTATATAACCTACGTATAATCTATACCCTTTCTAGACCTAATCTTAACCTAGACTTAACCTAAGCTCCTAGCTTAAGTCTATAATATACCCCTTACTTACCCTTCTCTTATCCTTTTTATATATAAGTAAGGGAATAATAAGTATAAGACCCTAGTATAGGCCCTTTTCCTTATATATATATAGCTAACCCCTAGTAAGAGGGGGCTACTAGTAAGGCTAAACTCCCTTATATAGGTTATAAAAATTTTTACTATAGACTTACCTTACCCCTAACCTTTCTTATTATACTAATAGCCTTACTTACTTTAACTTTACTACCCTAAAACTACTAGCTTACTTATTTTCTATACTTACTACTAGCTATTTCTATACCTTATATTATTACTCCTTTTACCTTCTCCTTATTACTTACTAAATCCTAACTTTATCCTAACTTTACCCTAATATCTTTCTTATCTCTAACTACCTATTAAATAATTATATAATATATTACCCTTACCTATCCCTAGACTACTTCTAATATTATACCTAACCTAGATTTTAGTTAAAGTAAATCCCTTACTTATAGGAATATAAATACTCCTTCCTTTTTCCTTATTTCTTATTTTTATTTTCTTTTTGTCATGGTCTAGCCCTAAGGGCTAATCATGGGTGCCTGCGCCACCATGTGGGTTTGACCCCAATCCTATTGCGCCAAAAGGATACGCATTGTACAAGTCTCTATGACTTGTGTAATTAACACCTATATTACTAGGATCTAGGCAAAGCCTAGACTATCACATAGGCTCTTTCCTATATAACCTCTCTTCTCTTCTCTTCTCCTTTTTAGCTAGTAATACCGCGTATCCCCTAGGGACCTAATTCTAATTATCCCTATAAGCCTAGGAAGAACCCTATTATAATATCTTCTCTGCACGTAGCTAGTTTAAACCTATGACCTTGTGGGTGACTTATACAATTGTTATGGTCTAGCCCTAAGGGCTAATCGCGGGTGCCTGCGCCACCATGTGGGTTTGACCCCAATCCTATTGCGCCAAAGGATACGTATTGTACAAGTCTCTATGACTTGTGCAATTGACACCTATATTACTAGGATCTAGGCAAAGCCTAGACTATCACACTTTTAGTATTATAATATTTCCTTAAAGTATTCTCTTTATTCCCTTTTAACTTCCCTTAAGCTCTCTTTATTTCCTATTTTATCTTTATTATATCTAAAGTTATTTCTAAAGCTACTATTACTATACTCTCTCTCCTTCTTTTCTCCTTATACCCTAGGTAAAGGGAGTTATCTAGGTAAATATATCCTTAAGGGTAACTCTAATAATAAAGCTCTCTTTAATAGTAAGGAGTATAATTTCCTATATATCCCTTATATTAATAATCTATATACTAAAGGCTAGTATACCTATATTCTAGGTATAAACTAGGCCTATAGTCCTTACTAGGTAGCTTATTACTTATATATCTAGGAGATATATTTATACTATAGTAACCCTAAATTATATTATATCTTTAAGTACTTTAAGACCCTTATAGGCACTAATAAAGCTATTAAAACTATAGCTATAAAGTAGTTTACTAGTAAGAAAGGATACTATATTATTCTTATAAAAAATTTATTTATTACTATAAGTATTTTAATAGTATACTTATAGTTACCTATATTAATCTTACTAAGGCCTAGCCCTTAGCCTCTTCCCCTATAGGTATAGCCTATACCTAAGAGGCTACTAAGGTATAAGCTCTTATACTTATATAAACTATACTTACTTACTAGGCCTAAAACCCTTTTACTACTAAATTCTTTTATAGTATAATAAATATAAGTAATAACCTTATATAGTTTATCTAAGCCTAGAAGGTAAGTATTACTATAGTATAATAAGTTATAGCTAATACCTATAGCCTAACTAAGGCTATAGCTAAACTTACTTACTCTATTATAAAGAATTACTATAAATATTATTACTAGCTTAAAAGCCCCCTCCTTTTTAATTACTCTTTACTATAGTAAATAAATAGTACTATAATATATATATACTAGAGGAGGATTAGGATATTAACTTTCTATAGCTAAATTAAACTATACCCTTTTAGGACTATTATTTATCTATATATCCCCTTATTATAACTTAAATCTATCTAATATCTCTATATCTTATATATTTTCTAATAGTTACTATATTAGCTATATATATCCTTTTTATTTTACTAAGATATTATAGTTTAATCCCTAGCCTTAGGTATTTTTAGTAATAAGAATCTCCTTAACCTAGTACTTAGAGAGATCCTTATTAATATTAGTTATAACTAACTCTAGTAGTAGTTATTTATTAGCTAGCTTTTAACTTAGTAATAGATCTTCTACTACTCTCTATACTAAATTAATATAGAAAATAGGATATAGTCCCTTAGGATATCTAATTTAACTATTAGTAATATAAGGACCTCTAGTACCTTATATTTAGCTATTACCTAGTTTAATTTCTTATAGGGATAGTTTATTTTAATATTCTAGAGACTTAATTATATATAGTCCCTAACCTAAAATTATTTTACTAGCCTTTAACTACTATTTATATTCTCCTACTACTATTATTAAATAAAAGCTATAGTAGCCTATATTAGATCTATACTATTCTTTAGGTATTATAGAAATACTTAAGCCTACTCCTTTACTAAAGTTACTAATACTTATATAGTAAGTACCTCCTAAATTATTAGTATATTAAAGCTATATAGGGCTATATTTATACTTATGCCTATTACTAATAAATCCCTATTATTTAATACTAATTAGTAAGCTAGTAGGTAATTTACCTAGTTAAATTAAGAAAAGGATAGTAATATCTATAGAATAGCTAGTACCTCCTAGTTAGCCCTTTTATACTACTATTTATTTATAGGTAATATAATATTAATAGGAGCTATTAGGTGCTAATCTTATTATATAACACTATCTAAAAGTTACTTAGCTAGTCTAATTTATAATCTATAATAATCTAGGTAAGGAAACTATAAAACTACTACTAATAGTATTTAAATTACTCTATATATACCTTAGCCCTTATTAATATTATAGCCTTAAGTTATATATATTTAGAGAGCCTATCTATAATAACTATTAAGAACTATAGATTACCCTAGTCCTTAGCTAGTAAGTTAGTTATAAAATTAATAGAAATTTATAACTAGTATTTATTAGGTAAAGGAATTAGCTTTAATAAGCCTTATTATAGTTATTAACTCTTCTAACCTCTATAGTAGTAATAGTTATATATAACTTAAGCTATATCCTATAATATACTATCCTAATAGTAGTCTCTCTAAAGTGCCTTAAAGGTAGTATTCTAGCCTAGGTAACCTAGTAAGGGTAAGTTATAAGCTTACTAAATTAAGGTTATAGTTAAGGGCTCTTACTTAGGGACCTATATCTAGCCCTAGAATTAAAGCGCCCCTTTAATACTAATCTAGTAGTTTACTATTTATTCCCTTATATTAGCTACCTTTAGAAACTTCTAAGCTCCTACCTAACTATATAAAGTTATAACCTATAGATCTTATTATAGGTTAGTAACTAGTCCTATAAGGATTAGAGGTATTTATCTATAAATATTAATATACTAGCTAGAGGACTTATTATAGGAACTAAATTATTTCCTAGAGTTATATTCTCTAATACTATAATAGGCCTAACCTCTATATATAGCTATCCCTACCTAAAGCTATAATATATAAAGGCTATTACTAAATATATAATAGATACTTTTAGCCTCCTTATCTATAACTCCTCCTAATAATATCTTAATAATATATTTAGTTATCCTACCTAAATACCTAGTCTATAATATAAATAGAAATTAAAAAGCGCTAAAGTCTTTACCTATTATACTTACTATTCTAATATCTCCTTAGTGCTATAAAGTACTCTAGATTCTTATAGTTTATTAGTATTATAAATAGTTTACTAATACTTTATAGCTTTACTAACTATACCTTAAGGTATAAAATAACTACTAGTAATTCCTTATTATATATAGTATAATTCTATTAAGCTAGTTATAAGTAAGCTAAGTAGTATGCTACTAGATATAAAATTCCTTTATTATTAACTTAAGAGAGATAGCCCCTAGTGCTATTCCTAAATAGTTTGCCTTTACTACTATATCCTTATTAGGATCCTATTAAACTAAGATAGGATATAATATAAAAGCTAGCTTTAATACCTTAAAAGCCTTCTTATAAGTATTTATCTAATAAAATAAAGTGCCCTTCTTTATTAAGTTAATAAGGGGCCTATAATCTTAGAGAATTATAATATAAAAGTATAGTAAAAGTTAATAAACCTAAGGAATTTATAAACTCCCTAGACCCTTATTAGGGCCTCCTAATCCCTAATTACTATAATCTTCTTATTATCTAGATAAATCTCTTTTCCTATATAAATAATAAATCTAAGATATTTAACTTCCTTTATAGTAAAAACACACTTCTTAATATCTAAGTTTAGACTAGCCTATTATAGTCTAGCTAGTACTCTATAGACCTTTTATATATAATCCTTCTATAAGCCTCCTAAGTAAACTAGGATATTATTAAGGTATATAGTAATATAGTCCTTAAGAATACTACTTAAAGCCTTATTAATATATCTCTAAAAGGTTATAGGTATACTTATAAGGCTAAAGGGATAAACTAACTATTTAAATAACCTAAATTATATTTAGAATATAGTCTAGTGTTCCTTACCTTTAGTAATATATATATAATAGAATACTACTTATATATCTAGCTTTATAAATTACTTTACCTTTACTAATAAATATAGTATTTCTTTAACTAATAGTAAAGGATACTAGTCTTATTCTATAATCTTATTTAATATATAGTAATCTATATAAAACCTCTACCCTTTCCCTAGTTTCTTTACTAATAATACTAGTGCTATTACTAATAATAAACTTACTTAAATCTAACCTTTATTTATTAGGTCTATAACTTACTTCTAATTTTAAGTAAGTATTAGCATAGTATATTATATAAAGGTATCTATAGTAAGTCTAGTTTATTTCCCTCTAAGTCTTATTTAAGGTAAATATAGTAATCTAAATTCCTCTAATATAGGGATAGAGTATTTACTTTACTCTTATAGAAGAGGTTTTTAAAGTCCTATAATACCTTTAGTAAGAAAGCTAAAAGCTCCTATTCTAAAGCCTCTAGTATAGTATTAATCTATAAAATAAATATAATTTCTTATAAGCTTATAATATAAAGCTAAATATACTCCTTTTATTTCTTTACCTAATATACTATCCCTATAAATATTAAACCTAAGATTACTACTATAAGCTAGTTAACCCTCCTATTAACTATAGCCTATACTTATAGGTTATTTACTACCCTTATATTTAACTAGTAATACTTTATATTTAAGTTTATATTATAGTGCTTTATTTATAGTATCTCTAAGATTAACTATCTAGTTAATCCTAGGATTATATATACTATAATTAGTACCTCCTATCTATCTAAATCTACCTAAAAATAAATAATATATATTATATATAAATATTTCTTATAGCTCTTAGTTTCCCTTTATTTTACACTAATTACTATATAAACTAACCTCTTAGTTAAAAAGGTAATATATTTTAGTTAAAGCTTTTAAACTAGGTATTTACTTATAGTAATATAGTAGTTATAACCTATATTAATTTAAGTATTTATAAAGGTAGTCTTATTAATTAATATAGGAACTAAGAAGGGTAATAAATCTATACTATTTTAGATTTACTTAAAGTCCTTATTAATAATAATTATATACTATAAAGCCTCTTTATACTCCCTTCTCTTAATCCCTTTTAAATAACTTAATAAAGAGATTACTCTTTTTCTAGTTACTTCTTAGACTTATTACCTAAGTCCTTAGGATTAGCTTTAATTATACTATAAGTATTAATTAATAATCTCTCTTATAAATAAATAAGGGTATATAAGGTATATACTATAATAAAGTACTTAGTAAAGCTATATTATAGGTACTTACCCTTCTTATATTATATATTTAATACTTCTTAGAAAACTTACTTAGCTTATTTTATATTACTCCTATTACCTAACCTTAGCTATATATACTAGCCCTAAGACTTTCTAGAACCTTTCTAAGTACTTACTATACCTATTAATTAAATATCTATTATTAGTATATTTTTACCCTATACTTAGTGCTTACTTATATTAGCTACTAATAAGGTAAGCTTATATAACTAATACTTTTTCTCTAAGTAATAGGATTTAATATCTAATAATATACTATAGTAATAAGCTATAGCTACTATATAATTTACCTAGGGTATATCTTAGCTAATACTATAGTCTTTTATTTACTTATTAAGTATTATATATAATTTAGCTAACTTTATAGAGTTATCCTAGCCTAACCCCTAGTAAGTACTAATTTCTATTTAAACTAAATATAAAAGTTACTAAAATACTTATTTTAATACTATATTAACTAGTTAAGTTTAGTAATAGCTATTTCCTATTAATAAGGGTTATTAAATATCTTCCCTAGGTAAGTAAGAAATACCCTTAGTTAAAAGTCTAGGAAATAGCCTTTTTAAAGTAAGAAGTAATATAAGCCTAAACCTTAGGTAAGAGGTTTTAGTAAATAAAGAACTACTAATCCTATTTATCTCTAATAAAGTATTTATTTATTAATAGCTTATAAGTTATAAGACCTTTCTATACTATAAATAGCACTTTATTACTATTAAATAAGGGCTTTATAGGTAAGGGTTTCTATTTTAGCTAATTTAGGTTAGGGTTTATATTTTACTACTTAACTAGGTATTTAATTTATTTAGCTTACTTATTAAGTACTTTCTATAATATTACTATCTTATTTATATTTATTCTCTCTAGGGGTAATAGTACCTTTACTAGTTATTAAGTACCTATAATAAATAAATAGTAAAGAATAATAAATATTATAAACTAGCCTTATAGCTACTATATATAAGTATTTAAAGTGTAATTATTATTCTTATAGAAGAAGAAAAGAACTAAACTAGAGATTATACTATATTCTAATTTATAGGGGTTACACTTAGTTAGTGCGTGGTTCGCGCACTAACCTATATCTACCCTCACATAACCCGCGCGCAATTCACACCCTTTCTAGACCTAACCTTGACCCGGACTTGACCCGAGCTCCTAGCTCGAGTCTATAACAATAAATGAATTTTACGGAAAGTTAAAAGTAACTTACAAAGCTCTCCTAGTAACCCCTTCTATTAATATAGTTAGTAAGTCTATAAGGGGACTTAAAATATCCTCTTATTGCTTGTTAGACTGTCCGTATAGCTAGAAATTAACTATATTTAACTATCTAGGCTCTTAAAGTGAATAATCTACCGTAATCTAGTTATCTATAGGTCGCTACGCCCTTCATTGCGCTAGCTATCTAGGAGTCTATTAGGGAGGTCTTCCTATCCCTCTAATACCTTCCCCTTCCAATTCTCAATAGGTATATTACTTAATCTAGTCCTTCTCTAATAATAAAACTATATTTAGGGTTTCTTTAGATATTATAAAGGGAATATACTAGAGCAAGGAAGTATATAATAAGAGTAAGTCTATCTTAGAAGATTATAAGCATTAATAATATCTAATAGAGTATATAATCTACAGATAATAATAAATAAGGGTATTAGAAGCCTCCTAGGCTTATTACTATTAAGGTAAGGGTAAATATAAATAATAGAAAATAATTAATTTAATTAATTAAAGGTATAGATAGCACCTAACTTTTATACCTAAAAGGTACATAGTGCGCTATAGTACTATCTAGCTAGATTTAGTACTTCTAATATATTGTATTTACCGTTATCTTAAGGAGGGTCTTATCCTTATTAGTGTGGTTAATGCGAACGCCACCTTCCTACGCCGAATGCATTAACGAGCTCTCCTAACACTTCTAATTACTTAAGCTATTCTCTACCTTAATAGGTGTAAGGCGCTGCGATGCAAGGATGCAATAGGTACGAGCAGGGTGCAGGCAAGGCCGCACGGAGCCGTAAGGCTAACACCTGCAGGCAGGTCTCTTAAGCAAGTGTAAGGTGCAGTGTTAGCAACAGCTAGCATTAACAGATCTTTTAGTCTATTGGGGATTCTAGCACACCTTCTAGGGTTCTTACAATAGGCTAGCCTATTCTAAGATAGTGCTAACTATAACACTATAAATTACTTTTACCTTCTTAATTATTATTCTTTAATTTACTATACTTTTATAACTAGCCATATTAAGCTAGCTAATGTAGCGTGGCCTCTTATCACGTGCGCTTATCTCCTTAGAGGCAGTCCACCTTGTGGATCTGTGGGGCCCGCAAATTATATGTACACTCTACCCCTGAATTATTTTACAAATCTACAGGCCCCACTTTTTCGTCCCTCTTTAACAGCTGCGATTAGCTATACGTGTAGTATAACCTCTATATGATTTTAGGGAGCTACAAGGAGAATACGTAAGGTATATTACGCTACTAGAAGATAAATAATTTTCCATATAAAGTGTGAGGGAATCTAGGTACTTACTAATCCTAGCCCCTGTCTCCCTTATTTCCTTTCTAGCACCTGATTCGCAATTCCCCTGTTATGTAGATCTATAAAATAATTCAGGGGTGTTACTGTATCTCTACGGACTACGGATTACGGAGTAGGCTACGGAGTACTTTATCTAATTGAATACATACAGACCCTAGTTGACGTGACTCCACAAGGTAGACCGGCTCTAAGGAGATAAATCCTCTCTAGTTTTATAATAGCCCCCTTTTCCTTCTTTCCTTTTCTTACGGATCCGTAGATAGACCTAATGAAATAGTTAATATAGAGCGTATTATTAGTCCTAGTCTTATCCCTATATATAGGAGCCCCTTGTGTTCCTAACACTTAGCTCGCTACGGTCTTCTCCGTAATTATGATGCATCTGATTACATAAGCCATTATTCCTCCCAACAGGGGTCAAGCCAGTGAGCTACATTTTCAGGCAAATTGATCCCATCAGCTGAAAGGTATTTCGCCATACCTTGCCATCATGAACCTACAAGAGTTCGTTGCCAGGAAAAATAGCACAAAGATGCAAGACTGCATTGGTATGAACAAGGCACGTGTGTTTGATTACATGCTTTTTCTTGTCATCATCAATACATAGCTATCATCACGCGAGATTTCGAGGAGTAAACTCATTACTACTGATCGCTTTTCGCCAACTATGAGAATCTCCATACCTTACTCATCTTTTACAGGAGCTCTATGGAAGCGGCTTTGGCGTTTTTCTTTGCTTGCTTGCTTTTAGCTCAAGCTAGAGGCAATTTAAGGCATGAGAAGCGTTGAATGTCTCGCGCGTCTTCCTTGTTTACTGTGGTTGTTTACTGTGGGTGCTTTTGAGCAAATACGGGTCTGATGCTCGTCATTCGCAGCCTACTGTTTGCCGACCATAATTTATTACGAAACACAAGCGCTCATGACACACGACTTGTTGTTAGTCCCCGTCCCGCTGCACTGCTGTTAGCCGCCGAGCCCGTCGATCGACGGTCTTTTCCTCGCTCGGCGACAGAGCATCATTGCATCTGTTCTCCTGGAGTGTTCTCCTGGAGTCCTGGTGGCATCCGACCATTTGCGACATGATGAGCGCCGCCAATAGGGAGACACCACCCATGGCCATGTCGCTCCCGACGAGAAAGCTTCACAGCCCGGGATCCATCTCTGGATGCGCGTCCACGCACAAGCTCCGAGCTGCGCGTCACGTACAATGACCCCGTCGACGACTCGAATAATGCATCGCCGCCCCGTCGCGCACGTCGCCGCCACCGATCGTCTAGATCCGACACGGAGGTCTACCACGATGGCAGCGTGTTGAGGAGAAAGAGCACACGCCCCGCGACCTTCAAAACGCTCGACGACTGCGACGAGTTCGACACGTATGGCCTGCCAGATGGTTGGCAGCCTGGGTCAGAGCCCGGCTACGACCCGGAGCTCCCAGACGGTGGCCACGCTTCCATGCCTACGCTCAGCGCCGACTGCGACATAACCGTGGTGGACTTTTCGCTGGAGCGCATGGTGAAGCGACACTTCAACAACGACACCTTTGTCGCTTTTCTGGACCAGCAGCCCAAGGAGAGCTGGGCCAAGTGCAGGTGGATCAACATCAACGGACTGAGTTGGGATGTCATCCAAGCAGTCGGCACCAAAAAGGGTCTCCATAAACTGGCACTCGAGGATATAATGAACATTCGAAATCGAACAAAGGCGGACTGGTAAGTCAAATAGCCCATGTTGTGGCTCCTCCTCCCCTCCTCCCTCCCTTCTCCTGTCCTCGCGTGCCTAGACCGTTTCTAACCTGGTGACATCGTGGCTTGGCCTGGCTCCATTTGACAGGTATCCCAACCATGCTTTCATCATCATGACTCTGCAGAAGCTGGTGCATCTAGCGGACGGTGACGATAGTTCTGCCGGTTCAGTCAGCATGCGGTCGCAATCAAAGGTGAAGAGCTTCTTCAAGGGATTCGGACGCAAGGATCAACGGCAGAGCGATATGGACCCTGAACGACACATCCGAGACGCCAATGGAGGGCCAATCTTGTCTGATGGCTCGACGCTCGAGAAAACCGCCATGCTCCGATCTTTGCAGCGCTACCATGCATCCGGAAACGAGGCGCGAACCGACTTCATGGAGCGGAATTCCTCTCTGGCACAGTACAACATGGCTGTCTCAGCAGAGCAAGTCTCCATCTTCCTCACAAACGACAACACTGTGATTTCATTCTTCGAAATCTCCGCTGCTGATGTGGAACGACCCATCGTCACACGGCTCAGCACGCCGGGCACGATACTCCGGGAATCATGTGACGCCTCGCTCCTCGTCCAGGCCATCATCGATGCCGTGATTGACCTTGCCCTCCCCTGACAGCCGTCTACACCGACCTCCTGGGCGACTTGGAGCTTGATGTGCTTACCGCCCCAAGCATGAAGCAATGTCGCCAGCTGTACATATGCATCAGCGAGATCAACAAGATGCTGCGATTCTTGAACCCCATAGACAATCTCGTCAACGTCCTGCGCGACCACCGTACAAGCCTCCCCAAGATCTTGCCAACAAGGAGCTCGAAAACCCAGCCAGCGGTGTCATCGTCACGCCCCAAACGCATACCTACCTCGGCGACGTCCTGGACCACTGCATCATCACCACGGAAGCATTGCAGCAGCTGAAACAGTCCTCGGAGAACCTGATCAATCTCATCTTCAACACCATTTCAGCCCATCAGTCCCAGTCAATGAGGCAATTGACCATGGTGACCATCATCTTCCTGCCGCTGACATTCATCACCGGGTTTTTCGGGCAGAATTTCGCCGAGTCTGGATTTCCGAGATTCATCACGGGATATGGTATTTGTGAGTGCGGACCCCTTTTCCCATTCGACTCCATGATGGAACGGTCTGGAAATACATGTTACATTGTCACTGACGAGGATGGTGGCTCTCGATTAGCTGGGCTTGTGCGGTGCCGACAGCGATAGCGACGATCTTGATCCTGATGCGAGACATGATTTATTCGTGGTTTGTGCGGGTTGCGCAGCGGCAGAAGATTTTGTCAATCCGGAAGCAGGGAAAGAGGCGGCCGAGGAGGACTTAGCTTCATGGTGGGAGGGGAGGGTTGTATAAGGTTATAGCCAGCAATTCTTGTGTAGAAGAAACAAGTCCTGAACATAAAAACCCCCAAAAAAAAGAATACATTGTGTCACGTAGTTTATATTTCTGGGTTAAACTGAACATGACCAGGCACAGACAGGCTACTGTAAGCGACATGTACAAGTTGCTCTACATTAAAGATGCAGCCGTGGCTTGACGATGGACAAATTAGAATGCTGCTATCATGTTCATGCCATGCATGTAGTCCGTATGTAGTGGGGTAAAGAGGCGTGGGCCCTCGAGCCCTGGGCCAATCAGCAGCTCTTTGGATTGTCCTCAAAAACATTCACGATGCTGCTTACATGAAAACAGCTTCCAGCCGTGTTCGGTTCTTCCTTTCTTCTTTTCCTCGGACATGTGTGCAGCCATCGATGCAGAATATCTACCGCCATGCTTCTCATGATGCAGGCAAGTTGTGCATCACACGCGATTTGAATGACGGCTCGTCAGACCCCCCAGTTCTTACGCGCCATCGAGATTCGAGAGAACCCCGCCACAATGAGCACCCGTGCGAGGGCGAGATCTCCCGACGCGGATGCTGAGCGTGAGGAAGAGATGCAGTATGCAAGCATTGGGCCGGCTAAAGAAGAGCTTGAGCAAAAGTTGGACTGCCTCTCTCCCATTGACACGATTCCAACGAGTGCATGTATTTCTCGAACATGGAACTAACGAACCCGGCCCCCTGCAGATACCTAACCGGCCAAGAAATCACTCCAAAACTTTGGCCTTTTCAGAACTCTTCTTGCAGCTCTTCAACCCGCTCAACGAGAACAAGAAGCAGCCGTCTGGCGGCGGCCAGGCGCGCAAGAAGGGTCCACACGGCGCTACATCACTCTCGCCGCAAGAACAGCGGCGGCACATCATCGAGAGATTCATCAATCGATGGCGTAAAGAGGTCGGCAATGACTTCTACCCCGCGCTGCGCCTGATCCTGCCTGATAAGGACCGTGACCGCGGCGCGTACGGCCTCAAAGAGAATGCCATAGGAAGCTTCTCGTGAAGCTGATCAAGATTGACAAGAATTCCGAAGATGGATACAACCTCCTACATTGGAAGCTCCCGGGGCAGACCATGGGTGCCCGGATGGCGGGTGATTTTGCCGGGAGATGCTACGAGGTCATTTCTAAGAGACCCATGAGGACAGAGGTTGGGGACATGACCATTGCCGAGGTGAATGAGCAGTTGGATAAGCTGGCTGCATCGACTGGCGAGGCAGAGAACTTGCGCGTCTTGGAGACTTTTTACAATCGCATGAACGCCGAGGAAATGCTATGGCTGATTCGTATCATTCTCAAGCAGATGAAGGTTGGTGCGACGGAAAAGACGTTTCTGTACCTGTGGCACCCGGATGGCGAGACTCTGTTTAGCGTGTCCTCCAGTCTGAGACGCGTCTGTTGGGAGCTGTATGACCCGGAAGTCAGGTTGGAGCAGGAGGATGCGGGAATCTCCTTGATGCAGTGTTTTCAACCTCAGCTGGCCCAGTTTCAAATGCCAGCCTCTTTCCAGAGAATGGCTGAGCTCCTGCGGCCGACCGAAGCGGACGCGGAGTTCTGGATCGAGGAGAAGCTGGATGGTGAACGCATGCAAATGCACATGGTGACAGACGCTCAGCACCCCGGCGGGAAGAGGTTCTGCTTCTGGTCACGGAAAGCCAAGGAGTACACATATCTGTATGGGAATGGGCTCTTGGACAGCAATTCGAGCCTGACTCGCCATCTGAAGAATGCGTTTGCGCCGGGGTCCGGAACCTAATACTCGACGGCGAGATGATTACGTGGGATATGAGCGTGGACAAAATCGTTCCCTTTGGGACGCTCAAGACGGCTGCCCTCGCGGAGCAGCAGAACAAGTCTGGGTCAGATGCATCTGGTCATCGACCCGTGTTTCGAGTCTTCGACATTGAATACCTCAATGGCAAGTCACTTACCCAGTACACACTCCGTGACCGGCGCAAGGCACTCGAAAGGGCCGTCAAGTCGGTCCATCGACGGCTCGAGGTGCACACATATGTCGCCGCAACGACAGCGGATGCCATTGAGCCCATGCTCCGGGAAGTTGTGGCAACAGCATCCGAGGACTCGTCCTCAAGAACCCGCGATCCATGTATCGCCTGAACAGCCGAAACGACGACTGGCTGAAAGTGAAGCCAGAATACATGTCCGAGTTCGGCGAGTCCCTCGACTGTGTCATCATTGGCGGCTACTACGGCTCGGGGCGACGAGGCGGCACGCTGTCCAGTTTTCTCTGTGGGCTTCGCGCGTCCCAAAACCACATTCAGGCTGGCGAGGATCCCGAGAAATGCTTCTCCTTTTCAAAGTCGGGGAGGCTTCCGCGGGAGGACTACGCAGAGATTCGACACCACACCGAGGGCAAATGGATGGAATGGGACCGCAAACGCCCACCTACCAAGTACATCGAGCTGGGCGGCGGCGAGAGCAGACAGCTGGAACGACCAGACATGTGGATCCGGCCCAAGGACTCGGTCGTCATATCAGCAAAAGCGGCCAGCGCAGGGCCCTCGGATAGTTTCGCCCGCGGGTACACGCTGCGGTTTCCACGGTTCCGAAGGCTTCGACTCGATCGCAGCTGGGACTCGGCCCTGTCCGTCGATGAGTTTGAAGAGCTCCGCAGGCGGGTGGATGAGGAGGCCAAAGAGAAAGCCATGACGCTGGAGGACCGAAAACGCAGGAACCCCAAGCGCGCCAGGCGCGAGTTGGTCATTGCAGGACAGGGCGCCGCTCCACCCGAGTTTGAAGGCAACAAGTCCAAGATCTTTGAGGGACTGGAATTTTGCGTGCTTTCCGAATCCTTGAAGCCGTATAAAAAGACCAAGGCGCAATTGGAGACCATCATAAAGGAGAACGGCGGGGCAGTGTCGCAAAGGGCGCTGCCGGGATCTCACATGGTTCTCGTGGCAGATAAAAAGGTCGTCAAAGTGGCAAGTCTGATAAAGGGAGGCGGGGCGAACATTATCAAACCCAAATGGATCAAGGACTGTGTCGAGCAACAGGGCTCGTTCCTGCTGCCGTATGAAGAGGGCCACCTGCTCCACGCAACGGAGGAGTTGGCAGCGATCGCGGCGGATAACACGGACGTGTACGGCGACAGCTTCGCACGCGATGTTTCGGTGGAGGAACTGAGGCATATCCTGGCTGATATGCCGAAATCAGAAACTGACGGGCCGTCGTTTGACGAGGACCATTTCCTCGGCGAGCTGGAAGAGCGCGGCAAGGGCCTCTCACATCTACGAGGGTTCATGTTCCGGCAGTGCGTGGTACACGTGCGTGTCGTGGGTGGTGTAGATTCAAACCTGGTGAACAAGCTGGTTCACTATGTAAAGTATGCGGGTGGGAAGGTGGAAGAGCGACTGGGGGACAAAGTGACGCATGTGGTACTGGTCGGCGAGGATGCGATGGAGATTGGGGCTGTGGCCGATGAGGTCAGGAACAAGATTTGCTCTCGGGAGAAGATGCCCAGGGTGGTTGGGGAGAAGTGGATTCTGGAGTCTTGGAAAGAGAAGACGGTGTTGGACGAGGAGCCATTCGCGATCCAATGAAAGATTTGTTGACAAGGCCGCGTCCCGTCCTGATGCATTGCATATACTCCGTTACAAACCACATGATGCATCCAACAAGTTCCCCATGTGGCCAGCACGGAGCACGGTACACGATACCAGCCAATCCATCCATCCAAATTCATGCCGGGACAAGGCCAGAACAACGCAAGAATCACTTGCCCAACGTCAAGAACAACCTATCGCCGACATCCCCATCCCAGGCTGCAGCATCCCTCCCCAGTCAACCCGGTATCTATGCCCGCGATCCACAGCTCCGTCCCCTCGGGCCACTCCCCGCAGCCTTCCTGACGCCCTCCTCGGCGCCGAGAATCGACAAGACAAGGACCTTCCTGGCGCCCCATTCGCGAAGCGTCTGGACCGCCGCGGCGCACGTGCCGCCCGTGGCGATGACGGGATCGACGAGGATAGCGAGACTGCTGGCGTTGGTATCGGATGCCGAGCCAGGGGCGTGGTGCGGGAGGTTATTGTAGTATTCTACGGGGTCGAGCGTCGACGGCTCGCGGTACATGCCCAGGTGGTGGACCGGCACGGGGACAGGCAGAATCGTCTGCACGCCTAGAATTTTTTTTTTTTTTTTACATCGGGGGATTAAATAGCAAGTGGAAGAAGGGGATGCAAAGTACCTTGTACCATGCCGAGACCAGATCGGAGGATGGGCACAATACACATGGTTTGCGGACGGACAGCAGTGCTGACGTACTCGAAGCCGAGCGGTGTTTGATCCTTGGTTTATTTCCCGGAGTCAGTGAGTATTTGGTAAAGAGGGCGGGCGGGCGGAGAGGGATGAGGGTTGGGGTTGAGGTTGGGGTTGGATACTTTTGGGCCGTCGACGGGCGAGATGTTGGTGGCGAGTGCCTCGACGGCGAGGATGAGCGAAATGTCGTGGACGAGGGTGGCGACGTCTTTGGAGGTGGTTGATCAGGAGCGCAACTGGCTGAGCTTGGCGCGTAGACTGGGGTGTTGCGATACGTGGACGTTGGGGAGGGATGACATGGTGAATTTTTATTTCCTCTCTTTTTTTAAACAAATTGAATTTTCGGAGTGGGTGCTGGTGTGCTGGTGTGCTGGTGTGCTGGTGGTGGATGGACGAGAAGCCGAGGAGATGGAGGAATAAAGTGAAGCAAGTAATGTATGTGGGCTACGATGTGGATGAGACGGGTTACGACGGGGTTTGGCGGCATGGCAGCCGTGGATGGAGAGGGAATTGGAGGGGCTGAAGACGCTATTGCGATGTCTGATGTCGAGATGTTGCGGTCTAGCTTGGCGGCGGGCGGACTGCAAGCGGGGCCATCTATCCGCTGTGGATTGTGGATTGTGCATTGTTGGACCGCGAAGCTAGGGTTCGATGTGATCACCTCTATTAAGTTGTCCGACCCTATAAGAGGGTGCGGACTACGGTTTAAATACCTAAGTACCTCTACTATTAGTGGGGTACTTATATAGTGCTAAAACATACTATAAAGTTATAGAGGTCTTAGAAAATAACTAGCTAGGGGTAGACTCTTATCTTAGCTAGTTAAGTAATAAGACTATTATATAGCTAGGATTAATTATGCCCTTATAGGTATAACACACCCCTAGGGGACCTTATTTAAGGTTCCTATAATAATTCTAAATTAATAAAATTAGTTAAATTAATATTATAATATTTAAATTAATTCTATAGTATAGAAATATAGTTAATTAGTTATAATCTTATTTAAATTAAGGTTATTATATAATACTTAGTCTTTAGGTTCTTTACTAAGTATACTAGAGAGTAGTTATATAAGCCCTAATACCTTATAAAAGCTTATAAAAGTATTCCTTATAAGAGGCTTTATAAGGCTATTAGTAATTATCTTTTTAGTAATAATCTAGGTAATATTAAAGGTTCCTTTATAACCTCTTAATAAAGCTAGTAATAATAAATATCTATATACTAAAGCTTTATAATAAGCTTAATAAACTCTTCCTTAAGGAGGTAAATTATCTATATATTATTATATTTAATTTTAAGTATATTATTACCTAGGTATAGCCTAACCTCTTAATATAGTTATCTAAAGGCTATAAGCTCTTTACTATAGTAAGAGAGCGCTAGAAGCTTTACTTTAGTTAATAATATTATTATAGTAGCTTACCTTCTTACCTTAAAGAATATAAGTTCTTTAAAGAGCTTTATAATATAGCTTTATAAGCTTTTTTATATTATAGGATTATTAGTAAAGGAAGTATTACTATATATCTCTAATTTAGGGTTATTATTACTATATTTAATTACTAGGTTTACTTATATATACCTATACTTAAGGGCTTTTTTACTACTTCTATATACTATAGCCCTAGGTTTTATAGGTATTATAAGAGTTATAAAGCTATAAAAGTAATATTAGGTCTTAAAACTATTATTAAATATAGTAGGGTTCTAATTAAAGATTAATATCTCTTAAGATCTTAAGCACTAATCTCTCCCTTAAAAGGTTTTAGTAGTATAGTAATTATTAGGGCTATAGGCCTTTATTAAGGAATCTTTATATTAAATTTAATAATAGCTTTATTCTAATAGGACTTTTAATTAAGCTATACCTTCTTATTAGTATAGTCTCTAATAATTTTAATACCTAGGAACTATTAAAGCTCTCTAAGGTCTTTAATATTATACTTTATAAAGAGTCTTACTTTAAATTTATTATATAAATATAATTTCCTTTAGTAAATAAGGTAATAAGGTTATTTATATAAAAAAGATAATTAACCTATTCTTAATAAATATATAAATATCTTTAAAGATTTATATAAAGCCTTTACTAATTAGCTAGCTAATTAGTTCTTTTATCTATAGGAGAGGCACTCTTTATAGCCTATAGATTACTCTAAGAAGCTTTAGATAGGCTTATTTATCTTTATAGCCTAGAGGTATCTTATAGTAAACCTCTTTATTAAGATCTAAATTTAGAAATACTATAATAAAGTTATACTAGTATACTTCTAGGTTAAAGTAGTATATAATAGCTATAAATAGCCTAAAGGTATTAGTAACTAGGGTTATTACTTAAGTTAATAGATAACTCTTTAGTTAATAATTTCTAAGAATATAGAGATAAGCTTTATATTATAGGAGGTAGCCTTACTTATTTAATTTATAAGAAAAGACCTAAGTAAGGCCTAGAAGCTTTATATCTATAGGAACTTTAGTTCTAGATACCTTCTTAGCTACCTTTCTATTAATAATCTTATTATATTCCTTATCTTATACTTTATAGAATTCCTTTTCCTTTAGATAACTAGCTAAATTATTATAATAAGCTAGAGAAGGGAAAGCCTTAATATATAAGGCTTTTCTTTACTTTTAAGTCTTAGCTTAAAGGCTATAGTAAATACTTTAAGATTATTATAATCTTATATATTTATTAATATTTTATAATTATTATTACTATTAGGTAAGTTAAGTAAATTATTAATACTTAATAGTATATAATCTATTAAACCTAGAAATTATCTAGGTAAATTTAGAGAAGTTAGTAAATTTATTTCTTAACTTTCTTTTCTTTTTCCTTATAATTATAACTATTAGGAGTTTTAACCTATTAAAGCTAATTAAGTAGTTATTATAGTAATAAAGGGTATGCTATCTATAGAAGCCCTATATTAGAGCTTTTATCCTTATTATTATTAACTAGCTCTTTAAGGAAGTGTCTTTTAACCTCTTTTATAGTTAATAATAGGCCTCTCTCTTAAGCATAGAAGATAGACTTATTAAAGGTAATATAGCTTAATAAGAACTAGTAGCTTCTCTTTATTATTAGCACTTAAATTAGGTATTATATAGAGGAAACATATCTAGCTAGGTATCTAATATATACTCTCTAGGTAAGCTTTAGACCTACCTTATAAAGCTTACTTTATGTTATTATAAATACTTTATAACTAAAGGCTTATAGGTAAGTTATAGAGGCTTCTAGATTCTCTAGTAAGTAACTCTATTAAAGCTTATTCTCTCTTAACTACCTATTTAACACTTATTAAGGTAATTACTAGTTAAGTAGCTTTTAAGGTATATAGTTTAAGATATAAATAGCTACTTTAGTAGCTATAGGCTATAGGTCTTCTAGGAAGCCTAATTATATTATAAGAGTTATTATAACCCTTATTATTACCCCCTAGACTATTTAGTGTGCCTATTTTAATATAGGTAAGCTAGGCTAGATTTTCTAATAATAATACCTCTATTTATAACCTCTTCTTCTTGCTTTTTAGTCTAGAAGGTAGTCTTACTATTAGTTATTATAACTATAATATAAATACTATACACTCTTATATATATAGCTTCTAACTAATTAAAGTAAAGTATAATATCTATTTTTAATAGGATTATAAAGATATAGCGTAAACCTATAGCTCTATAAGTAAAGAGAGTAATGTATTAGTCTTTATTATACCCTAATAATTAAGTAAAGAGATTAAAAGAAATTACCTAAAGTAGTTCTAAAGGTAATATTCTTACTTATAGGACTTATAATATTTACCTCTACGCCTTAGCTATTTAGTAAACCTTATATTTACCTATACTCCTTTCCTTTAAAGGAATTTAAAGCTTCTTAAGCACTTAATTTATTATATCCTTACCTAGATATACTAATCTAGCATACTATAGGTCTATAGGTATTATTATTATAGCCTTTAGGTCTTATAAATCTCCCTTAATAGTAAAAACCTCTAATAGGCTTAAGCCCTCTATATATAGCTAGGTACTAATAATCTAAGTTTAAATATCTCCTAATTACCTCTTACTAGGTCTATTACCCTTCTAGTAAGGTTATCTTACCTTATTCCTTTTTATATAAGTAGCTAAAGAGATATAAGGTTTATAAAAAATATTAGTTAGTACTAGGCCTTTAATAAGGTAAGGGTCTAGCTATTTATTAAGATAATCTAAGCTATACTAATGCTATAAGCCTTAGTAACACTATAACTAGCTTAAATTCTAGGTTACTAGCTATAATTAAGGTTTATAAACTAGTATTTATTATTAAAAATATAGATTAAAGTGCTACTATTAAGTATAACCTATAATTTACCCTAGGTAAGGAAAGCCTCTATAGACTCTTTTATAGCTAAAAATATAGTATTATCTTCTTTAAGTTCTTTTACACTATTATTCTTTAATTACATATTATATACCCTTTTTATATTATTAGGTTAATAATTTATTACTTCTTTTACCTTCTTTAATAGCTCTTTATTAATTTTCTAGTCTTTTATTAGGTAAAGCACTCTATAGATCTTTTATAAGTTTTTAACTTCTTTACCTTATATTTTTATAGTAAATATAGAAATCTTTCTTTATTACTTTCTTTTTTAGCTTTATTCTTTACTTTACTATTAAGAGTTAGCTTAGCTCTAAAGGTATTATTAGCCTTTACCTAAGATCTTTCTTAGGCTTTAATTAGGTACCTAATCCTACTTATAATACTATAGAAATCTAGGACCTTTCCCTTACTCTTTACTAAATAAATTAATAAGCTAATTTAAGCTAAGATAGTAAGGAATTATACCCTAATAGTATTATTAATTATTTCTATAGGTAAGTTACCTTTAGTAATAGGGTAGTTTACTTAAAAGTATCTCTTATAGCTAATTAAAGTATCTATAAGCTACTTATTAATATTTACCCTTATAAGGTTCTATTTAATAGTCTTATTAAAATTAACTTTAGTATAATACTTAATAGTCTTACTTAAAGGTATTATATTCCTTATAAGCTCTTTAATCTTATTATAAAGAGATATATACCTTAAGGTTATTTACTTATACTTAGGCCTAAGCATTACTATAAACTAAGTATAATACTCTTATAAGGCCTTTATAAGGCTCTAGAATTAGCTATTAAATACCTAATAATAACTACTAAGGACTATAAACTAAGTATTATCTTTAGTATTATTAGGTTATTAAGGGTACTAAAAATAACTCTCTTTAGGTATATTATAACCTTTAGAAAAGCTTTCCTAGGGTTACTATATACTACTAATTATAGCTTTACTACTATATAAGTATATTTAAACTCCTATAGTATCTAATATAAATAATTAACTCTATATAGCCTTTACTACCCTTCTCTTTACTAAAGTCCTATTTCCTATAAGAATTAGAGGCTTAGGAGAGTAATCTAGCTATATAATTAAATTAGGATTAATAAAGACCTAGATTCTATCTTTAATAGCTCTTACCTTAACTATCTTATACTATAGGTCTTAGTAGTAGGGCTTTTATAGCTTAATAGCTAGCTTATTACTCTTAGAAGACTTCTTAGATATTATAAGGATACCTATAGTGTTATTATTATTAAACTAATAAATAGTTATATTACTCCTAGTGTGCTAGGGTTACCTAATTATAATATTAATAAATTAGGCCTCTCTTTACTATATATATACTAATTATTTAAAGATTAAATAATTAGTTAATTTAAAGAGAAGAGTACTAATTTAGAAGAAGGTATAATTATTATAAACACTATATAATTACTACTATATTAGACTATAAAGCTAGGGTTTAATATAATTACCTTTATTAAGTTATTTAACCCTATAAGAGAGTGTAGACTATAGTTTAAATACCTAAGTACCTCTACTATTAGTGGGGTACTTATATAGTGCTAAAACATACTATAAAGTTACAGAGGTCTTAGAAAATAACTAGCTAGGGGTAGACTCTTGTCTCAGCTAGTTAAGTAGTGAGACTATCGTGCGGCCGGGATCAATTATGCCCTTGTGGGTGCAACATGCATTAACCCGTCTTAACCCGTCATTCCCCAATAACAATTCCCATCCATCATCAGTCTCATCAATCACTTACTCACCTCTCAGTCTCAAACGCGCATCGTGGCGCACCGTCGCATTGATACCGACCTGCTTCAGGCCATGCCATCACCGCATACGGAGGCACTGCGTCATGGCTTTGGCCGCGCAAAACACGGCTGGATTATTTGCGAGCGCGAAACCCTGCCATGACCGACCTGGAGAGAACTTCCACGTCATCGACAACCGTGCAAATCTCAGCCAAGTCACGGCGGAGCGCACGCATAGCCGAACCTTGCGCGACTTCCGGAGCCATGAGGGACATGACGGGAGCACCATGTCGCGAAAGCTCACACAACTCTACACGCTATCATATCTCGTCTTCTTTGCAATCGTAGGCACGCTCGCAAGGCTGGGCCTCACAGCCCTGACGCACTATGTCGACACACCCGTGCTGTTTACCACGCTATGGGCCAATTTTGGAGGAGTCTTGTCATGGGCTTTCTGGCAGAAGACCGAATGCTTTTCCGCCGGGAATGGGGAACTGCAACGTACGACCGAGTGCTAGCGCAAGCGAAGAAACAAGACGAAGAAGAGGGCGGCGAAGAATCTGGCCCCAGCCGCCCGAGCGTGGATCTCGTGGCGGCCAAGAAAGCGCATCTCGCTTGCAAAAGACCATTCCGCTGTACGTCGGGCTGGCAACCGGCTTTTGTGGCAGCTTCACGAGCTTCTCTGCTTTGATACGCGACGTCTTCTTGGCCATGTCCAACGATCTAGTCGCGCCGGGCTTTGGAGTCACTGCCGAAAGTAGGAACGGCGGCTATTCATTCATGGCCATGGTGGCGGTTGTAATTACCACGGTGGCGCTGTCACTGGGCGGGTTGATGTTTGGCGCGCACTGCGCTATCGCTACCGAACCCATCATTCCGTCGTTTCCCTTTCCAACCACGCGGAAGTTCATGGACCCCTTGTTTGTCCTGCTGGGTTGGGGATGCTGGCTGGGGCAGTCCTGATGGCTGCCCTTCCGCCGCACGACAAATGGCGAGGGCAGGTCGTATTCGCACTGGTCTTCTCGCCATTAGGCTGCTTGGCCCGGTTCTATCTGGCCTTCTACCTGAATGGCAAGATGGCTACTTTCCCACTCGGAACGTTCGCTGCAAATGTCATCGGGACGGCTGTTTTGGGCATGGCGTGGGATATTGCCCATGTGCAGAGCGGCGGCGGCATCGTGGGATGCCAAGTCCTTCAAGGCGTAGAGGATGGCTTCTGTGGGTGCTTGACAACAGTGTCGACGTGGGTTGCGGAATTGAATAGTCTGAGGCGGCAAAGTGCGTACATTTATGGCGCAACGAGCGTGCTTGTGTCGTTTGCTGTCATGGTTGCAATCATGGGTGGATTGAGGTGGACTGATGGATGGTCAGCTCTGATGTGTTGAATGCGCACGAACATGTCTTGCATGTTCATTCGTACTTGAGTCGAAATTGCCGCAATTGTCGACATTGTCGAAATCTCGTGAAACTTGGCAGGACCCCCTTCCAGCAGTTGCCAGTTTGCCAGTCGGCGGTCAAAGTTGCCTGATAGATTTTTTCTTATCACACGTCGTGACCTGACATTTCTGGCCAAAAATTATCTCCTACTTGGTGCGGACTCTGTATCTGCAAAATC
The DNA here is from genome assembly GCA_023650705.1 of Epichloe brachyelytri. Classification (NCBI taxonomy): domain Eukaryota; kingdom Fungi; phylum Ascomycota; class Sordariomycetes; order Hypocreales; family Clavicipitaceae; genus Epichloe; species Epichloe brachyelytri. The sequence continues at coordinate 6,377,124 of CP097976.1, forward strand.
CTGTACCAGACACCTTCACTCTTATTTTCCTTGCACTTTTACCAATAACTTCCGACAGCCGGCCTCGAGTCCCGATATATCTGTCGATTACTACTAGTATTTTATACTTTATACTCGCTCAGCTGACTGCCGACATGAGCGGAGTTCAGCCAACGCAGCCCATCTGCTCTGCAGTGACAGCACAAGGCGAAGCCTGCGACGGCAAGCCAACGATTTCGTGTCCAAGATGCCTCCTTATCTCCGTAAATAGAGCATGCTGTCTAGTGTCGAGACGGTGCTGTCCATTTGGCTAACATCCCCAGTATTGCAGTGATGCATGTAGAAAGCTCGATTGGCCGACACATAGAGAAGACTGTAACAACCGGTTTTATGACGATATTACATTGGAAGATGTGGTTTCCGTTGAGCCAGTTGAGGCCAAGACGTGTCGAACAGCTTGGGCCAGCTATGCCGCTACAGATGTTGTACATTTTAGCAAGCAAACCGAGGGCGGGGAGTTTGACGGTCAACTGAATATTCTTCTCAGCGGCGGTACGTGCGGCTCATCTTATTCCCTTTTCAGAAATGAACAACAACAACAACAACAAAGACATGGTTGGCTCAAGATAATAATGTTCTGTCAAAAAGTGTTCCCCTACGACATTTGATATACTCTGTGGTGAAAATACCTGGGATTGCCAAACCACGACTCAAATTTACCCTGAATCCTACAACGTTTTTCGACTTTCTACGAACGTTTCATGGTCTTCATCTGCTATGTTTCTCGAGGAACCGTAAACCAATCATCAATGCTGAGGCCTTAATCCATCTGTGGTACTCCGCAAGGTTGCCAGATTACCTCTATGCTCATGTACAGAATAACATGGAAGACCTTCAGAAGGATTTAGTACCCAGCTTGAGCTCAACAGCGATCCCCGAGCATGCCAGTGGAGAAATACATACATTCGTATGGGAGCAGCGAAATGTCAAGCTGACGGGCACTCTCTCTGCTGAGCAGTCAGATGAACTGAAGCGAGCACTCAAGGCAAAACAAAGTTTCTCGCTGGCAGATGAGACACTCGTCCGAGTTGGGGACAGGCAAGAGAACATACAACCCTACCGCGAGGCTACCGCTCGTATGACTCGGTCAAGGGCTCTGGGACTGTTGCGATGGCGGGCGGATGGCCTTTGCTTCCTTACGGCCATCCAAGGAAGGATTTCAATGTCCCAAACCCGTATGATTGCCACATGAGGATGAAAAAAATTGATGAGATTTGCTGACGCAACAGTAAGGATGTTCTTTCGCGACGGCGTTGCGTATCCACGAGGGCTACCGCAGAACCTCTCGGAGTGGCCCATGGAGCTTCTTGATTTCACAGCCAAGGGCTTTCCTGCTAATAATGACGTATACGGAAAAATGTTCTACTACCTGAGAGATTTGCTGGTGCAATTCCAAATTGTTTCCCAGCGGCTGAAGTTGGAGATTGATCTATGTTGCTCGTGGCCAATCATGCTTCCTTTGAAATTGTCCGTTAAGCCAGAGGACAAGTTTGATCGCATGGAAGTGAGTTAGACCCAGAACCAATTCCCCAAGGATGGGACGTAGAAGAAGTGCTGATAAAATGGAAGCTTGGTGAATTATAGGACGAACATCCTGTTTTTTGCTTATTGATTGCCACAAAATTCTTGAACGACACGTGGAAAGTCCATGTGCAACTTTGCTCACCATGACACGAGAAAGCGTACAGCAGGGTGAAATGGAAAAAACAAAGGGACCGTGAACGACGTGTCGGAATTACTAATGCCCACGTCAACAGCCCTGGACGAGTACACAGCAAGTGTTCCCGTGAGTGGCGCGGCACCGGCGTCGTTTCCCAAACCGCAAGAGGTAGCTCGACGGCGTATCGGCTTACAGATGTAGAAAAACTGGGATGTATACTCGGATCGGTACGCCACAGGCTCTCACATTATCCAGTCGAAAGCCTACCTGAGTTGGGGAAAGCTAATAGTTGCCACAGATTTCTCTACGACCCAAGGTTCTTCGGGTTTCAATTGCTGGAACAAGACAAAACTCGGGACGTGCGCAGCATCTTTGAGAGAGGATTTCTCGGCTTGACGTATATGCAGAAGAACAAGATTACTAGACGCTGGCCGAATAGATTGATACACAACCAGAGTTGCCAGCCCGGACTTCAAAAAGTTCAACAGATGGGTTGGATGGGCCGACAACAAGCCAGAAAGGTGGCTTGAGTGGCAGTTGGAGGAGCCTGTTGACGAGGAACAGTTCCAGTATTGGTTGAGCATGTGCCTGACCATGTCGATAGAACAAATGAGGGAATCAATGAGGCAAGCCGTTGAGCGAAGCACGACGACGGCATCAGTCAGTCCTGCCGACAGCGATCTGGACTGGATTGACAAGGAAACGACTGCCCCAACAAGCACAAATTCTACTCGGGAGAAGAAGTCGAAGGGTGGAAAGAAGGGCAAGACGAAGGGCAAGACAAAGGGCAATAAGAGTAAATAAGAGTAGAAGCAAGTAGTGGCACGGAAGGCAGCGTTGGAGAGGGATTTACCATTGCGAAAGCGACATGTCTCGGTCCAGAGGACAGTAGCATTTGAGAGAGCCAGCGTTGATGAAAGTTTTCTGTAATGTGCAACTTTTTACTCGATACAATGTGAAATGTGAATGCAGCGTGTCCAACGGTGCGTCGGATGATGGATCGGCGACTTGCCAATTTTGGTAGTCTCCACTCTCCAGGGGGACTTGGTACTTTGGCAAGTTGGTAACTTGGAGAAGTTGGTACTTACTACTACGTCCGTACTGCAAGTAGCTATTACGACTCGGCGACCTCGGGACTTGAATGCCGGCCGGCGTGCATGTGTTCGGCGACGTAGGATGCAGAGCGGAAGTTTAGGCAAGACCTGTTTGCCCCAAGGTGCAAGGGACCATCATCAAGTCATGGCAATGAACAAGAGCGTTTTCTGCCCCGTCATTTCTTGACCCGCGCACGTACCCACGGTAATTCTTTCTGCACGGCTCTCTTTTTCCTTCTTCTTTCCACCCCAGAAACAAATCCCCAGAGACAGGTCCGGTCCCTCGACGATTCATGCAGCGATGCCGTGCTCCCTTTCCGTGGCCCCTTTCGTTGTGGATGCTTTGGGGCAAGAGCAATCGCCGACTCTCTGTGCATGACCCCTTGTTTCGATTGGCGGGTTGGTCGCCGATGGCGTTTCGATGCGCCAGAGTGCATCTCGTGCTCCTTCTTGGCTGTATTCCGTGCTTGGGGCCGGCTGGATGATGAGCATCGGGAACTCGACTACGCATTCCCATTTCCGCTCATACAACCGTCACTTTACTTTCGGACATGATCATGGCGGACTCATCGCCGGCCGCGGAAGTGCTTTCTGCAAAGACGACTTGCTCGAGGTGTGTCGGATCGAGTTTGGAGAACGAGTGCGTATGCGTTGCGTCGCAGCGGGGCAGAAGGCTTCCCGACGGCGTCGACAGACTCGGCACTCGGAATGTCGAAGGAGGAATGATGTGGTGGATTCGCAAGATGGAGAGGAGAGTGGTGGTTCAGGAAGCGAGGATGCCGGGACGGAAGCGTTCTTCCAAGAGGCGCCGTCGCCGTGGACTCAAGGCACGCACGTATCGTCCGTCGAGTGCAGTGCGGAGCGGTGCATCTCCTCATTCTACCACTACTTCTTCGCGTCGCATCCGTTTGTGCTTCCGCAGGAGCAGCTGAAGCGGGTCATGGCCGAGCGAACAGACGAGGTGCAGCCCTGCGTGCGGCCATGGCCTGGATCGGGTCCCTCTATCTGCCAGTGTCTCCTGGGTTCCGGGATGAAGCGTACGAGAAGGCCCGTCGTGAGATGGCCGAGGGGCGAGTCCGGAGGCGCGGCTTCCTCTTGCAAGCCATGATGTTGCTGGTGCTCGGCCTGGACGGGTGCGACAGACGAGGAGAGGCGACTGCCGCATTGAGGGACGCAGAGAATCTCGCGCTGGAGATTGGCCTGAACACGAGGCACTTTGCGTCCCTTTACGGCTTCGACACGCGGGCCGTGGAGGAGAGTTGGAGGCGGACGTGGTGGGAGCTCTATGTTGTCGATGCCATGATGGCGGGCCTGCGCAGGGCACGCGACTTTGTTCTTTGCGACGTCGGCGCCGACGTCGCGCTGCCTTGCGAGGAGCACGACTATGTGTCTGATGTGAGTTGCCCTTTTATTGCTTTGTCAAGCAAGGTTGTAACTTGTGGGTTGAAAAACTGACCCGGGGTGTGAACTTTGGAGTGTATCCCCGCAAGCCGCGTCTACATCGAGGACCTTGAGAACCAAGACTTGTCGCAGGACAAAGCCATTCCTTGTCCTCGTTTGCGCACCGGATCCTCTCGGCACGCATCCTCGGCGCATCCCGCTCATTTGATCCCCGACACGAACACGAACACCTCGATCGGACAGAGCGTCTCCTGACGGCATGGAGACTGGGTCTCCCGCACGAGAAGCAAGCGTCGCTGTGTCCCGACGGATCACCGGATGAGATGATGTTTCAGGCACGCATGATCAGCCACGCCACGTCTATTCTCCTCCACCAGCCCTTGTCGGTTCTTGATTCCTCCTCGCCCGCGGGCGACGTCACCTCTTGCGGGTGCGGGACTTCACACACGAGACACGTCGTGGAGTCGGCCGCCGCGATCAGCAACATGATTACGCACCGAGTGCCTCTCATCTCGCATTCGCATTTCTTCAGCTGCATCGTCAGTTTATCGGCCGTCGTCCACCTCTCGCAGTGGGCGCCGTTGGCGTCGGGGCGGACGAGAGGATCCGGCAGCTGGTGCGGTTGGACATTGCTGCTCTGCACGGCTTGTCTGCGGTGTGGAGGGCGGCGGGAGGGCGCGCGAGCAGGTCCAGGCGGTGGCGCAGGAGATTTACCGGGCGAGGAAGGACGGACGGAGTCGAGGCAGGAGCATTTGAAATTCTGAATCGTCCGATGGCGGTGATGGCGGTGATGGCGGCGATGGCGGCGATGTCAGTGCATGTTCCGGGCTTGGAAGAAACGCTGCCTCTGTTGAGTTGAGTTTCAGAATGTCTGCCTCCACAAGACAGTCAACTTTTGTTCCTGGAAAATGGGTCGAGTTTCTCGTCGTCAACATCGTGCTGGGACTCATCACTGCGGTAGTGGTCGCCCTACGGCTTGGTTTTAGACTATTCTTCAGCAAACGGCGTGGGTATCTCGATCTAGACGACTTCCTAGTTCTTCTTGCATCCCCGGTCGTGATAGCAAGCCTGGCGGTGCTGTTCAAGGGGACTGTGGGAGCATGGCTTGGGCAAAAGCGTCTGGGCCCTGCCGGCGGAGAATATGTACGGATTCGGCCTATACCTGTAATATCATGAAGCTTCTGTGCCTGACTCTGTTCACGCTCGTCGAGTTGACACTCTCTGTGTTCCATCTGGCCATCTTTCCAGGCGGAGTCGTCCGCAGACTATGGTTGGCACCCATTGCTTTGCACTTTGGCTTCAGCGTTGCCTTCATGTTCAAAGGTGCCTTCTAATGTGAACATGTTGGTTACAGTTGGAAGAGGTTTGATATAATACAAGCCGGCTCTGTTAAGGGCCACTGTGTGAACATTATTGTTTCCGGCTGGATCAACGCGAGAGTCAATATTGCCGTCGATTTTTGGCTTATCGTTTTCCCTCTGTTTCAAATCAGAAGGCTGAGGTTCCACTGGAAGAAGATTGGAGCGGCACTCATGCTCATGACTGGCTTGCTGTGAGTCTGTCCTTATTTAGGCCCCTTTAGACAAGATTGCTGACCTCAAAGTAGAGTGAAAATCGTCTCCATTCTGCGACTGAACTCGCTGAAAACCTACGCCAATATATCCAACCCTACCTATGATGACTACTCCGTCGTTCTTGGTCCGCCGTCGAGGTCAATATCGGGCTCGACTGATCATTCATCGCAAAAGCCGTCTGTTAAGCAGCGGTCCGCGATCAGTATGGCAATCAGTATGGCAGACGATGACGGCAGCCGCATGAGCATCCCGGGTTCACCAGTTGGATAGACATGGACGAGGAGTCTCTTACGACGAATGAGGGACATGATGGACGATATTTGCCGGCCTATACAAAATAGACGTTAGTGTACATCTATTGAAGTGTCAGTACAAATGTCTCGATAACAACCATGCGAACTCATCAATCTGCAGGGGGCGGTCAATAAAGCAGCCACACCACGTGGCCGATCGGAAAACAGATCAATAACTGATCCTACCTGGTCTCCCACTGGTTCACTACCCTTGCAGACGAAGCATTCGGAATGTACTTGCGCGCATCCTCAGGGTTGGGGATTTCAGCTTTGGACGAAACGAGTTAGGCACTGCATATACCCAGCCCATCCAGCTCCGTGCATGCATAAACTCATCTGAATCCTGGAAGCTGCTTAGAGCGGTCATGCACAGCAATGGGGAATTGCTTGCGGGGACCATCCTTCGGCCAAGCGGAAGAGGTGGCCTAATCGATATGAGATATCAGGGAACAACGGGATTCTAGGTCACGGCCGAATCGCCGATTTTGTCATCGAAAATGAGGTCAAAACCTATGAGTGATTCAACATTGGCTGCGGCCAGCGAGTCCCTTGCAACACCAACGAGTGGCTCGATCTGATTGCAGTAATTGACAACGCCGGGTATGACCGAATCGTTGCCGAGCAAGCAACTGCCAAGGTTTTCACCTCGCTGGATCATCACTTTGGTCGGAGACCGGAGGATGCAGGCAATGGCCGTCTCTCTGGAATGACAGTGATTGAGGGCCTTGCTACTCGAGCAGGTTCCTGTTAATGGCGTGTTGCTCATTACCCTTACCCTGAAAATCTCTTTAAACCCCCTTTTCTGCGGATGACTGTCCCAAAGTAATATTTGGCGATGTCGAGGTCTTGGTAGGATGCCGTACACGCGACTGGTGCGAGGCTGTAATGCTTAGCGTGGACGTGTCGCTTCTACCTGATAACTACCTCCCGATTTCAGCGCCGAGCAAAGCTGGCGCCTGCTTCGTGATGAGCAATCGGGGGCTGTATGTACGGACGTAATGCTGTATAAGTGCAAAGTCGGCGCGCATTATTTGCTTACACCAAATCCAGGGTGTGAAGGCCAGTTTCCTTGGGACCTGTTGGGTATGTTGCGTATATTCATACGACCCGAGTCGCGGGTTCGGCTCCCCTGTATCGTTACTACATTTCGCAGAACGGGGACCACTTTGTTTCAGCGAGCTTTACTGGCGAGGGACGCAAGACAGAGTCGTTGCTTGGGTACGCCATTCAGTGACCTGTAGTAAGTGTAAGTGGTCGGTCTTGGTCTACAAAACAGAATCAGCCTAGGTTTCTTTCTTTCCATGAACCGGCGTAATTGCATTCGATGACATGATGTATCGCCCCTAACCATTGCAACTAAATGATGCAGAAACCACGGGCGAGTTGTGTCATTGAGTTACAGTTTGGACATGACAAAACACGAAGGATGTTGATGTGCAAAGGCATGGATCCTGAATTGTGAACGAAATAGCTCATACAACAATGCACGTAATCTGCCGCCAACGGTTAGGCGCATATTGACTTGATATATGCCGAGATAAAGGAAAATGCGCACAGACGAGACGATTGTTTCACCCGATTCCTCGTCCTGGGTTGCTTTATCTTGATAAGATGCCCACGACTTGAAACACAACTTCTCAGCGTCTATTCAGAGCTGCAGAATAGTGGGAATCTCGGTGAGATCATGCCAGTAGAACCTGGCTGAATTGCGTGTGTCCATTGAATCCGGGAGATGGCAGGGGGCCACCCCATGCAAAGTACTTCGATGCAGCATTTAATAAGTGTTCATGCTGTGTTGGGCATAGACCAGGATTGTCGGTGCTAGCCGAAAGCGTATTATCTAAACCTCTTAGAATGCTGAGATTTTGCGACGAATGGATTCCAGGTAAACGTGACATAGTAAAGAGAACAACATATCGGATTATGTCACACAGATGCGATCGTCCGTAGGAAATGGAAGAACATCTTTATGTTCCACAATACACGACGGAGGCTTCGCGGGCAAACCCTGCCGCATCATGCTGGAAAGCTGTTTCATGCGTTCCTTATCAGGCTAAGCGACGACCCTTGCCCCACCTTGCCGTCGCTCCGTCTTTTCTTAGCGGTTTGTTTCGCATCGTCGCCTCAACTTTGACATCGATCTTGAAGAGACAAGCCCAGTAGAACAAAATATAGCGCGCATTAGATCAAGTATTGAACGAACCAAGTGGGTTGTGGTATGTTTCGGAACTGTCAGCACATGGCTACGCATTCATTGCATTCGACTTGGCTGGTTACCGTAGACGATACCTCGTCTTCTCTAACACAACTGATCTGTTGAGCATTAGGGCCGGGCGGAAGCATCTGACAACGCCTTCGCATGGATTCGTATAGCTCTTCCGCGGACGAGTTATACACATTCGTATTCCTCATGACTGAAATATAAGCTTGCTGACCAGTCGCGGTATATGGGGCGTGAAAACGAGCGTCGGGAATTTTCATGTAACGAGGCCAGTAGTTGCGAACCCGTTCCCCTCGAAAGCGAGGCATCAAGCCTGCAGCCAAGGTTCAAGGTTCGATAAGTCGCGGAACGGCATCAGGACGGCATCCCAGAGTGCTGCGCCGTCACGAAAGCTGCCTTGCTTCCGTGTTGAATCAGCCAGACGCTCTAAACTGCCATGATCAGTTGCGCCGCACACAACCGTCCTCAAACGGCCGTCAAGGTGCTTGGTTACAGCTGCCAGGCAGACCGAAGTCACATGACTTGGAGTGATATGGGCGTCGTTTGCCCTCAAGGCTCAGACACACAACACAACCTTGCGAATTTGTTATTTATTTCCTCCCGCTCCCTTGTCTTCATTTCGAGGAGAAAAACAACAACAACATCGTCTCCAAACGACCCGCTCAAGCCGGTTTCATCGCATTCTTTGTCCAGGTAAGTAGAGGTTCTCACCTGGTTTTGGAAGAACGAGAAATTTATTTGCCGACCCCGCACTTGCCACATCACGACTTGCAAGCTAGCGTGATTTTATTTACCCAGCACAAATTTACATGCAGGCGGGTATAAAACAGCGGATCCTTCTCAGAAGGAAAAATATTGCGAGCTTTTATCTTACTCATCTAACTCGAAAGAATAGTGACTTTTTTCTTCCTCTTCCACCTCATCCCACCAATTTCCACGACCACCTCTCCCCTCTTTTTCGTCAACAACACAGGTATTGCGCTCGTTCCGCTATATTCAAGTGTCCAGACAATAACCAACTAGCGATAGAAGCAAAAATGGCTGACCAACAGGGTGACCGACAAGCCGGAACCGTCAAGTGGTTCAACGACGAGAAGGGCTACGGCTTCATCACCCCGCCGACGGTGGCGCTGATCTGTTCGTCCACTTCAGAGCCATCGAGGTCCAGGGCTTCAAGGCGCTCAAGGAGGGACAAGCTGTTAGCTTCGTTGCCGAGCAGGGCCAAAAGGAATGCAGGCTGCTCAAGTCAGGCCTGAGCAGGAGCTGGCATAAGGATTATTCTTTGTTTTCCGAAACAAGAAAAACACCATCCACTCTTGATGGACGTCGTACAAATGTGCTAGGATTGGGAATTCCCGGAGGGGAAACCAGAAATGCCAAGTGCGTCGAGTAGCACGGCACGGAGAAAAATCAACGAGGAAGCTGTTCCACTTTTCCACCAAATAATTGATGTCAGTTTCACCACACGAGGTTTTAACGAAGCAGTTACTAGCGGATAAGAAAATACCAACTCTTTCTGTTACACGTACATGCATGCGCGACGAACTCGAGCCTTTCCTCGGTAATTGGATCTGAATTCTTAAAAGACGTGATCTTGCCTCAGCCCTCTGACTTCACTTTTCCCTTTCCTCCCATTGTATCTCCGTCCCTCTCCGTCCGAGCACGTAAGAACGCGATAGCTCAGTGCCACAATCCAATCCCGACCGTTTAGTCAAGCTGTGATTCTTTTGACTACTATCACTCCAAACCGTACAAAGTCTCCAACAAAAACATGGTGCTGATATACTGCAGCCTCTATTTATTGTCTTTCTACTGTGTCAAATCCATGAAATAACGGGACATGAAACATTGCAATAACATTGCAATTTACCTTGGTTGTGGTGTTTGCACTCCTTGAACCGTGCTTTGGATGCGTTTGCGGTCCGCTGCCAAGGCAAACATGCTCACCATTAATTATTATGGCAGCGTTTGTTTTCGGAGCGACCGAGTGCACTGTGAGTCTTAGTGGCGTAATGCGCGTATTTTAATTCGCCAAAAATTCAATAAATGTATTTACTCATCCGTAATCACTGTTGAATTCGCTGTTGACTTTAGTGGAATGCACGGAATTGTAGGGGATTTATAGGCCAATCAGAATACACTAATTTACCCCACCAAGACCCATAGTGCACTTATGTCGCACGTCTCACGTGACGCCACAAATAGGGCTTGCACTAATGTAAAAGTGAAAGATCCCCTAAGATATAATAAAAATAAAGATATATATAAACCTTAGTCTAGCTTAACTAGCTAAAGGCGTACGTGTTCTACGTATTATATAAGCATTACTCCTTGCATACCACCGCGCATTAGTGTAAGTCATAACACGGCACGCTGCCCGGGCAACAACTTAGGGGCACTCAGGTCAAGGTGAGGTCGATACCTCAAGCCAGGCCATCTGTTGCAAGGCATAAAAGGGATAATACACGCACAAACTAGTGGCCAGTCGGCTGCGCCTCTTTTTCGTGCAACACCATCTGCGGCGTCCCGTTCCAGGGAACTCGGAAGGCGCCTCGCCAAAAGCATCCTCTGTGAATTAAAACTCGGGCCCTGCCGCTTCACTCGCCGTCAGGTCGCTCCGAAAACCTCAGTTCAACTACATCCTCGCCGAGAGGCGAGAACTTTCATGTCATCTCCTCTGTTGCCCAGCTTGGTCGTGTCGTAAACCATACTTCTCTCTGATACCCTTCGTTCCAAGAACAAGCGAAGACGCAATGGGCAAAACCAGAGCGCGCGACCCCATTGGCAAGTTCTTTGCCAGATACAACCAATTCGACTATGATCCACACAGTGAGGCATGGTCCGAGTATCATCGCATGACTGCCTTCTTCAACTGGAAGAAGGACTGCAAGAAAGAACGAGCTGCCATTGCCTTGTTCCGGGAAGCCGTAGTTGTCCAATTCGAGTGTCTTTACGGCGTCGACGAGAACAAACTTGTCACTCTGCAACGGCTCTGCGAGAAACTGGAAGTCTTCCTATGCCACAGAGTGTTACTTCTTGTAAAAAGGTATTGTAATCGACTTCTTCGTATTGGGATCGATTCCTTGATCTTCCGTCGCTGACCTGGGATCGGTATACAAGGCCATTAGCAAGGTCCATGTCAACATTATGGATTTTATAGATTCTGAGCGAACTGGTGATCCAGTACGGAAATTTGGCTCTTTGTCACAGCTCCGTCGGTATACTGTGACTCATAAGAAAGTCTTTCCGAAAGAGCAAGCGAGGAGAGCGCGCTGCTGAGGTACCTCCTGCGACGGATTTTGTGAAGTTTTACGTCTCCAAATGTATAGATATTCTCTGTCAAGAGAACAGTTCGATTGATAGGATTTTATGTTTCTATCTAGTTGTATGATACTTTGTGCCGGAGAAGTTGGAGAAGTTGAAGAGGTCTTGAGTGGGGTTTCACGTCGAACTAGATGTGGTTGAATGGAATCCTGGAATGTGCTCCAGGCTTGCTCTTTCTTCTCCTTCTGTGATATTTCATGGAATCTCACTTTGCCTGCTACTTGATGCTAGTAATTCACTGTTTACACCATAACCAGCTCTGGTGTTACAGCATGGGGCCAATTACTGACCATTCTTTCCGTGGTTCGCCCCGGTGTGGACGGCAACACTACACTCTAGGTGGGATCTTGACACCAAACTCAGCTTTGAATACATGCTCCTTGAAACTCGATGCAACTTAATAGTCTTGAGCGACCGTATGGTTCACTTGGAAATGACTTCTACATGGTCCAGGCAGCTGTGACTATCTGGGTCTGCGAATCTCGAACGGCTGAATCAGGGAACTCTATTGCCAGTTACTACTCAGGGCAAGCCGATTCAGACCAAATTTGTGCGCAAACTTCGGGTAGTTGAGAATCATGTGGGCGCACAACAGGTGAGCAACGATTTCGTTTACCTAGTAGGCTCCCACTTTGGCAATCTAAGCTACAGAGCTCCTGCCACTAACGAGTCACTCCTCCTCTAGCTCGGGATAATACCTCCAAATTCCTCAGAATACGCAGCGCGCCGGGCACTGGCAAGATAAGCACTGATGTTGGGCCGTTCCTTTACGGCTTCAAACAGCTTGAACACCCCGTCATACTTGCCCGACTCTCTCATTTTCTTCATCGTTTTCGGGAAAGCATACTCGGTTCCATGAATGCCCTGTCATTTTGTCAGCCATGATTCGTCTCTCTGGAACCGAGATTAGATTCGCCGAGTTTCACTACCTGAAAGAGCACCAAGTCCGCATAAGTCAATTTCCTCCGTGGAGCCACGGCCCATCTCCGCTGGCCTCGCCGTCGAGGACCCGTTGAAGATAGGCGAGGAATTTCGGCAAGCGCTCTTGGGTGAATGACTTGGCGCGTTTCCTGGCCTCTGGTTTCTGGTCGTCGTAGTACGCAGAGACAGCAACAGGGTGGTGCGTCTCATGTACCTCATTGGAAAGGAAATCCAAGATGGTGAGAACGATCTGATTGAGCTGATACACGCCGTTCCCCTCAGCTGGCGCAAGTCCAAGTTTGGGTGCGAGATAGAGCAGGATGTTGGGCGTTTGAGAAAGCGTCACGTCCCCATGTACAAGGGCCGGACATGCAAACACTGGGGCATTGTTCTTGTCGCCTTTGCTATCCGCGCCCACGAGGCCCAAGACTCTTGGGACAGCCTCGGATTCCTGCTTCGCGGTGTCCATGTATGGTACTCCAGCTTCTTCGAACAGCAGTCGAATGAAGTCACCACGCCCGGGAATCTTGGGCCAGTATATGAGTTCATAGGGGGCGTCTTCTGTTTTGACGCGCTTGGTTTCGGCTTCTGCCATCCTGCGAGTGGTACGTCTCTACGTATCTATCGCGCCAAAAAAAGAAAAAAAGAGACAAGAACTATATTTCGTGTCAATCGAGGCCTGAAGAACGGCGAGATCCCAGATGATGTCTACGATCAGAGGAAGCGGCTGACAACTTGACACGACGCCCGGGATGACGCTGGTGCGGGGCAGGGCACAAGTGTTGCCCGATGGGGCACACAGTAATAAATCTCGGCTCCAACAAAGTTCGTCTCGTATCTAGGGTGGAGCCTTAGGACCCTAATTAGGTAGGCGGTGAAAATTACTACATATACTAGGCATATACTAGTGTCAGAAGGTAGGGGTGTAATAGGTTGATGAAAAGCGTTCAATTCAATCAATCAGAGGTGCAGACAGCACCTGACTTTTGTACCTAAAAGGTACATAGTGCGCTACGGTCTTATCTAACTAAATCCGGTATATCTAATACATCGTATCCACCGTTATCTTAAGGAGGGTCTTATCTTTGTTAATGCGAATAATGCAATGTTCTAGCGTTATTAGAGCCCTCACCCTAACACACCCCTAGCTAATAACTAAAATAAAGCTATAGGTTATATAGGTTATGTAGGATCTTAATAGATTTCTAGTGTTTTTAAATATTTAGGTATTAGTTATAACCTAATTCTATAGTAGAATTCCTTATGCTTTAGCCCTAATAGAGGCTTTATAAAGCTATTAGTAGGTATCTTAGAGGTCTTTATCTAATTAACCTTAATATTACCTAGGGCATATTACTCTTAAATCCATATTTAATTTATATTAAGATACTTAAGGCTAGTCTAAAGCCTTCCTTCCTTATATTCTATAATACAAATTATTTACTTATTATTACACTAGATAATTAAGAGAGGTAGCACGCGTATATTAATATTATAAAGTAGTTATCCTAGTAATATACGCTCTTTTATACTATAATTTAAGGTAAAGAGCTTTACTTCTATACTTAAAGTTATTATATAATATTACCTATCTAATTTCTAATCTATTATAGCACTATATATAATAAATACATAGCCTTATGTTAATTTCCTAGTATTAGGTTTATCTCTAAGAGAGGTATTAGTGCTTAAGAAGAGTGTGTTAAAGCTATTATCCCTAGAGTATTAGATACATAGTGTAAGGGCTTAGGCTTCGCCTAAGCATTCACTGTAGTGCACATAAGTGAGGATAGTCCTAAGTAGGCAAGGACATAGAAAAGGGGCTAATATAAGGTAGCTAGGGGTATAAGGGCTCTAGTAAGAATAGGTTTCTTACCTTTCTTTTCCTTTCCTTAAGTTTCTTAATATTATACTAATACCCTATTATAGTTACCTAGGGGCTAGTTTATAATAATTAAGAAACTTCCTTTAGTTTTATAATAGCTACTAAAAGATATAATAAATATACTAATAGATATATTAATAGATTTAATAGGTATACTTTAGCTATAGGATTATCCTAGTTAAGGGATAGTTACTCCTCTATCTAATACTATAGTACTATAGGTAGCTTAGTAAGCCTAATTTAAAATACTCTAACTTATACTAAGTAAGTAAATAATAAAGATTATATACCTCTAGAAATAAGTAAATATAAATTATATAAGATTCTTAACTTAATTACCCTTTATAGCCTAGCCTAGTGCTTTAATAGTTAATTTTATATTACTCCCTCCCTTTAATTTAGCCCTTACTATACCTAAAATAAAATAGAAACTAATCCCTATAGGTAATCTATATAATAATAATAAGGCTTTATTTACTATATAGAGGCTCCTAATAGAGTATAAGTTATAGGTAAATAAGGACTTTATTAGTACTAATAAGAATAAATAAATATTTATTTACTAGAACCTCTTCTCTAAGGTATAGTCCTAGGTAGCTACTTACTTTAAGTCTAGTAGCTTTATTACTTTTAATCCTATAAACTTCCTAAAATACCTTAGGACTATATTCTTTAACTTATATAGGTAAGAGATAGCCCTTATAGAGCTTAACTAAATAGAATAAGAGCTAAGAAAGGTATTTTTATATTCTTTATTTACTTTATAGAAAAGCTCTTAATAGTAGGAGAGAAATACTAGGAAGATAATATAAAACTAGTAAAGCTTTAATATATACTTAATAAGTATTTAAAAGAGATTAGTATAGATTAGGGTATTAGCTATCTTAATTAGTATATAGCTATTATATAGTATTATAAAATTATAGTTAATATTAAAGCCCTTACCCTAGAGAATAAGTATTAGACCTAATATAGACTTTAATAGGCTAAGTCCTTAACCCTAACTAACTATAAGGGTAATACTCTAATAATAAGGGTTTATATAGTAAGGACCTAACTAGGGAAGTAAAATAAGCTAGCTAAAAAGAAGAAGGAAGGAGATAAAAGTTACTATAAATATATAATAGGTAAAATAGGTATTAGAAGTAGTTTTAGCTAGATACTATTAAGAGAGATACTATCTCTAATATAGGTCTAAGGACTACTTTATCTAGAAGTATACTTTTCTCTTACCTTATTATCTATAGATTAGTATTAATATATCTAGGTAAATAAGGAAAGTATAGATAAGAAAGTAAGTATTCTCCTTATAGAAAATAAGTAGCCCCTAAGTAAAGTCTTATATAGGGGTAAATAGGCTAGTTAACTACTATAATATAGGATAATTATAACTAATATATAGAGATAAAATAGGGTATAGTATACTATATAAACTAGCTACTATTCTTAATTTCTATACTCTTTAATATATATTATTTTATTTATATCTAAGTTAATTATAGTTATAATTACTATAGTACTATAAGTAAATTAGTAGTAAGATAGCTTAGCCTAGAGCTTATATAGTTACTAAAATAAAGGTATATTTATATTATAATAAAAATAAAAAGGAAAGGGAAGTAAGTTATAGAAAATATCTCTTTTATAACCTATATAGTATACACTAGAATTAATATAAA
The DNA here is from genome assembly GCA_023650705.1 of Epichloe brachyelytri. Taxonomy (NCBI): domain Eukaryota; kingdom Fungi; phylum Ascomycota; class Sordariomycetes; order Hypocreales; family Clavicipitaceae; genus Epichloe; species Epichloe brachyelytri. Next base: position 6,393,215 of record CP097976.1, read on the forward strand.
TAGCTAGGAGTTATTTATATACTTATATATTATCCTAGGTCTTACTTAAGATATAATATTTAGAATACCTTAGTTAGAGTAGTATAATATAGTAATTTATATAGTAAAATAATAACTAGTTATTAAAGCTATAGAGGGCCTTTATATCTCTAAGGCCTTTACTTAGGTAATAAAGGCACTAGTCTAGGGAATTATTAGATCCCTTTACACTACTAAGGCTTATAGGGTATAATAGAATAAGGATATTACTATAAGGTTTATTACTATAAGCTTAAAGGAGATAATAATAGTACTATAGATTATAGCGCCTAAGATAAAGCTAGCTAGTCCTAATATATTAATATTACCTAAGGAGTTAGAGGACTTTATAAACCTCTTTAATAAGGCTAAAGCTAATAAATTACCCCCTTATAGGGTTCTCTTAACTACTATATATATATATATAAGAACCTAGATAGGTCTAAACTAATACTCCTATAGGGACTATTATATAATATACTATAGGATTAGCTCTTAGAGGTTTAATACTAGATTATAGACTTAATAAATAAGGGTTAGATTTATACTAGCTCCTTATTAGCTATAGCTCCTATCTTTCTTATTAAAAAGTAAATAAAGAATAGCGTTTTTATATAGACTATTATACTCTTAATAAGATAATAGTATAGGACTATTACTCTCTTTTACTAATTAAAGAAATATTACACTTCTTATCCTAGGTATATTAGTTTATAAAGGTAAATATTTATATAGTATTTTATAAACTATAAATAGCTAAGGGTAAGGAGTACCTTATAGTATTCTATATAAGGTTTAGCCTATTTAAATAGCTAGTTTACCCCTTTAGCTTAGCTAGTGTACTAGTAACCTTTTAGTGCTATATTAATAAATCCTTAGGAATATATTAGGAACTTTATTATAGCTTACCTTAATAATATTCTAGTTTACTTAAGGGGATTAAGGAAGGATTATATAGCTAAGGTCTAGTTAGTTCTTAGTTACTTAAGGGCTATAGGCTTATATCTTAACCTTAATAAATCTATATTTACTATAAAAGAGGTTTAGTACCTAGGATATATTATTATAGTAAGATACTTAATTTACCTAGATTCTATAAAGATTATAGCTATAAGGGAGTAAGTAGTACCTATAAAACTATATAGGGTTTATAGCTTCCTAGGATTTATAAATTTTTACTATAATTTTATTAGTAACTTCTTAGAGATAGTAGCTTTACTAATATATCTTACTAAGAGGAATATCCCTTTTAATAGGGATCTAAGGAGGATAAGGCCTTTAAGAGGTTAAAAATACCTTTATTATATACTTAGTACTAGTATAATAGGACCTAGACTACCTAATAGTAGTAAAAGCTAATTATTTAGGTAAAGCCTTTAGTAAGTGCTTCTTATAATAAGGTCCTAATAGTATCTTATACTTAATTACTTACTATTTTACTAGTTTTATACCCTTATAAAAGAACTATATAATTTATAATAAGGAATTACTTACTATTATCTCTTATCTTAAGGTATAGTTAGTAAAGCTTTAGGGTATATTCTATTTATTTATTATTTATATAGATTATAAGAACTTAGAATACTTTATAACTCCTTAGTTAATATTAGAGAGATAGGCTTAATAAGTAAATATACTTATATTATTTAACTTTTACCTTTATTATAGGCTTAGTATATAAGCTTAATACTTAGATACCCTTTTCTAGAGGGAGTAGGACTAGAATAAATTAGCTTTAAGGATAGGGTATATTCTATAGCCTATTACTATTATATAACTCTTACTATTACTAGAGGTATAAAAGATAGCACTAGCCTAGTACTATACCTTATATATATACTACTACTACTAGTAAGGGAGGCTCTTTTTATAACTAAGTACCTTTAGACCTTATAGGACTAAGCTATTATATTAGATTTTATTTATAGTATTTAATTAAGAACTATTTAGAAAGGGGTTAAAAGTTTCCTAAGGCACTAATAAGAGAATAAGTTATAGACTATTTTATAAGTATATATAGGGTGCTTTAGTTTAAGGGCTATACTTAGGTTTTAACTTAGAAACCCCTTATAATAACCCTTATATAATAATACTATAACTTACTAGTAGTAAGGCACTTAGGTTATAATACTATATTTTAAATTTTATAATAGTAATTCTATTAGAATAGGATATTATAGGATATTACTTAGCTTATTTATAACTATTATTACTTTAGTAATTATAAAAGTTATTAATAGTATTAGGGCTTACTAAAGCTTTTATCTATCTTTAATTAGTTTTAGTCTTAGATTTCTATTAACTTTATAATAAACTTATTAGTAATATCCCTAAAGAGACTATAGTACCTTATAGTTATTATAGATAGACTCTTAAAGTTTATATAATTAGAAGCTATAATCTCTATTAGGGCTAAGGAGTATATAAAATAGTTTAAGATAGTCTAGTAAAGGTTTTAAGGATTTCTCTAATTTATTATTATAAATTAAGGGTTAGACTAGCTAGGAAAATTTTAGATAATATTATACTCCTATATAGGGATAGACTAGTTACTTTCTATATTATACTACCTATAGACTAATAGTAATATAGAGTAAGTAAACTAGGAGGTATAGGTAATATTATATATTATAGTCTCCTTCTTATAGTTTAATTAGCTAAAGTATCTAGTAGCTTACTAGCTTATAATTAATAATAAGTCCTTTTTATAATAGGAGTTAGCCTAAATAAGTTACTATATAGCTATAACTTAGAGCTAATCTAGTTATAACTAAACTAGTTTACCTCTATAATAATACCTAAGGAATAAGCTATATAATTCCTTAAGTACTTATAAGAGAGTACTTACCTAATATAAGCTATAATAGCCTATATTTAATAAAGATAGTAAGATATTATATTAGCTTCTTAATAGCTAGTAAAATAGTTTTAAGTTAGAGATAAGGTATAGCTTTTACTTAAGAATATTAAGACTAACTACCCTTTATAAAAACTTAATTAAGTTATAGTAAAGTATATAGTTATAGAAGTACTAATACTACTTATAGTATAGTTAAATATTCTAAGGGTATTTACTTAGTTTTCTATATAAACCTTATTAAATAGGCTATAAAGAACCCTCTCCTAGCTAGAGACTTTAGGACTCTTACCTAGGGCTAGAATAAGTCTTAGTAAAGGATAATAATAAACTTATAAAGAAATATTAAGTTAAATAGATCTTAGTAGCCTAGAATACCCTAGGCTAGGGTAGGAGATATAATATACTAGTTAAGTAAGTAGGTTATATATAGCTAATATAGGAACCACTAGAGAGTATAATATAGATATAAGCCCTTAATAAGTTTAAAGTAAAGTAAGGAGATATATAATATAATAATAGACTAAATTAATTATAAACTACTTATTTACCTATAAAGACTTCTAATAGTATATAAGGTATACCTAATCTATACCTTATTAACTTATTCTAGCTACTAAAATAAACTTAGAATCCTTTATCCCCTATAGTATAAGGGTTACCTATACTATTAGATAGGTTATTATTACTATTAAATAGGATATTAATTAGTATTACCTTATATCTAGTAAGGATATAGATAGTGTTATAGCAAATAGGATAGCTATTACTATAGTTCTAGATAGTAGGAGTGGAATAGTAATTAGTAAATATAAAGTAAGTATAGGCTAGGGATAGCCTATTTCTAGGTTAACCTCTAGTAAGAAGTAAATATTAGGTAGTATTTATTACTATAAAATACTTACTACCTAGGGTATAATTAGTATAATAATTAGTTAGACCTAACCTAGTCCTAAGTTAGAGCGTTCCTAGTAGTAGTAAGAGAGTAATTTATCCCTAGACTTAATATATTAATAGCCCTAGCTACTACTATAGTAGTAAGGTAAGAGAGCCTTAAGGAGGTATATAAACTAGTTATAATACTCTTAATATATAGAGTTTAGATTACTTATAATCTACTAGTTTTATTAGAATAAAATACCTATAACTTACTATATAGAGTTTCCTATACTATAGCTACCTATAGGGCTATTACTACTAAAAGGAATAACTTTAAGCCTAATTATATTTATAATAAGGGAGTTAGAGAAGGAGGTAGCCTAAGGGCTAAATAAACTAGTGCTAGATTAAATTAGGCCTAGTTTAAAGGGTATTCTATTAACTAATAAGGGCATAGAAGCCTTAGGATAGCACTAGTATCTTCTTCTTAGTTATTATAGTCCTTATAATACTAGGTATAATAATATATATCCCTAAGGTAATTATAGCCTTAAGGTCTTTTAAATAATATTAGAGCTAGGGATTAGCTAATAGGAACCTAGTTAACTAAATATAGGTTATATAATTTTACTAATATAAGGGTAAGACTAGCTACTTTTAGGAGGGTAGTAGTCTAATATACCTATAATAAGATACCTTTTAATATATAGCCTATAGGGCTAGAAGACTACTTAGGAGTAGTATACTCCTTATTATCTAAGTTTCCTTAATAAGGAACTTACTAATAGATTAAGTAAGTAGTGTAGTAAGGGTAGCTAGAGTATATAAGGGAATGCTATAAGGGTTACTATATTAGGCTATATCTAGTAAGAGTCTAATAGGTAAATAAAGGGTGTTTTTAATAATAGGATAAGAAGGAGTAATAGTATTATAATATTTTAGGAAAATTTTATATAAGGAAAGTAAGGTTATATAATAAAAATAAATAGTAAGTAGTAAGTAAGGTTTTTACACTAGTAAAGGATAAGTTATACCCTAGTAAGGGTAAGGCTACTATTAATATAATAATAATATAGGGCTAAGAGAATATATTATATACCTTACCTAGACCTAATATTAAAATAATAGGTCCCTATAATATATTAAAGGGGTAAATACCTATAATAACTATAGTTAAGGGTAGTAGGAGGGGAGAAGTAAGGGTATATATAAGGGCTTAGGCTTTACCTAAGCATTTACTATAGTATATATAAGTAAGGATAGTTCTAAGTAAGCAAGGACATAGAAAAGGGGCTAATATAAGGTAGCTAGGGGGTATAAGGGCTCTAGTAAGAATAGGTTTCTACCTTTCTCTTTCCTTTCCTTAAGTTTCTTAATATTATACTAACGCCCTATCGCAGTCGCCTAGGGGCCAGTCCATAACACATAGCTTCTTTATATTCTAAGTGTATCTAATAATGCCTTTAGCAAGTTTAATATACTTAGAAGAAGGGTTAGTTAAGAATATAGTAAGCTTTAAAGCTATAAAGGCTATATTAGGTCTTCTAATAATATAGAGATACACTAATAATCTAATAATTACTTAGAATAGATTAATTTCCTCTTTAGTAGCTTAACTATTATTTAGATAGATAGTTACTATATAAAGAGAAGTAATAGAGCCTTTTAAATTATTATCTATAATATTAGGAATAAATTTCTATATAATCTTATAGATATAGGATTCTTAAGATAACTATATCTCCTTTATAGCTTAATTTTAAATAATCTTAATTCCTAGAAACCACTTTAATTCTCCTTAATCCTTAATATCTAGGTTATTTATTAGTTAATTATATAGAGTATTAAATTTATCTTTAAATTCGCCTAGGAATATTACTATAATATTATCTATGTAAAAGAATAGGATAATTTTATCCTTTATAAAGATATATAGGTTTTCCTTTCCCTAAAAAAGCCTATCTTTAGTAGGAATTATATTAGATATAGGAACTATTATCTTAGAGCTTCTCTAAGACTATATAATACTTATATTATCTTCTAAAGATAACCCTTTGCCTTTAAGCCTTCTAGTAGCTTATAGAAGATAGGTTCTTTAAGTTTTATATAAGGGAAGGTATTCTAAATATTATATTATTAAGTATTAAAGTTATTTATATAGTAAATAGTAAGTAGTATTTATAGAGATTATAAAGTAAGCGTAGTAGTATAGTTATTAAGGTTATCCTTTAGTTATTAATTCCCTTATATAACTAATTATACTTTAAACTCTATAACTATGCCTTTCTTATTAGTTTTATACTTAAAAACCTATCTAAGGTTAATAATTTCCTTATAGGAGTTAAGATAAAATACTTCCTCTAGGATATCTTCCTAGTAATTTAAGGATAGGAGCTTATTAACTTCTTTTATAATTACTTCCTTCTAGTGGTTATAATATATTAAAGCTATTACTTAATAGTAATAGGTAGGTTCTAGGGTATATCCTTAATTCTAAGGCTATATTAGGTACCTTATAATATAGTAGTAAAGGTAAAATAGGATTAGGCTTACTAAGCTTTCCTAGATTCCTTCTATTAGTATTTTCTAGTAATAATATTATTTAAATTAATACCTTTACTATAGGAGAGTAAAGTATTAGAATATAAATTCTCTAGGCCCTTACTACCTTTAGTAGTTATTTTACTAGTATTAGTAGTAGGCTCTATATATTCTATTATTACCTTATATATAAAGCTATTAAACTCTTAGAAAAGTGTATTATCTCCTTATAATAGAAGCTCTATATTCTCTATAGAAATAAGGTACTTATAAGAGAAGTTAGGAGTGGTTAGAAATACACTAGAATAGCTCTCTTCTTACTATAAGGCTTAAAGAGGTGTTTTTACTTTAATCTAGTTATTTTCCTATATTATATTTACTAGTATTAAAGGGAGGTTATTATTATCTTTAAGCTTTATTCTAATAAGGTCTTAACTAATTTCTTCTTTAATATTTTTAGCCTTAAGCTCTTTAAGTAATTAATTATTAATATCTTCTCTTTCTAAGCTAATTTAAACTCTTCTTCTAGTTTAAAGAAGGCATTCTTATTAAACTAAATATAAGCTAATATAATTACCTTCTAATTCCTTAATATTAGAACCTAGATAATATACTATAACTTTCCTTTATATCTAACTAGATAACTAATATAAGCCTTTTACTTAAGTTAAGGCATTAAATTATTTAATTTTATATATTCTAGAGCCTTTATAGTTATAGAAAAGGCTTTATAACTATAGGCTTAAAGGTATAATATTAAAGGCTTTTGTGATTCTAATAACTATAAATAAGTAAGTATAGTCTTCCTAGCCTAATTTTACTAAAGCTTATATAGTATAATCTATTTACTATAATATTTAAAAGGTATTTAATTTAGAAGGTATATAGCTATACTAAATACCTTATTATTAAGTTTATATAGGAGGTTTACCTCTAGACTTAGCGTTCTAGCCTTTTACTTTACTACTCCCTAGATCTCTTTACCTTACTATTTTAACTAGGTATTAAGGAGCTAAATTATATACTAAGATACCTAAAAGGGCTATCTTATCTCTTATTTCTCCTATAAAGAGGGCTTTCTTAATATTACTATATAAAAAGTAAAGCTAAATTCTAAATTATATACTTAGGAAGCTTATTATTATATAAAAGTAATTATAAATCCTATCCTTTAATTTAAATAAGTAAAAGAAATATATTAAGGTTATAAAGTATATAAATACATACTAATACCTATTACTATTCTAATATTCTAAGTTATAATAGTCTAGATCTATAGATAATCTATAACCTAGTCCTTAAGGAAGTCCCTTAGGTATAGCTTTTAATCTCTAGTGCCTTACTTTACCTATAGTATATATCTTACACTATATAAGGCTAGGTCTAATTATTTTAATGCCTAGAGTTATATTTATAAGCTATATAAAGGCTTCTATACCTAGATAACTATATTATTAATACTATAGGTTTATATTTCCTTTTATAGGAGGTTTTAGTATTCTAGAAGCTATATAAGCCTCTTTTAAAACCTTAGATAGCTTTAATAATATAAAGAGATTATTAACCTTATATAGTTTAGCTATAGGATAACCTCCTTATATTAATATATTCTTCTTCTAATTCTAAAAGATACTTATATTTATTAGAATATTTACTAATATAATATTAATATTAAATTCTAGGATATATAAAGTATTTACTAGCACTAAAGTCCTTATAGCTTATATAATAGGATCTATTACTATAATTTATACTATACCTTAGCCTAAAGCTATATATACTATACCTCTAGCTCTAACCTCTATTTTAATATTCTTATTAAATTTAGATAGCTTAAACTAGTAGATATTATTAAAGATATAAGTATTTACTCTAGAATTATAGATAACTATATTATTCTTTATTTCTAAAGTATTTACTATATTTAAAGAAGTAATTATAATCTCTTTTATTAGTTTAGGATACTTAGATTAAATAGATATTAATATATTAGTAGATTTCTTGCCTAGTGTAGTTATAATAGAGTTATTTATAGGATTCTATAAAGGAATAATAATATCTCTATTTTCTCTTACTTCTCTAGCTTCTAACCTATAGCCTTTAACTTCTCCTTAGGGTTTTTCTTAAGATACTTCTTAATATTTTCCTTTAAGGTTTTCCTAACTAACTAGTCCTTTAGAGTAACCTCTAGCTTATAAAGAGTCTTAAAGGAATTATAGTATTCCTACTACTTTAAAGTATTATTAATATTATAGCTAGAATAGCTAGGTACTTAGATTACTCTAATTTATTCTTACTAGTTAATCTCTCTAAGGTAAGAGTATTTACTAACTTTACTATACTCTATAGAGCTTTATAGTTATATTTAAATTTAGTAATAGCCTTTAGGAAGTCCTATTTCTCTCCTTTATTTAAGAGATTATTCTATTTCTTCTAGAATAATTTAAATTTACTTTAAAAAGGTATAATAAACTTATAGAGTATTATCTCTTCTATCTATTAGGTCTTAAGGTCTAGGTAATTTCTCTATAGTACCTTACTTATTATAGCTTACTTATACTAATTATAAGTTCCTTTAGCTTATAGATAGTTATTAAGATAAGTTTCTATAAGAATTAGTATTTTCTTAGTGTTTAGTTAATACTAATTCTAAAGAAGCTTTAGTATTCTTTAAGAATATAGCTAAACTAACTCTTTCTCTTTAACCTTAGTATTAAAATTAAGAGAGTCTTAAATATTCTTTAAAAGGGTTTTATAAATAAACTCCTAATCTTTAGTAATTACTTTAATAGGGTTATATACTTTATAAGGTTAAATTAAAGTTCTTTATATTAAAAGTTAAAGTAATCTTTTATATCTTTATAAGTAATTCTCTAGTCTTTAAGGGTATTAGGTTATCTAGTAAGGCCTCTAGTCTTAGTCCCTCTATAGGTAAGCAAGTATTATAGGCTCTTAGAGTAATTTAACCTTATTAGGGTTAATATATTCCTAGATACTATAGGATTCCGCGTAGTTCTTAATCTATATATACTATTTAATCTAGTCCTTCTCTAATAATAACACTATATTAGGGTTTCTTTAGATATTATAAAGGGAATACACTAGGGTTTAAAGGTATATTAAAAGGTAATATATTTAATATATAGTAATAGGATTAAGCTTATCTTATAAAGCTTATAAGCGTTAATAATATTAAATAAAGTATATAATTTAAAGATAGTAATAATAAGGGTATTAGAAGTCTCCTAGGCTTATAACTATTAGAAGGTAAGGGTATAATAGGTTAATAAAAAGCGTTTAATTTAATTAATTAGAGGTGCAGATAGTACCTAACTTTTATACCTAAAAGGTACATAGTGCGCTATAGTCTTATCTAACTAAATCCGGTACATCTAATACATCGTATCCACCGTTGTCTCAAGGAGGGTCTTATCTTCGTCAATGCGGACAATGCGACGTTCCGGCGTTGTCAGAGCCCTCACCCTGACAACTAGGTATATGTAAAACCCTATAGTGTATTAGTGTGAAAGCACACTTACAATATAGTATATACCTTATATATACTAATTCCTATAGTATATTATCAGAGTATTGTTTGTAGTGTAGTTAGTGTAGTTTTTAGGAAAAATTTGTATTTGTAGTGTAGTTTTTTTACTTGTAGTTAGACTTAGTTTTTCCTGCTTAATTGTGGTGCATCTAGTCTACCCCACGTTGGCCTCTGTCCATGGAGCTCCTCGTCAGCTCGTCAGGGCGGCACAGGCCGGCCGGTTTCCATTTCTCTTCTTGCCCTCCCTCCTTACCATCACCTTGCGCTTCAAGTCGTGTCTCATGAACAACCCCCACGACATGGAAGAAAAGAGCAGGCTCCCGCCCTACAGGCCGCCGCACCTCTCCATGAACGAGCCTAGCAGAGGTGTCAAGTTCTTCGCCCTGGCATGCCTTTTGCTCATTGTTCTTGCTTAGTGGAGGCAAATATGGCAATCCGACCGTCTCGCTGCCAGGTTGTCGATTAAGAAGCTCCATAATGATTTGGGAGTCTGCAAGAGGCTCCGTTACAAGCCGCGGGACCTAATCGGACTCGGTCGCGACAAAAATGCGAGATACGTTAAGGGGCTCGCCCTACGCTCATTAAGAATGCTACCATCTAGGTCGGAGAACCAGTCAAGGGAACAAGCCACGCAGATGCGCGAGTTGGCAAAGGATGGGAGTGGACACAAGGTGATGTGTATCTGGAACATGGCCTCATCAAGAAGGTCGAGCGAGTTGAATCGTCAACGACATTGCCCAAGAACACCATATTTTTAATCCTGAAGGCCGTCTGCTTACTGCTGGTATCATTGACATGCATAGTCATGCCGGTGTCGACTCTCTTCCCAACCTCCGTGGTAGTGGCGACGTCAACGAGGCATCCGACAACATTACCCCATTCGTTCGTTCTATTGATGGACTGGATATTTTTGACCCTCAGATTCAGGTCATAATATCTGGAGGTGTGACCACGTCACTGATCCTGCCCGGATCAAGCAACAATATTGCCGGAGAGGCCTACCTCATCAAGCATGCCGTTGGCAAGAAAGACGGCCGCCAGGAATTCAGTGCTAATGACATGCTGGCTGATCCTGAGCAACACTGGCGCTACATGAAGATAGCTTGTGGTGGGAACCCAAAAGGGAACTTTGGTGCCAAATCCAACGGTCGCTATTCCAGCCGCCTGGGAGAGAGCTATGCTTTTCGACACGCCTTCGAGCAAGCACAAAGTTTGATTCAAAAGAGGATGATTGGTGCAGCAAAGCCGAGGCCGTCGGTGTGGATAATATGGACAGGTATCTTCCCAGGAGCTTCAGTGGGAGACTCTGGGTGCTGCCATGCGTGGTCAAGTCCATATCAACATCCATTGCTACACAGCAACCGACTTGGAGGCAATGGTTGACCATACCAACGAGTTCAAATTTGCTGTTCGCACGTTTCATTATGCGCACCAGGCTTTTCTGGTTCCTGAGGTACGTGCAAGCTCATTCTGTTGGGGGCCGACCTGCAAAGTGTGGCCGCTTACTGTAGTATGAAATAGATCCTGAAGCGGACATGGGGCGGTCGTGCTCCAGCTTCCGCCATCTTCGCCGACAGCATGTACTACAAAACGGAGTCTTATATCGGCTCTGAAAACACTGGGAAGCTCTTGTACGAGGAGGGATTGACTCCAGTTTACGTGAGCGACAGTCCCGTCCTCAACGCTCAACACGTTCTATTCGAGGCCGCCAAGGGCTACCACTATGGCCTGTCTTACCATGCGGCACTTGCGAGCGTGACCACTGCGCCGGCTGAAGAGCTAGGTATGGGCAATCGTCTGGGTAAAGTTAAACCCGGCTAACGATGCCAATGTTGTCATTTGGGACAGCGACCCTCTCAGTGTTGGAGCGACTCCTGTACAAGTATGGATTGACGGAACAGCTCAATTTGTCGCCCCGTGTACCATGACAAACCGATTGAGAAGCCCATTGGCCCAGACGCAGCTATCAACAAGGTTGTTGCAGAGTCCACACCCGTTACAGATGCCTTGTTCAAAGGTATCACAAAGGTTCTCTTGTCAGGTGACGCCGGAAACGAGATCAATGGCGACAATGTCAATGTCGTGATCTCAAAAGGCAGAGTATCCTGTATGGGAACCTGCAAATCCGAGTTCGAAACCGCCACCGCAAATGGAGTCAGGACTATAGAGGTCAAGAACGGATATCTCACCCACTCGTTTACGGGCGTGGCTGGGACCATCGGTCTAAATGCAATAGATGCGGAGGAAACCACGGACAACGGTGATAATGCGGAACATTTCACACGGGCTATTGATGGCTTGATGCTCGACAGCAAAAAGCTTCATGCTGGTGCCCGGTATGGGGTGACGAGAGCTATTACTGCCCCAAAGTTCAACGGCCAGGATTCACACCACGGCACGAGCGTTGGCTTCGTCACCACCGCTCAGACGAGCATTGAAGAAGGGGCCATCTTTGCGCCTGACGCAGCTGTCCACTATACGCTGAGCGTCAGTGTCCGCCAGGGGTCCAAGAGCTACACGGAGGCTTTTGGTGCTTTGCGCAAGAAGCTTCTCAACGCGACCAAAGCACACAAGGAGCCTGAGCCATACACAGAAGCAGCGTACTTGAAGGAGGTCGTGTCTGGAGGCCTTGTCCTGGCATTAACCATCGATAGCGCGGACGGTATCGCGTCGGCGCTGCGCATCAAGTCGGGTGTTGAGAAGGCCCTCAAGACCTCCAAGATTAAAATGGCCATCATTGGCGGCGCCGAATCTCACCTCGTCGCTCATGAGCTTGCCGCTGCATCTGTCGGTGTCATTCTCACACCACTACAGCCGATGCCAACATCATGGGATTCGCGACGCGCATTGTCCGGCGCACCACTCACAAACGGCACGGCAGCCGACTGGCTGGTCACGGCTGGTGTCACGATTGGCATTGGCCTGCCAGAAGATTGGGTCGTTGGCGATCTCGGCTTCGAAGCGGGTACGGCCTATCGGAACGGCGACGGCCGCTTCACCGAGAAGTCTGCCCTAGACATGGTGAGCAACAACATTTATAAAATCCTCGGTGTTGATGTGCCCGAGGAAGAGAGCAAGGACCATTTCATTGTGAGCGAGGGCAGCCCTCTCAGCATCGGGTCAAGAATCAAGGCTGTTGGGTCTGGCAGAGGAACGGTGTCGTTGTACGTGTAAGGCGGCAGGTCAAGTCGTGCCTACAAATGCAAGAGTGCGGTGCCCGGTTATCAAAAGCATGAGACTACCTAGAACCACAGCAGCCGTTCGAATAGCGCGCCGGGGCAGATGCACAACGATTGATTGATATATCGCCCCGAGACAGGCAATGGCGCCAATGATGGCGTCATTAAAAAGGGTCTAGGACAATATGCTTGTTGATGAATGTTGGGGCACACTTGCACGCGCGTATTTTGAGAAACCATAGTCCATGATGGCAAGGAAGCTGTTGGCCAAAATGACTGTCGCGCCGGTGATTGCGTTGTCTCACGGAGGAGGTGAGTCTCTTGCAAAAACGACATTTTCTCATTCATTAACCAGCGTCGTCTTCCTCGCCACGGCGCACTGGTCCACCAAGGCGCCGACCATCTCATCTGGTTCCCAGCACGACCTGTACCATGACTACAGTGGGTTCCCGCCTGGGTCCTAGGGCATCAAAGACCCTGCCAAGGGCGATCCGCAAATCGCCTCAGAGATAAAGACCCTCTTGGAACAGGACGGGCTGACGGCCATGCTCGATTCCTCGCGGGGCTGGGACCACGGCGTTTTTGTGCCCCTCGCGCTCATCAATCCCGAGGCAGACATCCTGGTGGGCAACCCGGAAATTTACGCAGCTTTAAGGCCCTTTCTGATGAATGGAACGAGGCACTGGCAAAGGTGACGACTGCGAAGGGGCAAACCGAGAGATGGGATGGGTTGAAGGGCGAGCATTTCATGCCGTTGGTTGGTTGTCTGTGCGGGTGCGGCGGGTGATGAGACCCACGCGGGGTGACCACTATCAGCTCTGATTGGCTTTACTCCGTAGTGAGGGTACTTTCTGCCCCACTTAGGCCACTCCTTGTAAAATCAAACAGGGATTAGTCGGTGAGTCGTTGTGGCGCGCGAAGCTCGAATCTGCCGCAAGCACGAGGAAGTACGCGGCCGCGGATACTAAAGCCCTTCAAGGGATGACATTTGGCTGACATGGGCATGGGACCATGTCTGTGCAAACACGGTCAGCGAAGAGCACGGCAGACGGCAGGGCTCCGGCGTGATTTTCATGTCCCTGGAATCCGCCCCTGAATTGGTCGATGCCTTTGTTATTTCCTTTTCGCCTCTAGTCTCGGCAGTGGAACAATGCCGGGACCGTCATCCGCTCAGTGCTCACTGCTGAGTGAGACAAATTCCTCATCACCCACCTGCACGGGGCGTTTGTGTACATTAGTTACCGCGGGGACAACAACTGAGCCTGTCTTCAGATTCACGACCTAGTCAGCCGTGATAACTTGCTTTGAACGAGGGAGGATGGTAAGTTGGTTGTTTGCATGGAAGGTATTCGCATTCCTTCGGACTACCCTGCAGCCGGGTAGTTGCGGCTTCAAGCATTCCATTGACAAGGTGAGCGATTCCGTGACAGTAACAAGCACGTCATGGTAGTATGGCATGTTCGACTTGCCGTCTGAGACTCTGGGAAGGTGTCTTGTTAGCAGAAGGAGGATACGCATTCTCGGGCAATTTTTCTTGATTGAGTGATGTTCACACGTGGTACATGGAATAATTTCATGGTCATCGAGGGCCACCCACCATTTGAAAATGGCCATGGATATTCCATTTGCGGCCCAACTGCGGCTAGATTTGATGAAGTGAATTTTATTACGAGAAGGCGAATATTTTGAATCTATTGTCTATTGTGCCAACGACTTGAGTGAGCTTCCCCGAGTTCATGGAGCAAAACGTAGTCCGTAGAGCCATGATCAGACGCCCATGGCGCTGGGATCATTTATTACAGACGAAGACCCGACCCGACCTGGCGGCGGGGGAAAATAGAAAGCCAATCTATACCATGACGAGTCCCACTGCCAGGGCAATCAATCCGGAAGCACCCATGAACAGTCCGCTGGTGGCGGCGCCGGCAACAGGCACCGGCATGGGAGCAGTCGAGTTGCCGCCGGGGCTCGTGGGAGCCGGGCCCAGGGCACCGCCGGTGGCGGAGACGACGACCAGCGCGGGCGCAGTGCAAGGGTAGTCGGCATTGGCGATCGCGTGACAATGTCGGGAGTCGAGGAAACGGGCTGGCAGGCTTCACAGGCGACGATGGTCTCTGATGAGGCTGCCTGGTCCTGGGCCTGGGCCTGGGCGCCGGTCAAGGCGGCGAGCACTTTTGGTGGAACAAGAAATGTTAGCGGAAAATGTCGAGCCATGGACGATTGATTTTATACTTGCGGGAAATGCCGAAGAGAGCAGAGGACTTCATCTCGTCGGGTAGGTTTGTTTATTCGCAAAGGAGTGGACGATGGAGAGAATGGATTTGGCAGCGATTGAGCAGTGAATTGGAAGGAAAGAGAGAAAGAGAAAAGGCAAGGTTATTAATTGTAATAGGAATAGGGATCCCGCAGGAAGGGAAAGCGGCGGAGGGATGGATTAAAGACAATTCATTTGGGGAGATGAGACGAGGGAACGTGGACGCGCTGCGCCATAACAAACGGATTGTTTTCTTCTGTTTCTCCCATCAATGCTGCCACCTGTGGAGCCATTGAGCCATCGGAGAGTAAACTTTGTGTTGCCGGCTCTGGCGCGGCACATCCTGGACATGGTTCATTGTTCATGGTTCATTCCCGGATCGAGCGAGTCTCGGCACAATTTCACTGACTCAGGTTCCGGCCTGCCGCGCTGTTGGCCAGGGCCCAGGGGGACGCCAGCTCGTCCGATCTGGTGCTGCGAGCCCGATTGAGCTGCGAGGAAGCTCGAGAGCTCGAGAAGCTCAATAAACTCGAGAGGGACAAGACGACTGGGGTTCCAGACCGGACGATGCACGACCCGAGATGAGAAGTCTGAGAAGAGGAGGCCGTGGAATCGTGGCTAGCCCGGATCGACTGGCTGCCGAGGGCTACGGGCCGCTAGCGCCGAAATCCTGTAAGTTGTGCTTTTTCTTTCATGGTTGTTCTCTGCTTCTCTGCATCTTTGGAATCAAGTGCTCACTGCTCGTCATCGCCGAGACAAATCGAGTAGAGACGTGGGCACCGGATTGTTTTGGCCAGGTTCCTTTTTTTTTTTTTTTGTATTTATTACTCTCTAGTGCGCGCCCAAAATGCATTTACCGGCTTCATCTTCTCAGCAGCTTGACCAGTCATTCATTCACTCATTCACATCCCGTCTTCGCGTAATTTTTATCCTATAGTCCATAATACCTCACAGTCAGAAAAATGTTCGTATCCAAGATTGCCAGCATCATCGCCATCGCCGGCGCCGTCTCGGCCGGCCCCGTGCAGAAGCGCGAGGCCATCAACGACGGCATCATCCTCAATTATGCTCTGACTCTGGAGCACCTCGAGGACACCTTCTACCGCCAAGGTCTGGCCAAGTACACCGAGAAGGACTTTGCCGACGCAGGCTTCGATTCCGCCTTCTACAACAATGTGAGGAAGGTCTCCAAGGACGAGAGCGACCACGTCGGTTTCCTGTCCACAGCCCTGAAAGGTACGTTTTTCTCTCGTGCATGGCTTCTAGCTACATTCTTTCCCCCATGGCCCATGGGCCAACCCGGGTTCCTCGCTGACGAGAATTCGCCTCCCACAATGATAGCTGCCGGAGTTGAGCCCGTTGCCGAGTGCAAGTACGAGTTCGGATACAAGGATGTCAAGACCTTCCTCGCCACCGCGTCCATCCTCGAGGGCGTCGGTGTCTCTGCCTACCTCGGCGCCGCCGCCGACATCATGAGCAAGTCCTATCTCACCGCCGCTGGCTCGATCCTCACCGTCGAGGCCCGCCACTCGGCATACATTCGCGCCGGCCTCAAGCAGGCCCCCTTCGCCCAGGCCTTCGACACCCCCTCAGCATCAACGAGGTCTACTCGCTGGCTTCTCAGTTCATCACCGAGTGCCCTCGACCAATGCCAAGCTGCCTGTCAAGGCCTTCCCAAGCTTGCCGCCGTTGCCGGCCCCAGGCTGCCACCGAGGGTTCTACCGTCACCCTGCAGACCCCTGTAAGTTCTCGATCAATACTCAACAAGTCCGTACCGAGTTACATGTTCCTGACCTCCCCCCAGGGCTACACCCTCAAGGCTCCCCAGGGATCTAGCCAGATCTACGCCGCCTTCATTGCCGTGACCGGTCCCACTTTCGTCGCTGCCACTCCCGTTGACGGTGGATTCTCCGTCCAGATCCCCAAGGGTTTCGCTGGACAGACCTACGTCGTCTTGACGGGCTGCAACGAGACCGTCTCTGACGACACTGTTGCCGCCGGCCCCGCCATCATTGAGGTATGAGATAACGAGACCGAGCACCTTTGTCATCATGGTCTCGCGACGATTACTGATGGATGAGACAGATTGCGTGAGCGAATCGGATCGAATTGGGAACAGAAGCGCATGTTGAGGCCTGGTTTCACATAATATACTCTACTTCTAGCGGTTGATATTCAAGCACGGTGATGCGGAGCGGAGTTGGATTACTATTTCCGTCTCCGAATTAAGTACAATACATGAAACTATTGAAAGCAACGTCATGACCCGGGATCGAGGGTCCAACTCCGGCCACTTGTGGGGAAGCACGATGGATTGTGAGACGTGACTGCCGACCCCGAGCGTACGTCTCCGCACATCACATGTAGAGCACGTTTCTACGTTTGTAAGCGAAGCGACATGTGAATACGGCGGACAGAACTCGCCCAATTGAAATTTATTTTCGGTCAAGTATAAATAGTTGACTGCTGTTGACTGCTGTTAAACGATGGGTCACGGAATAGGCAGCCAGCCTGCTTTCTGCAAATTGTACTCGGACTGTACTCGATACTCTGCTCCTCCAACCCACTCACTGTCCGTCCCCATGCATCCAATCCGTGCGCTGCTGACGTTGGCGGCGCTGCCCGCAGCGAGCCTCGCACTCGCACTGGCAGCGCGCGCAGCCCCGGCCCCAGCCCCAGCCCTGCCCAGCGTCGATCCGTTCTACGCCGTTCCCGACGGGCTGGAAAAGGTCAGTCCAGGGACCATCCTGCGCCACCGGACGCCGCCCAGCCGCATCGGCTCCCGGGCGGCTCCTGAAGCTGCGGTCCAGCCACCAGATCCTGTACCGGACAACCGACAGCCTGCACAGGGCCACGGCCACGGTCCTCACCGTGCTCGTCCCGCCCAACGCGAACCTGTCGCGCATCCTGTCCTACCAGGTGGCCGAGGACGCCGCGTCCATCAACTGCGCGCCCTCGTACGCCCTCCAGCTCGGGGCCGCGGCCAACGCGAGCGCGACCGCGGCGCTGCTCGACCTCGGCAACATCGAGTCCGCCCTCAGGAGGGGCTGGGTCGTCATCGCGCCCGACTCCTCGGCCCCGCGCCGCGTTCCTGGCCAACGAGCTGGCGGGCAACGCGGTGCTCGACGGCGTCCGCGCGGCCATCAACTCGCGCCCCTCCGCCTCCGCCTCCGCCTCCGGAGCTCGCCCTCCGCGCCTCGCGTCCCTGGCGGCCGGCGGCCCCGTGCCCAGCTGCACATCACCACCGCGTACGCGCCGGGCCTGCGGATCGCGGGCGTGGCCGGGCGTCCGCGGCCCCGTCGCCCAGTACCACCGTCGTCACCATGGTCAACCGGTCGCCCTTCGCCGGCCTGATCCCGCCGGGCGTCCTCGGCCTCGTCGCCCAGTACGACCACCTCGGCCCCGTCCTCGACCGGCGCCTCCTCCCCGGCACAGGAGGGACTTCTACCGCGCCAGGGACCTGTGCCTGTCCGGCGACATCCTGGCCTACGCCGGCAGGGACGTCGTGGGCATGTTCGACGACAGGAGCCTCGTGTACACGCACCCGGTCGCCGTGGACATCCTGGCCAGGAACGCGCTCGGCCGCCGCGTGCCCGGGGCCGGGACGCCGCTCTACGTGTACAAGGCCGTGGGCGACGAGATCAGCCCCGTGGGGAGACGGACCGCCTGGTCGACGCGTACTGCGCCGGCGGGGCCACCGTGCAGTACGAGAGGGTGCCGCTGTCGGGGCATGCCCTCTTGGCCGTGTCCGGGGCTCCGCGGGCGCTTGCCTGGATCGACGCCGTCATGAGCGGCGGGTCGACTGGCGGGTTTGGCCATCGCAGTTGCAAGGGCGGGCGGACCGGACGGGCCGGACGGGCCGGACGGAGCCTGGAGTAGCTGGTGGTTTGATCAATGATGTACTTCCGACCTTTTCCATGCTTTTGATACATGGCACAAAAATACATTTATTTAGTGGCGAGAAATTAACCCGTTGCCTCGCTGGGCATTATTTAACGCACAAGGGTCCGTCCACTCCTGCTCGGTACTTGGTGCTAACCCTGGCCTTGCACTAATTTAGGCTAAAAGTGAGACTAGTACAGTGTACACTACGGAAGTACACGCCCTGAATTACATGTATTTTACGGACCGTACAAAGTTGCACAACAGCTGTTAGAGAGAAATAACAAACTGGGGCATGTAGATTTGTAAAATAATTCAGCAGTGCGTATTATTTAATCTGCCTGCCTGCCCCGTCTCTGCTACGCCCGAGGATTTCCACACTTGAAACCACATGTTGTACCGTGCCATCGTTTCTATTGGTGGTTCTCACATGCCACGGCCCCCAGAGAATGTTGAGCTTCCTCCAACCTCGAGCAATACAATATTGATCCAGTGGACGAAAGAAGCGGCGGAACAAGGTCTTGTAACCAACCGCCCGAAGCCGGCAGATGTAGCGGATGGAAGGGCGAGGTAACCCAAAAGCAAAAGGGATCCGACCGCGGCAACGTAGATCCGGGCAAAACGACAAGGGATAGAAAACACCTCGCTGGATCGCCACCTCACCTTGGCTCGACACGATTGCGACACGGTTGCGGTTCCATGCCCAGTCGGACTGCCCAATGACAATGCGTGTGGCTGCATTTAGCGGGCGGGGGTGGGGCAACAGGGGCCTCTTCTCTGTGAATCTGCGATCGGAGCGGATCCCTGTTTATAATATTACATAATATTCACAGTTTCTGTTGTCTGTTTGCAACGTAATACGGGACCTCTTGTCCGATCCTATCTGGATTTTGTCAAGACTTGATGGCCCACGTAATAACTGGTGTGATGGAGCCAGAGCCCGGACTGCAAACACTCTTCGCGCTGAAAGGCTGTCAAGGTTGCTTGTATGCGGCAGATGGTCGGCTAAAGGAGCCGTAGACGTCATCGTTTACACGCATCTTGATTCTTCATCCAGCACCTGCATGCATCATCGATCGTGACGACCACTCCCACACTTAATACCTGTCGTCGCTCCATCGTCTTTGAACGGTGTGTTGTGACACAGCTGGTGCCAGCTACCAAGATATACCAAACACGCTCATCCACCATGTTGACATGCTTTGGACTGTGCGACTCGGACTCGGATGAATCTGAGCGCGAGCCTCTTCTTCCTCAGTACAATGACGCCACATCGCGCCAGACACGGCTCCACGAGAAGCTGCACACGTATCAGATGCTGAGGGCCATGTCCAAGGGTTATATGCCGTCCAACACGCAGACCATCGTGCACCTTCGCACCTTGCTGGGTGCGGCCATCTTGAACCCTTCGGAATGCAGTGACCTGAGCAATTCTGGACGAGCGCTCGTCCGTACCATCAGGCTCTGGCTCAAAGAATTCATGGACTTGCTCGAGAGCAAGAATTCCGAGGACCAGATCCAGGACTTCATATGGTGCCTTTCCAAATCAAGTCTTGGCGTCGACGCTGGAACCCTCGCCGACGGCTTCGCAAAGGCAAGTCCAAGGCCAACGTGAAGGTGAAGGCGACAATGGAGAGCTTCCGAACAGTGGTTTCTCTCGCACTGCTCAACAAAGACTTTCGAGTGTTTTTGGCCGACGTCGCTACCATCGCGAAGCAGGTGCTTCGAGATACGGCCGTTGCATTGGGCCATGCATCCGAGCAAGCAGGTGACAAGCTCGACACTTCCTCCGAGGATGTCGAGGCCTTGAAGAAGACGGATGCCCAGAGCCAACCACCAACGTCAGTCGATGACATGAAGAGCAGAACTGCCCAAGTCGCTGGGACGGCGTACGAAGAGGTGACGCAAGTAGCACAAGAATCTTACGAAAGCTTGAAGGACCACATGAATGATGAATCTCGCAAGGTACTGACAAATCGATTAAAAAGGCCGTCAGCAATTTGCGGCAGCGGCCAGACTACGCCGAGTCGGTGTCAACCTTGTCCAACCTTCTCCAGCGCCATCTCCAGATTTATTTGGCCATTGGATCAGAAGCTGCGCACACAGTGGAGGATACCATTCAGCCGAACAAAGAAGCACATAGGGCAGTCCACAATTTCTGGCTCTTTGTTTCGTCGTTTGGAGATGAGCAAAAGTGGGATGTGGTGGTGAAAGCGTTCGGCAAGTTCATGGACAATCACAAAATGGACGAGAACCTCGATCAGTTTGTGACGGAATTCGCGACACTGGTGCAGAAGATGCTTTCCGATCCGAACTTCTTTGATGACATTGAAACTCGTCTTGACGAGTTGCGCGAAAAGCTCAACGGCCTCAACTCGGGATCCTCGATCGGGGATGATGTGACCGATATCCTCACAACACTCCAGGGCGCGCTCATGTCAACTGCCCAAGACGAGCACATCAACAAGCTGGTCTCGACCACTCTGCGGCTCATCCATATCCTGTTTCCAGCTGGGAAGATGGAGAATTCAGAGCTGGTGAATGACTGCATCAATACTTTCATACCCCTGCTTGTCCAGTCAATACAACACGTCCCCATTCCCGCCTGGAGGTGTCCACTCCCGAGATAGATTTGCTGCTGGAGAACGTCATACTTCAGCCTGGTCAAACGATGAACCACAGCTCATTTTCCCTTACAACCTGCAGCTCTCCACCCGCAATGACATTGACATCACAAAGGCACAGTTTGGAACCAGATCTAGCATGACTTCACTGGCGACGATCAAGATTGCCGGCATGTCGATTGCAGCAGAAGACGTGGGCTACTGGATGCGCTTGCACTCTGGCCTGCTGTGGATGGTGGACGAGGGCCTGGGCAGCTTCCACCTCGACGAGCGCGGCATCGACATCACCTTTGACGTTGAGTTCGGCAAGGACCGACTGGAGGAGCTCGTGACCCTGCACAATGCGAAGGTCCGCATCCACCATCTCGACTACACGCTGAGCAAGTCCAAATTCGCCTGCCTGGCATGGATCCTGAAGCCCCTCATACGCCCGATTCTCCGGAAAACATTGGAGTCTCAGATATCGACTGCGATTGAAGATGGGCTCAGGACGCTGAATCGGGAACTGGTGTTTGCCCGCGAGCGGTTGCGCGCCACTCGGATCTGTAACCCCAATGACGTCTGGACTTTTGTTCGCGCCGTCGCCGCGCGCCTCATGCCCCGCCAGGACCCTGATGTACAGACGCGAGTCGGAGTGAGACCCGGAGAGGGCGTCTTCAAGGGCCGTTATGCCCCGGGTAGTCTGGTGAAGCTTTGGGAAGAGGAAGGGCGGGATGCCGAACAGAACGTGTTCGAGTACAGGCAGGATGGCTGGCGCAATGGGATTTTTGACGTTCAGACTGTTCCGGCCATGTGAAGGCGGAGGGTTTAGCAGCCTCTCTCACGACAAGGAGGTCGTCTTGTTGAGTACCCACCGCGCGAAACAATGGGGAAGTTTTGAGCTTCATGACGACGACAATTTGGTACCGTCGTACGGATTACAACCGACTGGCTCACAGCACACGAAACCGAGTTAGTTGAGCGGCATTTTTTTAATTTAATAAAAAAGTATGAAACAAGGCATGAGTAACTAGTAGTTGGAACTCTCCACGGCGCCCAGGAGACGCTTGCTTGTTCTCGTTTGTCGTCGTTCGTTCGTCCTTGAGGACACGAGGACACGAGGACACGAGGCGGGGCGGGGCCAAGTGCGTTCGTTGCGTTGTCCGTTTAGGCAAGCGGATTGAGAATTGGACGAATATGCGGGGCCCTGGACGATGCGATGCATGCATGGCTCCTTGTTCTGTCTGGGTCTGCAGTGACAGCTGCTTGCAGTCCGAGTCGGGCCCGCTGCCAGCCGCCGAACGTCCGGCGCTCGGGGCAAGTGCAGCGGGGCCTGGCGCCTTCTGTACAATAACTTTGACGAGTCCAGGGCCCATCTCTAACTCTCACCATTACAAATTTACAACCACACCCATTGTGTCATCCGCGCCACGATGGCTCCTGTCAAGCTTGCAGAGTACCTGTTCGCCAGGCTGCGCCAGCTCGGCATCGACTCGGTGCATGGCGTCCCCGGCGACTTCAACCTCACCATGCTGGACCACGTGGAGCCCGCCGGTCTGAACTGGGTCGGCAATGCCAACGAACTCAATGCCGCCTATGCTGCCGACGGCTACGCCAGGATCAAGGGACTCGGTGCCGTCGTGACAACCTTTGGCGTGGGAGAGCTCTCGGCCATCAACGCCATCGCCGGTGCTTATGCCGAGTTCGCCCCTGTCGTGCACATTGTGGGCATCCCCGCTCGCCAACTGCACGAGACGCGGACCTTGATGCACCATACGCTGAATGATGGCGAGTACAAGCGCTTCTCGCAGATGGCGGCTCAGGTCACCATTGCCCAGGCTAGGCTGTGGGATCCGCTCACGAGTGCGCAGCAGGTGGATGATATCTTGGCCCAGTGTCTGTTGCATTGCAGGCCCGTTTACATTGAGCTTCCAGTCGACTTGGTCGACGCCTTGGTTTCCCGAGACCGACTGCAAACGCCGATTCGGATTCCAGAGCCAGAGGAGATTTCTCCCGCTCTGGACGACCTTGTTTCCAAGGTCATCGGCAAGATGGAGGCTGCCAAACAGCCCATCATTTACGTCGATGGTGAGAGCAGACCGTTGCGCATTCTGGATGCCCTGCAACAGCTTGTTTCCGCCACAAAGTGGCCCACGTTTACTTCGCCATTTGGTAAAGGGCTGGTGGAAGAAACGGAGCAGAACTACCACGGCGTCTACCAGGGACAATGGGGAGATCCGAAGGTTCATGACTTCATCAATGGCGCCGATCTGGTGCTCTGCTTTGGTCCACACCTCAGCGGCACCAACACATACATGTGGAACAGCATACCGCAGGGGGCGAGACGATTTCTTTCACCACTACCGGCGTCAAGATGGGTGCTGAACACTATCGAGATATCCCCGCCAAGCTCATCATGTCTCGCTTGGTCAAAGCTCTTGACGTGAGCAAGATCAAGTCCTACAGCCCTTACCCTCAGATCCCCAAGTATGAGCTCTTGGACGCTTCATCGCCGCCCGGAGATGACATGATCAAGCAGGACAAGGTGTGGAGAATCCTCGGCAACCTCATCCGACCAGGTGACATCGTCATGGGCGAGACGGGAACACCTGGATTTGGCGTGCGTGAAATGCCCTTGCAGAAGCACTGCAGGGTCTTCACTCATGTTACCTGGCTCTCCATCGGCTACATGCTCCCCGCAGCTCAAGGTGCCGCCCTGGCCCAAAGGGAGCTTATCGCGGCATCGAAATGGCACGGCATCAAGAAGGCCAAGACGATCCTCTTCATCGGCGACGGCAGTTTCCAGATGACGGCTCAGGAGATGTCCACCATGGTCAAACACGACCTTGATGTCATCATCGTGCTGATCAACAACGACGGCTATTCAATCGAGCGATTCATTCACGGCAGAAAGCAAGGATACAACGACGTGGCCCGGTGGCGGTATCTGGAGGCTCCCAGCTTCTTCGGCGCACCAAAGGACACCTTTACCGCATCAGCCAAAACCTGGGCTGAGCTGAGGACAATCTTGGAGAATGACAGGGCGAACAATACGCGGGGTTTGTCCATGATTGAGGTGGTCATGGAGAGGGAGGATGCCCTGCCCGGCCAGTTGCAGAAGGTGTTGGACATGCAGATTGAGCGGGAGGGCAAGACGGCATGATGGCTTTGACGAGTGGAGGCATCATGTCATGAGCGCATGGCAGAGAAGAAGACGAAGAAGAAGAAATTTGTTTCATAGATGATATCATGCCAAAGTACAAAGTGGAGCCACTGACGTCGCCCAGCGAGCTTTAAAAAGGCAATTAATTTACAGTACCCCACACGCGGCGTTCCCGTTTCGTCATGTACATTGGGAAACCAGGAAAACTTCCCATTGCCGTCTGTTCTGCCTTGACAACTTCCCCCTTCTTCAGCCGGATTGCTTCCGAGGAAACCCTTCGCAATGTCTCAACTGCACAGACCAACGGCGGACTCGTCGGTAGTCCGCATCATGGTGTTGGAGACTGACGAGCCTCATCCCGACACACAGAGCGAACGAGGCTCATTCGGCCAGATCCTGCACCATCATTTCGCCAAGGCTGGCGCAGAGCACCACCCGCCTCTTGCCGTGGAAACAAACCAAGTGTTTGTCGTGACGGAGAGAGGGGACGGATGCCCGACAAGGAAGAACTCGACGGGTATGACGGGCTGCTCATCACGGGGAGCATGTACGACGCGCATGGCGAGGATCCCTGGATCCTCGAGCTCCTCGCTCTGCTAAAAGGTATGGCTGGCTGGCGAACTTGCCGCATCGGCGCCATCAAGTTGACAAGAGCTGACAAGCATTGCGGCGGAGCAAGACGTCTGGAGATGCAAGCCAGATTTCCACTTCACGGGCGTCTGCTTCGGACACCAGCTGCTCGCGCGACTCCTCGGCGGCACGGTCGGCCCTGCCCCTCGGGAGACTGGGAGCTCGGCCACTGCCGCATCGACCTCGCCCCGTCGGGCAGCGGCTCTTCCGCACCCACGACCGTCACATCCACCTCCACCAGATGCACCAGGATCAGGTGTCGGAGAGGCCGACGCCCGAGTCGGCGGGGGCTTGCTCGCGCGAGACGCCGAGGTCGCGTGCTGGGGCGGCAGCGAGCACACGCCCGTCCAGGGACTGTACATCCCCGACAGGCTGTTCACGACGCAGGCGCACCTGGCGTTTGAC
Organism: Epichloe brachyelytri; assembly: GCA_023650705.1. Lineage (NCBI taxonomy): Eukaryota > Fungi > Ascomycota > Sordariomycetes > Hypocreales > Clavicipitaceae > Epichloe > Epichloe brachyelytri. Next base: position 6,419,173 of record CP097976.1, read on the forward strand.
GAGGACATGGTGAAGCGGCAGATTGGCATGAGGGTCGAGCGGGCAGCATCCGGGATGTGGAACATGCGGATCGGGCGTCGGAGACGGCGCACTTGGAGCATGACGGGCTTGAGGTCGCCAAGGCGATTCTGAGGCTGTTCGTGTATGATGATGATGGGATGGATTTTGCGGGGAGATAGAGGGATTGCGGACCGGGCGAAGTCGGCCTCGAGGGGCGTACGCGGGTTTTTAGCTGTGCTGCGGGGGCTATCTTCAGAATCAGAGTAGGCAGCCGTGTTACGTTACGTACCTGGCTGGTTGCTGCGGACATTGCAAGTGTCCTTGGGGAAACAGTCGTTGCAGACGTAGTTGGGGTCCTTGCCGTGGCTAGCGCTGCAGCAGTGAGGGTTGGCTCCGTTGCCGCAGTTGTTCTGCTGATTTGTTGTTGTTATAAGTTGTTGACACACACTGGGCTTGGATGGGGAGTGGGCTTTCCGGGAACAGCAGGGGCTCCTCTGTCTTGAAAGAGTTGAGTGAGAGGATTATTTGATTTTTCTTGTCTGTGTTGTGATGATGATGAAAAGAAAAACTGGTTCTCTTGGGCTAATGATTGTGCCAGTTCCAAATCTGCATCGGTGACATGAAATCTTCAATGCGCCCATCACAATCAACATCTATGAGAAGTAGGAATACTACGGATGGTCGCGCTAACAGGAACGTCAACAGGAACGTCAACTTCCCTGAAAGCTGACTTTGTGCAAAATCCGGCGGCGGTGAGGTCAAGTCGCCGAGTGATGCCGGATTAGGACGTTGGCGTTCGGCATTGTGCCGATGGGACCGGCCAACCAACCAACCAGAGGCCTTCCAGCCACGGGCGTTAAGAACCGTCACCCTGTCTGGGGCATTCTCGGAAAATAGAAAAAAAAACCGAGTGCTGATTTTTGGAAGCTGTGTCTTTCTTTATTGAGCTGCATGCACCAAAAACACAGACTCTTTGGAAATGAAATGCAAATGTCTGTTACCCCTAACTATGCATGATGGATATCGGTTTACACATACCCTTTCCTTCTGTTGTTCATTTTGAAGCGTTTATCATGATTTCACGAACAATTACTGTCAACACAGTAGACTTCATATACGTATTCTTTGTATGTAAGAGATGGTAGTCATACCTAGTAATGAGAAAATTAACCAACTTTACAATATGCATTGTCGCGCGAGCCATGCCCCTTGTACAATTATATTCCCCTCAACCATGCAGAAACCACTCCTTGGCACTCAAATCTTGTTCCGCTATGAACCGCTCGTCTTTCGTCAGAAAAGATCGCTTGATCTTGTCTGGAAGATTCGCCCAGAACCACGGCTGGCCTGACAATCTTCTGGGTAATTGCCGTTTGTCATCCACACGAGACACTCTCATCTATGCTTCCGTCTATTGCAAGGGGGCGTCAGTGGCGGAAAGTGACGATATTCAGGAAAAGTATATAAAAAAAAAAAGAGGAAGAAGAAGAAAACCAACCTCGGATACACGGCGCGGATGCGATCCCCACACAGTCTTGGGCTTGTTGATGTGTTCAGGGGCGTAGTCCGGGCGAAGCCGTCCCGATGCAAACAACTCGGATCACTAGCGGCAGAAAAGGTTGATGCCGCACTTTCGCAGCCGCGACTGCCCTCCCCTTTCATCGAGCACCACTGTAGACGGTTCTCCAAGCAGCAGTCGACTTTCTGGATGGTTTCCATTATTGTTCTTCTTTTTGTGTGCAAGGCGGGGCGAGGTCCGAAAATCTGCATCGACTTTTTCACAGAGTCATCTAAAGATGTGACGATGTTTTGTGTTGGTATCTCGTATCGATGGGTGGTGAGCAGTGAGCACTGAGGAAGTGGATATTTGACGCGATGCCGGTGCGATGCGATGCTATCCAAGAAGATGAAGGGGTGGCCTGATTTTCAAAGTCGAGGCTTTGCTTTCGTGCTTGTAGATGAAAGATTTCCGTAAGCGTATTTGTATGTAGTCCCGAACTAGTACTTGCAAGCTGCTTCACAACGCAACTACGAACGATGACGGCCTCGTCACGTGGCTGAAACTTCAAAATCCGGGCAATCCGATGTTGTGTGCAATGTGTGCCGTCATCTACTGACTCGAACGTGTGAATACGGAGGACGTAATTTAGCAACGCGATTGGTTTGCTGTACGAACAAGGCCATCTTCCGTCCTTCCGAGAACCATCTCAGGTTCATCTGTGTCAACTCGGGTGGAGCCATCGACCCATCGAGCGGCACAGCCCGTTTCCTTACATATATTCCTATAAGGAGAAACGACAACGAACGGTCACTATTGGTGAGTTTGCGGATAGCCGATCGACTATGCGAGCGAGCACGGCCCCCGGGTTTGAAGCACATGGATTGTGGAGGCGAGGCTAGACACGGAATATATTTCCATTAGCAAAGGGCTGCACGCTTCCTGGCCAATCAAGACGGGTTGCTGTTGTCTTTTCGCCTTTGCTGCAACGCCACATCCCGAGCCAGAGGAAGGTGCGCCCCGCCCCCACCTCTAGCAGCAAACCTGATTGGACGGGATGCGTGGCAAGGTCAGCCATCTCTTTCCCTCCGCAAATATTACACGACGCGAGGCTTTTCATACCTTGCGTCTGAACAACTGGGCTTCTGCCAGCAACAAAAATCACAATTCAAACGAAGCCGAAAGGAAAAAGGAAGGTTATGTCTAAATCAAATTGAATTCTGATGATGTAAGAAGCTAGAAGAAGAAAACTCTACGTGGTAGTAAGAGTAAGAAATAGTGGGTTAATATATAGGAGAGAAGGTACATGCCTGCACTTCCCTCTTATATTTACTAGTATAATAATAATCCCTAACTATCTAAATTAATAAAGCTATTTATACCCTCTTAAATCTTAATAACTAGCCCTAATAATATCCCTATATCCCTTGGGTTTATTAATCCTAACTTTAACCCTCCCTTCTCTATAAATATTTCCTTATAGATAGTAATTACCTCTATTAATAGGTAATTTTCTCTTAGTAAAGCCCTTAATTCTATTAGATATTTCTTTAAATCCTCTAATTAGTTAATTTAGCTAAGTCCCCTAAGAGAACCTAATCCTTTAAGAATTATATAAAGTTATACTATAGCTTATATAGTAAACTTATAATTATTAGATTTATTATTAGCTAGATTATTAGCTTACTTACCTAGACTATAAATTATAAAGGTATTATCCTTAATCTCCCTAATTTATAATAACCTAATACACTCCTTTAATATAGTAAACCCTCCCTAGTTACCTAACTAAGCTATAAGGATTCTCCCTATATTTCTTATTATATTTAGACTTAGCCCTTTATAGCTAGTAAATTTAAGGGTTTCCTTATAAACCTTTATAAGTTCCTATAATCTCTTTAAAGCTATATAGAATAGTTAGTAAGCCCTTAAGATTACCCTTAGTACCTTAAGAGCTTTTATTTTACCCTTTTATACCTTAGTAAATTACCTTTAAGCTAGGTTTATATATCTTTTATCTCTTAAGGCTATATAAGTAAGATTTCTATATTTTAACCTAGGAATAAATTCTCTAATAATTATTTAATCTAACTCTTAGTTACTTTAGGTCTTAGCTAAGTAAGAGAAAATATTAACTTTAGCTTAGCTTTAAGTCTCTCTTTACTAGTCTATAGTATTCTTATATAGATATAGCCCTTACCTCTAATAATACTAGTAAGCCTAATAATATAAGATTACTATTTTTATTAAAGAAAAACCTCTCTAAGTTAATATAAGGGTAAAGATCTCTTACTATCCCTAGTAAGTCTTATATATCCTAAATTATCTATTAATAACTAGCTTTTTTAATAAGATTATAAAGGGAAGTTAGGCTTAGGCTTATCTAATCTAATAAACTTATAAATATATAGTATTATAGTAATATATTAGCCTTACTTAGCTATACTACTTCTTTAGTTAACTTAGAAGTAACCTTAAATAAAAATATATCCTAGAAGTTATATAAGGTTCTAGGTAAAGTTATACTTACTTATATAGAGGTATTTATAATTATTAGAGCTCTAGCTATAGAGTTAGATTAACTATTAGTTAGGTTTAAAGGTAGAGAGACTTTCTATTTCTTTACTAATTACTAAATTAGGTTCTTAACCTAGGATTTTTTAAGTCTAGTAAATAAGTAATTAAATCCTTAGTGCTCTTATTATTAGTCCCTTCCTAGTATTTATTAATAGAAGCTTAAGTTTAGAGTTATTTATAGCTTTTTATTTCTATTTAAGCTTACTAGTATTACTATTATCCTATAGTATTAAGGAAGGTAAGGATAGTAAAAAGGTAATAAAGGAGAAGAAGGTAGTAAAGGATTTAAGGGAGGTAAAGAAGGAGGTAATAGAGGATTTAAGGGAGGCAGAGAAGGTAAATTACCTAGGCTACTACTAGAGCTACTTTTATTTAACTTATCTAAGTTATTAGGTTAAGAGTTAGCTAGCTTATTCTCCTTTTCTTTTTCCCTAGCTAAGGTAACTAAAATCTTCCTATTACCCTTAATATTATTAGGTAGTTTTATACTTAGAGGTTTATTTACCTTTTATAGGTAAATAGGCTAACTCCTAAGATTTAGTTTTATAAAAATTTAATTTATATTACCCTTAAATATATAGCCTAATTCTAGGTAGCCTAGTAAAGTTATAGTTAAATAATAATACTATAGATATTCCTTAGGTAAGAAAATCTATTACTATAGTTTACTCTTTATAATTACTAGTAAACTAATAAAATAAGGGATTCTAACCTAGTAAACCTTAAACTATTATTAATAGTATGCTTTTAGATAGGTTATTAAGTCCTATTATTTATATTAGTATTCCTTAAATACCTTCCTATAAGAATAAGGGTAATATAAGCACTCTAAAGTTAGGACTTAATCCCTTTACTTATAAGGTTATAAGCCTTAATTAGTTCTAGACTTTCTTATTATTTAGAGAGTGCTTAGGAGCCCTTAAGACCCTTATCTAGTTCTCCTAACTACTATTTTATTAACTCTCCTTACTATTAGTAAAATAATTTAAAAGGGTAGGGAAACTTTAATAGCCTTAAGTTATAGTATATCCTTAGCTAATACTAGAAATATAGATAGAATTCTTTAACTTTAATAGAGGCTAACTTAGGAACTACTTTCTTTATTTTCTTTTCTTAGATATACTAGAATACTTTAGGTATAAATCCTAGAGTAGCTATTAGGTCTCCCTATACTATTACTACTATTAATAAGGTAAAAGTATAAAAATATTATATAGGTACCCTTTAATAAACTTCTTTAGTATACTTAAGAGATTATCTAGAAAATTTAGTATAGTTACTAAAGGGAAAGCACTCTAAAAGACTCCTAGGGCTTTCTTATTATAGGGGTAAGCTATATTATATACCTTATAAAACTATTATTCTCTTAAGTATTCTAGTTCCTTCCTAGGCACTTATATTAACTACTAGATTTTACTTAGTGTAAATAGGGGTAACTAGCTTCCCTTTACTAATTAATATTATATAGTCTTACACTAAGTAAAGAGTAATTCTAAGGTTAATATGCCTTTCTTACTTAGAGACTTCTACCTAAATCCTAACTTCTTTATTTTTATAGTAGTAGTTAATCTTAAAGGGAACTTAGTAATCTAACTAACTAAACCTTAAATTACTTTTAGGTTCCCTTAACTAATAAATCCTAGTGTAAGATAACTAACCTAGGAGATATATAGCTCTTTCTATATATTAAGTTATAATAGCTACTAGCCTAATAGTTATTATTATTAGTAGTAACTTTTTTAATTCTTATTAGTAATTTATATTACTAAAGGGTATATAGTCTTAGTATAATACCCTATAAATATATAAGTTAGACCCTTAATTATAGCTTTAAGGCCTTTATCTTTTATTAATACTAGTAAAGACTCTTATATTATACTTCTCCTTCTATAACTTATTAGGTTCTTAGTTTTATAAAGAAGTTTAGAATAATTAATTACTATAGTTTTAACCTATTTTTATAAAAAACCCTAGAACTAAGAATAGGTTATTTCCCTTATATTACTAATTATTTTAGCTAGGACTTTATCCCTATACTTTAAGATAGGATAACTCTCCTTAACTTCTATTATAATTCCTTTAATTTATCTATATTACTATACTTATATACCTTACTACTATCTCTAGTAAGCCCTAGTAATATTCTCTAGCTCTAGAAATAGACTAAAAAGACTCCTATTACTTTAAAGGTAGTTAACCTATAGGAACCTTTTTACTTATACTATCCCTTACTAAACTTAGGGAGTAACCTCTTACTATATTTACTTTAGTATTATACTATTTAAGTTTAACTATATTAAGTATCCTTCTTATAGGAGGAAGTTTTTAACTAATACCTTAATATCCTTAGATATACTTACTCTCCTTATAGAGTCCTTTAAAAGAGAGAAAAGAGATAAAGAATAAAATAGGATAATAAAAAAAAAAGAAAGAAGGTATAAATAAATTAATAAAATATAGTAAAGAAAGAAAAAGGTTATAAGAAAGAATAAAAGGGAATAGAATATATAAGAAAGGAAAGAAATATATAATAATATAGCTTTTTAGATAATTCTTACTTTTCCTTTACTTTTTACTCTAAGTTACACTACTAAAAATCTCTCTCTTACTTACTAATTTATAGCTATATTACTCCTTCTCCCTAATAACCCTCCTATCTTCTTAGCCTTATTTTCCTAATAATAATCTATCCTATAGTGTTTTTAGATAGCTAGTCTAAGGGCTATAGGGCTTTAAAGTGTCCTTATAGAAGTCTAAATCCTAACCTCTCTAAATCTTTAATCTATCTAAATTAATAAGCTAATAGGATATACACCCTATTTAAGCTTTAATATAAAATAGGCCTTACTATTATAGTTATAACTTTAGGGTTTCCCTTAGTAACTACTATTACTATTCTACCTAGCTTAAAGGCTTTACCTTCTATTATTTATAGTAATCTTTCTAAATAGCTACTTCTAACTATCTATTAGTTATAACCCTTATATAATAAGATTTAATATTTCCTACCTAATACACTACTATATCTCTATCTATAAATTCCTCTAATAGCTAAGTTAAAGCCTTATAAAACTTATTACTTTAATTAATTAAAGTTTAGGTTAAAAAGGCTCTAGCCTTATTTCTAAGGTTTATATTAATCTATATAAAACTTTAATAGAAGAATACCCTATAGACTAGATATAATAATAGTTTAATACTTTAGCTACCTTTAAAAGTTAAAGGTCCTAATTAGTTATATCTATTATTATTTTATTTAATACTCCTTAAAGAATTTAATTTAAGACTTCCACTAATCTAATACTTTTATAAGACTATCTTAGAGTATTTATTAGGCTTACTCCCTCTCTTTTAAAAATAATAATAACTTTACTAACCTAAATACTAGTCTAGGATTAGTATAGAAACCCTTAGGAGCTAGTAATAATCTATCTATCTAAGCTTTTAGATAATTTACTACCTCTATTACTCTAGTTAACTTATAGGGAAATAACCAAATAAATTAAGAGAAATAATCTACTATAACTAGAATATATTTAATTTTCCGCCCTAACTCTAGGAATAGTCTAATATAATCTATACTAATAACTTAGAAAGGTTTATTTACTAGTATAGGTTAATTTAGTGCCTTTCTCTTTTAAGGGCTATATTAAGTATATAGTAAATATCCTAAGATATATTTAATAATATTAGCTCTATTCTAGGCTAGAATACTACTTAAGTTAGCCTCCTTTAAGTTAGATTTACTCTAAAATATCTAGAGTTATTATAAGCGTTTTAAAGGGCACCTATTACTTCTTCCCTTACTAAGTAATATTATTAGACATATCTTCCTTATACTAAAGGATCCTATTCTCTAGTTTATATTACTAGATTATTATTACTATTCTTTAAGCTATATAATAATTATAGCTTCCTTACTACACTATCTAGTAGTTAGGAACTTTATAATCTCCTTATACTATAGTTTATTTAAGTATTTCCTTTATAATAATTTAAATCCTAGTAAGACTTCTACCTATCTTATACCTTAACTTAGCTTTACTAATAACCTAGACTCTCTCTAAGCCTTAGTAGCTTTTAATATCTTTAATATTTTCTTATATTCTCTAGCTTTATCTTTCTAGACCTATTAATTTTTATCTATATCCTATAATCTAAATTTAGTTAGGTTATTAATATAGTAATCTAAAGGAAATATAGTGTATAAGAGTTTATTAGTAGTAGTATTTTACTTTCCCTATATAAAGTAGATTTTAATATTTAATAGCCTAAGCTCTATAACTTACCTAGTATATATTTCCTTATACCTAGTAGCTATTATAAATATTATAAGTAGCTTATAATTTATAAAGATAGTAAACTATAACCTTAATTTAAAGAAGTGTTTATATTTTTAATAGAACTTAATAATAGTATATAGCTTATACTTATAAGTACTATAGTTCCTTTAAGTTCTTATAAATAAAAAGGAGTTATATAAGATAGGATAGGGACCTTATTATAAGTTTAGATAATTATATACTTACCTCTAAAGCCACTAGTATTAGAATATATTTAAGTAAGTAAGTTAAATATATATCTATATATACTTATAGTAGTAGTAGCCTTTTCCTTAATATAGAAAATAATAATACTTCTAAATTACCCTATTACTAGCTTATATTCCTAGTTAGCTAATTAAGAGGTTAAGTAATTTTAGTATAGTTCTTTATCTATTATCTATATAGTCTAATAGCTCCTAGGAAGGACTAGATAGTAAATTAGGTTATAAGTATTAGCTACTCCCTTAGCTTTATGGCTTAGTTAGGTTTAATATATATTCTCCTATTAATTTTATAAATCTAACTAACTATAGTAATTAAACTTATACCTAGAGATACCTTCTTAAAACTTAACTTTAAGAGAGTCTATAGTAGTCTTAGTAATAGGTAATCTTTAATATAAGACTATTATTTAATAAAAGAGATATATTTATAAAATATATTATCTATATAGCTTATTAAAGCACTTAGATTACCTAGTATTTAAGGTATAGAAAGAGATAGCTCTAAATAAGGTAAGGAATTAGACCTAGAGTAATCCTTAATACTTTAGTTATTATAAACCTTACTAACTAAGAACCTTAAGGTATTTAGGTTAGTTATAGCTAACTAAATCTAGGTATATTAAAAGTAAATATATATCTTAACTTAGTAGCTATAGGTATTAACTAGTAGGTATATTTAAGGTTAAATACACTATAAGAATTAATTTAAGGGTCTAAGAGTTAATTATAAACTTTAGCTAATAAAGGTAACTAATTACTAGGTATATTTTCTTTAACTTAAGAGTAGTTAAATATAAGTTAATATTTAGCCTATAGGTTAGACTTATCCTTTAGCACTAGTATAGGCTTTACGCACTAGTTTAATATCTTCCTATTTATAGCTATTATATATTTATATATCCTAGATTTAATCCCTTAATTACTAGCTAATTTAACTAATACTTCTAAGGCTTAGACTACCTTCTCTTAGGAGAATATACCTAAGGCCTTATATTCTCCTTTAGTTAAGGTATATATATATAGAGGTCTATAGTAGGAATATTAGTAATAGATAAAGTATTTAAGTTTTTATAGGTATAAAACATTTATATAATTTCTTTTACTATTAACTTAGGAACTAGAGGGCCTAAAGTTACTCTATAACCTTTAAACTAAGCTAATATAACTTCTATTAAAACCTTCTAATCTATTTCTCTTTACTAGACTCTCTAATTAGTTAGAAATAGGAATAATAAGGGTTCTTAAGTAATTAGTCTAGGCTAATTCTCTTTTATCTATAAAACTATATCTTTATAGTTATTATCCTTTAAGTCTATAATATATTCCTCTTCTCTAAGTATATTTACCTCTAATAAATATATATAGAGACTAAGTTAATTTATAAGCTAATATTCCTTATACACTAATATAGGGTAGGTAATTTAAGGCATATATCCTAAGAACTACACTATAGGTTTAGCCTAAAAATAAATAAATAGAAACTCCTAAAGACTTTTACTTAGATATTTATTCTAGGCTATTAGATTTAGTTTTTAACTTAACTAGGTTACTATAGGGAACTTAGTTTTCTAAATTATTAGAATTATTATTAGAGTTAGATAAAGTATTATCTAGTAATATATCTATATTATCCTATCTAATATACTTCTTTAAAATCTCTAGCTTAGTAGTATAGAGTATAACTTTCTATTTATTAGATAAGGCTACCTCTAGACCTTTAATAGAAATAACCTTATCTTTATAATCTTTAACTCTAATTATAAGCTTAGACCTTCTAATATTAAACTTAGCACCTATATTATAAAGCTATAGTAACCCTAAGATTAAGATAGTCTAATTCTTAGGTTAATAGTCTAGTGTAATAATAGCCTAAACTAACTATATAACCCTATAGTAAATTACCTTTATTAATATAAAGTAAGTAACTATATTCTCCTAATTATTAGTATTAATTATTTATAGTCCTTAGAATCTAATAGATCCTAAGTTATAAATAGGTATATTCTCCTCTAGTATAAAGGCATAAGATATAATATTAATCTTAGCTCCTTAGTTAGTAATAGCCTATCTAGGTTTAAGATTAAATACTTACTCCTTCTAAAATCCTATATAAGCTTAAATAGTAATTCTAAATAGCTTAGTACCTAACTAATATTCCTAGAGTAACTTAGTATTAAAGTTATTAGGTATTAGGCCCTTTTAGGTTTACTAGAAGTAGCCTAAATAGAACTTACCCTAAGTAAAAATAATACCTTTTTCTTTAGTTACTTCTTAGAAGTAGTTACCCTTAATAATAGTTTCTAAAATTACTTTAATATTTCTAGACTAATCTACTATAAATCTATTAATAAGATAGGTACTAAAATATAACTTACTAAAGCTTTCTAGTTAATAGGACTAAGACCCTTATAACCCTAGATTTTACTTAGGGCTTATATATTTTACTTAATAACTTTTTCCCTTACTAATAGTGTAGCTTTAGGCTATAAAGTCTTATTATTATCTAATATACTACTAATTACTATACCCTTATATTTCTTTAAGGGTAGCTTAGTCTCTAAAATTAATATTATTACCTAGAGAGTACCCTAAGCAACAGACTCTAGTATCTTTATATTAGCTTATTTAAGGCTTCTTAGAAGAGGCTTTAGTAGCGCCTCCTTATTAGTAATATCTTTAACTTATACCTTTATATTAGCTTTTCTAGCTCCTAGCTTCTATAACTTAGCTACTATTACTAATTACTAAGAGATAGATAATAAAGTCTTCCTAAGTTAAATAAGTTAATAATCTCTAGATAGGGTTATAGAGTTTACTATAAACCTAGGTTTAATTAGGGTATAATAAACTCTAACTATAGTATTAGGTAATACTTTATTAATAACTTAGGGTTTAGTAATATTATTACACTTATCCCTAATTAAATATATCTAAGTAAACTAAGTATAAGCTTACCTAGGAACCTAAGAGTTATTATTCTAAGGAGGAAGAGTTATTAACTTTAACTATAAAGACTCCTATTATTATAGTAAAGTATCTCTAGTTACTATATAGTTAGTAGCGTAGTGTCTAGTAATACCACACTTAAAATAGGCACCTCTATAGGGCAATAGTGTAATGCTATTAATATACTAGTTCCTTAACTTATATATAGGTCTTAATTCTAAAGTATATCCCTATAGACTAGAACCTAATACTATTAGTGTACCCTATAGTAGTTAATATAAATTAGTAGTATTATTCTAATATAGAGAAGCACTATTTTCTCTATAGGCTAGGCTAGAATAGTTAGGATTCTGCTAATTAATAGGCATTCTATTTCCTACGTTAATATTAGGCCTATTCTATGCCTAAGTCTATAGCTACTAGTAAGTGGTTAGAGTAGGATTCTAGCTAACTAGAGGTATAGGTTAATACCTATTAAACTATTAAGGGTTAGGGTAACCCTATTCTTCTAAGAGTCTAAGGTATAATATAGATAGTTAGAGTTAAGTAATTAAGGCATTAATAGGTATAAATTATCTTTTTATCCTCCTAAGACTTTTATAAACCCTAGAGATAACTTATATACTTAAGATAATACCTTATTAGCGGAGTATTTACTCTAGTGTTTAATAAACTCTTCTATTAGTAAGATCTTTATATCTTAGGTAGTTAACTTTACTAAATTCGCTTTTACCTCTAAAATTATAGTAGCTTATTTAATTAGTTCTCTAGCTCCCTAAGACTATTAGTAGCTAGGATATTCTAACTAATAGCTTCCTATATTAATAACTTATTATATAATCCCTAAATAAAGCATTAAATAAAATCCCTAAGGGTATAGCTTTTAATTAAGGTAAGTAAATTATTAGAAGTAACTAGTTTATCTTTACCTCTAGCCTAATAGAGCATATTTAGTACCTATAAATAATATATAGTAAGGGCCTTACCCTTACTCTAATGTATCTTAATATTAGTACTAGCTTTAATCTCTTTATTAATAATATTAGGGGGTACTATTCCTATAATAAACACTAAAGAATAATTAGATTATTATTAGTTACTAAGCTTTACTTAGCTTTAGAAACCACTATTCTTAGTTATTCTAAACTATTAATAAAGGTAGTAGCACTACTATCTAAAGCTATATTAATAGCTTAGATAAAAGTGCTTAGATTAATATCTTAACTATTATTAATAGTCTTAAATACCTATTATAATTAACTTAACTAATAACTAGTAAACATAAATCTATTAAAAGTCCTAATATCTCTTAAGGAAGGGAGTTTATAAGCTAATATTATTAACTAGTTAAACAAAGGTATATTAGGTATAACTAGAGAATTTAGCTTCTTAAAATAGTTAGTAAGTTAAAGTATTACCTTACCTTCTATTTTACTATAAGGAAATTACTCTTCTCTTAGTAAAATGCTTTTTAGTAATAATAACTATAAAGCTAATAACTTAGGTAGAAACACCTTAGTAGTCTATAGGTTCCACTAGAACTCCTTCTAATTTAATAAATCTAGGGTAGATAATAGGATAATATAGGGAAGAGGTAGGGATTTAGAAGATAAATAGAGAAGTGCTATTAATAGAAGCGGGAACTTAATAATACTAAGAGGGATTAAAGAAAACTAATAATACTACCTAATTTAATAAGAATAAAAGACCCTAGGAAGCTTTAGGAAGCTTTAGGAAGCTTATTAATTACTAGATCTCCTAGTGTGGTTACTAAAAATCATAATTTAAACAAAGCTAAAAGGAAAAAGGAAGGTTATGTCTAAATTAAATTAAATTCTAACAATGTAAGAAGCTAGAAGAAGAAAACTCTGCGTGGTGGCGAGAGCAAGAAATAGTGGGTCAATGTGTGGGAGGGAAGGTGCACGCCTGCACTTCCCCTCTCAGCAACTAGTTCCTTGTTTCAAGGACAACAAACAAGGTTTTCATACTTGGACCAAGCCACAGGGGAGCCACAGGAGAGCCACAGGAGAGCCACAAGAGAGCCACAGGGGAGCCACAGGGGAGCCACAGGGGCGCCAACAACCATCCCGCAGCCCCCGTGCCAAAAAGACTAATCCAAACGAAGCCAAAAAGAAAAAAGGAGATTGTGATTAAATTAAATTAAATTCTCTCTCTAATGATATAAGAAGCTAGAAAAAGAAAACTCTACGTGGTGGCGGAATCAAGATATAGTAGGTTAATGCGTAGGAGGGAAGGTACACGCCTACACTTCCCCTCTCACGTCCACTAGCATAATAATAGTCCCTAACTATCTAATTTAATAAAGCTATTTACACCCTCTTAAACCTTAATAACTAGTCCTAATAGTATCCCTATATCCCTTAGGTCTATTAATCCTAACTTTAACCCTCTCTCCTCTATAAATATTTCCTATAGATAGTAATTACCTCTATTAATAGGTGATTTTCTCTTAGTAAAGCCCCTAATTCTATTAGATATTTCTTTAAATCCTCTAATTAATTAATTTAGCTAAGTCCCCTAAGAGAACCTAATCCTCTAAGGATTACATAAAGTTACACTATAGCCTATATAGTAAACTTATAATTATTAGATTTATTATTAGCTAGTTTATTAGCTTACTTACTTAGACTATAAATTACAAAGGCATTGTCCTTAATCTCCTAACTTATAATAACCTAATACACTCCTTTAATATAGCAGACCCTCCTAGTTATCTAACTAGGCTATAAGGATTCTCCTTATATTCCTTATTATATTTAGACTTAGCCCTCTATAGCTAGTAAATTTAAGGGTTTCCTTATAAACCTTTATAAGTTCCTATAACCCTTTAAGGCTATATAGAATAGTTAATAGGCCCTTAAGATTACCCTTAGCACCTTAAGAGCTTTTATCTCGCCCTTTTTACACCTTAGTAAATTATCTTTAAGCTAGGCCTATGTATTCTTTATCTCTTAAGGCTATATAAGTGGAATTTCTACGTTTTAACCTAGGAATAGATTCTCTAATAATTATTTAATCTAACCCTTAGTCACTTTAGGTCTTAGCTAAGTAAGAGAAGATATTAACTTTAGCTTAGCTTTAAGCCCTTTCTTTACTAGCCTGCGGTATTCCTATATAGACATAGCCCTTATCTCTAATAACGCTAGTAGGCCTAATAATATAAGATTACTATTCTTATTAAAGAAAAACCTCTCTAGGTTAATATAAGGGTAAAGATCTCTTACTATCCCTAGTAGGTCTTATATATCCTAAATTATCTATTAATAACTAGCCTTTCTAATAAGATTATAGAGAGAAGTTAGACTTAAGTTTACCTAATCTAATAAACTTATAAATATATAACACTATAGTAATGTATTTGCTTTACTTAGCTATACCACTTCCTTAGTTAACTTAGAAGTAACCTAAATAAAAACATATCTTAGAGATTATATAAGGTTCTAGGTAGAGTTATGCTTATATATACAGAGGTATTTGTAATTATTAGGGTTCTAGCTATAGAGTTAGATTAATTATTAGTTAGGTTTAAAGGTAGTAACACTCTCTATTTCTTTACTAATTACTAAATTAGGTTCTTAACCTAGGATCCTTCTAAGTCTAGTAGATAAGTAATTAAATCCTTAGTGCTCTTATTATTAGTCCCTTCCCTAGTATTTATTAATAGAAGCTTAAGTTTAGAGTTATTTATAGCTTTTATTTCTATTTAGGCTTACTAGTATTATTATTATCCTATAGCGTTAAGGAAGGCAGGGATAGTAAAGGAGGTAATAGGGGAGGAGGAGGAGGTAGTAGAGGATTTAAGGGAGGCAGAGGATTTAAGGGAGGTAAAGAAGGTAGTGGGTTAGAAGGAGGAGGCAGGTTACCTAGTCTACTACTAGAGCTACTTCTATTTAACTTATCTAAGTTATTAGGTTTAGAGTTAGCTAGCTTATTCTCCTTTCCTTTTCCCTAGCTAAGGTAACTAGAATCTTCCTATTACCCTTAATATTATTAGGTACCTCTATACTTAGAGGTCTATTTACCTTCTATAGGTAAATAAGCTAACTCCTAAGATTTTATTTTATAAAAATTTAATCTATATTACCCTTAAACACATTACCTAATTCTAGGTAGCCCAGTAAAGTTATAGTTAAATAATAATATTATAGATATTCCTTAGGTAAGAAAATCTATTACTATAGTTCACTCTCTATAATTACTAGTAGACTAATAAAATAAGGGGATCCTAATCCTAGCAAACCTTAAACTATTATTAATAGTGTGCTTCTAGATAGGTTATTAAGTCCTATTATCTATACTAGTACTCCTTAAATACCTTCCTATAAGAATAAGGGTAATATAGGCACTCTAAAGCTAGAACTTAATCCCTTTACTTATAAGGTTATAAGTCTTAATTAGTTCTAGACTCTCTTACTATTTAGAGAGTGCTTAGGAGCCCTTAAGACCCTTATCTAGTCCTCTCTAACTACTATTTTATTAACTCTTCTTACTATTAGTAAAATAATTTAAAGGGGTAAGGAAACTTTAATAGCCTTAAGTTATAGCATATCCTTAACTAATACTAGAAATATAGATAGAATTCTTTAACTTTAATAGAGGCTAACTTAGGAACTACCCTCTTTATCTTCTTCCTTAGATATACTAAAATGCTTTAGGTATAAATCCTAGAGTAGCTATTAGGTCTCCTATACTACTACTACTATTAATAAGGTAGAAGTATAAAAATATTATATAGGTACCCTTTAATAAACTACTTTAGTATATCTAAAAGACTATCTAGAAAGTTTAGTGTAGCTACTAAAGGAAAAGCACTCTAGAAGACTCCTAGAGCCTTCTTATTATAAGGGTAGGCTATATTATATGCCCTATAAGACTATTACCCTCTCTAGTATCCTAGTCCCTCCCTAGGCACTTATATTAACCACTAGATTTTACTTAGTATAAATAGGGTAACTAGCTTCCCTTTACTAATTAATATTATATAGTCTTATACTAAGTAGAGAGTAATTCTAAGGTTAATATGCCTTTCTTATTTAGAGACTTTTACCTAAATCCTAATTTCTTTATTTTTATAGTAGTAATTAATCTTAAAGGGGACTTAGTAATCTAACTAACTAAACCTTAAATTACTTTTAGGTTCCCCTTAACTAATAGATCCTAGTGTAAGATAACTAACCTAGGAGACACGTAGCTCTTTCTATATATTAAGTTATAATAGCTACTAGCCTAATAGTTATTATTATTAGTAGTAACCTTCTTTTAATTCTTATTAGTAATTTATATTACTAGAGGGTATATAGTCTTAGTATAATACCCTATAAATATATAAGTTAGACCCTTAATTATAGCTTTAGGGCCTTTACCTTTTATTAACACTAGTAAAGACTCTTATATTATACTCCTCCTTCTATAACTTATTAGGTTCTTAGTTTTATAGAGGAGTTTAGAATAATTAACTACTATAGTTTTAACCTATTTCTTATAAGAAAAACCTAGAACTAAGAATAGATTATTTCCCTTATATTACTAATTATTTTAGCTAGGACTTTATTGCTATACTTTAAGATAGAATAACTCTCCTTAACTTCTATTGTAATTCCTTTAATTTATCTATATTACTATACTTACATACCTCGCTGCTATCTCTAGTAAGCCCTAGTAATATCTTCTAGCTCTAGAGATAGACTAAAAAGACTCCTATTACTTTAAAAGGTAGTTAACTTATAGGAACCTTTTTACTTATACTATCTCTTACTAAACTTAGGAGTAACCTCTTACTATATTTACTTTAGTATTATACTATTTAAGTTTAACTATATTAAGTGTCCTTCTTATAGGAGGAAGTTTTTAACTAATACCTTAATATCCTTAGATATACCTACTCTCCTTATAGAGTCCTTTAAAAGAGAGGAAAGAGGTAAAGAATAGGATAAAATAAAATAAAAAAAAAAAAGAAAAGAAGGCATAAATAGATTAATAGAATATAGTAAAGGAAGAAGAAAGATTATAAGAAAGAATAGAAGAGAATAGAATATATAAGAAAGGGAAAGAAATATGTAGTAACGTAGCTTTTAGATAATTCTTACTTTTCCTTTACTTCTTGCTCCTAAGTTACACTACTAAAAATCTCTCTCTTACCTACTAATTTACAGTTATATCACTCCTTTCCCCTATAAACCTCCTATTTTCTTAACCTTATTTTCCTAATAATAATCTATCCTATAGCGTTTTAAGATAGCTAGTCTAAGGGCTATAGGGCTTTAATGTATCCTTATAGAAGTCTAAATCCTAACCTCCCTAAATCTTTAATCCATCTAGATTAATAAGCTAATAGGATACACGCCCTATCTAAGCTTTAATGCGGAACAGGCCTTGCTATTATAGTTATAACTTTAGGGGTTTCCCTTAGTAACCACTATTACTATTCTACCTAGCTTAAAAGGCTTTACCTTCTATTATTTATAGCAATCTTTCTAAATAGCTACTTCTAACTATCTATTAGTTATAACCCTTATATAATAAGATTTAACATTTCCTACCTAATACACTACTATATCTCTATCTATAAATTCCTCTAATAACTAAGTTAAAGCCTTATAAAACTTATTACTCTAATTAATTAAAGTTTAGGTTAAAAGGCTCCTAGCCCTATTCCTAAGGTTTGCGTTAGTCTATATAGAACTTTAATAGGAGAATACCCTATAAACTAGATATAATAATGATTTAATGCTTTAGCTACCTTTAGAAGTTAAAGGTCCTAATTTATTATATCTATTATTATTTTATTTAATACTCCCTAAAGAATTTAATTTAAGACTTCTACTAGTTTAATACTTTTGTAAGACTATCTTAGAGTATTTATTAGACTTACTCCCTCTCTTTTAAAAATAATAATAACTCTACTAACCTAAATACTAGTCTAGGATTAGTATAAAAACCCTTAGGAGCTAGTAATAATCTATCTATCTAAGCTTTTAGATAATTTACTACTTCTATTACTTTAGTTAACTTATAGGAAATAACTAAATAAATTAAGAGAAATAATCTACTATAACTAGAATATATTTAACTTTCTACCCTAACTCTAGGAATAGTCTAATATAATCTATACTAATAACTTAGAAAGGTTTATTTACTAGCATAGGTTAGTTTAGTGCCTTTCTCTTTAAGGGCTATATTAAGCATATAGTAAATACCTAAGATATATTTAATAACATTAGCTTCTATTCTAGGCTAGAATACTGCTTAAGTTAGTCTCCTTTAAGTTAGATTTACTCTTAAATACCTAGTATTATTATAAGCGCTTTAAAGGGCACCTACTACTTCTTCCTTACTAAATAACGTTATTAGATATATCTTCCTTATACTAGAGGATCCTATCCTCTAGTTTATATTACTAGACTATTATTACTATTCTTTAAGCTATATAATAATTATAGCTTCCCTTACTACACTATCTAGTAGTTAGGAACTTTATAATCTCCTTATACTATAGTTTATTTAAGTATTTCCTCTATAATAACTTAAATCCTAGTAAGACTTCTACCTATCTTATACCTTAACTTAGCTTTGCTAATAACCTAGACTCCTCTAAGCCTTAGTAGCTTTTAGTGTCTTTAATATTTCCTTATATTCTCTAGCTCTATCTTTCTAGACCTATTAATTTTTATCTATATCCTATAATCTAAATTTAGTTAGGTTATTAATATAGTAATCTAAAGGAAATATAGTATATAAGAGTTTATTAGTAGTAGCATTTTACTTTCCCTATATAAAGCAGATTTTAATATTTAATAGCCTAAGCTCTATAACCTACCTAGCATATATCCCCTTATACCTAGTAGCTATTATAAACATTATAAGTGGCTTATAATCTATAAAGATAGTAAACTATAACCTTAATTTAAAGAAGTGTTTATATTTTTAATAAAACTTAATAATAGTATATAGCTTATGCTTATAAGTACTATAGTTCCTTTAAGTTCTTATAAATAAGAAGGAGTTATATAAGATAGAATAGGGGACCTTATTATAAGTTTAAATAATTATATACTTACCTCTAAAGCCACTAGTATTAGAATATATTTAAGTAAGTAAGTTAAACACATACCTATACATACTTATAGTAGTAGTAGCCTTCTCTCTTAGCATAGAAAATAATAATGCCTTTAAATTACCCTATTACTAGCTTACATTCCTAGTTAGCTAATTAAGAGGTTAAGTAATTTTAGCATAGTTCTTTATCTATTATCTACATAGTCTAATAGCCCTAGGAAGGACTAGATAGCAAATTAGGTTATAGGTATTAGCCACTCCCTTAGCTTTATAGCTTAGTTAGGTTTAATATATATTCTCTTATTAACTTTATAAATCTAACTAACTATAGTAATTAAACTTATACCTAGGATACCTTCTTAAAACTTAACTTTAAGAGAGTCTATAGTAGTCTTAGTAGTAGGTAATCTTTAATATAAGACTATTATTTAATAAAAGAGGTATATTTATAGAATATATTATCTATATAGCTTATTAAAGCACTTAGATTACCTAGTATTTAAGGTATAGAAAGAGATAGCTTTAGATAAGGTAAGGGAATTAGACCTAGAGTAATCCTTAATACTTTAGTTATTATAAACCCTACTAACTAAGAACCTTAAGGCATTTAGATTAGTTATAGCTAACTAAATCTAGGTATATTAAAAGTAAATATATATCTTAACTTAGTAGCTATAGGTATTAACTAGTAGGTATATTTAAGGTTAAATATACTATAAGAATTAATTTAAGGGTCTAAGAGTTAATTATAAACTTTAGCTAATAAAGGTAACTAACTACTAGGTATATCTTCTTTAACCTAAGAGTAGTTAAATATAAGTTAATGCTTAGCCTATAGGTTAGACTTATCCTTTAGCACTAGCATAGGCTTTACACACTAGTCTAATATCCTCCTATTTATAGCTATTATATATTTATATATCCTAGATTTAACCCCTTAATTACTAGCTAATTTAACTAATACTTCTAAGGCTTAGACTACCTTCTCTTAGGAGAATATACCTAAGGCCTTATATTCTCCTTTAGTTAAGGTATATATATATAGAGGTCTATAGTAGGAATATTAGTAATAGATAAAGCATTTAAGTCTCTATAGGTATAAAACGTTTATATAATTTCTTCTACTATTAACTTAGGAACTAGAGGGCCTAAAGTTACTCTATAACCTTTAAACTAAGCTAATATAACTTCTATTAGAACCTTCTAATTTATTTCTCTTTACTAAACCCTCTAATTAGTTAGAAATAGGAATAATAAGGGTTCTTAAGTAATTAGTCTAGGCTAATTCTCTTTTATCTATAGAACTATATCTTTATAGTTATTATCCTTTAAGTCTATAATATATTCCTCTCCTCTAAGTATATTTACCTCTAATAAGTATATATAGAGACTAAGTTAATTTATAAGCTAATATTCCTTATATACTAATATAGGGTAGGTAATTTAAGGCATATATCCTAAGAACCACACTATAGATTTAGCCTAAAAGTAAATAAATAAAAACTCCTAAAGACTTTTACTTAGATATTTATTCTAGGCTATTAGATTTAGTTTTTAACTTAACTAGGTTACTATAGGGAACTTAGTTTTCTAAATTATTAGAATTATTATTAGAGTTAGATAAAGCGTTATCTAGTAATATATCTATATTATCCTATCTAATATACTTCTTTAAGATCTCTAGCTTAGCTAGATAGAGCATGACTTTCTATTTATTAGATAAGGCTACTTCTAGACCTTTAATAGAAACTACCTTATCTCTATAATCTTTAACTCTAATTATAAGCTTAGACTTTCTAATATTAAACTTAGCACCTATATTATAAAGCTATAGCAACCCTAAAATCAAGATAGTCTAATTCTTAGGTTAATAGTCTAGCGTAATAATAGCCTAAACTAACTATATAACCCTATAGTAAATCACCTTTATTAATATAAAGTAAGTAACTATGTTCTCCTAACTATTAGCATTAATTATTTATAGTCCTTAGAATCTAATAGATCCTAAGTTATAAATAGGTATATTCTCCTCTAGAATAAAGGCATAAGATATAATATTAATCTTAGCTCCTTAGTTAGTAATAGCTTATCTAGGTTTAAGATTAAATACTTACTCCTTCTAAAATCCTATATAAGCTTAAATAGTAATTTTAAATAGCTTAGCACCTAACTAATATTCCTAGAGTAACTTAGTATTAAAGTTATTAGGTATTAGGCCTATTTTAGGTTTACTAGAAGTAGCCTAAATAGAACTTGCCTTAAGTAAGAATAATACCTTTTTCTTTAGTTACTTCTTAGAAGTAATTACCCTTAATAATAGCTTCTAGAATTATTTAGATATCTCTAGACTAATCTACTATAAATCTATTAATAAGATAGGTACTAAAATATAACTTACTAGAGCTTTCTAGTTAATAGGACTAAGACCCTTATAACCCTAAATTTTACTTAGGGCTTATGTATTTACTTAATAACCTTCTCCTTACTAATAGTGTAGCTTTAGGCTATAGAGTCTTATTATTATCTAATATACTACTAATTACTATACCCTTATATTTCTTTAAGAGTGGCTTAGCCTTAGAGATTAATATTATAACCTAGAGAGCACCCTAAGCAATAGACTCTAGTGTCTCTATGTTAGCTTATTTAAGGCTCCTTAGAAGAGGCTTTAGCGGTGCCTCCTTATTAGTAATATCCTTAACTTATACCTTTATATTAGCTCTCCTAGCTCCTAGCTTTTATAAGTTAGCTATAGTTACTAATTACTAAGAGATAGATAATAAAGCTTTCTTAAGTTAAATAAACTAATAATCTCTAGATAGGGTTATAGAGTTTACTATAAACCTAGGTTTAATTAAGGCATAATAAACTCTAACTATAGTATTAGGTAACACTTCTTTAATAACTTAGGGTTTAGTAATATTATTACGCTTATCCCTAGTTAAATATATCTAAGCAAACTAAGCGTAAGCTTACCTAGGAACCTAAGAGTTATTATTCTAAGGAGAAAGAGTTATTAACTTTAACTATAAAGACTCCTATTATTATAGTAAAGTATCTCTAGTTACTATATAGTTAGTAGCGTAGTGTCTAGTAATACTACACTTAAAATAGGCATCTCTATAGGGTAATAGTATAGTGCTATTAATATACTAGTTCCTTAACTTATATATAGGTCTTAATTCTAAAGTATATCCCTATAGACTAGAACCTAATGCTATTAGTATACCCTATAGTGGTTAATATAAATTAGTAGTATTATTCTAATATAAAGAAGTATTATTTTCTCTATAGGCTAGGCTAGAATAGTTAGTATTTTACTAATTAATAGGCATTTTATTTCCTATGTTAATATTAGGTCTACTCTATACCTAAGTCTATAGCTACTAGTAAGTAATTAGAGTAGGATTCTAGCTAACTAGTGGTATAGGTTAATACCTATTAAACTATTAAGGGTTAGGGTAACCCTATCCTTCTAAGAGTCTAAGGTATAATATAGATAGTTAGAGTTAAGTAATTAAGGCATTAATAGGTGTAAATTATCTCTTTTATCCTCCTAAGACTTCTATAAACCCTAGAGGTAACTTATATACTTAAGATAATACCTTATTAGTGGAGTATTTACTCTAGTGTTTAATAAACTCTTCTATTAGTAAGATCTTTATATCTTAGGTAGTTAACTTTACTAAATCCGCTTTTACCTCTAAAATTATAGCGGCTTATTTAATTAGTTCTCTAGCTCCCTAAGACTATTAGTAGCTAAGATATTCTAACTAATAGCTTCCTATATTAATAACTTATTATATAATCCCTAAATAAAGCATTAAATAAAATCCCTAAGGGTGTAGCTTTTAATTAAGGTAAGTGAATTATTAGAAATAACTAGTTTATCTCTGCCTCTAGCCTAATAGAGCATATTTAGTACCTATAAATAATACATAGTAAGGGCCTTACCCTTACTCTAATGTATCTTAACATTAGTACTAGCTTTAACCTCTTTATTAATAATATTAGGGAGTACTATTCCTATAATAAACACTAAAGAATAATTAGATTATTATTAGTTACTAGGCTTTACTTAGCTCTAGAAACCACTATTCTTAGTTATTCTAAACTATTAATAAAGGTAGTAGCACTACTATCTAAAGCTATGTTAATAGCTTAGATAAAAGTGCTTAGATTAATATCTTAACTATTATTAATAGTCTTAAATGCCTATTATAATTAACTTAACTAATAACTAGTAAACGTGGTTCTATTAAAAGTCCTAATATCTCTTAAAGAAGGGAGTTTATAAGCTAATATTATTAACTAGTTAAATAAAGGTATCTTAGGTATAACTAGAGAATTTAGCTTCTTAAAATAGTTAGTAAGTTAAAGTATTACCTTATCTTCTATTTTACTATAAGGAAATTACTCTTCTCTTAGTAGAATGCTTTTTAGTAATAATAACTATAAAGCTAATAACTTAGGTAGAAATACCTTAGTAGTTTATAAGTTTTACTAGAACTCCTTCTAATTTAATAAATCTAGGGTAGATAATAGGATAATATAGGGAAGAGGTAGGGATTTAGAAGATAAATAGAGAAGTGCTATTAATAAAAGTAGGGAACTTAATAATACTAATAGGGATTAAAGAAAACTAATAATACTACCTAATTCTAAGAGACTAATAATTCTAGGAAGCTTTAGAAAGCTTATTAATTACCGCTTATCTCTAGCGTAGTCGCTAAAAAGACTAATCTAAATAAAGCTAAAAAGAAAAAAGGAGATTGTAATTAAATCAAATTAAATTCTCTCTCTAACAATATAAGAAGCTAGAAAAAGAAAACTCTGCGTGGTAGCGGAATCGAGATATAGTGGGTCAATGCGTGGGAGGAAGGTGCACGCCTGCACTTCCCTCTCACGCCGTGACCTTTTTTCACGTTTCGTGGAAAACGAAGTCCCCGTTTGCATCATCGCTAGTGATCTAGCTGGGAAGCACCTAGGAAGTACTCCCGGTAGCCGGTATGGCCAATTCGAGGCTGGTGCTCTTGCAGCCTGCCCAAGATCAAGCAACGACCCCCTTGCCTGTTCAAAGCGTTGACGGAGATGACGGAGATGACGGAGATGACGACAGCTGCGAAGCGATCGAAACGATGCCAGGGCTTACTTCTCTCGGGCCGGACGCTTCTATTCATGAGAAATGATGGAGTAATCAACACAGACATTTGCATGGCGAGTCTTGAAAGGGCCAAACTCGCGCCTCTGTTCATGCACAGCCATCTCCACCGGGCACACAGTAAATCTTGGCTCTAACAAAGTTCGTCTCGTATCTAGGGTAGATCCTTAGGACCCTAATTAGGTAAGTAGTGAAAAATTCTTATATATACTAGGTATATACCAGGTATATATAAAACCCTATAGTATATTAGTATAAAAGCACACTTATAATATAGTATATATAGTATATATACTAATTCCTATAGTATATTATAATATAAAGGCACTTATAATATAGTATATATAATATATATAGTATAGTAAAGTAAGGGAATTATAATAATTATACTATATAATATTAATAATAAAAGAGTAATCTATAATAAAGATAATATAATTAGTATAAAAATATAATATATATATAATATATTATTATATATTTAGTAATTTATTATAGGTAAAGATAAATATAGTATATATACTATATTTATACTAGTATACTTATAATATAGTATATTTAAATATATAGTATAGTAAAGTAAGGGAATTATAATAATTATACTATATAATATTAATTATAAAAGAGTAGTCTATAATAAAGATAATATAATTAGTATAGAAATATAATATATATATAATATATTATTATACTTTAAGTAATTTATTATAGGTAAAGATAAATATAGTATATATACTATATATATACTAGTGCACTTATAATATAGTATATATAATATATATAGTATAGTAAAGTAAGGGAATTATAATAACTACACTATATAATATTAATAATAAAGAAGTAGTTTATAATAAATATAATATATATATATAATATATTATTATACTTTTAGTAATTTATTATAGGTAAAGATAAATATACTATATATACTATATATATACTAGTGTACTTATAATATAGTATATATAATATATATAGTATAGTAAAGTAAGGGAATTATAATAACTATACTATATAATATTAATAATAAAAGAGTAATCTATAATAAAGATAATATAATTAGCGTAAATATATAATATATATATAATATATATTCTTATACTTTTAGTAATTTATTATAAGTATTTAGCTTAGAAAAGGAGTAAACTCTAGAGTAATTAGAAAGATAATATAGCATATATACTTAGAATATACTATAATATAATAATTACTATATTATTTATATCTTATATTATTATACTAACTTAAGAATAGTTATAGGCTACCCTAACTATACCTAATATTGTTTAGCACTAGAGATATAATACTAATAAGGTCTATACTCTATTAATATATACTATATATATTAAGTATTTACTAAATACTTTATAGGATACTTCTTAAGTATTTATATTAATTTACTATTTTTTAATATATCTTAGGTAAGTATATTCTATTAATATAATACTATATATACTTACTTTATAGAGTCTATAATTAATACTACTAGTATTATAATTATAAAGAGTAATATAAGTATAATTAATATATATTATATTATTAACTACCTTACCTTACCTAGCTATCCTAAGGCTTATATAAAGGTATCCTTTATATAATCCTAGCACTTAACTATAATATAAAGATTATAGGTAAGGATAATATAAAGGTAATTATTTATAAGTAAGTAAGTATTATAAGTATATAGATTTATAACTTATTCTTACCTTAAGCTAAGTATATACTAGATCTAATTTTATCTTACTTACTCTAGGAAGATAAATAAGATAACCCTAAAGCTACTATTTATATATAATATATAAGTTATATCTATATATTAGTATACTAATTTATCTAGGATCTATTTCCTTACTATAGAATAGGTAAGCTACTTTTAGTATACTAGCTTTATATATACTAGTATTAAGATTTACCTATATATTAACCCTATATTTATTAAGTATAGTAAGAAGTAAAATAATAAGTTTAATATAATATATATTAGTAATATAAGAAAGGAATATACTAGCTATCTAAAAACTATAGATATTAATAAGAAACTAAAGAGAAAGATAGAGTAGTAAGTTATATAGAGTCTCTATATATATTATTTACTAATATTCTTATAATAAGGTTTATTAGGCTTATCTTAAAGTTTAGAAGGAGTATCTACTATATTAGCTAATTATAAATAGCTCTAAGGCTAAGGGGCTAATATATTATAAAGACTAGTAAATAGTGTAAATTAGTCTATAAGATATAAGTAATATACCTTATATATAAGGCTCCTATACTAATTATATATAGGAGTTCTATATTAGATACCCTAAGGCCTTAATACTAGATTATATATAAGATTTTAAGTTAATAGGTATTCTTTAGAAGTTATATATCTTAAATATATAGTAACTTATAGTACTAGTTAAGTTAAGACTAGTAATACAGAGTACTACTCTTTTTAGGATATATCCTAGTTAAAGTAATAGTAATATAGTCTATATATATACTATATATATAGCGGATATATACTAATAAAATATAGTTTTTATTATATAAAGTAAGTAAACCTTAAGCACTAAAAGTATAAGATTAAATATAACTTTTTATTCTTTTTAATATAAAAAGGTTCCCTTTTTATGCTTACTATATATAAAATATATACTTATATACCCTTACCTCTAAAAAGTATTCTATAGGATATTAAAAGGTATTATCTTTAGCCCTTAAATAATATTATAATCTTTTATTATTAATAACTTATATATATATAACTACTATATAGCCTCTAGCTAATATTTTAAACTAATAATTATATAGGGAGGTTATATTTAAGTCCTATACTTTCCTTATTTCTCTAATATTATAAGAAGGATTCCCTAAGGTAAATTTATCTAGCCCTTAATTATAAGGATAAGGTATAGGCCTTAATCCTTTAAGCCTAGCTTTTATAATACCTAGTAGGGTTATAGCTTATAAGTAAGTTTATATTAAGACTATATCTATTATATACTAACTAGATATAGGTATAATATATAAATAATACTTTAATTAACTTTAGGACCTAGATAAATAGTGGATTTACTATATTTATATATAGGGACTAAATAATTACTTTATTATTTTATACCTATAGGAATAGGTAAAAGCTTTTATAGGAGTATAATACCTTTAAATTAACCTCTTCTTCTAATAGATTAAAGGAATAGCTAATATTCTTATATACTCCTTATAGAATAAGGAGAAGTTTAGTATATATATACTATTCCTTTTAATATATAAAGCTAATATACCTTAGTATAAGAAATATATATATATTATTATAACTTAGTTAATGGCTTAAAGCTATAAAGAGATATATATAAATAATAGAGTCTATATATATACTTATTATAACTAATCTATAATAGATATTTAATGCTATATTTAATAAGCTTAGTATAATTAGTAGGAGTATTATAAGATAGTATTATATTAAATATATACGCGCTAATATAATAAGTATAATCTAGGCTATTACCTATAATATAGATAGTAAGTAAGTAAAAGGTATATATAGTTTTACTAAAGGTTATATATATACTAATAATAAATAGGTCTTAGAGATTACTTATATAAGAAGTATCTAAGATTTATATAGTAGGAATATCTTAAGTATTTATTAATCTTCTACTATATTTATATTAAGTATAATTAGTAGAAGTCTAACTAAGATATAACTAATAAGAAATTTATTATACCTCTTCTAAATACATTATCTTAAGAGAAATATAAAGAGCATATTAGATACTTATATAATATATATCTAAATTATAAGAAGTGGTTTAAAGCTAAGCTTACCCTTAGATAATAGCTAGACTAGTACTAGCTATATCTAAAGTAAAACCTAAATAAAGGATATATATAGTAAAGAATACTAATATAAAGGAAAGTAATTATTAGGAAGATTATATCTTTACTAGAATATAAGTATCTCTTTAGTAGTAATTCTTAGGTATAACTCTAATATTCCTTTTACTATATATATACTAACTATATTATAGCCTTAAGAGAGAAATAGTTAAGAAATACCTTAAGGTATAAGTTACTACTAATAAGGGTATTTAATATACCTAGAGAGATACTTTATATAAGAATTATATAAGTAATACACTTATTAGAAAGAATAAAATTAACTAAAGATAAGCTCTAAGAAGGGAATAAGATACTAGCCTTCCTTAGAACCCTTAGA
Source organism: Epichloe brachyelytri (assembly GCA_023650705.1). Classification (NCBI taxonomy): domain Eukaryota; kingdom Fungi; phylum Ascomycota; class Sordariomycetes; order Hypocreales; family Clavicipitaceae; genus Epichloe; species Epichloe brachyelytri. The sequence goes on from CP097976.1 coordinate 6,448,187, forward strand.
ACCCTTATAATTTACCTATTCCTAGTAAAAATAGATTTACTATATATACCCTAAGTACCCTACCTAATATATAGTATATATAATAAAGCTTAAGCCCTTTCTAATACTAATTCCTATTTAACTTACACCTCTATAATAAGAACCTTTATAATAAGAATAAGAGTAACTCTAATAACATAAGCCTTATATAAAAGATAATTGTTATGGACTCGAGCTATGAGCTCGGGTCAAGTCCGGTTAGGACTGGCTCCGGAAAGTATGCGAGTTATGCGTGGCTTGGTTAGGGCTATACGCGGGCCCTGCATAGGCTAGTATAACTTACTATAAATCTAGGCCTTATATAACTACTAGTTTAGTTTACTTCTTTTCTATAAGAATAATATTCTTACTCTAAATGCTTATATATAGTAGCTATAAGGCTAGTTTATTATATATATTATTCTTTACTATAGGAATATAATACCTAATAGAGGTACTATTACCACTAGATAGGATAGACACTAATAAGATAGTAATATTATAGTACTTAATTAGTAAGTAAGTAAGATAACTTAAGTATTTAACTTAGAAGTATAAGAATGTTATGGACTCGAGCTAGGAGCTTGGGTTAAGTCCGGGTCAAGGTTAGGTCCGGAAAGGGTGCGGATTGTGCGCGGGTTATGTAAGGGCGGATGCAGGTTAGTGCGCGAACCGCGCACTAACTAAGTGTAACCCCTATAAATTAGGATGTAGTGTAACCTCTAGTTTAGTTCTCTTCTTCTTCTATAAGAATAATAATTACACTTTAAATACTTATATATAGTAGCTATAAGGCTAGTTTATAATATTTATTATTCTTTACTATTTATTTATTATAGGCACTTAATAACTAGCAAAGGTACTATTACCCCTAGAGAGAATAGATATAGATAAGATAGTAATATTATAGAAAGTACTTAATAAATAAGCTAAATAAATTAAACTCCTAGTTAAGTAGTAAAATATAGACCCTAACCTAAATTAGCTAAAATAAAAACCCTTACCTATAGGGCCCTTATTTAATAGTAATAAAGTACTATTTATAGTATAGAAGGGCCTTATAACTTATAAGCTATTAATAAATAGACACTTTATTAGAGATAAATAGGACTAGTAGTTCTTTATTTACTAGAACCTCTTACCTAAGGTCTAGGCCTATGTTGCTTCTTACTTTAAAAGGGCTATCTCCTAGACTTTTAACTAAGGGTATTCCTTACTTACCTAGGGAGATATTTAATAACCCTTATTAATAGGAAATAGCTATTACTAAACTTAACTAGTTAATATAGCATTAGAATAAGCGTTTTAGTAACTTCTATATTTAGTTTAAATAGAAATTAGCACTTACTAGAGGGTTAAGCTAGGATAACTCTATAAAGTTAGCTAAATTATATATAGCGCTTAATAAGTAAATAAAAGACTATAGTATTAGCTAAGATATACCCTAGGCAAATTATATAGTAGCTATAGCCTGCTACTAAAGTATATTATTAAATATTAAATCCTATTACTTAGAGGAAAAGTATTAGTTATATAAGCTTACCTTACTAGTAGCTAATATAGGCAGGCACTAGGCATAGGGTAAAGATATACTAATAATAGATATTTAATTAATAGGTATAGTAAGCACCTAGAAAGGTCCTAGAAAGTCTTAGGGCTAGTATATATAGTAAAGGTTAGGTAATAGGAGCGGTGTAAAATAGGCTAAGTAAGTTTCCTAAGAAGTGCTAAATATATAATATAAGGAGAGTAAGTATCTATAATATAGCTTTACTAAGTACTTTATTATAGTATACACCTTATATGCCCCTATCTATCTATAAGAGAGATTATTAATTAATACTTATAGTATAGTTAAGGCTAATCCTAAGGACTTAGGTAATAAGTCTAAGGAGTAACTAGAAAAGAGTAACCCCTTTATTAAGTTATTTAAAAGGGGTTAAGAGAAGGGAGTATAGAGAGGCTTTATAGTATATAGTTATTACTAATAAGGACTTTAAGTAAATCTAGAATAGCATAGATTTATTACCCTTCTTAGTTCCTATATTAATTAATAAGACTACCTTTATAGATACTTAAATTAATATAGGTTATAACTACTATACTACTATAAGTAAATACCTAGTCTAGAAGCTTTAACTAGAACGCATCCCCTTTCTAACTAAGAGGTTAGTTTATATAGTAATTAGTGTAAAATAAGGGGAACTAAGAGCTATAAGAAATATTTATATATAATATATATTATTTATTTTTAGGTGGATTTAGATAAATAGGAGGCGCTAATTATAGCGTATATAATCCTAGGATTAACTAGATAGTTAATCTTAGGGACACTATAAATAGAGCGCTATAATATAAACTTAGATATAAAGCGTTACTAGTTAAATATAGGGGCGGCAAATAACCTATAAGTATAGGCTATAATTAATAGGAGGGTTAACTAGCCTATAATGGTAATCTTAGGCTTAATATTTATAGGGATAGTATATTAGGTAAAGAAGCAAAGGAGCATATTTAGCTATATACTATAAGCTTATAAGAAATTATATCTATTTTATAGATTAATACCACACTAGAGGCTTTAGAATAGGAGCTTTTAGCTTCTTTACTAGAGGCATTATAGGACTTTAAGAACCTCTTCTATAAGAGTAAAGTAAACGCTCTACCCTTATATTAGGGAATTTAGATTACTATATCCGCCTTAAATAAGACTTAGAGGGAAATAAACTAGACTTACTATAGGTACCTTTATATAATATACTATGCTAATACTTACTTAAAATTAGGAAATAGGTTATAGACCTAATAGATAAAGGTTAGATTTAGGTAAGTTCTTTATTAGTAGTAGCACTAGTGCTATTAGTAAAGAAACTAGGGAAGGGTAGAGGTTTTGTGTGGATTACTACGCGTTAAATAAGATTATAGAATAGGACTAGTATCCTTTACTATTAGTTAAAGAAACACTATATTTATTAGCAAAGGTAAAGTGATTTATAAAGCTAGATATATAAGTAGCGTTCTATTATATATATATTACTAAAGGTAAGGAACACTAGACTATATTCTAAACGCAATTTAGGTTATTTAAATAGTTAGTTTATCCCTTTAGCCTTATAGGCATACCCGTAACCTTTTAGAGATATATTAATAGGGCTTTAAGTAGTATTCTTAGAGACTATATTACTATATACCTTAATAATATCCTAGTTTACTTAGGAGGCTTATAGAAGGATTATATATAAAAGGTCCGTGGAGTGCTAGCTAGACTATAATAGGCTAGTCTAAACTTAAATATTAAGAAGTGCGTTTTACCATAAAGGAAGTTAAATATCTTAGATTTATTATCCACGTAGGAAAAGAGATTTGTCTAGATAATAAGAAGATTACAGTAATTAGGGATTAGGAGGCCCTAATAAGGGTCTAGGGAGTCCGCGGATTCCTTAGGTTTACTAACTTTTACCGTGATTTTATACTATATTTCTCTAAGATTACAGGCCCCTTATTAACTTAATAAAGAAAGGCACTCTATTTTATTAGATAGATACTTATAAGAAGGCTTTTAAAGCATTAAAGCTAGCTTTTATATTATATCCTATCTTAATTTAATAGGATCCTAATAAGGACATAGTGGTGGAGGCAGACTATTTAGGAATAGCACTAGGGGCTATCTCTCTTAGGTTAATAATAAAGGAATTTTATATCTAGTGGCGTACCACTTAGCCTATCTATAACTAGCTTAATAGAATTATACTATATATAATAAGGAATTACTAGTGGTTATTTTGTGCCTTAAGGCGTGGTTAGTAGAGCTATAGAGTGTTAGTAGACTATTTATAATACTAATAGACTATAAGAATTTAGAGTACTTTATAGCACTAAGGAGATATTAGAATAGTAGGCATAATAGGTAAAGACTTTAGCGCTCTTTAATTTCTATTTATATTATAGACTAGGCACTTAGGCAGGATAACTAGATGCATTATTAAGACATTATTAGGAGGAGTTATAGATAAGGAGGCTAAAAGCATCTATTATGTATTTAGTAATAGCCCTAACGCGTTATAGCTTTAGGTAAGGATAGCTATATGTGAAGGTTAGGCCTATTATAGTATTAGAGGATGTAACTCTAGGAAATAATTTAGTTCCTATAATAGGTCCTCTAGCTAGTATATTAATATTTATAGATAAACACCTCTAATCTTTATAGGACTAATTACTAACCTATAATAAGACCTATAGGTTATAACTTAAAGTAGTTAGGGTAGGAGCTTAGAAGTTTCTAGAGGTAGCTAATATAAAGGAATAAATAGCAGACTATTAGATTAGTATAAAAGGGCGCTTTAATTCTAGGGCTAGATATAGGTCCCTAAGTAGGAGCCCTTAACTATAACCTTAATTTAGTGAGCTTATAACTTACCCTTACTAGGTTACCTAGGCTAGAATACTACCTTTAAGGCGCTTTAAAGAGACTACTATTAGGATAGTATATTATAGGATATAGCTTAAGTTATACGTAACTATTACTACTATAGAGGTTAGAAGAGTTAATAACTATAATAAGGCTTATTAAAGCTAATTCCTCTGCCTAATAGATACTAGTTATAAATTTCTATTAATTTTATAACTAACCTACTAGCTAAGGACTAGAGCGATCTACGGTTCCTAATAGTTATTACAGATAGGCTCTCTAAATACGTATAACTTAAAGCTATAATGTTAATAGGGGCTAAGGCATATGCGGAGCGTTTTAAACACTATTAGTAGCGGTTTTATAGTTTCCCTACCTAGATTATTATAGATTATAGATTAGACTAGCTAAGTAACTTTTAGACAGTGTTATATAATAAGATTAGCACCTAGTAGCTCCTATTAACATCGCATTACCTATAGATAGATAGCGGCACGGAAAGGGCTAACTAGGAGGTGCTAGCTATCCTATAGGTATTACTATCCTTTTCTTAATTTAACTAGGCGGACTACCTACTAGCTTACTAATTAGTATTAAATAACAGGGATTTATTAGTAATAGGCGTAAGTATAAATATAGCCCTATATAGCTTTAATATGCTAATAATTTAGGAGGCGCCTCCTATATAAGTATTAGTAACCTTAGTAAAGGGGTGGGCTTAAGCATTTCTATAATACCTAAAGGATAGTATAGATCTAATGTAGGCTACTATAGCTTTTGTCTAATAATAGTAGTAGGAGAATATAAATAGCGGTTAAAGACTAGTAGAATAATTTTAAGTTAGGGACTATATATAGTTAAGTCTCTAGAATATTAAAATAAACCATCCCTATAAGAAATTAGACTAGGTAATAGCTAAATATAAGGTGCTAGAGGTCCCTACACTACTAATAGTTAAATTAGATATCCTAAGGAACTATACCCTATTTTCTATGTTAATTTAGTATAGAGGGCAGCGGAAGATCTATTACTAAGTTAGAAGCTAGCTAATAAATAACCACCACTAGAGTTAGTTATAACTAATATTAATAAGAATCTCTCTAAGTACTAGGTTAAGGAGATTCTTACTACTAAAAACGCCTAAGGCTAGGGATTAAACTATAATATCTTAGTAAAATAGAAAGAATATATATAGCTAATATAGGAACTATTAGAAAACATATAAGATATAGAGGTACTAGATAGATTTAAGTTATAATAGGGGATATATAGATAAGTAATAGTCCTAAAAGGGTGTGGTTTAATTTAGCTATAAAAGTTAATATCCTAATCCTCCTCTAGTGTGCGTATATTATAGTACTATTTATTTACTATAGTAAAGAGTAATTAGGAGGAGGGGGCTTTTAGGCTAGTAATAATATTTATAGTAATCCTCTATAATAGAGTAAGTAAGTTTAGCTATAGCTTTAGTTAGGTTATAGGTATTAGCTATAACCTATTACACTATAGTAGTGCTTACCTCCTAGGCTTAGATAGACTATATAAGGTTATTACTTATATTAGTTATACTATAAAAGAATTTAGTAGTAAGAGGGTTTTAGGCCTAGTAAGTAAGCATAGTTTACATAAGTATAAGAGCTATGCCTTAGTAGCCCCTTAGGCGTGGGCTATACCTATAGGGGAAGAGGCTAAGGGCTAGGCCTTAGTGGGATTAATATAGGTAGCTATAAGTATACTATTAAAATACTTATAGTAGTAGATAAAATTTTTATAAGAATAGTATAGTATCCCTTCTTACTAGTAGACTACTTTATAGCTAGGGTCTTAATAGCTTTATTTATGCCTATAAGGGTCTTAAGGTGCTTAAAGGTATAATGTAATTTAGGGTTACTATAGTATAAATATATCTCCTAGACATATAAGTAATAGGCCGCCTAGTATAGACTATAGGCCTAGTTTACGCCTAGAACATAGGCGTGCTAGCCTTTAGTGTGTAAATTATTAATATAAGGGCGTATAGGAAATTATACTTCTTACTATTAGAGAGAGCTTTATTATTAGAGTTACCCTTAAGAATATATTTACCTAGGTAGCTCCCTTTACCTAGGGTATAAGGAGGAGAAGAAGGGGAGGGGCGTAGTAGTAGTGGCTTTAGTAATAACTTTAGATATAGTAAATATAAGATAGGAGATAAAGGGAGCTTAATAGAAGTTAAAAGGGATAAAGGGAATACTTAGAGAGAATATTATATTACTAGAAAGGAAATAGAAGTAGGAAATAGGGGAAAAGGGAAGGATTATTTATATTCCTATAAGTAAGGGATTTACCCTAATTAAAATCTAGGCTAGGTATAATACTAGAAGTAGTCTAGGGATAGGTAAGGGTAATATATTATATAATTATTTAATAGGTAGTTAGAGATAAAGGAGATATTAGGGTAAAGTTAGGTTAAAGTTAGGATTTAGTAAGTAATAGGGAGGAGGTAAAAGGGAGTAATAATATAAGGCATAGAAATAGCTAGTAGTAAGTATAGAAATAAGTAGGCTAGTGGTTTTAGGGTAGTAAAGTTAGAGTAAGTAAGGCTATTAGTATAATAGGGATAGTTAGGGGTAGGGTAAGTCTATAGTAAAAATTTTTATAACCTATATAGGGAAGTTTAGCTCTACTAGCGCCCCCTTACTAGGGGTTAGCCACATATATAGGGAAGAGGGCCCTACACTAGGGTCCTATGCTTATTATTCCCTTACTTATATATAAGAGGATAAGAGAAAGGTAAGTAAGGGGGTATATTATAGACTTAAGCTAGGAGCTTAGGTTAAGTCTAGGTTAAGGTTAGGTCTAGAAAGGGTATAGATTATACATAGGTTATATAAGGGCGGATGTAGGTTAGTGTACAAACCGCGCACTAACTAAGTGCAACCCCTATAAATTAGGATACAGTGTAACCTCTAGTTTAGTTCTCTTCTTCTTCTGTAAGAATAATAATCGCACTTTGAACGCTTATGTGCAGCAGCCATAAGGCCAGTTCATAACAAAGAAGACCCTTACACTAGCCTAACCTAAGTAAAAGCCCTTACCTATAGGTCCCTTATTTAATAGTAAGTAAGTCTTATTTATAGCCTAGAAGGGCTTAATAGCCTATAAACTATAGATAGATAAGGCGTTTATTAGAGATAATTAGGACTAATAGTACTTTATTTACTAGAACCTATTACCTAAGGTCTAGGTATAGGTTATATCCTTCTTTAAGAAAGGCTACCTTCTTTACTATAACCTTACTTATTTCCTTAGATACCTAGGGAAGATATTTAATAACTCTTATTAATAGAAACTTACTATTATAGAACTTAATTAGTTAATATAGTAATAGAATAAGTACTTTAGTGATTTCTATATCTAGTTTAAGTAGAAATTAGCACTTACTAGGGGACTTAGGTAAGTAAGTAAGGTAAAGCTTTCTAAGTTATATACTATACTTAATAAATAAATATAGGATTATAGTTGTTGGTTACACAGGGTGCCTGAATTCAGGTTATCGATGTTGTGAGCCTTGAGAATAGTATCGTTATTAATTATCTATTCTAAGCTACAGAGGAAAGAGAGGAAAAGAGAGGGCAAAAGTAAGGGTTTTTCTTATAAGATATAAAACGCAAAAGGGGCTATATAGGTTATGTAACTATAAGCCCTACCCTATTATATACCTATATTGTGGGTTACGTGTAGGGCCCTTGTGCACGCGCGGGCTAACTACTTTACTAACCTTATAATTATAGCTACTAAGCGCAGTTAATATTATATATATTTTAACACTAGAAACTCTCTTTTTAATATAACTATTAATATATAATATTAATAGGAAAAGAAAAAAAGAAAAATAAACTATATTATAGTTAATTAGGGATATAGGAAATAAAAGAATAAAGATACTTATATAGGTATAGTAAGTAAAAGAAAGAAAATAATAACCTATAATCTAGGGCCCCTAAATTAGAATAAGAGAGCTTTCTTTACCTTCTCTTAATTTACTAAATAAAATTAATCTAGCTATATACTAATCCTCCCTTACTACTATAGCGCTTCTTACTATAATAGTCTTTCCTTCTCTATACTCTATATATATTATATAGGGATCTAAGGGATTACTATAGGCCTTTCTATAACTCTTACTAGGTTAGGAGTAATAATAAGTATAGCTTTTATTAGAATTTAACCTAATAAGAGTTATAGTTCTTTCTCTTTCTTTCTCCTTAAGAGAATTTTATATTCTCCTATAGTATTAAGGCTAAAAGCCTCCTAGGATATTATCTATAGTAACTATCCTTTATATAGGTAACTTACCCTTCTATCTAGATTATTATCTAGTTACTTAAGATAAATTTCTTAAGGGCCTTATTTAGTAATACCTTTATAAAGGTATTAGCTAAGTTATTACCTCTATTAATCTAATAGATCTTATAAAGCTTATAGCGCTTATATAATTACTATAAGGCTATAATATTAATTATTAGGTATTTCTCCTTAGTAATACTAAGCTTAATAAGGTATTTATATAAAGAGTATAAATCTATATATACTATAACTAGGATTAAGGGAAGCTTTAGTTAGCCTATAATTAATCTAATTATTATTATAATTATATAGGCTATATTAATACCTATAACTATACTATAGATTTCTAAGGTAAGTATACTTTATATAACTCTCTTTACTCTTAGTTAAGCTAAAGTATATAATATTACCTTTAATTATAAACTTACTATCCTTATTATTTTTATTAGCTAAGATTAGTATATATCCTAGCTATAATATAAGGTCCTAGTTATTAGTAAATAATCTATTTATAAAGGTATAGATCTTTACTTTAGTAAGGTTAATTAAAATAAAGGTTAGGCCTCTCTCTAGGTAATCTATTTACTACTAGATTTAGTAATTAAAAGCTTTAATATTCTTAACTATTAGTTCCTAGTATTATATAGTAACTAAAAGATTAAAGTAAGCTTCTAGTTAATAAATTAAGGTAATATAAGTACCTTAAGCCTACTACTTAATATACTTTTACTTTAACTAGGTTAGTAGGATTAATCTAAGCTTATTACTTTACCCTTTTATTATAATATAATATTCCTATTACTTAGGATAATAATTCCTTTATTAAATATAAGTAAGTTATTCTCCTAAGGAATTACTTTAGCTTTATAGTAAAGGTAGTAATAGCTAGTTAAGTTTTCTCTTTTTAGAGAACTCCTTATCTAATAACCTAAGGGTATTATTAGTTTATATACCTATATAAGCGAATTCTAGGCTCTCTTTTATTATTATAAGTAAGTATAGGTTATATATAGAAGTCTTTATTTAGAGCTTCTCTCTATAATACTTATAATATATTACCTACTAGTATATTCTAGCTTTTATAATACTATAGAGAGGTTTAATTATAATTATAATTATACCTTCTAGGTACTAGTAGTGGATTTAGATTAGAGCCTAGTAAGAATAACTTAGCTTAAGGCTATATATAACTAGATATAGGCTTATATAATATTATAAATCTATATAAGGTATTTTATTATAAGTAAAGAAGGAGCTATTATAAGGATAAGTTATTAACTAGCCTATTAGATTATTAGAGCTTATATTAAGATTAATTACTTCTCTTTATCCCTAAATCCTTAGATTATAAGCTATAACTTCTTTTATAGTTAACTTATCTTTCTTTTTACCTTATTAATAATATAGGTATAAAAGATTCTTAGGCTATAGTGCTTCTCTTTATTAAATATAATAAACTTAAAAACACCCTATTTAATTAAAGTATTAATCTTAGTCTTAGTAAAGAGCTTAAATAGCTTCCCTAGGGTTATAATAATACCTTCCTTATATAACTAGATTATAAGGTTAAGGTTAGCCTTCTCCTTTACTAATATAAAGGTTATAATATTAGTCTTATTAATAATAGCTAGAGGGTTCTTATAGGGTCTTCTAGGTCTTTACTTTAGTAGGATCTCTAGTCCTAGGGCCTTATATTTATCCCTAGCCTCTAATAGCTCTCCCTTAGCCTTTATTATAATACTACTTTATATTAGGGTAGGGTTCTTCCCTATAAAGGTTCTTATAATAGGGTCTTATAAAGGTTAACCTAAAGGTCTTAAGGCTTCTTAGGAGATTAAGTATATAGCTCTTACTATTAATAATAAGAAGGTTATATAGGCCTTATTACTCTTTACCTTTACACTATACCTAGACTAATAATCTAAGTAAGAGATTAAGGGTTATTAATATATTTAGGCTATTTCTTATTATAAGAGCTTTAGTAACCTTCTAGAGAGTATATAGCCTCTTAATCTCCTTTATAGCCTTTTATACTATAATTATATATTATAATATCTCTAGGAATAAAGGGAATTTACTTATTATCTATAGATAGGCACTAAAGATAAGGAGAGTTAGAATAAGGGTATTTAGGCCTATAGTATTATTAAGGGCCTTAATAGCTATTTATAGGCTATAGGCTTAGGGGTTATTAGGTATTTATATTAGATAATATTATAGGCTCTTTAGAGAGGCCTATAATATCTCTTAACCTTACTAATACTATAGTATACTTTAATAAGAACCTCTTTAATAGAGATTAATATTAATATTATAAATTATTAGAATTCCTTACTATAGAAGTTAGTACTAGTATTAGTAATAATCTAATTAGGGGTTCTTAGTATATATTAATCTAGTATAATCTAAGGGCCTCTTATATTATCTTTACTAAGATATCTTTAAGGAATCTTACTATATTAAATACTATAGCTATATTAATAATATAAAGGGTAGGGTAGCTACTATTAAGATATATAATATTTACTATTACTTTAAAGTTAAATATATATTTATCCTAGAGAGTAAATTTAAAGTAGTAAGGGCTATTAGTATTTATTTAGTATTAGTAATATACCTTTATTAGCTCCTTAATAGCTTTAATATTAATCTTATACCCTAATTTATATAGAAGATTATAGAGTTATTAGACTAAAGGATAACTAAATTAGTAATATAAGCACTATAATTTAACTTTAGTAAGGTAATTCTATACTATTAACTTCTTATTTTACCTTAGTAATATCTATATATACCCCTATTTATATATAAGGGAGACCTTAATATTCCCTTATTATAGTATATTCTTAGTAGTAATAAAGTTAATCTTTAATTAGCCTATATCCCTAAGGTATATTAAGAAAGGTATACTTATAGTAACTATATAGAAAGTAATATTACTAAAGGGAGTAAGTATATTAACTAATCTAATTAAGATAATTAGTATACCTTCTCTAAACCTAATCACTACTTTACTTACCCTTAATTTATTAAGTTAAATCTTTAGTATTATATATTATAATACTAGGAATTATAGGTAGCTTACTATTAAGTACTTAGTAGCTTTAGTATTTAGTATAATACCTTAGAAAGTTTTAGAAGAGTAATAATCCCTAAGTATAAATATATAGGGTAGCTAATTAAATAGTTTATTATTAAAAAGGCTTTTCTTACTTAGGCTATATAGTATTACTTAATTTATAAGGATCTTAATTACCTTCTAGCTATTAAAGGTAATACTATATATAAAGAAGCTTATAGAAATTAAGCTATCTTTACTCTCTTAAGTATTAGTAAATCTAAGGCCCTATATATATTAGGTAATTTTATTATCTTCTAAGGCTCTTAGGGTATTCTTAATCTTAGGTTCTTCCTTATACTAAGTAAGGAATATATTATATACTAGTAGTAAAGACTTTAAAGAGTTAATAAGGTAGTAACTCTTAAAGTATTAATATACTTTCTTATAGTTTTTTAGAGTATTTTATTAACTAGTATCTCTCCTTACTATAGATATAGTATTTCTTTATATAAGGGGAGGTCTTATATCTCTAGACCTTAATAAAGGGTATTTTAACTCTTTACCCTTACTATTATATTATTAGTTAGTTTAGAATTACTCTAAGGTATTAGCTTTACTAGGAATTAGTGCTAATTACTAGATTTCTTTTTAATAAGGTAGATTATTATCCTTACTTACTTATAGAACTCTTATAGACCTTTAGGGGGTTAGTAATATAGCTTTTATATTTAGGAATCTTACTATAAGTATATATAATTTAATTTTAGAGTGCTTAATCTATCTAGCTAATATTAGGAATAGCTCTTTAGAGAGTTATAAGCTTTTTAATAATATTATTAAAGTATTTAGTTTTTAACTTTTTCTTATTTTTATAAATTACCTTTTATAATAAGGTATTATACTATTCTAGGAGATAATACTATCTTATATTCTTAGTTTTAAATCTTTATCTTATTTAAGTAATAAGGGTTAGTAAGTCTTAGAGTTACCTAGGTTTTAGAGATTATCTAAATAGTATCTTAAAGCTTTACCTTAAGTATAGTATTAAATATATAGCTTACTTACTTTAGTTTAATATCTAGAATCTTATATTTTTTTAAAATATTTAAAGTTTTAACTTAAAAATATTATAGTTATTTACACTATATTATTACTCTAGTATAAATATCTTAGCTAGATTAATAATTTACTTTAGTAATAGTCTTGTAAGGGCTTAGGCTTTGCCTAAGCATTAGCTAAAACGCAGGCATTAGGGGGCTAATAGGAAGCGACAAGGGGACGGAAGGTCTGGAGATAAGGGACAAAAGGAAGGAGAAAGGAGGATAAAAGGAATAAGGAAGGGGGATAGAAGAATTAGAAATAAGGCTATTAGGGAAAATAGTAGGGGATAGGGAAGGATAGATAGGATAGCTAAGGGGTATAAGGAGGGCATAGTATAGATAGGTTTCCTACCTTCTCTTTTTCTCTCCTTAAGCTTCTTAATATTATATTAACGCCTAATAGTAGCTACCTAGGGGCTAGTCTATTATATTTAAGAAGCTTCCTTTAGTTCTAAAAGAAGACTACTAAAAAAACAATAGATTATATAATAGACTCTCTTTAACCATAGGACTTACCTAGCTAGGGACCTAACCCCCTATTAGACGCTACGCTACTACTAGGGGCTTATAATACCTAATTTAAAACACTCTAACTAATATTAGAATAATAGGCTAGAGTAATTAACTCTCTATAATAAGGCACGCACGCAAATCTAAAGTCCGTGCCTTAAGCCACTACTACACTAGATGCTCCTATGTGGCTAATAGTCCCTAATATAATCTTAACTTAGTAAAACTAATCCTAATAGGTAACCTATATAATAGTAATAAAAATACGTTTGCTACTTAGAGGTTCTTAATATAATATAAGTTAGATATAAATAAGGACTTTATTAGAAACACTAAGAACTAATAGATATTTATTTACTAAAACCTAGCGCCTAGGGTCTAGGCCTATATTACTATATTCTTTAAGGCAGGGAATTAAGTAGCTATAACCTAGATACCTTTCTCCACTACCTAGAGACCCTATATATAAACCTCTATAGATAAGAAATAGCTCTTATAGAACTTAACTAGATAGAATAAGTATCTAGGAGATATTTGCTGTATTCTTTATTTGCTTTAAATAGAAACTCTCCTAGCTAGAGAGGCTTATTAGGTAAATAACATTAAGGTAGCTAAGCTATAATAAGCACTTAATAAATAAATAAGAGAAATTTCTATTAGTAAAGGAGTTAGTTAAATAGAATACTATATTACTATTACCTAATACTATAGTATTATAGTTAATATTAAGTCCCTTGCCTTAGAGGATAAGTATTAGAACTAACATAGACCCTAGCTAGCTTGCCTAGTACCCTAGTAAATTAATAATAAGGGGACACGCTAATAATAGGGGTTTAAGCTATAGTAACCTAGCTAAGGAAGAGGAATAAGTTAGATAAAAAGATAAAGATTAGAAGAAAACACAGATCTATAGAGGGCTAAATAGGTATTAGGGGCAGAGATAGCTAAACACCGCTAGGAAGGATATTACTTACATTATAGCTCTAAGGACCACTATATCTAGGAATATTCCTCCTCCTACCTTATTAACTAAAGGTTAGCATTAATACACATAGGGTAGATAAGGAAAGCGCTAATAAGGAGGTTAATATTAACACTATAGAAAATAAGTAGCCCTTAAGCAAAGCCTTATATAAGGGTAGAAAGGCTAGCTAGTAGCTATAGTTATAGATAAGTATAGTTAGTATATAAAGACTAAAAAGATATAGAATGTTTTATAAATTAATTACTATTCCTAGTTCCTATACTCTTTAATATATACTTATACCTTAATATTTAGATTAACTATAGTTATAATTACTATAGTGCTATAAGTAAACTAGTAGTATAATAGCTAAGCCTAAAGCTTATATAATTACTAAAACGAAAATAGGTCTATACTATAGTGGAAATAGAGAAGTAGGGAAGTGTATTAAGGAAGACACCTCTTTAATTACCTATATAGTATACGCTAAGATTAATATTAATAGGTAGGAATTATTAGTGTACCTATATGTTATTCTAGGTCTTACCTAGGATATAATCTTTAGGATACTATAGCTAGAATAATAGGATATAGTAATTTATATAGCTAAATAACAGTTAGTTATAGGGGCGGCAGAAGGCCTATATATATCTAAAGCCTTAAAGCAAGGAATAGACAAACTAGTTTAGGGATTATTAGATCCCTATATACTACGGAGGCACGCTAGGCCTAATAGAGAAAGGACACTATAACTCGCTTTATTACTATAAGTCTAAGGGAAATTATATTAGTACTATAACTTATAGCCCTAAAGTTATAACTAAGTAGCCCTAATATAATAATACTACTAGGGAACTAGCGGACTTTATAAACCTATTTAATAAAGCTAAAGTAAATAGCTTGCCTCCTTATAGGAAGACCCTTAACTATTACATCTAGATACATAAGAACCTAGATAGGTCTAAGCTAGCACTGCTATAGGGACTATTATATAATATACTAAGGGACTAACTCTTAGAAATCTAACGCTAGATTACAGACCTTATAGATAAGGGATAGATCTATACTAGCTCCTTATTAGCTATAGCTCCTATGCTTTTAGTTAAGAAGTTAAATAGTAGGTAGCGCTTTTATGTTAACTACTACGCCCTTAATAAGATTATAGCATAGAACTAGTACCCCCTCCTACTAATTAAGGAAACACTCTAATCTCTCTCCTAGGCATAATGGTTTACAAAGGTAAATATCTACATAGTATTCTATAAACTATAGATAGCTAAAGGCAAGGAGTACCTTATAGTATTCTAGACTAGGTTTAGGCTATTTAAGTGGCTAGTCTACCTATTTAGACTAGTAGGTGCACTAGTAACCTTTTAATATTATATTAATAAATCCTTAGGGAATATATTAGGGGACTTTATTATAGTATACCTAGATAATATCTTAGTTTACTCTAGGGATTAAGGAAGGACTATATAGTAAAGGTCTAATTAATACTTAGCCACTTAAGGGCAGTAGGGCTATATCTAGACCTTAATAAGTCTATATTTGCTATAAAGGAAGTCTAGTACCTAGGGTATATTATTATAGCAGGCTATTTAGTCCGCCCTAACCTAGTAAAGGTTATAGCTATTAGGAATAGTTAGCACCTATAAAGTTATAGGGGTCTAAAGCTTCCTAAGATTTATAAACTTCTACTAGGACTTTATTAAGGATTTTTCTAAGTTAGTAGCACCACTTATATAACTTATAAAGAGAAATATCCCTTCTAATAGGGACCTAAGGAGAATAAGGCATTTAAGAGGCTAAAAGGGCCTTTATCACATACCTAGTCCTTACATAATAGGACCTAGACTGCCCTATAGTAGTTAAAGTGAATTACTTAGGCATAGCCCTTAGAGGGTGCTTATCCTAGAAAGGATCTAACTATATTATATACCTAGTTATATACCACTCTATAAGCCTAATAATAGCGTAAAGGAACTACACTATTTATAATAAGGAGCTCCTAGCTATTATTTCCTGCCTTAAGGCATAGTTAGCGGAGTTATAAGGCGTTTCCTAGCTATTTATAATTTACATAGATTATAAGAACCTAGAATACTTTACTACTCCTACCTAATATTAGAATAGTAGGCTAGGTAGGCGGACACTCTAGCTTTATTTAACTTCTACCTATATTATAGACCTAGTATATAGGCTTAATAACTAGATACTCTCTCCTAAAGGGAGTAGGATAGAAAGGGCATTAGTGTAAAGATAGGATAGATTCTATAGCCTATTACTATTATATAACTCTCTTAGTTACTATTAGATTTAAGGGAAGGTTATAGTTAGGACTTACCTCTATTATATATAAGCCTACTACTAGCTAGGAGGCCCTCTTTACTACAAAATACCTATAGACTCTATAGGATTAAGCTATCTTATTAGACCCTATATATAGTATTTAACTATAGGCTATCTAGGAAGGAGCACGGAAGTTTCCCTAGAAGCGCTAATAAGGGAATAGGTTATAGATTACTTAATTAGTGCTTATAGGGCACTATAGTTTAGGGGCTATACCTAGGTCCTAGCATAGGAACCCCTTATAATAACCCTTGTTTAATAATGCTATAATTCGCTAGTTATAGGACACCTAGGTTATAACACTATATTCTAGATTCTATAGCGATAATTCTACTAGAATAGGATATCATAGGATATAGCTAGGCTTATTTATAATTACTATTATAATAGAGCTATAAGAGCTATTAATAACGTTAAGGCTTACTAAAACCTCTACTAGTCCTAGACTAGTTCTAGTTATAGATTTCTATTAATTTTATAATAAACTTACCTACTTTATCCTTAGAGAGGCTATAATACCTTATAGTTATTATAGATAGGCTCTCTAAGTTTATTTAGCTAGAGGCAATAACCTTAATTAGAGCTAAGGAGTGCGGAATAGTTTAAGATAGTCTAGTAGAGATTTAGGGATTCCCTTAGTTTATTATTATAGACTAAGGCTTAGATTAGTTAGGAAGTTTTAGATAATATTATGCTTATTAGTAAGAATAAAATAGTTACTTTCTACATTACACTACCTATAGACTAATAGCAGTATAGAATAGGTAAACTAGGAAGTATAGGTAATACTATAAGTAGTAATCTCCTTCTCTTAATATAACTAGCCTAAATACTTAGCTACCTACTAGCTTATAATAAATAATAGGACCTCCTTAGTTATAGGGGTTAGCCTAAATAGATTGCTTTATAGCTATAATCTAAAACCTATCTAATCCTAACTAGACTTATTAGCTTCTGCTATAATGCCTAAGGGGAGAGCTATTTAGTTCCTAGAATACCTTTAGGAGGGCACCCTCTTAGCCTAGGCTATAATAGCCTATGTATAGTAATAATAATAGGATATAACTATAGTATTATAATATTTAGTAAAGCGCTTTTAGGTTAGGGATAAGGTATAGCTTTCCTTAAAAATATTAAGACAAACTACCTATTATAGAAGCTTAATTAGGTTATAGTAAAATATACTATTATAGAAGTGCCTATACTACTTATAGTTTAGCTAGATATACTATAGGGTATTTACCTAGTTTTCTATGTAAACCTTATTAAATAAGCAGTGGACAATCCTCTCCTAAGCTAGAAGCTATAAGACTCCTAGCTAGCCCTAGAATAGGTCCTAGTAGAGGATAATAATAAACTTATTAAGGAATACTAAGTAGAGTAAATCCTAGTAGCCTAGAACACACTAGGTAGAGGTAATAGATATAATATTTTAGTTAAATAAGTAAGTTACTTATAACTAATATAGAAACTATTAAAGAATATAATAAAGATATAAGCCCTTAATAAGTTTAAGAAGGAATAAGGAATATATAATATAATAATAGACTAAATTAATTAAGTAAAACTAGTCTACTAAGAGAGGCTATAGATAGGACCCTAGGGGACTTATATTACTACCTAATAATACTTATATATCCCCTAAAAGACTTATCCTACTTCCTTTACTATATCCTCTAGTTTACTTAGATTACTATAGATTCTATATTATTATTTACTATATATAGATTAGCTAGGGATAATCCTATTTAACATTTAGGAAAAGTATAGGATAACCTCTGCTAGGGGTAATGTTACTAGCTATAGGTCCTACCTAGGTTCTAAATAGTATAAGTAAAGTGTTAGTTAGTAGGCATATAATAGATATATAGAGGTAGAGCCTTGCTTCTCTAATGCCTACTAGCTATAGTAAGAGCATAAGGATTCCTAGTAGGGCAGGGGAATAAGGGTTAAGAGAACTAGCGCTAGAGGTAAGTTAGGAGTAATACTAGCGCTAGTAGGAAGGTAAATTATTACCTACTTTAATAAGTTAAGGATAGCCTAGATTACTACTATAATAATAAGGGAGAGCGTGTTAATTATTACTATAGATTAGTTATAAAACTCCTTATATATAGTAGTTATACTACTTATAAGTTACTAATTCTACTAGAATAAGGTACTAGTAACCTATTAGAGAGTATTTCCTATCCTATAGCTAGCTAAAGGGCTACTACCTATAAAAGGGATAATATTAAGCCTAGTTATATTTAACATAGGTGTATTAGTAAAAGGAGAAGGCCTAAGGGCTAAATAAACTAGAGCTAGATTAAACTATGCCTAGTTTAGTAATGTAGTCTATTTACCTATAAGGGCACAAAAGTCCTAGGATAGGATAGGTATCTTTGCTTTATAGTCTTAGTCCTAGTAATACTAGGCATAATAATATATATACCTAAGGTAATTATAGCCTCTAGATCCTTAAGGGCGTAGTGGAGCCTAGGGTTAGTAAATAGGAACCTAGTTAACTAGATATAGGTTATATAGTTATAATAGTAAGGAGAATAGGATTCCCTACTCTTAGGGGATAACACTCTAAGACGCTAGTAGTTAGGGACTATTTAATATAAGGTCTATATAGATAAAAACTAATATAAGGGTAGTATACTATTTATTATCTAAGTCCCTCTCTATAAGAAATTTACCTATAGTATAAGCTAGTGTAATAAGGACTAGTAGAGGAATAGGAATAGGATAATAGGGATAAGGTATTTTTAGTAAGTAAATAAATAGAATAAGAGAGATAAGGAAAGTAATAAGATAGGAAGGTATAATAGAGTTATAATATTTATAGGAGGAAGGTTATATAAAGAAGGGAAGGGGTTATATAGGGAAAGAAAATAGGATATTTATATAGAAAGCATAACTATAGAGAAGGGGTTATAAATAGGTAGGAGAGGGGCTAGGGGTTACTATAGTAATAGAGGGGGTTAGGGGATATATGTTATATATGTTATATAATAATATAAATATCGCGTACTAAATAAGAAGAGGTTCTATAAGGTTTCACACTAGATAGGGCAGTTTCCACAAGTTTCTATAATATATCTAAGCGCGCACGCTATACACGCTACCTAATAATAATATATACACTACCTATAACTAAGCTATAATAGGGTGGAGAGGGGCGTTTTAAGGGTATTACTCTAGGTTATAGCTTTAGGTTCTTAAGGCATAATTAAGATAGGTAAGTAAGGGCATATATAAGGGCTTAGGCTTTACCTAAGCATTAGCTAAAACATAGGTATTAGGGGGCTAATAGGAAGTAATAAGGGGGATAAAAGGTCTAGAGATAAGGGATAAAAGGAAGGAGAAAGGAGAATAAAAGGAATAAGGAAGGGGATAGAAGAATTAGAAATAAGGCTATTAGGGAAAATAGTAAGGGATAGAGGAAGGATAGATAGGATAGCTAAGGGTATAAGGAGGGCATAGTACGGATAGGTTTCTTACCTTCTCTTCTTCTCTCCTTAAGCTTCTTAATATCATATCAACGCCCAACAGCAGCCGCCTAGGGCCAGTCCATCACAAGTCTTAAGGGTTATACTAGTTAGTTAATAGAAATAAAGGCTAGGATAGTAGTTTCTTTATACTAAGGAAAGGGATTAAGGCTTACTAGTAGTGCCCTAATAGGATTAGAATATAAGATATAATACCTAGGGGGACTCTTAATATATTAATATATACTCTTAGGGAAGATTATACCTATAGCTATATAGTTACTTTAATAAGGTAATACTTAGTAAGCTTTAGTAAGGAGATTAAGGGCTCTTAAGATTTAGTATTCTTAGATATTCTCTTTATTAAAGAGATTATCTAGGAAGTTACTATTTTCCTTAAGCTTTCTTTAAAATCCTATATACTTCTTCTAGGTATCTTTTACTTCTTCTTATAACTAGAAGTAAAATTCTTATTAGTTAATAACTTCTTAGAGATTCCTTACTACTATAGTAGTCTAGTTAATTATTATATATACCCTATTATTAATAAGGTAATCCCTAAGGTATCTTAGTATTAGGGGTAGTATTTAGAGGAATATTTCTTAGGTTTAGTTATTAAAGTCCTAGATAAACTTTATAAATAGTATTCTTTTAGTTACTTTTCTTATTTTATAGTTTATAACTCTAATAAGAATATAAGCTATAAGCACTTTAGGTATTTTATTCTCTTTATTATTAAAGTTCTTAGCCTTATAAAATAAGTCTTTTATAAGATTCTTATAGAAATACTATAGGATATATAGGAGAGAAAGGATATTTATTTTACTTCCTTTAGGCTACTTAGTTACCTTAGTAAAGGTATCTCCTATTTAGAGCCTTCTTAACTCTTAAGAGCTTATACTAGTTCCTTTTTATTAGCTATTATAACTTATAACCCTTAGTAAGGAAGGGAATAAGGAAATATTATACTTTTTAGGTAAGGGAGGGTAATAGGAAAGTTTTACTTTTTAGAGGAATAATTTATAAAGGATTATAAGGCTAGGTATTAACTTTATATATAATAAAATACACTAAGAAAAAGAATAATAAGATAGACTTTATTACTAAACTTAAACTCTTCTTTAAGGTTTAGGCTTTTATTTATTATTAGCTACTTATATACTTTAACTAAGGAACTAGAATAAACTTCTTCCTTAGTATAATTAAGGATCTTATAATAATCTAGTTACTCCTATACTTTAATAAAAAGGCTAGATTATATTACTTCTAGGAAAGTCTCTTTTATTATTAACCTTACTAATCTATAATTTTCTATGTGTATTTAGGAGTAGTTATAAAGTTAACTACTAATTAGTATTAGTTATATAGGGTATCTAAATTTAGGTTATTAATATTATAAGCCTTAAGAATTGTATTATTATTAATTATCTATTCTAAGCTATAAAGAAAAGAGAGAAAAAGAGAGGGTAAAAGTAAGGGTTTTTCTTATAAGATATAAAATATAAAAGGGGCTATATAGGTTACATAACTATAAGCCCTGCCCTATTATATGCCCTTATTATAGGTCACGTGTGGGGCCCTTGCGCGCGCGGCTAACCACTCTGCTAACCTCACAATTGCGGCTGCCAAGCGCGGTTGATATCATGCGTGTTCTAACAATAGTATTAGCTAGAATATACCTTAGACTAACTACTTAGTAGCTATAGCTTGCTTTTATAGTATTACCTTAGATATTAAGTCCTACTAATTAGAGAAGAAATAATAGGGATAGAGGTAAGGTAGTTAGGTACCTTATCTAAATAAGGCTAAGATATAGGATAAGGATATACCTATAATAGATTTCTATTTAATATATATATTAGGAACTAGTAAGGTCCTAGAAAGTCTATAGTAAGCTAGAAGTTAGGTAAAAAGGGGGTATAAAGCGTGCTAATTAGATTATCTAGAGTATACTAAATATATGCTATAAGGAAGGGAAATATATATAGTGTAGCTTCTTAAAGCACTTTATTTTAGGGTGCTCCTTATACCCTACTATTCCCCTAGAAGAGATCCTTTATTAATATATATAATATAGAGAATATACTATCTAGTAACTCTAATAGGGAGTCTGCGAATTAGTTAGGAAAAGAATAACCCTTTATTAAGTTATTTAAATAGAGGTAAGGGAAGAAGATATAGGGGGCTTTATAGTATATAGTTATTACTAAGGGGACTTTAAAGAGATTTAGGATAATA
This sequence comes from Epichloe brachyelytri, assembly GCA_023650705.1. Lineage (NCBI taxonomy): Eukaryota > Fungi > Ascomycota > Sordariomycetes > Hypocreales > Clavicipitaceae > Epichloe > Epichloe brachyelytri. The sequence goes on from CP097976.1 coordinate 6,470,640, forward strand.
TAGATTCCTTCCCTTTTAGTTCCTACTCTTATTAATAAGACTACCTTTATAGATACTTAATATAGGTTATAACTACTACGCTACTATAAGTAAATACCTAGCCTAGAAACTTTAATTAAAATACCTCTCTCTTCTAACTAAGAGGTTAGTTTATACTATAGTTAGTATAAAATAAGGGGAAAAGAGAGCTATAAGAAATATTTATATATAATACATATTATTTAATTTTAGGTAGATTTAGATAGATAGGAAACGCCTATTATAGTATATATAATCCTAGGCTTAACAAGATAGCTTATCTTAGGTACGCTATAGATAGAGCGGAATAGGATTAACTTAGATATAGTACGCTAGTAAATATGCGTAGGTTTAGTAAATAACCTATAGATAAAGGCTATAGTAAATAGAAGGGTAAACTAACTTATAATATCTATCTTAGGCTTTACCTTTATAGGAATAGTATATTAGGTAAAGAGGTAGAAAGAGTATATTTAGCTTTATATAATAAGCCTATAGGAAATTATATCTATCCTATAAATTAATACTACACTAAAGGCTATAGAATAGGAGCTTCTAGCTTCCTTACTAGAGGTATTATAGGACTTTAGGGACTTATTCCTTAAAAGTAAAGTAAATATCTTACTACTATACTAAGGAAAGTTAGACTACTATATTTACCTAAAGTAGGATATAAATAGGAATAAGCTAGATTTACTATAGGTAGTGTTATATAATATACCTTATAAGTATTTGCTTAAAATCTAGAAGTAAGTTACTAACTTAATAAATAAGGATTAGATTTAGGTAAGTTTATCTTTAGCTATAGCGCTAGTGCTACTAGTAAAGAAACCTAGGGGTAGATAAAGGTTCTATATAGACTATTATGCCCTTAATAAGATTATAGAATAGGACTATTACCCCTTACCCTTAGTAAAGGAAACATTATAGTTATTATTAGAGGTAAGGTAGTTTACTAAGCTAGATATTTAATTAGCTTTTTATTAAATATAGATTACTAAGGGTAAGGAACACTAGATAGTATTCTAGATAAGGTTTAGGTTATTTAAATAGTTAGTATACCCCTTTAGGCTAGTAAGCACGCTAGTAATCTTCTAGAGGTATATTAATAGCGCCTTAAGCAGTATTCTTAGTAATTATATTACTATATATCTTAATAATATACTAGTTTACTTAAGTAGCTTATAGAGAGACTATATATAGAAGGTTTAAGGGGTTTTATCTAGGCTATAAGAAGCTAGTCTTAACCTAGATATTAGAAAGTATATATTTACTATAAAGGAGGTTAAGTACCTTTAGTTTATTATCTAGGTAAGGAAAGCTATCTATCTAGATAAGGAGAAAATTATAGTAATTTAGGACTAGGAGGCCCTAATAAGAGTCTAGGGAGTCTGTGGGTTCCTAGGATTTACTAACTTCTATTATGATTTTATACTAGATTTCTTAGACCTAGTAAGCCCCTTATTAACTTAATAAAGAAAGGGGCTTTATTCTAGTAAATAGATAAGTATAATAGGGCTTTTAAAGCGTTAAAGGTAGCCTTTATATTATACTTAATCCTAGTATAATAGGACCCTAATAAGGATACCTTAGTAAAGGTAAACTACTTAGGTATAGCTTTAGAGGGTTATCTCTCCTAGTTTAATAATAATAGGATCTTATACCTAGTAGCCTACTATTTAGCCTAATTATAGTTAGCTTAGTAAAACTACACTATATATAATAAGGAACTACTTATAATTATCTCTTACCTTAAGGTATAGTTAGCTAAGTTATAAAGTATTAGTAAGCTATTTATAATATTAACTAACTATAAGAATCTTAAATACTTTATAGCTCTAAGGGAGATATTAAAATAGTAGGCCTAATAGGTAAAGACTCTTATGCTCTTTAACTTTTACTTACACTATAGGCTAGGTATATAAGCAAAATAACTAGATATATTATTAAGGTATTATTAGGATAAATTATAGATAGAAAAGCCTAAGGTATTAATTATATATTTAGTAATAATACCTATATAATATATTTATAGGAGGGCATAGCTATATATAAATATTAACTCTATTATAGTATTAGGATACCTTCTAGTAAGGAAGTCTTTATTTACTAATAAATATCTCTAATCCCTATAGGACTAGGCCTTAACTTATAATAAGGCTTATTACCTATAGCTTAATATAGTTATAAAGGGAGATTAAAAGTTTCCTAATAGTGCTAATATAAGGGAGTAAATAGTAAACTATTAGATTAGCATAAAAGGCACGCTTTAATTTTAGGGCTAAATATAGGTCCCTAAATAGGAACTATTAACAATAATGCTAATCTAATAGGTCTATAACTTACTCTTACTAGGTTACCTAGGATAGAATATAATATTTAAAGCGCTTTATAAAGACTTTTATTAGGATAGTATATTATAGAATATAGCCTAATTTATTAGGAATTATTACTATTATAAGGAGTAGAAAAGCTAGTAACTATAATAGGGCTTACTAAAGCTAATCCTACCTCCTAATAGATACTAGTTATAAGTCTTAATTAACTTTATAACTAATCTCCTAGCTAAAGATTAGGGGGCCTATAGTTCCTAATAGTTATTATAAATAGGCTCTATAAGTATATATAGCTAGAAGTAATAATATTAATAATAGCTAAGGTATATATAAAATAGTTTAGGTATTATTAGTAGTAGTTCTATAGGTTCCTTACGTAGGTTATTATAAACTATAGTTTAGACTAGCTAAGTATCTTCTAGATAAAGCTTTATAATAAAGTTAGTATATAATAGCTACTATTTATATTACACTACCCTAGATAGATATTAGTATAGAGAGGGCTAACTAAGAGGTATAGGAAGTACTATAAGTAATACTATCCTTCTTATAGTTTAAATAGCTAGACTATTTACTAGCTTACTAGCTAGCTCTAAATAATAGGGATTTATTAGTAATAGGAGTTAGTGTAAATATAGCCTTATATAGTTTTAATATAGTAGTAATATAGAAACTACCCTTTATATACCTTTCTATAACTTTAGTAAAGAGAAGGGCTTAAGCTTTCTTATAATATTTAAAGGATAGAATAGACTTAATATAAGCTATAATAGCCTTTAGTTAATAGTAGTAGTAAGAGAATATGAATAATAGCTATAGGCTAGTGGAATAGTTCTAGGTAAGGGACTATATATAGCCAAGTCTTAGAAATATTAAGATAAACTAGCTATATAGGAAGCTAGATTAGGTTATAGCTAAATATAAGGTACTAGAGGTGCCTATACCTTTAACTATTAAGTTAGATATCCTAAGGGGCTATACCCTATCTTTTATATTAATTTAGTCTAGTAGGCATTAGATAACCCTTACTGAGCTAGGCACTAGCTAATAAATAACCACTACTAGAATTAGTTATAATAGATATAGATAGTAATCTCTTAGAGTATTAGGTTAAAGACATTCTTATAGCTAAAAATACCTTAGGTTAGGGATTAAATTAAAATATCTTAGTTAAATAAAAAGAATATATTTAGCTTACTTAGGAACTATTAGAGAATATATAAAATATAGAGGCACTAGACTAGTTTAAGTTATAATTAGGTAATATATAAATAAGTAATAGTCCTAAAAGAGTATAATTTAATTTAGCTATAAAATATTAAGGTACCTAATCTTCCTCTAGTATATATATACTATAGCGCTATTTAATTACTATAGTAAAAATATTTAGAATAGGGAGAAGCTATAATAGTAGTATTTATGCTTATAGTAGTCCTTAGTAAGGGAATAAGCTAGCTTTATAATAGTCTTAGTTAAGGCACTTATATTAGTATTACTTACCTCCTAGGTAGAGATTAACTATATAAGGCTATTATTTATAGTGTCTATACTATAGAAAAATTTAGTAATAAGGGGTTATAGCCTAGATAGGTAGGAGTGCTTTATACTAGTATAAGCTATTATACTTTAGATATACCCTAGGTATAAGCTATACTTATAGGGGATAACTCTATTAGCTTAGCCTTAGTAAGATTAATATAGGCTATAGTTAATATACTATTAAAATATTTATATTAGTAAATAAAGGTTTTTATAAGTATAGTATACTACCCTTAATAAAGGTAGTTTACTTATAGGCTAGACTCTTAATAGCTTAGTCTATAGCTATAAGGTTCTTTAAGTACTTAAAGGTATAATAAAGTTTAGGTTATTACTATATAAGTATATCTCCTAGATATATATATAATATATAGCCTAGTAAGGGTATAAGCCTAGTTTATACTTAGAGTATAACTATACTTCTCTTTATTATAAAGGTTATTAATATAGGGTATATATAGGAAGTTATACTCTTCCTATTAGATTAAGTATTATTATCTAAGTCCCCTTAAGGATATACTTACTAAGATAAGTTTCCTTACCCTTAGAGAAGGTAAGCGCTAATAAGGGGTAAAATTTAGGAAGCTACTAGAAGAAAGGCTAAGGGGGATTAAATATAAAGGGATTTTCTAGAGCCTAGCTAGAATTAAATAAGGCTAGGCTAGGGGTATTATTAGATATAATAAAAGTAAAGTAAATATAGAAAGTAGTTTAGAAGAATAGGATAATAGAGAATAGAGAATAAAATAGATAATTTAGGGAATATTAGGATAATAAAAGGATAAAGGTATTAGGAATTAGGGAAGGGAGGAGGGGAATATTTATATCCCTTAAGGAATTAGACTAGTTCTAATTAGTAGGTAAATTAGTTACTATAGAAAATATAGGCTAGGGGTAAATAGGGATAATATATTACATAATCTTCTATTAGGGGTTTAGTAATAAGGGGTATTTAAGATAAGGTTAGATTTTAGCGGATAGTAGGTAGAAGGTAAGAAAGGAGTAATAGTAAGAAGCTAGATAAGGTATAGGGATAGCTAGTATAGTATATAGAAAAGAGGTAAGCTAGTGTTTTTAGTTCTAGAACTAGGTTAGAGTAAACCTATATTTATATTAAAGAAGGTTAGAGTAAGCTAGTTTTATAGTAAAAATTCTTCTACCTTATATAGCAGGCCTATAACCCTATACGCTACCTTATATATAAGAACTATACCCTACCTATACTAGTATAGGGCTTACGCTATAAAGAGGCTTACTTATTATTTACTTACTTTTAAATAGTAATAGTAAGGGGAGAGGTAAGTAAGGGGGTATATTATAGACTTAAGCTATAAGCTTAGGTTAAGTCTAGGTTAGGACTAGCTCCGGAAAGTATATAGGTTATGCGCGGCTTAGTTAGGGCTATACGCAGGCCTCGCATAGGCTAGCATAACTTACTATAAATCCAGGCCTTATATAACTACTAGTTTAGTTTGCTTCTTCTTCTATAAGAATAATATTCTCACTCTAAACGCTTATATGCAGTAGCTATAAGGCTAGTTCATTACAATAATAAGGAAATAAATAACTAGAGTAATAGTAATATTATTTATCCTAGCTCCTACCTATATATACTAATAGTAAAGGAGGAGTTTAAAGTAAGTTTATATTAGTCTTATATTAATATTATATACTAACTCTTCTAGGATACTACCTTTTACTTTAACCTTAATATATATATTAATAATACTTAATCCTATAAGTAATAATAATTATCTACTATAAATAGTAGTAATATAAGTTAATTAAGTAATCTATAGTTATAATTTCTAAAATAAAAGAAAAGTAGCTTTAAAGAGATATAAAAGATAGTAGTTTAAACTAGAAGTCTAAACCCTAAGGGATAAAAGTAATAAATTAAATATAGTATATATATAAGTATAATAGCTATAATAATATACTAATAATATAAAAGAGATTAATAAAAAAGAGATAAGTAATAAGAATATATAAAAGCTAAGTATAAGTTTACTAATAGTAATAATATATAATATACTATATATCTTACTTTACCTTTATATTCTAGTACTCTTCTATACCTTCTATAAAGTTAGCTCTTATAATATAGAAGCTTTCTCTTATAATGTAAAAGATAGAGTATTTTACTTATATTCTTAGTATATATACTAGGTATATGTTTACTATATATTATACCTCTTAGTTATTAGTAGGCTAAGAGCTATTCTCTATAGAACTCTTACTTTAACTATATATACTTAGATAATTATTACTCTTATATAATAATTATAGATTTTAGCTCTTAGTAATATAACTAGCCTAGTAAAATAAAGAGCTATATTTAAGCTTAAATATATTATCTTATTCTCTATTAAATATTACTTATTAGTTATACCTTATATATAATACACTTATAACTTATATAAGAAGCTTAAGTTTATTTATAAACTTTCTTAGTAAGGATATCTTAGGGCTAGCTTTATAAACTAATTAATAGGTATATATATATACTATATAATAGAGTAATATACCTAGGCTTATAAAGATATTATATATTACGCTAGCTATTAGATAATACCTAGTAGTAGATTACACTATTAGTAATATTAGTATATACTATATATATTATGTATATATAGTATATACTTTTACTTATAACCTTCTTTTAAGCTTAATATTTACTTTACTAGGTAGCTATACTCTTTCCTTATAATACTAGTAAATATAGTAATAAATCTAGTTTAATATACTTATTAATAGTTATATATATAACCTATATAAGAACACTTACACTAGTATTATCTAAAAACCTCCTACTATATATTTTCCTACTATTATTAATTATAATATTATACCTAAGAGTAGGTTAGCTTCTTTATCTATATAGTAAATATAGGGAATATACCCTATATATAAGTATTAATCTATAAAAGGGTAAGTAGCTCTAAAGATATTAGAATTAGCCTATAATAATAGCCTAATTTAGAGGGGTTTACTACTTTAAGCATAGAATTATTAATAAAGTTAGTTACTTAGACCTTTATCTTTATATATATATAGTATATAGGAGGATAAAAGAGTTAAGTTTAGCTTATATTATATATATATTAGTTTAATTTTTAGTGCCTTATAACTAAATAGAATACACTAAACTAACTATAAATATATATACTATATACCTTACATATGCCTTATATATATAGTTGTTAAAATAATGCTATTTATAGCACTATTTTATAGGCCCACTAGTTGCCTAGTTGCGTTGTTGCAACGTTAGTTATAGGCGTTGCTTGCAGCGTTGTAGCCTGTGTTCCCATAACTAACCCACGGCTTATATGACTAAGCTAACTAGGTTACCCTATAGGAAGCTGAAATTAACTGTAACTAGGAACTAGTAGTTATATAAAGGCTAACGTATACTATTTGAATCCTTGATTTTTCTGGATTTAATAGTATATTTTATATATAGGGTTGTATATTAAAGTGCTTAGTTAGGCTATATAGGCAGCTAGTTTATGTGGCTATAAGTTGATTTTTTATTTTTCCTATATAAATAAATTTTATAGAAAATAAAAAGTAGCTCCTAAGACCCTGCTAGTAACCTCTTTCCTTTAATATAGTTAGTAAGTCTATAAGGGGACTTAGAAAATCCTCTTATTACTTGTTAGATTGTCTGTCTAGTTAGAAATTAACTATATTTAACTATCTATGCTCTCTATCTTGAAGAATCTACCGTAATCTAGTTATCTAGAAGTTGCTGCGAAGGAATCTACTAGGAGGTCTTCCTATCCCTCTAGCTAGATTCCCTTCCATTTCCAATAATAGTTATTATATATTTTTGCCTTTCTTTATATTATAAAGTATTCTCTAATATTTTACTTACATTATATATATTATATATATATATAAAATATATATAAGTTTACTTAATATAAGTTAATTTATTTTAAAACTAATCTAGCCTTTTTCTAGGTATATACTATATACTATATATATATTCTCTCTAAAAATAAACTATATAGAACTAATTAAAGTGAAGCTATATATACCTAGTATATATAAAGTAAAAGGCTTTTAATTATTAATATTATTATATACTATATATATATTCTCTTTAAAAATAAACTATATAAAACTAATTAAAGTAAAGCTATATATACCTAGTATATATAGAGTAAAAGATATTTAATTATTAATATTATTAGGTTAGTAGTAGCCTATATAACACTAGTAAGGGCCTTAGTAACCTATTTTCTCTTAGTATTTTTCTTCCTTATAAGTATACCCTTTTATATAGGAGTAACTATATTATTATTAGCCTTATATATATTATATATATTAATATTACTTACACTAGATATTTAGGTTCTTATTTATTCTATTAGGTCCTTAGAATTATATTAGTAATATATATTACCTATAAGGTTAATATATATACTTACTAGGTAGCTAATTATAGGTATTACCTTATTAATAAGAGAGAAGTTCCTTAACCTTAGGGCTATTAAAGTACTAGAAAATATAAGTATATAGTTAGTAAATATATAGTATAAGTAAAATATACCTTATACTTCCTTCTTAGTATTATAACTACTTTCTTCTTATCTCTAATATTAAAGTACTTTACTTATAAATAGTGAATACTTCTTAAATATATAAAAAAATTATAATATATACTAAGTAATAAAACTAGTACCTTTAGTGCTTAGTAAAATTATTATTTATTATACTATAATATTAGTTAGTATATATACTAAATATATCTAATAGATATTATATAATATATACCTTTTAGTTAAAGTACTTAGTAAGAATATAAGTTAGGTTATTATAACCTAAGATACTAAATCTTAGATTAATATATATACTATATAAAGGCTTAATATATACTTATCTAAAGGGCTTTTTAATAAATAGTATATTATACTATTCCTAGTAAAGTATTATATAAATTAGCTTACTAATATTATATTAGTACTAGCTAGATATATGTCCTATATATATATACTAGTAACTAGTAAAAATCTTATTCTTATTTACCTAGAAATAGGAATTAGTATTTATTATTAGCTATTAGTATATATTCTATAATTACTATATATATTAGACTTATATATATCTTTTATACTATACTTTTCTTATAAGTAATAGTATATCTAAAAGAGTAAGAATATACTATATATATATATATATAATATATAATATACCTAACTAGATTCTTTATTAGTAATAGTATAGCTATAAAGGTAGCTATTTAATTTCTTAATACTATAGCTATATATTATTAATATATTATATATATATATAAGAAAAGGAATATATATATTAGCTTTAAACTTAGAGAGGTTAAAGCTAGCTATTAATAAAATATTAGTATTATTATATATATATCCTAAATATATTACTTATAATTAGTAAGCTTATATATAGCTATAGGAACTATATTATATTAGTCAATCTATAAAATATATTATATATATAATAACTTACCTTTTAATAGATCTTTAATATAATTAACCTATTTACCTATAATTTATAAGTTATTATATTTATATACTATATATAGAATATATACTATAAATATAGCTAGTAGCCTTATTTTTATATACTTTATTAGTATTAGTTTTAGTATTAGTAATTTTAATTTTAAATAAAAGGCCTATATATAATTAGTATAGGATAATAAAATATAATATATATATTTATTATCTTTACCCTTTAGTACTTTATAATTATAAGATATAGTAGTTTTCTATAAATATAATTAGTATATACTATATATATATATAAAAGCTAGATATTACTTACTATCTAAATAAGTATAAAAAGATTTTTTATAATAACTATATAAAGTTATTAGTAAATTAAGGTATTAAATAAATATAATAACTATATATAAAGTAAGAAAATTATAGGGTTATATACTAAGGGTATAAAAAGAAGTAATAATAAAAAGAAAAAAAGAAAAAGCTAATAGTAATAAGTATATAATATATATAAGGTAAGTATATATAACTAGGCCTATAATTTTTTTTATTTAGCTAAGAGTTTACACTATATAATTATATATACCTTATATATATAAGGCATATGCTATTCTACTAGTCCTAAGGCTCCACCCTAGATACGAGACGAACTTTGTTAGAGCCGAGATTTACTGTAACCCCATCTCCACCCACCACGTTCACCGTCGCGGGGTTCAACTTCATATCCTTTAGCAGCCCTGAGAGGACATCTGCTTCTGATTTCGCCTGCTCTTCCTTCTGTTTTTGCAAAGTCAAGAGTAGAGACTCGATTTCCACGGCCAGCGTCAAAAAGTCATTGCGGACTGCGCATATGTCAACAAACTTGTGATGACCACCTCATTGCTTTCCTCAACGGTGACACGCTTCTTGATAGTAGAGAACACCTCTTTAACAACCTCTCTCAGCTTAGCCTTGCTTGAGAATTGGCACCGAGGCAGCGGCCCGTTCGCGAGATTCAAAGTATCCGCAGCTGCCTTTTGCATTGCCGCGTCATTCTCCCATCCCTTGCGCTCAAGGCGAATCAGTTCTCCAAGAGTGAGACTGGCATTATTGCATTTCTCCGACAATTTAGAGCGGAGCAATTCGGCATACCATGCATTTGATCCACCGGTTGTCGCCTCGGATGTCGACAACAATTTCACAAGTTCCTCCCTTACGAGAAGAAGACTCCCGAGTACCGCTTTTGCCAGACCTTTGATGTTTTGGAGTCAGGTGCCAGTTCTGCAAATCTCGCCTTTAGCATTTCTTCTTCACTCTTAATGACTCTCGCTGCACTCACTGGATAATTCTTTGGATGTCTCCTTGGCATTCTCTCTCAATTGATCCATCCAAACTTCGTTTTCCCAGTCACCTCTGACTGTACCGCAAGCTTCGGCCCCCACGAGTATGAGTAGCTGGCGCAGGATGCTGACATGGGGGTGATGATTCATGACATAACTTGGGTGGAAGCCATTTACTCTGGGAATGGCGATCAGTCCCTTGTTCCCGTGGCGGATACGCGCAACAACCGGCAATTTCCGGTCCCCAAACGTCTTGCCCACGCCAATGCACTCGAGCTTCTTTTCGTCTCCCTTCTGGTAATCGGTCTGGTCTTTCCGGATCCTGCCAGCACAAACCAGAACACTAGGCTGCTTATCGCAAATGGCCTGGACCGAAGGCTGGGCCGAACTTCTCAAACTTGCATCGCTCATGCCGTCGATCTTGTCTGGAACAAAAGGGAGCAGATCGACAACAGCAATGTGGTCCTCGATGTTCAAGCTTCCACACGATGCGACGGAAAAGACGTCTGCCACGGCTTTCAGAGTCTCGCAGTCCTTGATAACCTGGTCGATGCCTTCCTTAAACGGGTGATTGTCGCGGGCTGTTGAAGGGTGATTGCAATTCCTCCTGTCACCGCGGGCCCGGCTAGTCGCGCGGTGACCTCGATTTCGTGTCGCGATCGGTCCATTCTCTGCCACGAGATTCGATGTGAGAGACATGGTCGGAAGGCTGACCTGAGTTCTCGGGGACGGGGACAGGCCGGAGGAGTCGCTGAATGCGGTGATCAACTGCCACATCCAAGCATTTCTGTGTATTGACTGGCATTGCGAGTTTGAATCTGACAAACGTCTTCTGGGCGCCACACCGTATTAATCTCGGGCGGAAAGTGCTTTGCTACCGAAGTCCAACATGAGCCAGATTCTCCAGCCATGATATAAGTCTGGATACCGACAGATGACGCCAATATCGATTAAAACGAAAGTCAGTATTGACAAACGAAGAGGCAGCACAACGGGAGAGGGTGAATGATCCGACGGCTGCTGTGCGACGACGGGCTGACTTGAGGGTGGTGTTACAGGCCACAACTTCCCACACCGGCGCGGCTGAGCACGGGGAGCAGGTTTGACGAGGAAGGATGCCGGCCGCCACGATGGTCAGCACTTTGATTCAAATCCCCCATCTAGCATCTAGATGTAGCAAGTCCGTTGTCGTGGAATGACGCAAACACTTGCTGAAAGGGGGTCTCGTGTCAGTCGAAGGGCATTTGTCTACAAGCCCTCGTCACAATCTTCTCGTTTTGCCGCAGGCATTCTACGTCCCAAGGACGCTTTGTCCCAAGAACGAAGAGATGCTGACTGCCTATTATGTATCTGACAGTGGGGAAAAATGGCCGCGGGTTGAAGAGGGGAAACAAACAAGTCATGTGGTGAGCGGCCCGCGATTTGCACTGCATACGCACATAAAGGGGCTGTCACGTCGGGTGGGAACCTGAACATCTTTGCAAATTTCAAGATGAGCAAAACATAATCATTGTCACGCCTTTCCCTAGCCATAACAAAGCTGAATGGTTGTACGAACACCCCCGCTGAAGCTTGCGCATATGTCGTCTAACCACGACAAGTCTGACGGCAGCTCTGGCCCTGACGAACGCAGATGGAGCCGCACCTGTCACCACACCATGTGCAGTACACTACAAGGACCAGTCAGTCAACAGAGCTCCCGGTTTCTTTTTCTCGACGAAAGTCATCTCGACTCACTGGCAGGATTCTCCTTGTAGCAGCTTCCGTGGCCAACGGTGCATCTGCCGCCCTGACCGACGCAATTTCGGCAACGAGGCGCTCGGGCGTCATCTTGTTTCCCATCGCGGCTTCCCGGTGGCCCTGATGCTTTCTTCGCCCTCATGTCCTGCAGACCATCGAGCGAGCGGGCGTGAGCAGTGCCAGGGAATCTGCTTATGCAGGAAGAGAGTAGAGTAGCATACGCTTTTTCCCCGATGTTATTCGGGCAGGCTTGTTCAGCTTTCAAACATGACTTGCTCGTCGGGCGGCTCATGTCCGTGTACATTTTTGATGATGACCACACCGTACGTCGTCAGGGCCTTTCATCTTGGTGGGGATTCACTCAGTCAGTTTGTACAGTCGCCTTTCTTTTCGCGCACGCGCGAGAGGCCCCAAAGGTGTGAGAATGGTGATTTGCGACCCAGAAAAGAATCCAGTAGGATCCAGTACAAAGTACATGTACACGGATTCCATCTTGGCCTTCTCCGGCTGGTCGCTGGCAGGGGTTCACCCGGTCGTTCCTGTCTCACCGAGTCTTTCGAGGTTACTCCTGCGTACATGACATTTGGCAGGTAAGCAACATACATGCCATTTTGGCAGGTAAGCAGCATGATATAAACGCAGGATGCTTATCTACGCAAGTATTGCGGACCACCAGGGTCCGGCCGGTGGGAGGTTTTACATAAAACTGGTGGGAGGTTTACATAAAACTATTACGGGGAAACCAAGAGCAAACAAGTTCGAATGGTATCACAGCATATAAGCAACATACATGCCACTTTGGCAGGTAAGCAGCATGATATAAACGCAGGATGCTTATCTACGCAAGTATTGCGGACCACCAGGGTCCGGCCGGTGAGAGGTTTACATAAAACCACTGCGGGGAAACCAAGGGCAAACAAGTCCGACTGGTATCACAGCATATCAGCACACGTGCACAACAGTTATATTACATGTCAGAATGATACGCACATCGTCTTCACTCGCAGTCGACAGATTTCCGGATTTTACACTGAAACATGGGGGCCACCAAGACAATGAGGAACGAACCACGACAACGAATGGATACCACATCACTACCGAGCAGCCTACTTCCATATTATGCGCCCAGGTCAGGTCCTGTCGATGCCTCAAATCCCGAATGCAAGCCCACCAATGCAGGGTATACGCTTTTCAACGCTTCAACGCCGGGGGAGGGGGAACAGAAAGAACAAGATACAAAAGTCACTTTTGTACAACATCCCCAGTCGCTCATCATGCGGCATTGGAAGGAACAAAGAAATACCAGAACAGAACAGGGAGAAGAAAAAAAAAAAAAACCTCAGGGGAGCGCCCAGAGGCAGAAGGTCGTCGGGATCCAGACTCCGATGCAGACCCCTGCCTCTGCGCATGCAGCTCCTCCAGATGCCCATACTCGATGGGTGGCTCGGACGGATACCCGGGCGGACTGGGCGGACGTCCTGGTAAACGGGCGGCGCTTCGTTGTCCCAGCTCACGCCGAGGCCGGGATACTCGGTCATGTTGACGGCGAAGTGCATGCGGAGGATGCGACCCGTGCCCGTCTGCGCGGCAAGATGGGGTTTCCTCGGGCGCGAACTCCTTGGAGACGATGAGCTCGACGTGCAGCGCGTGCGAGACGTCGGTGCCGTCATCCGTCTGGACATCGCACGCGAAGGCGAAGTCGGGGTCCGTGGCATGCGTCTTCGGCTGCGGGGTCATGGCGTAGTCGAATTCCAGGTCGACGATGCCGTCGCTGCCGGTGTAGTCCGACTTCCAGCCCTCGTGCATCTGCTCCTCGCCGAGGAGGCGGGTCTCGGTACGGGGAATGCCGCGGGTGGAGGGAAGGGCGTGCTTGTCGCAGGCGGGGGCGAGGGTCCTGATGGTCTCTTCGAGCTTCCATGTGACCTTTCTGAGTTTCCAGAGATCGACCGTCTGCACCTTGTCGTTGTGGTTCATGAGTCCGTCGAGCTTGAGGGTGATCCTGTTGCTGCCGGTCGGGTGGATGACCGAGGTGTAGTGCGCGCTGGCCTTGATGTTGGTCGGGGGAAGACGCGGACCGAGTGGCGGGGGTAGAGAGGTTCGGGCAGAGACCGCTTCACGTCGAGGGTGCGGTCGAGCTTGAGAGGCGAGAGCGAGAACGAGGAGGTCGATGTCGGCGAGGGCACGGCAGCGGCAGCGGCAGCGGCAGCGGCAGCGGCAGCGGCAGCGGCAGCGGTGACGGCTTCGGCCTTGAAGTGGTAGGAGATGGAGATGACGGGCGTGTTGACCGACGCGGGGAGGTTGCCGGCCAGGAGAGTCGAGAAGGGGAACTGGTGATTTCCCGGCGCAGGCATGTCGACTGGCCCAGGAACCGCCAGCTCTTGAGCTCCGTGACTTGGGTCTGGCACTCGGCGCAGTGGCCCTGGAAGGGCTTCTTGTGCGTGACGTGCACGCTCAGCGTGGCCACGAGGCCGTCGAGCTCGAGCGCCTCCTCGCCGACACGGACGTACAGGAGGCCGGAGACGAGGGCCCCGGTGCTCTCCTCGGGCGAGCCGTGCAAGACGACGGGCGGGCTCTCGATGCGCCAGTCCATCGAGGCCGAGGCCGAGGCCGAGGCGGGCGAGTGAGATGGGTTGCCTGCGTGGCCGTGGCCGTGGCCGTGGCCGTGGCCGTGGCCGTCGTGCCGGGAGCGGCCAAAGGGCAGCGAGAGACGGCGCTTCTTGAGAGCGTCCCCGGCTCGGGCATCCTGACAGGGTGGAGGGCATGATGGTCCTCGGAGTCGGAGGCGTAGGGACTCGCGCTGACCGAGTTGTTGCGCGAGGTGCGCGAGGATCGCGAGATGGCCGTCTTTTTGATGTTGCCCGACGAGGAGCGAAGGAAGTTGGCAACGAGATGGGGCATTTTGTCGGTCTTTGTCGGTCTTTGTCGGTCTTAGTCGGTCGGGCGGACGAGAAGTACAAGAGAATTGAGGTGAATCCAACAAACAGTCTGGGTCTCACGGAAGAGGCGATTTGCTGAATGATGCTGATCCCAAGCGAAAGTGCCGCCCTCTTCCAAAGACAGCAAGACCAGTATAGAGCAAGTTCATTCAGAAGGGGACAAAAGCAGGGAAGAAGTAATAAGGAGTAGTCCGTAGTCGAGCCAACAAACAAAGAAGCAGAATAAAAAAGAAACACTTGTTCTTATTTCCTCTTCTCCTCGCGGCCGGCCCTCGCGCGACCAGACGGGATGGGGTGATGGTTTTTTTTTTTTTTTTTTTCGATGGAGAATAGTCGTCGGAAGGAGACTTGCCGGCGATGCGATGCAATGCGATGCGGTCCGATTTCTATTCGATTGCAAGGCGGAATAGTCCGTCAATCAGATTGGGAAACCTTCCGACCAGCCGCTAGCACCCTCTTTCGACCATGTGACGTTGATTGACGTTGGTTGGGTGTAACAAGTGCCGACGGGTGGGATTGCAGACTGACGTTGCGCTCGGCAATGACGACGAGTGGATATGAGATTCTATATAGGGCACTGCATTAATCCAGGCCGCAAGTCGTGGTGTGGCGTGATGTAGGTTGCTGGCAGATGGTTGACGGACGACGGATGACGGACGACGGATGACGGATGATGGATTTGCTGCGAGTGACGACGAGTGGGCAGTCCAGATGGCAACGGCTCGCTCAGCGATGCCAAAGCAAGCAAAATTCCCGAGTAGAACATGATGGCTTTTCTTTCTTCTTCTTCTTCTTCTTCTTCCTCCTTCTCTCCGGTCGGTTTTGAGCCTGAAGCGCCCCGCCATGTGGGGGTTTCCGATGCTGCCCCCAGCCGGTGAATGAAAACCTTTTCAAGTCAAATCGTTCAGATCCCCTGCCTCGCAGCACGTGCATCCAGCCAATGGCGTGCGAGCCTCGTCAAACGGCAGGGGAGCAGCCATCATGTTTTCGTTTTCGTTTTCGTCAGCTAGGAACGCAATCTCAAGGGCGTTACTCCGTACTTACTTTACTGTAGCTTCCGCGCCGACGCCGGCGCCGATGCCGATACTACGCTGGACGGGCCGACAGCCCCGTGAAGAAAACCAGACGCCTTCTCAGAGCATTCAATTACACAATAACAACTTGCCTTGTCGCCGTGCTTTCGCAAAACTGCCCGATGTGGAAACGCCCCATTCCGCGTCCCGTCGTCCATTCGCGCCCCGTAATCTTCTTCTTTCTTTTTTTTTTTTACCTTTTTTCCCTTCGTGTGAGCCCTCCATACGGGACCACCCCGCGGGGAGAAGATGTCTGCTTTCACGTGAAATGTCCTGTTGCCATCTCGCCCGAAAAGTGAACAAATGAACAAGTACGGAGCAAAGGGCAGAAAGGTGGAAACAAGCTGTCAGCGCAACGCAACTTGCCCACCCGCCCCGTCATCCGCCGTTCCGTCCCACCAATCGTGCCACGCCCTCTCTTTTTAGCCATCGGGTCCCCCTGACCACTAAAAGGTAGTGCTTGTTGGTGCAATAGACCACTTTGTCAGCGTTTAAATCATAAAACCTACCATTGAATGGCTTGGCTTGGTGGGGCGGCGGATACCTTTACGTTTCGAAACACAACAACAACACGAGCGGTTTTCAGGAATGAAATAGTACGTGTACGTCTGCCGTTCTGAAGAGCTCACGAGGGCAAGAGTTGTTTGTTAGCGAGGGTGGCCCTCAAGGTTACCAAAGCTTGTCGCCGCGATTTCGAGGTGCTTGCACTGCGGAGTACGCTACTACCCTACAGCTCGAATACCTCGGAATGCCGCGCCCGCGCCCATCTGCGCCATGGTCAGCTAGAAGGGGTATACACATCTGCGGCTCATCGAAATTCATTGTTCGTCTCACTTCACTTGTACAGACATGAAATGAATGCTGTGAACAAGAGCTTGGAAATAACAGCCTCAATATTCGATATGATGAATCACCCTCCTTGTTTTCGCGTTTGTCAGCAACTTTCCCGCGTCGTTTGTAAAAGTTGTTTCCGAAAGCATATAAACGGCTTCCCTTTCCCGTTGTAGATTCCATACCCCGAAACATTGTCAAACATTCATCATTCAGTGGCATCATTGCACAAAGTCCCCTTCTCCTTCTGACCACCACATTGAGCATCTCGGATATCAGTGGCCTCGAACGACCGAAACCCAAACCCAAACAACTTGCCTGTTGCGATCCATCTACTTGCAGCCATGGAGATGAAGCTCGCTTTGTCGCTTTCAGTGCTGTTACGCTTTCCACCACTGTCGTCGCCGGACCTGCGGCTTACGCCGCATGCCAAGCAGCTTGTGCGACGACTCTCGTCGCTGGAGGTGCAGTCTACGCGGCCTGCCAATCAGCATGTGCAGCGTTATTGGTCATGCCATGCCCTTAGATTCTGGTAACCTGGTTGCCGCCAAGGTGGACAACTGAGTATGACGCAAGAAGGTTCCTCCACATGCAACAAACAATGTTTCGATGGCGAATGGAGAAGTGGGCGGCGGTGGGGAGAGGAGATATCGGCGGCGCAGACGTATTCCCTCGGAAGAATCATGTACGCTATGATTAGTTTTTGCTTTTGCAATAGCTCGGCAGCTTTTCCTATCAAAAGTCAGCATACGCGGTAAACATCTCTCCACCAACTCATGACGATGTGCCCAAGGTAGGCCTGCCACTTGGAAGAAGAGGGCTCTTGTCATAGATGTGTTGTGCTTGGAAAAGTTGAACTCTCCCGACTTTCCGTACCTGGTCAACTCCACCCAAATTCTGTGCCAACAAAATTGACTTGCTTCTTGCATGGAATAATGCCGAAAGGAAAGTACAACGCGCTAGGCTATCCCGCGTTGGACTAGCACTCATCAGCCTCGCACAGTTGGTGACAAGTCCCGAGACTTTGGACCGACAGCACTGTGGAGACCACATCGTATGCAGGTTGATTTTCACAGACAGACATGCACAGAACTGAGCGTGGTTTCCAATTACATTAACCTTCGTTTCAACGTAGCGACATATGTACTGCGCCTTCCAATTCCGATTCCAATATATCCATGTTTGCGCCTCGCAGAAGTGTTGATCTAAGCATACTTGATGGTAAAAGGTGGGGTGATGCTCTTGTCCCAGTCCTCCTTGTTGGTCTCATTGCCGTACAGTCTGAGCGCCTTGACGACAATCTTGTACGTGCCTGCAGGTGCGTACGTTTTGTCTTCGAGCTTTCCATCCCAGTCCAGGCTTTCCTTGCCCCGCGCCGCATACTGGGACGGCGATGAGCTCATCTGGCCGAGCGGCTTCTCGCAGGCTCCTTGGCCGAGACCGGCACAACGTGGAATTGGAAGACGGGGCTGCCCAGGATGGGGAGGATGCCACAGTCGGTAGGACGAGTTTGCCCTTGGGAGAGCCGGGTCGGGGCAGTGTGAAGACGGTGTTCGGGGCCACTGAGTCAGCTCAGCGTCGCCGGCGTTCGCGATCCAGGTCGCATTCTTCTCCAAGACGACGTGGTCGTGAAGAGAACCAACAAGACCTTGGTAAGGCAGGGACAGCGAAGTACCATCGGTCCCGTTCACTGGACATAGCCAGACCATACAGGCAGGCGGGCGCCATCGATGGCGGGCGGTGTGGCGAGCACCTCGACGGTGACCTTGTCGCCCTTCTTGAGAGTGACCTTGTTCTCACTGAACTTGATGGTGGCAGAGTCGGTGACAAACTCGCCAGGAAAGGGCTGACTGAGCTGGCGCCTTTTTCAACGTAATGGTCGTCAGGGCTGGCACATGGGAGATGTCGTAGGTAACATCACCCTTGCCCTCGTTGGTGAGGGTGAAATTCCTGCTTTTGGCAAAGTATGTTGTCTCGTTGAAAGACAGGCTAGATGGCTCCAACAGGGTAGTGGCGAACGCCGCATCATAGGCCTGAACCATTCCGCCGCCTTGTTGCGGAACTGGGGCAAGTGCATCGTAAAATCGTGCGCCGTCATTGAAGACTTGCGGGTTGGAATTGGCAGAAAGAAGGTTGCGGAGCAGTGTTGGGTTCTGAGTGCCGCGAACCTCGACCAAGAGGGCATAGATGGACGCCGTGAGAGGGCACGCCATGGACGTGCCACTGAGAACAGCGTAGCTACCCTTGGCCCTTGGGAAAGTGGACAAGATCTGGCCACCGGGGCGCCAAACTGGGGCTTGACATCCATCGTCCAGGTTGGGCCCCAACTTGTGAAGTTCGAGAGGCTGCCACCGGTGGCAGCGTCGTCGATATTCTTCACAGTGAGCTTCGTGTCCAAGCTTGATCCAAGAGTAAGAGAGACTTTCTTGCCGGCTCTGAGTTGCTCGATCCAAGCCTCGCCCGTCTTCCTGTCAGTGAAGCCAACACCCTTGACCGTCTTGGGGACCGAGGGCTTTAAGTTGAGGAGGATAGGAGGCGCGTCGACGTTGTTGTAGAACATGAAGAACTTGGCGCCCTTTGCTGCGGCATTGTTCACCTTTCGGTCGAAGGTGCAACCACCACGACGAACAAGAACGACTACGCTACTCAAGTTGGTGGTGAGCTGAGGGAGTGGGCTGCACAAGTCAGCGGCGGCAGTCGTGTTCAACGTGGCAGCCCAAAGCGGCAGAGTGGTGTCGAAAACATTGGGGTTTCCGAGAACATAGGAGAACTCCTCTTTGTCTTTGCCTTGGACAGTGGCGTTGCCGTAGTACACTAGAGTCGGCGTAAGAACGTTCTGGTAGGCGGCAATGGCGGCGACATTTTCGCCCGAGGAGCCGGAACTAGCGTAGAAGATGCCCTGTTTGCCGTCATTGCCAGCAGAGATGGTAACGATGACACCCTTGTCGACGATGCGGCTGGCGGCGACAGCCCAAGCGTTTTCTTTCCACCCGTTGGGCCCTCCGATAGACATGGTAATGATGTTGGCGCCGTCGATATAGGCGCGGTTCATGGCGGCGATGAGGACGTCACTCGTGGTTGAACCATTGCATCCAAAGACTCGGTAGGCGCCGAGAGTTACGCCAGGAGCACCTCCAGTAAAGCCAAGTTTCGAATCCGTCGCAGCAACGATGCCAGCAACATGGGTGCCATGGCCTTGGCAATCCATGGGATCGTCGTCAGGCACGGGGTTCGTGTTGTTGACGCCGTCAAAATCGTCACCGACCAAGTCGTAACCATTGGTGACTAAACATCCTGTGCCGTAACATGCACCTAGTCCAGGGTGCCCATAGTCAATCTTGGACGCAATATCGAGTCAGTTTATGTACGTACTGTTCCCAGGGTCACGGCTGGACGGAAATGAGCTTGCGCCACGGATCCAGAGTCCAGACTTACTCCTGTGTCAATGACGGCCACGTGAACTCCCTTGCCAGTGTAGCCCTTGGCCCGCAACTTGTCGATTTGCGTCATAACATGAGGCGAGAAAGTATCCGTGGTGGGGTCGTCTCGAGAAACCAGATCGTGGTTGCCGGATGGATTCCCCGTCCAGTGAATTTCGGGTTCCGGGATCTTGTGCAGACTGACGGGCCAGACGCTCTTCACCGCAGGGAGAGCGGCCAGCTTGTTGACAACCATGTCGGAATTTCCAACGTCATGCAATTGGACGGACACGCCGCTGAACAGTTCAAAGTCGAGGTTCATTCGGACGTCTCCATTCTTCTTGACAGAGTCCAAGGCGGCAACTTTGTCCTGGACAGCGTTATTTGGATGTCAGCGCGAATGCAAAGCAACACTGGAGCTCCAGTCATGATGACTCTCATTGTACAGATTGTCATTAGACGTACCTGGCCGTCCTCGAACTCGAAGATGAAAGCCCCAGGAACCACATGGGCAGCGGCGACAGCCGAGTACGCTGCCGCCAACAGTGGCACAGCTGACCCGAAACGCACCATCTCCTCCTACCTTGTTCGCCAGCTCTAGGTTTCGATGAAAGTACAGGGTCGTGAAGGCTCAAGGGGTCCTGATCGAGTTGAGTCGGGGAAGGATTTGGGAGCGAGCTTCATCGTCACCGGGCAGAAGGGGGATGGCCAGGCCATTATATCATGTCAAGCATCGAATCGACACCACGCCATGATTGGATTGAGAACCTCGCTCTTCCTATGAAGTCGCGTCGATGGAGGCCATTGGTCAATCGGTCAATCGGTCAATCGCAGCATTGTAACCGAGGGTAGGTACTCCGTAAGCCGCATTGTAACCAAGGGTAGGTAAGCCGCATTGCCATAACAAGCTAGGAGTCGGCCGACAGATGCAGAATTGTCAGAGCTTGGCTGGAAGAGAAGAACAATCAACAGAGGGTCCAAGGCGGGTTCCTGGGCCCGAACACGCGCCGCGGCTCCTGGGTGGCTCCTGGGCCTCCTGGGTGGACGGAAACAAGATTAACGGAGCATGGATCCATCCACAATTGCACAGCCGAAAGGTCCTTCCTCTTCTGGGCTAGACGGCAGGAGTCTTGCAGGTCCAAGCCAATCCGACACGGCAGCGGTGGTGAGGTGAGCGGCGGCTCCATTGGAAATTGGAAATTGGAAATCAGAAATTAGACATCGGCCAACTGCCAACTGCCATCGAGAAAGGCCGATTGGCCAAGAGGCCACTTGTAGATTTCCATCTGCTGGGCAGGTGCCAGGCAGGCTCATGATGGTGCTGCCTTCCTCGTTGGGAATGTGCTCATGTTGGATATTGCAGCCTTACATCTCAGGCATCACTTTTCCTTTGTTGAAGCAGGCACCCGTATCGCGTTTGTTATCGTGATCCGTGCCGTGCTTCGTTTGTTGATCTATTCAAAGACCTCGCTTCGTTTGTTGATCAAACCTTTCATTGATCAGGTCCTCTGTCCATCTTTGCTCTTCGTTGATAGATCTTGAAGCTTTTATATAGCTTCCCTTCCTTCCGTTAGATTTCCTAGCTAGTCAATACTCATCATCTTCTCTCTTCATCACTTGCATCATTCCACAAGACATACGTATGTTAGTAAGACATCTGTGGGGAGACGGGCAGTAGACGGGAGTAATCAAAGGTGGAGAAATGGGGTGCGGCTGGTGTCACTGGTGTTGCACGAAAAAGCGGCGCAGCCAAATGGCCACAAAGGGTCTGATCCACGAAGCCGCGCAAACTCAAAGGTGTGTGATCCACGAAGCCGTGCAAACTTTGCGCGTGCGCACTTCGGTCGCAAAGTAGGCATAAGGGACACGCTAGCTGTTTTTATTAGCGGAATTATATAGAAATTTATACAACTACATTTATATTATATAAAGGCTCTTTTCCCCCTGTTTACATAGTGAATCCTTAGATCGAGCCTCCATGCTCCTAACATAATGTCACTTGGAAGTAATGATTAGCCACCCCTATTGTTACGTGGTAGAATTGATAAGTGGCCTGTCACCTAGGATGTGGCTAGCACGTGACCTAGAGCCCCTATATTAGATGACTGTTTTGACCTCTAGCTAGTTGAATTTAACAACAACCTTCACACACTCATTAGATCATACATTTCGTATCGTAACACCTATAGATATATTAGGAATATAGGGTTAGATGTGTAAACATTAGTAAAAAGGCAAATCACGAAGTAGTAGCCGCGCTCTTCCCCAGGATTACCGTCAATGGTCAGATACTATATGTTAGACAAGACAGATCGTCTGGACTGACTCCGGCGGCCATGATTGCAAGAGATCAAGCCCAAAGCCCGACATTGGGTCGTGCTAGCACGGTTTGAAAGAAAGGGCGACGCAACTCTGTGGCCAGGCGTACAGCCGTTTGACAAGGTCAACAACCATGAGCGTGGTCCTCTCGAATGACGTTGATGGCCACTCTTCTGTTGTAGCATAATATCTTTCTTCGGAAATACGCCGTTGTGTGGATGATGGCTTTTTTCTTTTCTACGACATTGTGGCGTGCATCATCTTAGTACAATCTCAGGCCGCTTAGAGAGCACTGTATGCTCGCTCAGACCATTGCAGATAGTGTTTTACTTTCACTTTGGCATCTCTTATGTGAAATTTAGATCTGTACGGAGCCCTGGGCGTGCAATCACAAGCTTGGGTGCGAAGCACCTCAAAAGTCGGCACGTACCATACATGTTTGCAACTACCGCAATAAGTCCGAAACGCTCTCCGTCGTGAGATTCTGACCATTCCTCCCACGTCCGGCGTCAACCGCTATATACGAGCGCAAGTCAACCTGAGTATAACAAGGGAGACAAATAGGTCGCGGTGGTATCTCAGGACACTGCAGAAAGCGCGGATTCTCGAAATGGCCGAATTGGGAAGAAGTTGATTGATACGCCCTTTCTCATCCCACGTCTGATAATACGTGATAGATACATACCAAGACACGAGCTGCTAGTATCAGACATGATTCTTTCTCGTAGCAGAAGCTTTTCCGTTCTACCTAGAGTTCACCTAATGCGGCGGCTATGTCGAGTATTTTGCATGTACAGTACTGGACAGCAAGGACATGTAGCCCGTTGTCACGCACGGGTCGCTGAAAATCTAGTTCTGGGCGGTCACAATGAATTTGGCGATTGACATATCTGGAAGATGAGTCAAAGTGCTTTCCCCGATAGGCCGAGAGCCTATAGTGCGGTAGGTACCATGGAAAAGACGTGGTGGCGCAGACGAGATTGTGGAAATGTCTCGGTTGTCAGCAGGCAGATGTCTTGGGCGCGCCGTTCATGCGCAATGTATCAAGTACAACTAATGAATCGGACACGGGAAGCCCATCTTGGCTGATTTCACACCATCCGAGTCGACCTGTTGTTGCAGCCATCCCTGTTTCCGGAACCTGCGTCGTCAGTGCCGTTGCCGTTCCTGTTTCGTTGATCGCCGCCGCCGCCGCCGCCGCCGCCAAAACTGAAGCTCTGATCTTCTGCTCCATCAACGCAAGACGCAACATCTACTCTATGCCCCTTGCTCGAAAGACACTGCCCCGCGCTATTTCCTGGCACGAGGCTCAATGGGCCATTGCCGCCGTCGAACCGGAATAATTGCGAGTTGGTGACTTCTCCGCCGCCGTCTGCCCTCCCGCCGCACGAAAACAGATTGACGCGATCCCCTTCCTTGCGCCTTGGGTCAACGTTCAGGCATGCCTGCGTGAGGGTGCTTACGATGGCAATCCGCCCTTGTTGATCGTTGTGTTTGCCCGAGGTGATGACGTCCCAGCCCTGGCCATCGGTGGTGCCACACGTGGCGATCTGAACGGGCGTCAGGTTGGCCCTGAAATCACCGGATAGTTTGTCGACAAAGAGGCATTTGCCATCCGCTGTTTTGATCTGCGTGTTCGCAAACGCGCGCTTGGCAGTTTTGTCGCGCTGCTGTGCTTCATTTGTCGCAGCCTGTTCGAGTTCTTTGACAGCCCGGCGGGCAGGCTGCGCCGTTGCCAGGCCCGACATGGCGATGAAAAGAATGTAGTGCATGGGAAACGAAGTTCTTGGTTTGTTCTGGGGTGGTTTTTTGAAAGACGTAGTAAGGAGTGTTGGGGCAGCTTGCACAACAAGGCCGTTCGTTGACAAGACAACAGAAGGGAATGGTGATCAGTCATCAGTCATCACTGATGACAAGCCTGAAGACGTTGAGCAGATAGATGGGCGCAGAACAGAGATAGCAGCAGCACCGCATGATATAACATCGTCCATGGTGGCCACGACGAACGCATTTGAGTCATTTTCCCGACGCAGGACCGCGACGCCTCTTTAGCAAGTATCACAAGTCTCACTGTGCGGCACGTCAAACAATCCAGGAATCACCATGGTCAAAACTCAAAACTCAAAACACATTCATCTGATCGCTCGATGGTACATGCAGGGGGCGGACAATCCAGAGGACTAAGAGGACCCTCGTCGTTTCGAGTCTGGCGGTTGCTGGGAAGTCTGAAACCAGCAGCGAGCTTCGCTCGACTTTGCTCGGACAATTGTTCGAGCGAAACGTGATTGGACCGAGCAATGGAAAACTAGACTACAGCTTTCTCTTCTCTCTGGTCCCGTCTGTATTACACGTGGATGTGTCTTCAAAGTAGGGTTGATGGCGTGTCATGGGCGGAAATGACGGAAATGACGGGTTCATCTTTCAGGTTGCTGTCTCCAACAACAGTCTGGTCAAGTTGATCAACTTGCAGCTGTCGCACAATAACTTGGCGTCATACCGAGTACACGCTTTTATTGCCTGATGCAAATGGTATTAGTTGATACGTGCTGTGCAAATTTCTTAATCGTTCTGGCATCCTTTCTCTGTACTTTTTCCCCATGCTCTTATTTCAACTCATTCATCATGGCCTCGGTTGTATCAGGGTCGCATCCCTCCAACGGGATAAGTCTCATGTCGAGAGTAGCTCTCGGTGGCCATATTTTCTCGTATACTCTGTACACAAAGTCAAACGTACTCCCCATGCGACTATTTCCGACTATTTCCAGCAAGCAAGGACACGCGAACCCCATCGTCTTGTACATACGATATTGTGTGTCAATCCTGTTGCCCAAGAACGTACTGCTTCCAGTCGGGCCCCAGATCCGCTGCCCATATGGAAGTGACTTCTTCCACAAGCTCCTCGGTCACGTCGGTCCAGTTCTGACCCGCTGTCAGCTTTTCATGTCTAGTCATAGTGGTAATGTCGAATCGATGTCCTGCCCAAACGCCTCTGTGGATTCGTCCTGTTGGGTCTTGCAGTGACACGGACGGATCGGAACTCCATGAAATACGAGACAAAACGACGCATCCGAATCCAATGCCTCGAACAAAGGGACCATGAGCCAATCCCGGCTGCAGCTCGAGGGCTCTCGTCGCACATACTGATGTGTTGTCAGATTACGGAGGATCCAAACTTCATCTCGGGATAAAAGTCATCGCGTTGCATGCGAATTTCGTTCCTCACGGCCCGATAGCCTGGATCCTCACGAAGAGCACCCAAAATGAAGTAGTCCCACCCACCGGATCTGGTTATGGCTTCAGGAACTTCGCTTTCAAAGCTGTTCACGATCCTGTCATACAGAGTAACTGGTCGTTGTCCTACTGTGGGTTGATCTACATCATCTTCTGGTCTTCTCTTGAGAAGGTTTTCCTTCTCTTCCTCCGTAGCAAAAAGGCCTGGGGATAGTCGTCAACTTTGACGTAATCTCCCACCGTGATGAGCTGCTGGCCAGCCCAAACGCCGAGACATTGCATGAAATCCCGTACGACATACTCTCTAGCGATGCTCCAAAGTATCGATTCGTGACACCTAGAAAAATCACACTTTCCAGATCGTCATCGTAACAATGTTCGAAGATTAGGCGATGGATTTCAGTGGGGAACCGAGGAAAGCTCCCAGGCTTTCTGTCGATAGTTCCAACTACATAAACGTGTAGGTCAGTAACTTGGAACAACAAAAGTCTGTAGCGGAAACTTTAACAAATCACCTGCTGCACCATGATGAGACTTCACGTTCTCGGGTCTCAAGTCATGATAAGTAGGTACGACAGGAACCGCAAGGGCTCTTTCGAGCTCTTCGGTCACCCGAGTATCAAAGAGAAACTCTCCAAGCTTTTGGCATTCCTTGGGCAACACTTTTCACTGCCGAGAGCAGCAATTTCCCAGTACTGTCCCATGTTTGCTATCGAGGTGATTTGTCTCAACTCGGCGACCAGTGTTTGAGTTGAGCTTGAGCAAAAGCTCTAAGAGACGACTTCCGCAGTCAGGGCGACGAAACTCTTTTTCAATATGAAACCGGAATCTTTTGGCAGCCACAATTGGCAAACTTGAAAGGTCAAACAAAAGCCTCGAATTATAGACAAAGCTGGGCAAGCACAAACAGTCAACAATGGCCCCACTTTCAATTCACGCTTTGCAGCTGGTCGCAGTGTTGGTCACCTGATCATTTGCAGCCTGAAATCGCAGGCGTCATTGACAAGGCTGCAGTGATTGCTATTGCTGCCTAATTATCCATAGTGATTTATCACTCCTTCGCCCTCGTTGAATAATGCCCACGGGCCAAAAGGAATCCATCGAGGCAGATTCAGCCTTTGAACCCACGAGAAAATGCGCTGGACGCAAAGTCGGCTTCACACATCGCATTGACGCAGCCGGGGTCTTGATCAAATGTAAGCCCTGAAAGTCGACCACTTCAGCCAGTCTTAGTCTTGGCTTGGAAGTCAACCTTGGGCCCGGAGTTCTCACAGATGGGGCCAACCATGACATGACACTGTCGAGAACTGATTAATTGTCGGGAAAATACGTGCGGAGAATAAACCGCACCCCGTCCCAACGTCCCCGGATCTCAGCCTCACCCGCTCGTCAGCTCTACGGCCGTCATGCCCACTCCATGCCCGCTCCGCCACATCGTAACACGGCTCCTTGCTCCCATCTCGGTCCATGGCTGCCTTGATCGCCCGGCAAGCTGCACAGCGAGGCTTGTCCTACACCAATCATCTTCTCAGCTCGACTCTCACTGCTTTTGGACAACAACGCCCGGCGGTATGGGGGCCAACTTGGCAAATATTGGAATTGTTGTCACACGTCGAGAGTCAGCTACGAGTGCAGCGCCTACCGAGTACATTCGACGAGGTTAAAAAGGCCAGCTTTTCTGGTCTCCCAAATCACCATGTCCTACTTCCTCGGTACTCCTTCACTTCTGAAGCATTTCATTCCATCTTAGCATCAATCCATTCGTACATAGAATATGCGTCCCAGACAAGCCCTCACCTCGCTACTCGCCTTCCCATCACTAACAAATGCTGGTGGTGTCGAAAATGTACGACAAGTCGCCACACACGATTGGAACTCCATCAGGCCCTCGAAATCCCTAGAATATCACGGTTGCTACCAGAACGGAGCCCAATGCGCACGTCTCATCCTCCCGCTAGACTACAAAAACCCCAATGACACGCGCAACGTCATCGTCGCCATCCTCAAGCACCCTGCTGCCGTTCCAGAAAACCATCCCACATTCGGAGGTTCCATCTTCTTGAACCCCGGAGGGCCAGGAGTCTCAGCGACAGAAATGGCCAGGACTGTGGGCCCAGAGTTCCAGAGACGCCTAGAGAGATCCGGCCGTCGGCACTACGAGTACATTGGCATTGATCCTCGAGGCATTGATTCAGTTGGCCACCGGCAAACTGCTTTCCCGATGACCTATTCTCGAGACAAATCTTGAACACGGAAACGCGGGGTCTAGGCCCGTTGAACGAAGGAGACAGAACGGTTCCCTACGGTCTCGCCCTGCAGGATGGTTTTGGGCAACGCTGCCTCACAGCAGACAGTAGTGGTGCAAACGGCGGTCCCATCATGGCATATGCTGGGACGGCAAGCGTGGCGCGAGACATGGTCGAGGTTGCTGATAGAATTGAAGAGCTTCGCCGGAAGGGGGCAAACAAATCTTCATCCGCCACCAACGGCACGCGACAGGACGTGGCCCGAGTGCAGTACATGGGTTTCTCCTATGGCACCATTCTAGGACACTACCTGGTCTCTCTTTTCCCCGAGCGCGTCGGCCGCATTGTTCTAGACGGCGTCGTCGACCCTCAAGACTATTCGACTGGTCCAGTACGTCCCCTCGTCATCCCACACTCATTTGTTCACTTCGCATCTCCCACTAACTCATGCCACAGGGTTGGACGAGGAATCTCATCGATACCGACAAGATCTACACTGATTTCTTCAAGGGCTGCCGCCAGAACCCTCGACATGTGCACTATCACGCAAAGAAGATACCTCGGGCGCTGACGTCCAACATCGCTTCGAAAGATGGTTGCACACCATTCAGAAGGCGCCCATTACATCGATTGGTCCCACAGGCGACATACGCGTCCTTCCAGCTTCCGGTGTGCGCTCATACATGGGCGGTGCGTTTTACAATCCACTCGCCACTTTCAAGGACATGGCATCCCGGCTGGACAAGGCCATGAACGGTAACGCAACGGCTCTGTTCGAAGCATACTTCCGAGACATTACGCCACAGCACACCAAAAAGGTTGTGTTTTCGATCAAATCCAGGGCCAGATGGCGGAGATGGAGGCGTCCCAGTCTTATGTGGCGATGGCGACGACGTCTCGGGCAAAGACGCAGGCTGGTGGCGGCGCTATTCCAAGCAGCTGGTATCTCAGTCCTCCATCTACGGTGCGCAATGGGCTACTATCCGCTTCCGCTGCTCTCGATGGCCCTTCAAGTCCACTTGGCAGTTTAAAGGCCCCTTTACTGCGCCAGCTCCGAAGGTGGATGCCAGTGGCAAGCCTGTGCCAGGGTACCCAGCTGCGCCCAACTTGTACCTCACCAGTCGTTTGGACCCTGTTACTCCTCTCGTCAATGCTCGTGAGATGCGAAAGAGGTACCCGGGTTCCGGCCTGGTCATCGTAGAGGGCGCCGGCCACACTGCCGTCGATGTTGAAGGCAACAGCGAGTGCTTCGCCAGTGCATTGGCGAATTATCTGGAGACTGGCTCTGTTCCTGAAAAAGAATTAATCTGCCAACCCGAGTGCGGACCGTGGCAAGAAACCTGTCAGGGCCAGGGCTCATTGGGCCTGGCTAAGCGTCATGATGCACGATCTGCAGGAAATCGGCCCAAATTCCCGTTGGGCGTGGAGTGGCTCTAGTTTAGTCGCAAAACTGGGCAATATAATGCATTCTTGGCTCTATACTATTGCATGCGTGCTGTGACGCGAACTTGAAAGCTCGCACTCAACCAAGGTACTTTACGGAAAATCCGTTCACCGATCAATGCGCATGTGAAATTTCCTCGTACTAAATGCTATCGCAATAATCCCCGATCATATCTGCATATCTGTTTTGCAGTTACACCGATCTTGCAGCCTCCATACATTATGCTGCCTTCCAAGAAATTATCATCACATTTCTTTCTCAATAAAGCAAATCATTGTATCCTGCAGCAATTACGTGTAAGTATTCCTCGCAAAGGTCCTGTTCGTTGCACAGTAAATCAGGCAGCCGAGTCCCAAACAAAATCGTCATCCAATCTCCGAAGACCAGCTGGAGTCCATGACCAGACACCTCTACGAACGGCTGACTCAACAACCTCCCGTTTCACATGCTGAGGATCAACGTTTTCGCGACACTGTGCCGCCGCACAACCGTTGTCAGTCCAGCCGAAGGAGAAGTCATCAGCCCACCAAGTTCGGAGATCAGCTCCAACGCGAACTTGAATCAATACGGACGTGATGTTCTGGTATCCATCGAATGCCACTGGGGTCAGGGGACAGGGAGCATTGGGGAAACTTGGGCAGGCTGGAACACGTTTGACCTCAGACCACGCAATAGACATCTCATTCGCGGCTGCTTGGTTATATGTGAAAGCTGAGATGTGAAATTCGCACCATTGTTCAGCGGCACGGGCAGCACAGCCCAAGTTTGCGCCATAGAGGTTGAATCGGAAGCAAGGGTTGGCGGAATTTGGTCCAACGCCAATCTCTGCAGTATCGCACGATTGCTCAGCAGTCAATGAGGGAGGAACAAACTCGATCAGTTGACCACCAGAGGAAGGCGTGTACCCTTGAACAGTTTGGGGTGAGAGCGGCGAAACCAGAAATCCTTCTGAGAACCAAAGATCCCTGAAGGATTGAACAGGGGCCCTGATTTGAGGTTGTCAAACTATATTGGTTAGCAATCTATGGGAACTTTGTCTTGAGTAGTTGACTTACGTTCAAGGTGTTATTGCCAATCTTGGACCCAGCTGGGCAAACGGCAGGGGCTGAAGACGCAGGTACACTCATCACTGGCGCGTCCGAAGTTGAGGCTGGTGGAGGAGTCATCTTGGTCGAGCTGTCGGGCGTGATTGGAGTGGTTTGGATAACAGTGGAACTTGAGTTGCTCCATCCCGCAGCAAGTGGAGAGACGCTAGCAGTCAGTTAGCATCTTCAATCAATTTGAACATGGGGAGAAAGCTTGCCTTGCTCGTCGTATGAGAGCCCGCCGGGCGACTGAGATCTTGGCGGGCACAGCGACAGTGACAAGGGTAGTCAGGGGAACTTCAAGGTGTGAGTGGTTGTTGGTTCCGGAATGATGTTGACCCAGGTACTAGTTTGAACCGCGGTGGGGGGCCCTGTTGCTGACTCAACAAAGACGAAAGAGGAAAGTATACTCGCTCGGGTGAGCTGAGACTGCGGACTGAGATGCTGGTAGACCTTTTCCATCAGAGCTGCCTGGGTTGCCATATGCCGTAACAGGTGCGCCAGTGATGACTGAGAAACTGGCCATGCCATCGAGCCCAGTGACAACGGTGAAGACGGGAGCTTTTGAATGACGTCAGTCCCAGCAGGTAGAATGCCAGATACCAATGACAAAACGGCGGGTGGTGGTGGAATTGCTGGGGCGGGTGAAACTTGGGATCCATAGTCTTGCAATTTGGGTACGATTGATGAACCAGACCCAGGGGCTTCAGCGGCAGTAAATGGACTAAAAATTCCAGATGTCAATGCTGGAAGCGGTTGAAAGTTGACAATGGTTTGTACAAGAGAAGAGATCAGACCATTGGACCCAACCACAGGGATAGTAAGGGCAGTTGTTAGGGAATCTCCGCTGGTAAAGATGTTGTAACTCCCTGGGGAGATCAGACAAGATCTGTGAAACCATCGAAGGAAGCCCAAGCGTAGCTGTTGGTAATGGAACACTGAGATGTACAGGTAGCGGTGCAGTCAAAACAACTGTCTCGATGACAGGAGTCACAATGCCGTTTGGTCCCACAATGTCGACAGTGATGCCAGTCACAAAAGGCTGACCGGCTTGAGGTGGCAATTGAGTGCCTTGGGGAAGTGCGCTTGTCAGATCTTGAGACACAGCAGATGGAAGTCCAATGACAGTGCCAGTTGGAAAGGGGCTGCTATTTGGCATCGCAATGGTCGATTCAGTGACAGTAGGAAGGCCATCCGTACCAATGACAGTGTAACTGACGCAAGTAGTCAATGCCTGGGTTGAGCTTTGACTAAACACGACTTGACTGGGTGCAACAGTGATTTGACTGGGTATGCCTGTGACAAGTCCAGATAGGGTGCCGCTGGCTCCAGGTGAAGCAGTAGGCCCAGAGACGAGGTAGGTTGTTTCAACGACTGTCAGCTTCCCATCAGACCCAAGGAGAGTGTACGATGAGCAAGTAGGAGTAGCATCAGAAAATCCAATTCCCGAGACGATAGTCTGCGAGCCAAACGACGGGGTGGCTTGAACGGTGATGCCATTCGGAAGATTCTGGGGCAGGTCTGTAGCCAATACGACTGACGCGGGGATGACCAGGGTTGACTCAACAACAGTTGGCCAACCATCAGAACCAAGGACTGTGAAAGTAGTCCGACTGGTAACATCATCGCCTCCTTGTGGGGAGATGGAAGACCCCGTCGGCAGGGCATCTGAAGCAGCTGTGACAGACGCAGTCTGCATCACCCAAGTGGAGTAGACGATGGTCGATGTTCCATCATTCCCTAGGATGGTGATGGCGGTAGATGTGACCATGCCTGGTCCAGTATAGACCGGTATAGGGCCAGCAGCAGTGATAGTAGTAACCGGTGTGTTCTCAGAGAGGCCCGACGTGACGCCTTGAGCGCCAACACTGCCATCAGTAACGGTAGCGATAATGGTTGAGATAGGGGTGCCACTGTTTTCTTGCTTTGTGCTGACATTGGACTCGACAACAGTCTCTTTGCCATCAGAACCAGTGACCGTCCAGCATGTAACAGCAGGCGAGAGACCTGACGTTGCTCCTGTCTCAGCGGGTGTAAGAGTTATGGTGTGAGCAGAGAGAACAGTGATGGGACTGGGGCCATCT
The DNA here is from genome assembly GCA_023650705.1 of Epichloe brachyelytri. Taxonomy (NCBI): domain Eukaryota; kingdom Fungi; phylum Ascomycota; class Sordariomycetes; order Hypocreales; family Clavicipitaceae; genus Epichloe; species Epichloe brachyelytri. The sequence goes on from CP097976.1 coordinate 6,503,743, forward strand.
GAACCGGTAATCCACTCAACAACAGTATCGGTCACAGTGGTATAGCTTGACTCGTCACCATTTGGCATCCCAGAGCCTTGGGGAGCGTTATTTGCAGTGCCTATGTTGTCTGATGGGTAGGGTGAAGCATTCGGTGCATTACCTTGAGCTGTGCTCGCAGCGTCAACAGGCTTGCTTGTCTCCGCTGGGTTGCCCCCGATACATAGACAGTACTGTCGTAATTGCCAGGCCCGGAAGCAGACGCGCCATTAAAAACAGGGCCAGTCGTAACAGGTGAAGAATCAGAATCAGACACAGGGTCGCAGGATTGCTCCCCGAGCCGGAGCCGCCAACCCAAAGGTCTGAGATAGTCAGAGTGGTGAAGATTTCAACCGTTGGTTTATCGCCAGGAGCAGAGTTCAAAGGAGACACCTGGACAGTGTGTGTTGGATGAACAGTGCGGTAAACAGTGCCATCGGGACTGGTTGTTTCTAGCGGCGGGTGTTGTCATTGTGGGCAGGGCCAGTAGGATACACGGTGATGAAGACTGTAGTTGCGTCTTGCATGGAGCAAGATTGTCCATTTGGACCATTTGAGATGCCACCATCGGCCGTCACCGTAACAGAGCTCTTTGGAGGGTCCTGGCCAGCAGAGCTTGCAGAATCAACTTGCTCACTGCAAAAGAGTTAGTTGACGAAAAAAAGGTTGACTCGAAGTCTGGATACTAACCCGTAACTGGCTTGAGCTGCAGTAAGATGCAAAAGTCTGCTGGCCGCTATGACCCCGAATGGAAGAGAGACACGCATTCTTCTATGCGGTAATGAGTTGAAGACACCCGGACGCAATGTGAAGGCACCGGATATGATGAATCAAGTAGCTAGATTTTGCGGGAAATGAAACGAGGATCGAGGTCGGGATGTATCAAAAATGTCAAAATGAGCGGTTGACAGGAGATGGTGCAGACAGTCTAGGAGTGTCGAGACAAGTTCAAAGGGAATGAGGGTGAGCTGAAGTTAATGGAAGCAGAAGGAATCGAAAGATATGTCTACGAGAGAGCACTTACACTTTTGGGAAGGGGCTTTGTGAGGCCAGGGCGCGATATCACGCCGTGGTCGGCGACATCAAGTCAGGGAAGGAAGGAAGGTACACAAGTCAGACAGTTGTCAGCTGTGGGCAGCCAGGCTTCGGCTGCCACACTGCAATCATGTCAGGCTGATCGGATGGTAGAACAAGTGTCAATGTCCGAATCTTTGTTCAACAATACGGTGTAGCTAATGAGATCAATATCATGTTGGTGATTTTATGAACTCTCGACCAAAACTTGACGATTTTCCGCCTGCGAATATTAGATCGACTCAGACGAGTGTGTCTTGCAGGCCCTTCATGGCCGGCGAAGGCAAATGAGCAAAACACCAGTGCCTCCAGCTCTTTCCTCCCATGAAGTCTTGCCGAGACAGTCCGGCAGCTGTCGACACCCGCCTGATGCCAAGCGGTCCGACACACCGGCATGATCAGGTCATTTTGTTCGACCAATGGCCGTAACGACCTATCATCAATTGACGAAATCGGCAGCAAATTCCGGGCGAAGAAATCGTGCTCCACTCATGACGAGCACTTTTCAATATGAAAAGTTGCCGATGTGTCGAGCGGGACGAGTTCACCGTTCGACAGCTGACCGGTCTGCCAGCAGCCGACAAGTCAAAGCTGGAGCTGCAAGGACACGTTATTCGCAGAATGCGACGAGAGGTATAATGGCACCTGGTTCCTGGGGCATTGATGTGTGCCCTCAGCTCCAGCTCCAACTCCAGCCACCACTGTTTAGAACGACGACTGATCTAATAAGTCTGTGCCAGGGAGAACAAGGCTTCCCAGGAGAGCTTGCCCGCGTTTGAGAACGAGAATTTTCAAGCTATCTCGTCAGAGTACTCTGGAGGAGGTTGAGTTGGTACTTCTTCGTTCACTATGAGCCAGTCGACAGCACGGCACTTTCGCGCCTCTTCAAGTCTGGCTGCCCACATGGCCGAGCCAGCAGTCGTTGTCAGAAGGAAAAGGAAGGACAAGATGGGTATCAGTTCCAGAACCATGGCCACGGTCCCAAACCAGATGTATTCCCACGTAAGAAGCTTGATTTGTCGCTTTGATTCTTCTTTGGAAAGACCGCGCAGCTGAAACCACCTGTAGTGCGCCAATTTCCCCAGTCTCGTTCCCGTGATCATGATGAAAGCCAGAGTACCAACATAAGGGATGAGATTGAGAGGCAAGAAGACGATCAGCTCAACAATCTGAACAATGCTCCATGGCGTGTAGATGGCAGAGCTTGTGGGCTTCCCCAGCATCTTGACGGCCGTCGGTGCATCGTCAAAAAGAATCCGATGGGGCGCAATGAGGCTCTGCAATCCGAATTTGATGAAAGTAGCCTAGCGAAGCAATGAGTTGATTGGCTAATGGACAAAACTTCTGACTTGAATCAGTGCAAATGACAACTCACGTCGAAAACGTCAACGCGACATTCGTCGACGAAAAACCCTTCAAACAGACCTTGATGATGACCAACCCTCCCCAGCGTCAGGACAACCGCATTGACCCAAGCTCCCAGCCATGGAAAATGGCGAGGAAGGCGTACTGTGGCAGAAAGGCAAAAGTGAAAAGGATAAGGTAGACGAGAAATGAGATTATCGACAGCGGCAACAGCCGACCGGTGAACAAAGGCCAGAACTCTTTGTTGCGCAGAAAATACCAGATGCCGCGAATGGGATATGACGCCGCGACACCAGCCCGCCTCAGGTAGTTGACCGGTCGCGATTCCACAAGTGAGCGCGCATCAACGCTGTGGGACTGGCTGCCAGACTGGCTACCTTGCGATGGCATTGTGAGAGGCGACTGAGTTTTGAAGTACTTCGGCGTGGGTGTGTTCGAGGTTGGCAGGAAATGCCAAATTAAAGAATACACAGCTGAGCGTGTCCCTCGGCACTAATAATACGTCACACCGTCAGGTGTGGGGGCGGCTGTTTCAAGATTTCTTCAACAATTTTAACGACGAACGACCTACCTACCCTACAGAACAGGCATGATTTCTAGGCAAGTCAAAGCATGTGCACAAGATGTACCAAATACACTTTAGTCGCTTCGCTATGCTCAGATGAAATCCAAACGTATGCGACGATCACGGAGGGCAGAAATTGGTCTCTGACACTCTGTCAATTGTGGCACTGGCGATGTGCCTTGCGGCTAATCTGACCATAGGTTCCCCTCGCCCTTGATGCCGCAAGTAATCGTCTTCGGCATTGGGGACCTCTGCCATCTTCCCCGCCAAGGGAATGCTATATAGTGGTTGTACGGTGAGCCAATGGCCGGAACGGCGTACTGGTCACGGAGCAAGTCGAATGCAGATGTAACAGTTTAGACTGTTACATGCCCTAGTTTGCTTCAATAACACGCATGAAAGCCCTGCTCTCATTCCCCTCGTTGACCTTTGCCAGCGGTGTCAAGTGCTGCTCAGCATCCACGTTACCACCGCTCTGAAGATGACGAAGATATGCCTGTGCCACAGATAACCACTTGGCCTTTTCCTGACGGCTGGCACCAGCCCCTTCCCACACCCAAATGGCTTTGCCGCCATCATCGAGCAAGAACACATCATTGCCGTTCAGATCGCCCTTGGAGATCCGGCCGCCGTCCTTGACAAGATCAAACGTCAGCTGGCCACTCGCATCGCTAAGACGAAACAGCTTCCTCGACGGCTGGCTATTTGAACTCTTGTTGGCAGAAGATCTCGTTGCAGACGTCGTAATCGGGCGTTGCTGCCGGAAACCCTCTCGAGGAGTGGCGTCGTCTCCACCAAGGAGATCAGTGATTCGACGCGCCCGCGACTCAGTCTGAGCAATCACCTCGACATCAACATGCTTGGCAAGGGTCATATCGTGGACGACCTGGGCGGCCTTGGCCTTCTCCATGGGGCTACAGCTTCTCCCCTGCCACACCCAAATCTTGCCGCCCGTGTCAAGGATGAAGACGTCCCCGTCATCCAGACTGCCGACCTCGGGCTCCACCTCGTGCACGACGACGCCGCTGCCCGCCGACACAGACGGGCTCTGAAATACCCGCAGCAGGGTCCGAATCTCCTGGGCGCCTCCTCCTCGACGTGGCGGAACCCAGACCGGACACCGCCCGATCGAATGGATATCCGAGGAAACAGGGCCAGAAACTCGTCGGACGGGGCGCTCTGGATCTCGCGGTGCTGGGTGGCCGCCCTCGCAGAAACTCATCCAGCTCAACCGTCTTGTACGCCGCCGTCCCGGCCTCATCCTGCGTGGTGTGGTTCCCGAGCCAGAAGAATATGTCGTGGCCCAGCTTCTCCGACTCCTTTTGCCCACTTTGTACGAGTGGAGGACGATGAAGCTGTCGCCGTCGAAGAAGTGGCCGTACTTGTTCTCCGGCCACGGCACGACCTGGAAGTCCTCGATGCGCCAGACGCGGAGGCCAGCCTTGGTGCCTACGGTGCCATCGTTCCAGGCAGGCTCGCTCGCGGCCGAGTTATACTTGACGCGGTGGTCGATGTCGGATCCGATGAGCTCAACATTGCTATTTTTGATGTCGTACTCTTTGAGGTGGACTAGTCCTTGGTTGGGTGGCATGCTGGGTCCGTCGTTGGATTTCGAATGTATTTGAGAGGACGTTTAGGAGACCAGGTTGTAACTTGTGGGCGAGTCTGATGACGCAGATGGACGGTTTCGACGCCGTTGACAGTGAAGAGGTGAAGAGGAGGTGACTGGATTAATGTATGGTTGGGCGCAAGGAATGGCTCGTTGGCCAGCCCTCACATCTATGCGGGCATACTCCGTACACCAAAAGTGACCGTACACCTACTACCTGGCTGGGTTAATTGTGACTTCAGTCTGGTGCTGCCCCGCGATGCTTCAGGTGGTTGTTTCAGGGGTTCAGTGGCTGCGCAGTCGTCACAGCGCGTGGGGCAGGAGGGTTCGGGCGCGAGTAGTCCGTATGTAACGCTCGACTTCGGCGGGCCTGGGCCTGACAAGTTGCTTCGGGGCCGCGTCTGTGCTCATCACGAGAGCCAGATGAACCAGAACTCATCAATGTTGCTTCCTCTGGCTCGGACAGGGACAAGGCGAGGTTCGATATGATAAAGGCTACGTGTAGATGAGTGCCAAAACATCACCGACCCAGGTGCAAAAACGTGCACTTTTCTCCCGCCATCTGCTTGCACTTGTCTTCTAGGAAGAGCCTAAGAGGCCTTGATCGGGAATTTTTTTCACGTCTGTTTATTCCATGTCAGTTCCCCCTGTATTCTATCTCAGGTTATTCGTGACACTGCCCACCATGACCGCAACCTCGCGATCCCAATTCACCTCGGCGGCCTTTTCCTTCTTCTTCCCGGTTGTGAACGCGGCCGGCGGCTGAGACCCTTCAGAACAGCTTGCCTGATGGCATCCCCACATTTGCCTTGTTGGACTTGAGGGTTCGCGCGACGACTCCTCCCTGTGCACGATGTCCTGGACGCGAGTGGCCAGGCTGCCTGCCATGGTGCGCCAAAAGTACGATGCCAGTGACCCAGTCTCCAGGTGCGCGAGCAGTGGTTGAATCAAACTGGGTTGCTTGTGGGTTGTCGAGACCGGCAAAAGCGGATGATTGGGAGGCTTGCTTTCCTGGAGTATCATCTCGACGGCAATCACGTTCTGACACTTGAGTGTCACTTCGCTCAGCGCCCGATCAAGAGATGGTAGCTGGCCGAGAGAACGTGACAGAGACGTGATGCTTGTTTGTAGAGAGGAGCGGATAAATGTGTCCAAGGCCGTGAGCAGCAATCGTGGTGCCCAGCGCTCAGGATTGATGCCGGAAGTAGGTGATAGGAGATAGAGCGTCGTGAAGGCAGATTCCAGCTTGGCTCTTGCTTCTTCACCTTGAGAAAAGGTCATGTTGGCAGGTATGGAGAATTCTCGGACGATTTTTCGGCGGTTTCGCGAACAGATCGTTCCAGCGGAGTGATGACGGAGTCTTGAAGAGCTCGGATGACATGGACCTTGTCCAAGCCGTGGCCCTCCTCGCCCGGAGCTTTACTGTCGAGCACTTCGCGGAGCGACAGAACCGTGTAAGAGCATCGAACAATTGCCTCGTGGTCAACTTTTGTACCCAGGCCGTTGAGTTCTGAGTGTTGCAGCTCCAGTTGTCGTCCTAACTGAAGACAGCGACCAACCGAGCGTCCGAGCCGTAGCGTTTCCCACAGTCGCAGTGCCACGTGGCGGACCTCGTCCGCCTCGGCATGCTTATCAATGACCTCCTTCTCCAATTGCTTGTAGCTATCGTTGAGGCTCTTCAGTTGCGTGTCGAGCTCCGAAACGATGCGTTTGCTGGCCTGGTTCTGCGTCTGGGTGAACTCTAGCAGAGGCACGGCAGATCTCGTTGTCAGGACGTCGATGTGGAGTCGATCTCTTGTGCGTCGAATAAGACTCGGGAGAGCGGCGTGGAGAGGTCTAGGGGGTATCATTGGGGTTGTTTGTAGATACGACCAACGTGTTGGCAAAGGCAGTGGGCGAAAAGTCGGGGAGAGAAAGGCTTCGTAGTCAATGTAGGATGGCTCGTCGAGCTCAATCCCGCTGGCCTGCTGCTCTGCGCTGGTCATTTCGAAGAGCGCGTTCGACCGGTGCCTTTCAAAGACTGCCTGGATCGTCGCAGGGTCGGGGTTGAGCTGCGGCTGCGCAGGGCCTGGAATGAGTTGGTGGCAGCTGACAGATAGAGGCACTTGGCGATTTATCGCTGTATCGAAGCAGGACGTCCTAATAATAGTAAGATTCCTAACCTGGTCTCATCCCCTTGTGCGTGACACCTGGTCGACCGGAGCTATCTGTGCCAATGACATGTGCCAACCTTGGCATGTGCGAGAAAAACAGTCTAGTACTGTACTTTGTCGATTGCGATGCGGTTTTGTTATGACTAAACCGCCGGTGGCTAGTAGGCCGTAGCGTGCTGCCTGGTATATTTTGACACTGTGTCGGTCGCGCGGCTGGTTCGGCAGCCTGTCCTCCACCCATCGCCGCAGTTTCCGTACCATATGGCAAATCGCATCTCCGCATCGTCACGTTTTCTCTTCCACCCTTTGTTCTTCTCTCCCACCTTTTCTTCTTCTCTCCCACCATTTACCCAGACGCGCAGGGTTTCTTCGTATTTCTCAGGTCAACTTGCTCGACTCGCTGCCGAGTCAATTCACCCTCCCCGTCCCCTCCCCTTGTCAACTTTGGATAACTGAACGCGCATCCGATCAGTGCTTGACATTAAAACACGATCGTCTTCGAGCCTGCGCGCCTGCGACAACGGCTCACGAGCGGATAGCCGTACACTTATAGGAAGACCATCTGGCTGGCCGCGGAGCTCAGCCATTCTGGGAGATGATTGACTTTGACGTCTTCGACACGCGCGATCTGTTTATCCGAGGCAAAGAATCCTATCCAGCCGGCGAAAATGCAACTGATACGGTCATAGCCGGGGTTCACCTGAACGCCACGGCCCTCGACATCGCCAATTATACCTTCTATCCAAGTAACAATACCTTGTCTAACGGCTCGGACTGTTACTTAGCATTCACACCGTTGCAGCCGGCGTTTGTGCATCCCAACGCCAGCTTTGTCAACGCCACCAGCTGTTACAGCTCCATCTACCCCATTGGCCCTCGTGGTTTTGCTGGGATCGGCATAGGAGTTGTCTATGCCCTTGCAATCGTCCTTTCGCTTGTATGTCTGACAAAGCACGGCGCCTTGTACTTGCCCGTGACAAGACGCTTCTTTCCAATCGGTCGTCGGTGGCAGTGGTATTGGGCATGCTTTGTGTCCGCGTGTGCGCTGATTAGTCTCTTCTCCAATGTTGACATTGAAAGGTACTTTCTGCAAGACTTGCCCATTGTTCTCACTGTTTTCTTTTGGTATCTCATGTGCGTGGGGACAATGGCAGTGGTATGGGAGGCAGTCCGCCATTGGGGCAGCTGGCTGGAGAGACAGTATATCGATCCCAACCCCTTTGTCTATCGTGAGGATGACAGGAGGGCAAAGGTTGAGTTCTGGCTTCCGATGTGGTTTTACTTCTGGGTTTGGATGGTAAGTTCGGCACACCTTCGACAGCTCAATTCCTGGCCCGCTTTTCACTGACTCCCGAGTCTAGAATTTCTTTCTGGTCGTGCCTCGAGATTGGAATTTTGTCAGATCTCAGAGCTATGCAGAACAAATCAAAGATAATACCATACCGAATGCCACCAGCACTCGCTTCAAAGCTGGTGCATTCTGTCTGGTCATCGCATGGGCCACGATACTCTTTTCTCTGCGCCATTCTATCCACCACTACAAGCCACGTCACCGTGGCATTTTCAACAGGGCTGTTGGCTTTCTTGGAGCCGTGCCGCTTCGATTTGTTCTCCTCATCGCGTTATCTGCTGCCATGATTACCTACCAGATATTGATATCATTCACGTGGGACTTGTCTCTGGTGGTAGCTGTGGGGCCAATGTTCCGGCTGTCATTGCATGGGGTTACGGTCCCACCGTCCTCATCTTGTATGTGCAGATTATCTATGGATTCGTCGCACCGAATGAAGATAAGGAGCTTCTCAGGCAGAGAAGGGAACGAGGCGAGAATAACGACCGCGAACTCGGCATTGCACGCAAGCCAGCTTGGTGGCGGCGCGTGCGAGAGACCACCTCCGATCTGTGCGAGACATGATCAATCAAAACGTTAATGAAGTCGGCGGAAAGAGAGGTGTTGGTCGGCGAGCCGAGGACCCAGCAGAACTACAAATCAGGCTCGAGGCGGAAAGATCAGCCCTCAACGATGATGGTCTCGAACTGGGCAGACTACCAGCCAACTCAACCAACCCCTGGCAAGACAGGGCCGGCGTCAGAAACTTGGGCACATCTGCTACGGCAGCAGTCGATCCCCACGGTGAACGGTACAAGGGCACGAACGAGAGCCGCCATGCGGAAAGAATTGTGCAAAACGCCGCCGGTCTCCTCTTCCCCAACGATGCAGCTGCTGAACGAGCCAGGAGAGCAGCTTCTCTCATGGAAGATGGGCCCCACCGCCATATCCAGATTTGGAGAGGCAGCATCGTTCTCAGGGGAGAGGCCTGAATCGGCCCATCGTTCTAACAGTGCATCTACGACGCAGAGCATCAATGCTCGGCCGCAGCAGGTCAGGAGCATGTTGGACATTTAGTACATCTTTGCGACGAAAGACCATGTGCATGTGACATGTACACATATACGTGCGTGTATCAATACTGGCTTGACTTGGATCCAGGGGTTTATGAGTGGCAGTTGTCTTGCATGGAGCTCGGCGTTACAGATATCTTGGTTCACTTGTTCACAAATCAGTGCGTTGGAGTGGTAATAAATAATGAGAACACGCCCGTTTTGAAATACTACTTTTATATCATGGTTTCCAATTGGATCAAAACCTGCAGGTCCACCTAGTTGTCGCGGGGTGCTTGAGAAGGGCTTTCCAGAATTATGTCGAACCTACCAACCCGTAGCTGATGTCGTGCGAGAGCTATGAACGGCGCAGGTGACATCAGTCTTTGAAAGTAAATCTAGTCAAGCTTCAGCATGGGACGCGCCTTCATCTTCACCATGCTGACTAGGCAATTCAGTACTCCGGTTCACAAATAGACCAGCCATTCGTAGGCCAACACGGTCGCATCACATTGCCACCGTTACGGATGACTCGGTACCGTTCTACCACAGCGTTACGCACAAACATACTTAAGAAGGCGCTATCCTGTAGAAACCCGTTCCCGTCCCTGGCAAGCCTTTTAAAAACGACGCCATGGGGGCGTTTGTTTCCATGACACCCTCAGGCTAAGCTTGCAACGCCATGGCGCGGGGTCAAGACACCCTGGTTGATGCAAGGGGTCTTTGAGACACAGAAGCGAGCAGGCATCAGGCATCAGGTAAAAAGCAAAGAGCGGAACTGGCGAAAAGGTGCAGCGAACAAATCCTGAAATCTAGCACGGCGGGCGGGCTCAGCTCGGCCGCAAGTCGAAGATTGTCTTGGGGGCCTCCAAGTCAAGTCACGAGCAAGTCACGAGTTACTTTGTTCCAGGGTCGATGGGACTTCTTCCTTTGACATGTGCGTCATGTTATGCCACGACGGGGCCGGACTACGAATGCTAGGATCGGGACGAATTCCCTTGCCCTGATGCGCGATAACTTGATGACGCGAATTTCAGCATCGTTTTGCCCTGAGAATACCAACAAACCCCGAAGCAGCAAGCCCACGTTTCTCCTGTCCGAGGTGCGATCTTGATGACGGGCGCAGCGAAATTCTGCGGGCGACAGGGAGAAAGATGCATGTTGACAGATCAGATTCTTTCGCATAGAACTCAATGCCTATGTAGGGCAAAAGCAAGATTCTGGACGGCGAGACTCATGGATCAGATCGGCATGGATCGACGCCAGCGAGCGGCGAGAATAGCCCTTGCAAGTTGGATCGGCCACCGACTTCATCCCCACATTCTCACCCCCAACGCCCTTCTCAGTGAAGATCTAGGGTTCTCGAGCTCCTTGTCCGATATATGCATGACACGTTGGTTTGGTGGTCTGGTTGTTACATTGAAGACGATGAGTGTTGTATCCAGTGGCAAGCACGATGGATGCCACGAAGCAAGTCATGAAATTCGTGCAACGACTGCACGAGGCATCGTCTCCCAAAGCCGAAAAATCTTCCACATCTAGATTTCGAGTGGCCATTCTACTGAAGAGGAACTAGAGCACGCACGCAGACACAACAACGGACAAATTATACCCGATTGCTCCATCGTAGTTCGAGGGCGAAACAAGAGTTTTCTCGAAAATCCTCCCTCCGAGCACAAGAACCATTGGCCTTACATGTACGCCAAAAGGCGGACAAGGAAACAATAAAAAGGCACGAGACGAGGCACGGATCTTCGGCCAGGCAGGCGGTCTGACATTCGCAATGGCATGCACCAAGACATCAGGGAAGCAAAGGCCCCCGGCCGGTCCACCTGGTTGCGACGCCAAGTACCCTGTCACCAGCCCCCTCACATGAGTGGCCGAATGCTGTGAGAAGAGTACATACAGACTACTACTTACTGGTCGAATGGGTCAGCCAGCACAACTTCACAATCGCGCCGTGAATGGGCTGGCTGTAATCCGTAATTAGTAAAGTAAACCGCCGAGCGGCGACGCCGATTCGCACCGGCAGCATTGTTGAAGCATCATCGGCGTATCGGTGTCCGCCTTTTCTGGGTTTGACCCATCTCGATATCCGGCGGTCATACATGCTTTGTACGGACTACGGATTACTCACGCTTGATATGAGCTATTTGCCGGATGCAGCTGGCCAACCTCTATGACGGCACCGCTTTCGTCCAAAGAGCGAGCGAGCTTCCAACCAACAGCAATCTTTTGACTGACTGACTGACTGACTGACTGACTGACGACTGTACGGAGGTATTACGCCGCGCAACTGGACCCACCGGCGCCAATTATGATGACATGAACGACTTGAACAATGCCGGGGGCTATTTTGTGGCTATCTGAGAAGGTGGAAGCCTCCCTTGCGTCATGTCAATGCACAATGTCAGTCCGCAAGTAAGCCCAGCATAGTTGTTTGACTGTCCCTGGCTTTGCGCGAGGCGGAAAAAAAAAAAAAAAAAGAGAGAGAGAGAGAGACAAAAAGGAATCAGGTTGCTTTTTCCTCGTAGATGTCGTGGCAAGAAGGTTTTCAGCAGCCAAGGTCGCATGCATCAAAGCTGGGCTGGCGGCATTGTTACACAGCATTCGAGGCTCTACGTTGCAGCCTGGCAGTGAGCAACCAGGCACAGTGAGTGTCTTCCATAGCCCCCCTCGGCGTATTACCGTGCGGATCATAGACGCAACTGCTCGGTAGAACAGTGAAAAGGAATGTGCTTTGCAGCCCATCCCGTGGCAAACACTTGCTTCCTTTTTTGTCTCGCGCCGACAATGGGCGGTCCAGAATTGGCGACGACTTGACGGATTAATATGGATTGTATTCACCACGGGCATGGAGGTGGTTGACTGGTTGGCTTGCGGCGGGTCCTCCAGGCGGCGCCGTGCCAGGCCGGGTCTGGCATCCACTTTTTGAAGGCAAGACACACACAACATTGTACGGATTACATGTACAGATTGGACTAGCAGCAGCCACTCGCCGCCGCCGCCGCCGCCGCCGCCGCCGCCTCTCACGTCTCCCACATCCGTCGTCCGTTGGGTTGGGTTGGGTTGGGTGGGAGGCTTGAAGATGTTGACGTCGTCTGTGGTGTTGTGCTGACTTGAATGGAGAAGCAGAAGGAGACATCACGGCGAGGCACCGGACTCGGCCTCATGGGTTGGGGAGGGTTGGGGGCGATATCGACTTGAATCATGGTGCGCGGTGCTGACATTGTTGGGACGGGTCAATGGGTCCAATGGGTGGAATCTGGATGCGGCCTGGCTTGGCTGTCTGTCTTGTGTGGTGCGACAGCAAGATATCGAACGCCCCTTTGTCCCTGGCCGCATTCACCTGCCCCTGCCCTGCCCTGCCCCTGCCCTGCCCTGCCCCTGCCCTGCCCCTGCCCTGCCTCCTCATGACCCGTCTGCATGTAATTGTACTGGCGCATCCAAGTGCCCTGTTGCCCCTGGGGTTCCTGCCTACGTTGCCAGGAACTTGGCACTAACAAGTCCCGCGGCGCGGTGCGGGTGCGGAGCAGAACGATGCGTCCGCAACCAGCACAACGGGTACGGGTCGACTTTCCATCTTGTCATGTCAGATCAGTTCGGACGAGACAACCTCTGTGACGGCCCATGTTTGGAGACATTGTTTGCACTGGAACGTTACCAGCCTTCGTCTCAACGCCCCCATCCGCCGTTTTCGTCGTTGACTCCCCGTTTTGCGGTCAACTTGCATTCTCGCCGCTCGCGCGGGCCTGTTGCGCAAGAAGTCGTACACAGCGCGTCTCCGGAAGAGGGTTTCGAAGTTGGCAAGGCGCACAAGTTTCACCAAGTAATTGAGTCACCAAGACCATGTCGAAAAACCCTGGGGAGTGCGGAGTAATAAGGCTTGCCCGTTGACCCAAAACAAGTCTGCACCACAAAAGCAAAGGCAACCAACCACGCAAGCACGACGAAGCACGACGAAGCACGACGAAGCACGACGAAGCACGACGAAGCACGACGAAGCACGACAACTCGGCGGCCGTCTTCGGCTTCGACCAGCGTCGAGAAAGAAATGTGGTGATACGATACCTTGTCGCCTCGTGCTCAGGTACCTGCGACTCGGTCCAGTCCAGGGCGGGGGCCTCTGCCCGCCACCTTGCCGAGGCACACACACACACACACCCACTGTTACATAGATTCGGAGTACATCTGTCAAGCCCCCTCCCCGTCGCAAGCAGCCAAATCGCAATCGCACCGCAGTCACAAGTCGCATCCCGTCTGCTTTGCCTGTTCTTCTGTTGCAGTGCTTACTGTCTGGTACTTCCTGAGCACAACACTTATTTTCTGGTTTCTTACGGACTGCTCGCTCCGACCCGAAAGCACCGACATTTCACGCCTTAGCTCGTTCGGTGACAGGTGACACTGCTATTCAAGACGTCCGTCGACAGGAATTCTGCGAGACAGCGCGCGCGCACATCACACATCAGCCACATCAGCCATCCTGTTCTCGTCTGAAACCCCCAGCTGTCAGGGAGCAAGCGAGACGAGACATTCTAGTCCGTAATTAGAATTGAAGAAGAAAGTTGCTACGGATTATTGGCGCCCCTCTCTTTTCGCCCCTCCACCTGGTCGTCTCAGTCACCACCCCACTCACTGCCTGGCCCACCCCTCAACCAACCCAACCAAGCCTCTTTCTTCCCCCTGCTTGGACCTTGGACTCACTCCCTGCCTGCTGCTCTGCTCTGCCGGGTTCCTTTCAGCCTCACCCAGTGCACGGAGTACCAGTAGCGCATCCAGCAAGCCATTTATTTGCCCACCGTTGTGTTGCTTTGGTCGCTTGCTTAACAATACATACTCCGTACATACTTGTACTCTCCACCCCTGGCGGAACCTCCGCTACTCTCAACTCTCACTCTGATCTCCCTTCCACCCGTAGGCATCGCTCCCGACGGCCCTTCGTCCAATCTTCCTGACCGCTTGCCATTATCATATTACGCTCGACTCCGCGAACCCACCCATCGACGGCAAATTTTCAGTACAACATCGCCGTTTTGCCCATCTCCAACGGGCGTCCTTCGTCACAGCCTGCCACCATGGCGGCTGCGTTCCGACCGGTCAACTCGCTCATAGATGAGCCCATCAAAGAGGAACCCATGACGACATCCTTCTCTTCCTCCTCCATCACTCCTCGATCTGGCACGGCCTCGCAGCAATCGCAACTCCAGCAGCCATCATTACGGCATGACGACTCCAAGACACCAACACGGACCACTTTCGCCGCCGGTTCTGACCAGAAACCACCTCTTCCCCGACTCGAGGGACAACCTCCCACGTCGGCAAAACTCACAACATTCCGCCAAGTCGTCAAGGCGGGGCTCGATGGATGTGGACATGGATGACTCGGACGGCGAAACCGGCATCGCGGGCGAGGATGGTGCTGCGTCTGACGACGAAAGTGTTGGCGCCGACGGCTCCAAATCCAACAAGAAGAAGAGGTCTCAACGGTTTTACTGCACCGACTACCCGCCATGTAACTTGAGTTTCACGAGAAGCGAACATTTGGCGCGACACATCAGGTGAGCCTTCACTTTGTTTTCTCCGTTCATGGATAAGTTGCGGGCTGTGTTGCGTTTTGTTTTCGGAGGGCATCCGCTTGCTGGCCTGGACTGACGCAGTTTGTGACAGGAAACACACTGGTGAACGACCGTTCCAGTGTCATTGCTCTCGTCGATTCTCCAGGCTCGACAATCTAAGGCAGCATGCTCAGACCGTGCATGTGAATGAAGATATCCCCATCGATTCCCTGGCAGCTACCGGCTCTCGATTCCAACGGCAGATGCGCACTACGGAAAGGGTCCGACAGGCGGGCAACAGAGCAAGGGCATCAACTGGCGGAAGTGCAGGAGGGCCAGCCCGTGGCCACTCCAAGAGTTTATCCACGTCCAGCATCGCCAGCATCGCCAGCATCGCCAGCATAAGCTCAGCAGGCTCCGGGTATGGACTCCCGAACGAAGCCCGGCGACGCCCACCGCCGTTGGTCATGGCTGCGGATCCCCGATCCCGACTCTCCATGGAGTCGTATCGCAGCGCCGGCGCCGACAGCGCCTATTCGCACCGCCCGCCATCACCTGGCGACTTCAGCACGCCTACATCCGCCACGTTCTCAACGGCTCAAAGCAGTCCGCGTTGGGCTTCGGGAATGGCATCACCCGCTACATCGGCACACTCACGCTCTCAAAGCATGTACGGCTCTGGCGGCCCAACAACGCATGGCCGACGGCTCAGTGTCCCATCCAGCGCAAACCCTTTCCAGTCAGCAGTGCCCGGACACCATCACGTCTTTGGACCCGGTCACGTGAACAGCTCTCACCCGGCAGCATTTGCACCTACAAACACGAGTTTGGCCGCGTCGCCGTCCTCGTCCACGTCCACGTCAGGATGGTCCGGTCGCCGAGACTCGGTGTCTAGCAATCCTGACGAAGCGTGGCGACGACGTACTTGGCATCCGGATAGCCACAGAAACTACGCAAACCAGCCGCCGAATCAGCCGAACCAACTCGCCGTCGCTAACCAAGCCGTTCGGCCGAACCCACCGCCACCCATTGCAAACCCAATCAACTGTTCGTCTCCTTTCCGACTGCCAGGCATCGAGTCGTTTGACCCCCTCCCACCGCGCCGGCACCCCACGCCTCCTCCCCACAGCAGCGAGGTCCCTCACCCATGGCAATGGACGTCGACCCCCATCGACGACCCTATCAACCTGGTGCGGGTGAGATGGTTCAGCCGGAAGAACGTCGCAATTTGAACATGTACGACGCCAGCCTGCAGCGCGGGCTGAACCGACTGGACATCAGCCACAAGACACCTCCTCGCGACAGTGCCGGCAGCTGGGCATCCGAGGCGAATCGAGCCGTCATGGCCCAGGCTGAGCAGGTGCAAATTAGCCAGCCAACGGTTCGGTTCCAAGACCAGGTCCCCCATCCAGGCAGTATGGACCCACGGCGGCTGCCAGTCGATCTCTGCATCAGCACACCATGTCGGCTCCTTCCATCACAACACCGCGGCGGGAGAACAAGCGGCACGGATGGTACCACGGACCGGCACCCCCTCCTCAAGGCGGTCAGCCTCCACAGGACCCGCGAATGGCGCACGTGGACCGCATGGTTCATCCCAACTTTACTGGGTTTCACGGATTTCCAGCAAGAGAACAACCCCTCCCCAACAGCAGCAGCAGGACAGACAGGGCAACCCCGACTCATTGAGGCGCCTGGAGGCTCTTGTGGCGGTGGCTACTAGCGAAGGGACCACTGCCACAGCGTATTAGTTTTCCACGGTTCTTGGATTTTCTCATCGATTGTCACATTCTGCCGCGACAATCAGTCAGTATTGCTTGAACGCTCGATACGTTGAGCCATCGGACGGCGAAAGGCTTTGATCAGACATGTCTACTTCTCAATGCTTTCAGGCGCTATTTTTGGTTCAAACTGCCTGTCATTGTCTACCTGGACGGAACATTTTCCTTTTATTTTGGGGCTTTTTCTTTTCTTGGTTTTTTTTAAGCAGGGTTTTCTTCTTTTTCCCTTTTTTTCCCTTTTTTTCTTTTTCGCACGCACTCTCTTTTTCATATTGTACGCAAAGGGTCATGTATGACGTGATGAGATACCCCCAGTGTCATTTTCAGACGTAGGCTTATGGCGGACCTGGATACACGATTGGTAACGAGATCGGGCACGCAACTGTTAGACGAAAGACATCGACGACGACTCACGTTGTGGGATTGGATGAATGGATGGATGGGCGGCGGTCAGATTGGATGGCATGCACGGACATGTGTCGGCTGCGGACGGCATCAAGGAATACGAGGATGACATTTCAGCGCTGGAATTTGATACCCCTGATGTTTGAATCAACCAAATAATAGGGGTTTATGTCATTTTGACCATGTTTGAAGAGGGAGACTGGGCTGGACTGGGCTGGGCTGGGCTGGTTTTTATCATGATATCTGGGATTGCGTGGCGTTACGATGATGTTTTTGGCTTGGCATGGACGGATGATGGATAGTATCTCAGTGACGGATGAAATGAAGACGAACATGACCAAACCGTGAATACGAATGAGTGCGAGACTCTTTGATCCATGTGAGATTAGCAAGCGGACATGTACGTCTTGTGGGCGATTTCAAACGCGGCTATGAAGCATTCTCCACGTTATTTAGGTAAAAAAGACTTGGAAACGAAAGAATAGACGACCTTCCTTTCCATCCTCCTTGCACAATGGCAGACGAACGTCCCATCCACAACGTCACAACTGGGGTAACGTCGTGCCGTTGCCTTGGGCAGCACTAGGGGACTTGAGGGGTGGTAATTCGGGTAAAAAAAACTTACTTGGTTTTGAGGGCGCGAGCATCGGGTCCACGCCACGCCGTACAACGAATGGTCAATATACACGAGCAACGCAGTCGAGATGTATGCTCGGTGGGGTATCGGTATCGGATTAGCCATATTTCATCTTGTCCTCTAGACTATAGTACATGTTGACGTACGTCCCATACTCGACTTGTTCTGTTCTATCCCCGTGCATTGATTGTGTTTATGCAATCCACCAGTCCTCCATCGCTCGTGGATGCTGAGCAAAATTACCTCGGCCTCAATCAATCAATTGGCGTCTTCACACCAAAGTCGGATGCGTACTCGGCACTGGCCGCAAATCGCAACTGGTACTCCCGCAAATCAGCCCAGTGTCGTAGCTCCTCCTCCTCGTCCTCCGCCGTCATCTGATTCGGATCCGCAGCCCTGCTCGCTGCCGCGGGACCCGTCTTCTCCAGCTTGATCAAGATGCCAATCAGTTGCGAGAGCGCCTGTCCCGACTTCATCGCCACAGGGCCCTTTCGATCCTGCGAGTTGTTCAGTAGCGTCGACGCCACTTGTCGAATCTTGTTGATGAGCGACAGACCGTTTGGTTCCATGTTGCGTTGTGAAATAGAGCCAATCACTTCTAGCAGATTCTGTACAGTGAGCTCCCGCTCCGCCGCCATGAGGGCGTGGATCTCCTCGTCGTCTGCGTCCTGCAGGGCCTTTTCCTCCTCGGTCCGGTTTTCCATCGGGTTGGTCTGCTGTTCGGCGAGATGGACGTCGCGGAGATTGAAGTAGAGCTCGACAAAGTATGATCGTGTGGCAAGCTGGGACATGAAGATGTTGGCCTTTTGGATCTCGTATTGCAGACGGCGCCGTTGCGCTGGCTGCACCTTGATCACGTTGCGAACGTCGTGCGACGGCTGGGCATTCGGCCATACGGGAGGTACATATTGCAGACCAGATTCGTCGAGCGCGGCGAGCGAGTTGGCATCTTCTCCTTGTGGTGGTGCTAGTTGTAACTCCGGGGCAGGTTGTCGGTGATGCTCTTTGCGGCAATCAAGCCGTCTCGTAGCAAAATACGCTGGTCCGCCCATGGAAGCGTGCTCATACCATACGCCAGCTCCAGGCTCACCACGCCGTTCATGGTAGTGTAAATGTCGATACCAGAGCGAAACCCAGTCAATAGAGTCACGCTCCCTTCGGCCTGAAGGATGATTTCATTTGCGAGCACACAAATGTCGTCCACGTTTTCGGGGTAAGCAGGATACGGCAGACTCGGTGTAGACGGCGCGATGACGATGTCAGTTCCAGACATGCCCAACTGAGCCATTGACCTATTGCAAGTTAGTCATTGAAGAAAATCAATACGCGTCCATCACGCCCCCGATCAATGAATGCATTCACGCGCCAGACTTCACTTACCGAATGCACAGCAGCAGACACCAGAACAGGCGTTTTCCAATCTGATCCTTGACCTGGTTGAATGGCAACGGCTCCTGCGAATAGGGATCTGCTCCGAACGCGGGCAACTCTCCAGGGTGTTTTGGTCTCTGAAACCCCAGCTCCCGTATCAGGATCAACGTCTCGGCCAGAAAATGTCGTGCGGCGTTCGACTGCAGCGTATGCGCACCAATGAGACCGAGGAAATAGCTTGTGCATGCATCGTCCAAGGTCTTTGGCTGCTTCAGGATCCATTTGCTGCCCGCGTGAGCAGAGCAATATCTCTGCACTTCTCCACCAGGACAATAGCTTTGGGAAACAGGTGCGTGCTATGCTGGGCCTTTAAATATTCCCTCGCACTTCTGGGAAACGACGCTACCAAGGCACCGATCATGCTGGCAAGCAAGCCCAGGAACTCGGGTCTACTTCTATCTTCTCGGTTCGCAAACGACTGACGAAATGTGGGTTCGTGCGGGAACGGCGCCAACGGATGGATATACGTGAAAAAATCGTCCACCAGGAGCTCCAGCACCGGCATGGGAGCAATCGATTCTGCGTCGAGAATCCCGTCAGACGAGATGTTCATCAGCGTCTTGGCTGCTATTTGGGGAGAAGGTGATGCAGAGATACCGGCGCCGGCTGCCACAACCGTCGTTTCCAACCTCGCTCGTTTCGCGGCTTTGGCAGCTTCGGCGTGTTTGTTGGGCGGCCCTCGTCGCTTCGTCTCCCGCTCCCACGTACAATCTGCGCCTAGTTCGCGACACGGCTTGCAGGGAATGTTGGAATCGTCGCATTTCACTTTCCGTCGGCTGCACAGATCGCATGCGCGTCGTAACCGGGTCAGCTTGGGATTAATGGTAGGATCGCGCATCACACCGGCTCCATCCCCAGGCACCATATGTTGCGTCATGTCTGGGCTTTGTGGCAAGCCCGTCAGCCCAGCTACGGCACCTGCAATCTGAGCATGATGCTGTTGTTGTTGTTGTTGTTGTTGTTGTCGTTGTTGCTGCTGCTGGGACACGGCCTCGGCAGCAGCGGCGGCATGTTGAAGAGCTTGAGGATTCTGAATGG
Source organism: Epichloe brachyelytri (assembly GCA_023650705.1). Lineage (NCBI taxonomy): Eukaryota > Fungi > Ascomycota > Sordariomycetes > Hypocreales > Clavicipitaceae > Epichloe > Epichloe brachyelytri. The sequence goes on from CP097976.1 coordinate 6,523,756, forward strand.
CCTGGGCGGCATCGCTGGCGGCCTGGAGGATCTCTAACCCATTGCTGGCGTAGACGTGTGCTGTCGCGTGCTGCGATGGAGATGGAGATGGAGATGCTGACATTGAGCAATTACGCAAGGTCGTGATGGCTGATTGTCGGCGGATTTCCGGATCTTTGGTTTCGCGTTGTTGAAGCGAGGTGAAGCCGACAGCCAGCAAGGAAGGGAAACTAGCTGGGACAATTCTACAGGTGTGAGTCACGTGGTCTTGCTACGCTGCTTTCCTGCTTTCCTACTTTCCTACCAGTGCTAGTCTGAAATTTTGAATGGATGCATCAGGGTGACATAATTCTCGTCATGCTTAATAAAAGCAAAGGCAAAACAAACAATCAGCTAGGCAAGACGGACGAGAACTATATCACCTTCGCTTTCAAGCGACATCTCCTAAATGAGAGAGGGAATGATACGGCCATGGAAAAAGGGGAATGGCGAAAATTTATACTGTGAGCAACAATCAATCATGTCCTGTGGGATCATTTCATCCAAGACTTCGGTCGTATGCTGGACTTTGCTGAGGAAGCCATGGAGTGGCACCAAGCGCGGGATGTGGCAGATGCGACACCGTAAGGAGTACGACATGCGGGCATTCTGGCATTGGGAGTGGGTCGCAGAATTATGTACATGGCCGGCCACAGAGGAGGGCAGTGCGGGCACACTGTTGCCCGTTTCAACTGAGATGAGATATTTCTTCATCTCTCTGCGTCCCTGGTTCCCTGGTTCCCTGGTTCCCAACTTCCTTGGCTGCCTGGCACCGTGTCCCACCGCGTCTTATTACCTCAAGTGGGACCCCACTTGGCCAGACCAGGCCAGACCTTTGCGGTGTCATGTGAACCCCTCATCATCCACAAAAAGACAACCCCATTCATTCTCATCATCAGTACGGACTACCAGGATAATGATCAACAGTTTCCCCTACAGACCTAGAGTTCTCTTTTGACAAAATTGATATTCTTGACACGACAAGAATATCTTTGCCAACGCAATTGCATCCACCGTCATGGCGCGCCGCGAGTCTCTGTCCGAGATTCGGGCCGCCAACCCGGATCTGGGTCTCACGGGCAACATCATCTCGGTTGCCTTCAATATCCCCTATTCTTTCACATACCGTAGAGGCCAAGACTGGGTGAGTTGTGAGTTGGCGTTGGCCGGTAGATTGGGCATGCAGTTTCTCATCTATACTTTGTTCTCTTATCAGAGCAGTCCTCTATCTCGTATCATCACACGGATCACACGGATCACACCGAGGTACTAAACTGACAGCTTCGTCACTGGCAGGGCTTGAGACCTCGCCTTGGCCAATCCGCCTTGTTCGACTCTTTTACCTACCTCTCGTCCGACGCGACACCATGGAATCACACACTTGTGGCTTGGACTGGAGAAGTCGAGTCTGCGCACGATTCATCTTCCATCCCACCCCGCACAGCCTCCCGAACAGACGACAGATGGCAGTTTGTCGGCCAACCACACCACAGTTGGCATCTCTTCCTGAATGCTCTCTCCGCCCCCATTCCTGTCGACGCAAGCACACGGCTCCCGACACCGCCTCCAGTTGACGGTCTCTGGCTACCGAAAGAAGATCAGCACAGGCTCGAGTACGCTCTCTCGCACAGCAAAACGATTCGAACAGTGCCTGTCTGGCTCTCGGACGAGGCTGACGACTCAGACGAGGGTATCATGCTCAAGGATCAATCAAGATGGCGCCGATACGCGCATCATGATCTGTACACGCTGTTCCACTACAAGCAGCATGAACCCACGGATGGCAGGAAGGAGCGCATTCAATGGGCAGACTACCATCGCATGAATCAAAAATTCGCCAACAGAATCATCGAGATCTACAAGCCTGGCGACATTGTCATCGTCCACGACTTCTACCTTCTGCTTCTTCCCAGCATGCTACGCCAACGGAATCCAAAATGTACATCTCCTTCTTCTTACACTCACCGTTCCCTAGTAGTGAGTTCCTACGGTGTCTTCCTCGTCGCAAGGAAGTGTTGGAAGGGTTCTTGGCGCCAACCTGATTGGGTTCCAGTCCTACAGCTATTCACGGCACTTCCTGAGCTGCTGCACCCGCATCCTCGGGTTTCCCTCTGACACTCTGGGAATCGATGCCTACGGCACAAGGGTCCAAGTGGGTGTCTTCCCCATTGGAATCGATGTCACCAAAGTGGAGCGGCACGCCTGGGCCGACTCGGTCGACGAGAAGTACGACGCGCTCAAGAAGATGTATGCTGGCAAAAGATCATTGTCGGACGTGATCGCTTGGACAGTGTGCGTGGCGTGGCACAGAAGCTGCAGGCATTCGAAAGATTTCTCGAAATGTACCCCGAGTGGAGAGAAAAGGTTGTTCTGATCCAGGTCACCTCGCCCACCACCAGCCTGGAGACGGAGAGAGATGGCGATGAGACCAAGATTGCCACACGGGTCAATGAGCTTGTCATGAAGATCAACGGCGAGTTTGGCAGCTTGGGCTTCTCCCGGTGCAGCATTACCCGCAGTATCTCAACCAGGACGAGTACTTTGCCCTACTCCGGGCTGGCGATATTGGCTTGATCACTTCGGTCCGCGATGGCATGAACACGACAAGTCTGGAGTATATTGTGTGCCAGAAAGATGGAAACGGGCCCCTGATTCTTTCTGAATTCAGTGGAACTGCCGGCAGCCTGGGCGATGCGATTCACATCAATCCTTGGGATCTGAGTGGGGTTGCGGAAAAGATCAACAGTGCGCTGACAATGTCGGAGGGTGAGCGCAAGAGAATGCAACAACACTTGTACGAGCATGTCACGGCGCATAACGTGCAAACTTGGATCAACAAGTTCATCCGCAAGGTCTACAACGTGCTGGGCGAGTCCAACACGGCCAACGCGACGCCGCTGCTCGACCGTGCTGTCCTGCTGTCCAAGTACAGGTCCGCCGAGAAACGGCTATTCATGTCCATGACGGCACACTAACACCGATTGTACGCGAGCCCAGCGCTGCCGTACGTCAGAGCGCGTCATCCAGTCGCTCAGAAGACTGGCTGATGAGACCCCAAGAACTTGGTCTGGATCATTTCTGGCCGGGACCAAGACTTTCTCAAGCAACACCTGGGTCACATTTCGCGAGCCCTGCTGTCCAACTTTAGTAAATAGGTTCTTTCATCGAGCGGAAGCGGTGTGCTCTCACATGGCACTACAGGCTTGCGGACCCTGAGCAAGGCATACACATGGCCGGAGAGTGTCATAGGGAGCTCGAGGCCAGGGTGGCCAGCAAATGGGATATCGAGGTGATGCCAGGAAAGCCAACGTGGAGGTGCGACCGACTTTCATCAACAAGGGCGAAATCGCGAAGCGACTGATTGCCACGTACCACAACCCAGGTGGCGAACCATCAGAGTTGGATCCTAACCCTGGACGAGTCGAGTTTGCACTATGCATGGGCGACGATTTCACCGACGAGGACATGTTCCGCAGCTTGAACGGCGCCACTGGAGAAGTGCTGCATGCCGACCACGTGTTCACGGTGACTGTGGGCGCCAGCACCAAAGTGACGCTGGCAAAATGGCACCTGCTCGAGCCAGAAGACGTGATTGAATGTGTGGCGCTGCTGGCAGGTGTCGGGGACGCATCTGGGCCGAAGCAAATGGGCGAAGTCAACCTGGCAGCATTAAGCACGGTAGAAGGTCACATCCCCGCTTCGGAAACATCGGGGTCGTAGAATCGACTCGGCGAGTACTGAGGTGACGAGATGAGGGCACGGGTAGAAGTTACAGGAGACAACAAGAGGTATAGACGTGCATTTACTAGATTTTGAACAAAAAAAAGGGGAGGGGGCGTGCGGGCGCACGTGGGTGGAGAGGGAGGGCAAGACTGTAGATGGCAATCATGAAACTAATGAAAATGAATAGAGATTGGACTATAATAATGATGAGCAGTTTTACCTCTGGCTCACCTCCAAAAATCTCTCCCGAGCAAAGGTGAAAATGCTTTACATTATGACAGCCGAGGTGAGCAAGAACTGCTCATCATTATTATAGCCCCAATCTCGACTCATTCATCAACTCTGTGTCTAGTCTGCCTTGCGTAAAGTGCGAGAGCATGGAAGGGATGGAGAGAGGGGTGATGACGACCGCGGGTGCAGAGGAAGGGAAAATCACGTCAATTTATGCTTGGCGAGGATTCGAGTTTGACTCATGATTCATCTGCATTCGGAAAGCTTTCGCGCCAACGTGGCTTGTAAAGTTTATCGCGTAGTCCATAATCCGTACTTTCTAACCCCGCAGCAGCCCCGCAGCAGCCCCGCAGCATCAAAGCTTAATTTCCTACTCCGTACGCTAGGTTATATCCCGCGTTTATACTAGGAATTTACGGCGGTTCTTGTACATATTCTAGTAATGATCCCCGTGGCTAGGTACAGCAAGCTAGCTAGTAGTACTAGTATTTCAACTTTTAATCAAAGGTTCATCATGTACGGGGTACGCGTTGGGATCTAGTTTCCAGCAAGCATACGCCAAAGATGCAACCCGGTTGGGGAGACAACAAAGCACAATCTGCATTTTAACAACGAGGCAGAAGAATGGGCGTCGCGACGAGCAGGGTAAATCCGTCCCATTGTCGTGCCAGATTTTCCAACGCGGGTCATTCACGCACTGGATTTTGCTGGATGATCTACTTCCGCTGGTGATTTTGGTCGCATTGGTCGTTTCAAATGCAGCTTGTCCAAGACGTGATTGCGCCGCGCCGCATCCACGACGTCATGGTCTGGCGCCGCCATTGTTGACGCCGTCGCATCCGGCCGGGTCATCTGACGGATTAAAGAGGAGAGAGGCTGAAGCGATGATCCGTCCAAATGACTCAGGAAATCAACCACGATGAGGATATTCTGTACTTCCTCCGTACAACGACTTAGATTACAGATGTCGTACATTTCAGTACTTCCCCGGCCCAGATACCCGTCATGACTTTTTTTTGTCCATCTTTCCCTCCAATATGTATGTGTGTACATATTATCTCTCGATGTGGGGACTCGGTGCTTCGACGGCGCCATGCTACGTCATGATGGAGTCGGTTCCGCTTCGCACGAACCCAAACCACGGAGAACTCGCAACTGCGGTCAAAGATAAAACGCCGCATGTCCGCGACAGCATTGGACGCGCTGAGCAATCACCCCGGTTGCGTATCCCGATCAACCTAGGAGTGAACATCCCGTTGGGGGAGGGGGAAACATAGACGGTCCGAATCACTACGGAGTACGGAGTAGTTGCCGGGTTTTCCGTCCGCGGTTCAGAAAAAGTTACATCTCGATGGGGTGCATCTCTCCTAAGAGCCACGCTAAAAGGGAAAACAAGAACAGTCTAGTCTAGTCGACAACAAGTGCATAGCACGGAGTTACTGCAGAAACTAACCCGGGGCCCTGGGGTTCATGTCGCCAACAAAATGGGCGAGGTGGAGTCGAGTTCGGGGGCGTCTCAGTGATTATAATTACAAGTTCTTGACCTTGACCGGCTTGTAACAAGTCTCGCACCTGATTCCGAGACCTCTTGCCGCGAAACACACATTTTCCATTCCTCGGGAAACCAACGAGGGACATCCCATTGTTGATCTGATCCCCATTGTTTGGTCCAACGTTCGTCAACGTCAATTCGTCGCCGACGTTATCGTATCCTCTCCGCAGAATGAAGGGCTTCATGACGGTCCGCTTCGACCACGTCGACCCCAACTCGGAAAAGGCCAACAGAGACGATGTGCGCCGCTCCCTCGCAGGGCTGGACTACTCGCCGCTGCCGCGGCTGACGATGCGCTCCCTCATGATGGGCCTGCTCGTCAGCATGGGCGGCCTCATCTTCGGGTACGACACGGGCCAGATCTCGGGCTTCCTCGAAATGAAAGACTTCAAGGCGCGCTTCGGCATGACGCATCCCGAGAACGGCGAAAGGTACTTCTCCGCTGTGCGCTCCGGCCTCATCGTCTCGCTGCTCTCCATCGGCACGCTCCTCAGGGCGCTCACCGCGGCGCCCGTGGCCGATCGCATCGGTCGCAGGCCGTCCGTGTCCATCTGGTGCCTCGTCACGTCCGTCGGCTTCGTCGTGCAGATTGCCGCCGTGACGGCCTGGTACCAGGTCATGATCAGGCGCTTCGTCGCCGGCCTGGGCGTCAGGGCCCTCAGCCTGCTCGTCCCCATGTACCAGGCCGAGACGGCGCCGCCGTGGATCCGCGGCGCCATGGTTTGCGCGTACCAGCTGTTCATCACCATGGGCATCTTCCTCGCCGCGTGCTTCAACCTGGGCACGCACGATCACCAGGACGGCAGCTCGGCCAGCTGGAGGATCGTCATCGGCCTCGGCTGGATCTGGACCATCGTCCTGGGCGTCGGCATCCTGGCCTTCCCGAGACGCCGCGGTACGACTTCCGCAACGGCAACGCCGAGAGGGCCAAGGACACGCTCTGCAGGGTCTACGGCGCGACGAGGAACCACTGGGCCGTGTACACGCAGATCGAGGAGATCGAGTCGAAGCTACGCGCCGAGGGCAAGCTCAAGGTCGGCCCCGTCGCAGAGTTTGTCAACATGTTCAAGGCCCCGAGGATGGCGTACCGCATCGCCCTCGGCGTCGCGCTGCAGATGTTCCAGCAGCTCACCGGCGCAAACTACTTCTTCTACTACGGCACCACCATCTTCAAGTCGGTCCAAATCCCCTCCTTCATCACGCAAATCATCCTCAACACCATCAACTTCCTCGTCACCTTCATCGGCCTGTACATTGTCGAGCACTACGGCCGCCGCAAGTCCCTCATGGCGGGCTCGGCGTGGATGTTCGTCTGCTTCATCATCTTCGCCACCGTCGGCCACTACCGCTTCGACCAGAAGACCCCGAGAAGACGCCCACCGAGGGCATCGTCCTCATCGTCTTTGCATGCCTCTTCATCCTCGGCTTCGCCACCACCTGGGGCCCCATGATCTGGACCATCCAGGCCGAGCTGTTCCCCTCCCGCTACCGAGCCAAGGGCATGGCCCTGGGCACCGCGAGCAACTGGATCTGGAACTTTTGCATCGGCTTCTTCTCCCCATTCATCTTCAACGCCATCGACTTCCAGTACGGCTATGTCTTTGCCGCGTGCAATGTTGTCGGCGGTCTGATTGTCTACTTCTTCGTCGTCGAGGGCCAGGGCAGGACCATTGAGGAGATTGACACCATGTACTTGGAGCACGTGAGCCCCAGGAAGAGCGCCAAATGGGTTCCCCCGCCCGCCGAGGACATGGCCCGCATCCGGAAGCGGGCTGGTGTCGATCTGGAGGCCATTGCGAATGATGAGAGTGACGAGAACTTGGGAGCCAACGCGCCGACCGGGAAAAAGGCTGTGGAGGATAATAAGACTCATCACAAGGAGCGGGTGTAGATGGGCTTCGCCATGGTATATCATGTCAATTATCGATGCCTGGTGTTTTCGCCATCCAGGTTTATATATAAAGCGTATTTCGAACATGTATCCTCTTTCAAATGTTTTGCCATCGTGTCTGCTGACCATGAACGTCCAAGCGATCGGGTTCCGTTTAGTGATGAAGTCATATGGGGACAGCCTTCTGAATAGTAGACACGTCACATTACCTTTTGAGTCATGCATGATATGTCATGCCAACTGCTGTTTCCTGTGATGCCAATGCCCTGTCTCAGCAAGACATTGATCTCATCCGTCGTTTTGTTCCGTGACTTTCCCGTCATCCTTGGTCCTGCGACGCTCCATGGACTTTTGCACACTGGCTTTGATCGGTCCGTATCCGATCAAGTCCACCCAGACTAGGGCAGACGGGTAGGCAGCGCAGTCGAAAAATGGCCCCTTGGGTTATGTTGGATACCGCAGCCTCACATCCAAGACATCACTTTTCCTTTGCTGCGTTTGTTCCGGCAGCCTTTCGCATCGCGTTTGATATCGCGATCCGTGCTATTACATCCGTGCATTGCTTCGTTTGTTGATCTATCCGAAGAAACTCGATTCGTTTGCTGATCCATCTGATCGATCGCCGTCTTCTTTGATAGACCTGGAAGCTGAGATAGAGCTTCTTCTTCTTCCCTTCTTTGGCTTCCATAGATTCGATAGTTATCTCATCAGAGCAAGATCGTGGGCAGGAAGGATCGAAAAGTGAGTTGTTGGCTCAGTGGGATCGTCCTTGAAACTTCCCCCTCTGCGCTCCCACCGTACCCGTCGACCGAGCTGCGGGTAACAGCCAATCAAAACCCCGCTAGTGGGCCGTCTCAAAATCCCACAAAAATATTAAATACTGCAAAAAGATTGCTTGATCTGACGTTCCTTGTTGGTGAAACACTTCATCAGTTAATACTCGTCCACTTCTCCTCCACGTCTCCAACCATGTTTCGCACATGTGCCGATTGTGGGCGTAGTCTCCCTCAGTCATCCTACACGGCCAACCAGTACTCCAGGGGTGCCGGTATATCGCGATGCGCGAGCTGCGTCCACGGCCACCACTCCGACGCCCCATCCTTGAGGCAGTCTGACGCTGGCAGATTCAATGACTCCAGCAGGGCTAGGGTGCCGACATCAGCTCTGGAGAGGCCTTTTGCACAAGGTGCTTTTCGCTGGGTGGCCAGAGGGACCTATATTTCAGGGCCTCGCGATGGTCAAGCATGTGTTGCCAAGTGGTTCAAGACTGGCGCCGTCTTCTCAGCCGATTATTTCACGCTCGACATCAAGGCCGTTGACAAAGCCTTGGAGTTTGTCAACAAGTTCAATGAGCTGGGATTGATCAACAAACTCGTCAAAATCAATGTACCCGGGGTTTGGACTTTCGACGACGGTCCCGGAAATTGGTCAGGCCAGAATATTCTATGCGAGCCTTTTATTCAAAATTACCAAAAGTTCAACAGCAATTCCGGATGGAACGACGAGTCGGAGCGATGGGGAAGTCATGCAAGCTCTTAGCCACTTCAGCTACCACCTCTCTGGGGGCAATTTTGTCCTGTGCGACATCCAAGGTGGCATTTACTCGCGTGAAATAGTACTCTCTGACCCTGTCATCCTATCCCGGACTCGCCAGTACGGTGTAACAGATCTCGGCCCCGAAGGCATTAGCTCGTTCTTCTTTCAGCATAACTGCAACAACTTCTGTCGCCCGAACTGGACTCGGCCCGCTAATCCCCGGCAACACTTCCGCCCTGTCCCAGGCACCACGATGATCCAGCGATCGGTGCGCACGGATCATTCCCGACCCAACAGAACAGGTCTTTATATTTAGTGTGCTTAGAGCAGGGGTGTTGTGAATATTCCGTATAGTTAAGCCCACATGGGACTCTTTGTCGACCAGGACAGTTAGGCTGGACAACCACACCTGTCACAGGACAACTCCAAGCTTGGAAGGGACATTGACTGAAACATTGCGAACCCCGGGCGGGCCTTTGGCGCGATTGCTAGCATATTGACACCTATAACTTTCTCAAAATAGCACGCAACATAGTGACGGTTTATGTAGCGCAGTGTGCAGATACGGCTGTAAACTGCTGTTCAATGGATCGATCTGAGGCCTCACAATAATCGATTTCGTGAGCCAGACGTCACCGGTAACGTCGGCGATAAGAGCCGATCACGTCAGACTGAAAGGAGACTGCTGTTGGCGGTAGCATCCGTGCGACGGCTAACAATCGTCTGAGCCAACGGATTGATTACAACTTGGAACATGCTGCTGCTCGATTTTTATGCATTTTGGTTGTAATGAAAGGTTTATCGCAAGTCACTCGTGTGAGGTTGACGAATGGTGAGGTTTGCGGGAGCAATCACGTGGTCATTATTTGTGTCCATTCAATTCAGGATTTCTTCGTTGCCCTGCCAGCAACAAACCTTCGCCGTTCCTTTACAGCATGTCGGATCATATCTCCACGATGACGCCGCAGATTGCCAGTTGGGAGGAATTGCTCTGGGTGCTTGGAAGCATACACGTCGCTTCCTTTTGCAAGAGATGACCCTTTCTCTCCTCCTGGAAGGACCAGCCAGTGGCAATTCGCGCGGGATCGAGCCCGAGGACATCCTCGGTGTCCATCATCAGAGTACAATGCGGCCCGACGAGGAGCTCAGTATTGGTCCGGTCCCCTGGGCCATCCAAGAGCGACAGAGCAACTAAGCCTGCGAGCTTGTTGAGGTGCATGAACTCGGCAAGCTCATGGAAAAATACCCTCGGGATCTGGCTGCTTTCGAGGGAGCCTCACCTTCCTGAAACTCATACGGAATGAATGGACCGGTTCCGCTGGAGCCAAAAGACACGGCCATGAATGGGCTTTGTGGCCAGCTCTTTCACCAAAAGGGTTTGGTCCAACGAGAAAGATTCAGAATTATTCGACACCTTGACTTGCGCCCCAAGCGCAGTGCCAGATATCTCAGGCTAATCTTCAGGCCCGGAAAGGCCATTGGAGCTGCAAATCGAATCAGTGCTGACCTCAAGATTAGAGGGGATTTGAGGAGCGGAGACGTAGATGTCCACAGCGACTGCAGTTTGAACGGCAGCCATTTCGATGAATTGGGGTATTGTGCAGTGATGGCAAAGAAGGGGAATCAAGTAGAAGGAAATCAAGTAGAAGGGAAATCAAGTAGCGAGATACTGTTACCTCTGTTTCAACCTGGCAAAACATCTCCATCGACATGCCACGCTATGCAGCAATGAATGTCTCCACCTACAAACCCTACTCCGTCTTCTTGATCCTCGGAAAACTCAACCAGACCAAGCTCACCATCGCAATCAACACCAGCACAATCGGCTGCAGCACCCAACACCCTTGCTGCTCGCCACAGCACCGATGATGAACGGGAACACCGTACCGCCCGTTCCTCCCAGCGCCATGGCAAACCCGATGGCGCTCACGTGAATCTTCTTGGGGAGCAGCTTGACCGTCATCATGACCGCGCCAGGAAACATGGGTCCGAGGAAGAAGCCCAGGAAGGCAACCGCCGCGGCAGACACGACAAACTGCGGGACAAGCCAGAAGAGGAGCTCGAGCCCAACACAGATCGCGAGGTAGATTGTGAGGCAGAGGCGCTCCCGAACCGCTCCGTCACAAAGCCTAGCATTGCTCGGCCGAGCGTCATGCCCGCCCAGAAGCCCGAGCCAGATATGCCTGATGCGTAGGGGTTGCATGGCGTGCTTTGAGCATAAAGGTTACCACCCAGCCGCCGAGGCCAACTACGATTGTGACAAAAAAATATGAACACCTCAGTCAAATTCCCAGACTCTCCGCAGCACGAATTCGGTGAGACGAAACAGGACAAAAGACGTACCTTCCACACCCATGTATACGAAGAAGAAAGCAGCACACAGCCACGTCACCTTCGACCTGATGGCATCTCTGGTGCCCGTACCATCCGAGCTGTCACGAGAGTGCTCAGCTCTATACACCGAGCCAGGCTTATCCCAAAGGAGATGGTCAAGCCAACGAGCTCGAGAACAGACACGCCAACCTGGCTTGTCAGTAGTTCGTCGTCATCAGCATTGTGCCTCCAGGGACAACAGCAACAAAATGAAGAACATACCATGACATAATACCAATTCCACCACATCAACCCAGCCTTCACAACCATACTCGTCGCTATCAACGGCGCAAACAACGCACCAAGCGAGTAGCAGGCGTGGAAAACTCCCTGAATGGCATTCGCCTTGTCCATGGCGCCAACCCACGCGCAGAAACACGCGTCCGTCAGGCCGTTGCCGAACCCGCTGATGGCATTGGCCACCACCAGTGCCGGATAAGCGGGATGCGACGCCAGCACGGCGTACGTGACGATGTGGCAGAGGGGCGCCATGACGGCGACGCCCCGCCGGCCCAGCGAGACGTGGATGCGGGCATTGGTGACTGCCGCGAGGAGTAGCCTAGGAATGGAGTGAGGAAGATGAGCGAAATGACGGTGTAGGAAAGATGATAGTAGCTTTCGAGCTAGCATGTCGTTAGATGGCGTCATGTGCTCTGGAGTCTGGACAAGCCGGGAGACGACGTACGTATGGGATCAAAGCCTACGTCGTAGACGTCGTATGCTTTACTATCAATGATTTCAATACTGTGAAAGCAGGAAACTCGGAGATTCTTACACCGAAAGCGGCGTCATTCATGCCCGCAATGGCAGCCGAGAGACAGGCGAAGCCCAATTTGGCCAGGTTCGACCGTGGACGATTCCATCGTTCGACCAGGCCTTGTGCTCCGGCCGGTGGCTCGTCGTCTCCATCCGACATTCCGACGTCCGCTTCCGTGGGCGCTGTTGCCTGGTCGCGGGAGGCCGAGGGCGGGAGACGAGTTAATTCTACCGGGTTGGAGGGCGGGTGCGAGATCTCATGGCGAGATATGGTATTTGTTTGCGACATTCTTCAGTTTGTGGTGCGTGATGGCCCAGGAAACGATGAAGCAGGGTTCATGTACCTAGGTATGTGAAAGATGTTTTGGTACGGCAAGTTGATGAGTTAGATGCCAAGCAAAAGGATGTGGCCAGCTCCAACACTGCGATCCCGATGAAAGCCCCAGGGAGGAATCAATTACCCGCAAGAAGGTGTTGGAACAGATAACATTAATTGTACGGACCGTAGCTATAAAGGGTTTTAGGCGTGGTGCCAAAGAGGGCCCACACACCTATAATTCGCTATAATTAACTACAATACGTGGCTATAACCACGTGACTACCCACATCCCCTCTCCTATGCCCAAGTACCGTTCATGCCTTCCACCGGCTACGGACATAACCTCTGCACATCAACGATTTTGCAATGTTTCGTATCGTCGAGCCAACTCGAGTATAAAGCGACGCTGAAACTCGGGAACCGCCAGCCTCTGAGGGCCACATTGGGTTTTAAATCAAGTACTGTGCCAAGTCAGTATGGATCTCGGTATGCTTGGCCATTGAGTTCACTTACTGGTACGAAAAGATATGGCACCTCCTTCTCGTACTGCTTCCACGCGTCCCCATACTTGCGCCTGCAGCGCTCGGTGTCTCTGTTTGCGCGGTGAATGATCATGACCATGAAAAAGACGGGGTAAAACCACGGAAACGGGCTCCTAGCTACACCGTTAGCTCAAAAACCCCTCCTCCTCAGCTGGCAGGCATTGGGCCATGTTTCAAAGAGGCACCTACTTGAACCCAGTTATCAAGCCCCAAGAAAACGAGAAGAACATGTCGGGAACATAATTCGGCTTTCTTACGATCCCAAACCACCCATCTACCAAGATGCGATCACCCGCGGTGGTTTCCAATGTCCTGGGGTTCTTGACGATTTGCCAGGGCATTTGCGGGAACGTGTTTCGCTTGATCAGCTTGCCCTGGCGCTCCATCTGGCGGAAACAGTTCTTTTGGCTGTTGGATGTGTCCCACATCCAGTACATGAATAGGTAGACGGCAAAGAGAGCGGCGAGGGCGTATCGGTTCCAGCGATACTCGGACGGAGGATGGGCGGCAAGATAGAGGGCGCAGTGACAGTAGGTGAAGGAGACGCCGGCCATGTTCCAGAATGTGAGCATGAAGCCCAGCTTTTCAAAGTAAATGTCCCTATTGAAGGGGTTTAGCTGAGGGTGCATGCATGCTTCATAGTCCGCAGTGTGGCGAGACTTACCAGGTCGAGGTAATTAGCTCCTCACCCTTGGCGCAGGCGTTGGCATAGATGTAATGCGCCATGACTAAGAACATGACTTCTGCAGAGACATAGCCATAAGTCTCGTACTGCTTCGCGGCAGTGGAGCAGGTGATGAGGAATAATATATACCATGGAATGCGGACTTCGTAAAACATCTTGAAATCAAGAATGCCAATGCGCGGATTCAGCTCGGCACCCATGAAAAAGTCATAGATGGGATAACCCGTGAGTCTGTGCGTGCGTCCACGAACAATGGCCTGGACGTAGACGATGAAGCTGTTCAGGAAGCCAGACAAGATGGCCACTGTCATGATGGAGCCGAACTCGTCGACCAGAGTATACAGAGGGAAGATGTTGGTGAAGTGCAAGACGCCGGCGACGGCGATGGTCGCGTAGAAGCTTGAGTACGCAGAGCAGTAGTATGGAAGACGCTTGTTGCCTTGATGGGGAAGAGGCCGACCTTGTATCAGCACACCGGGCATGTAGCAGTACATGGCCATCTCAAAGACGAAAAACGCCCAGTAGATGGCCCAGGCCTGGGCAGTTGGGAAAGCGCCCGGTAAACGAGATGGGCGAGATGACGACCAAACGCCGACCAGGTCTCGTCCTCCTCGGGAAGAGGCAGCTTGCCGTTGTAGTAGACTGCGCCTATCCACATGTACCACATCAGCAGAGGGAAGCCGATCATCAGGCCGAGGGTGCCGAGGAGCCGCCAAACTCGAACTCGTCGCTTTCACCGTCATTGTAGGTGGCGGGATTGTTGTTCTTTCTGGCTTTTCGGCTGTTGACTTGCCGTCGACTTTGGCTCGAACAACCATTCTGGTTGTGGTTTGCTTGAACGGGCTCAAACCAAGGAATGCGTGGGCGGAAAGTAGCCACAACGGACTTTGTTCTGGACGAGGTAGACTTGGGATTCCTGGCAGGGTGAAACGGAGGCATTGCTACGTCGTTCGGGGAGAAGCTTTATATATGCACTTGAGAAAACGAGCTGATTAATCCGTAAGTGATGGATCAATGGGAATCACATTCTTAATCAAAGACGTGGGACCTGTAGATGGAAAAAGGAGGCGAGGTCCAATTGACGTTGGTTGCGAGCGAACTTGTACCTCGCTGTCTATTTCTCTATTTCTCACAGTGTTGCTTCCTTCGGACCTTCGGGTCTTGTTCAGGTCAATCGTGGCCAAAGGTGGGGCCACCGAAGGGATGCACGCGATGCGATTGGTCGCATCGCGCAATGCCGCCGCACTGCGAGCCCCACTTGTGGCGAGGCTACGGTGGCCATATTATATTAGATCACTTTTTCCCACTTCCCCCTAGCTAGATTCCTTCCCTTCTCTTCTCTCTTTAATCTATTGATCTATCTATTATTAATAACATCGTTAAATTTAACCCTTCCGTTACACTAGTGCATTATATCCTTTAGTAATACTACCACTAATTAGTAGTTTAGCATAAACTATAGATAAGCTAGGTTTACAAAGAAGAGACATTTCTATAATTATGAGCTTCTTCCCTTAAGTCTACGGACTATTTAGGAAGAGAGATTTAACTATAAAGTATGCTAAAGGAAAAGATTAGAATATTACTAGTATATATATATATTCATTACGCTAGATAGCAATTTATGCTATTTACTAGTACTCCTGCGGTGATGTTCGCTTTGTAATAGGAAAACCATACTAGGTTACTAATTATTTAATTATAATTAGATAATTAGTTAGTTACCTAGTTAGGTGAAAAACCTATCACAATTTGTTATGCAATGTGTGTTTATCCTATACGTACAAGTTAGATACCTAAGTTACTGTTGTTAAAATAATGCTATTTATAGCACTATTTTATAGGCCCACTAGTTGCCTAGTTGCGTTGTTGCAACGTTAGTTACAGGTGTTGCTTGCAGCGTTAGTTATAACCTGCGTTGCCCACAACTAACCCATAGGCTTGTATAACTAAGCTAACTAGGTTACCCTATAGGAAGCTGAAATTAACTATAACTAGGGAACTAGTAGTTATATAAAAGGCTAATGTATACTATTTAAATCCTTAAATTTTTCTAGATTTAATAGTGTATTTTATTTATAGGGTTATATATTAAAGTGCTTAGTTAGGCTATGTAGGCAGCTAGATTATATAGTTATAAGTTGATTTTTATTTTTCCTATATAAATGAATTTTATAGAAAATAAAAAGTAGCTCCTAAGACTCCTCTAGTAACCTATTTCCTCTAATATAGTTAGTAAGTCTATAAGGGGACTTAGAAAATCCTCTTATTACTTATTAGACTATCTATTAGTTAGGAATTAACTATATTTAACTATCTATACTCTCTATCTTAAAGAATTTACTATAATCTAGTTATCTAGAAGCTACTACAAAGGAATCTACTAGGGAGGTCTTCCTATCCCTCTAGCTAGATTCCCCTTCTATTTCTAATAGGTTATAAGCCTAAAAGGCCTATAGATTTACTATATTACTACGTTATTTTACTGCGATTACTAGATTTTTAGCTACTAGTTATTCTTTATTACACTATAGGCTCTTAAGATTATAAAGGAAAACCGCTAGAATTTAAAGCTTTTTATTTACTAGTACCACGCATTATAACACTAGACCCTTAGTGTTAAAATTGATTACTACCGCACCTATAACTACTATATTGCACCTATAACTATCTAGTTATAACTATAACTTTTTAGTAATTCTATTCACTACTATAACCGTTATATTAATATTATTTACCCTATAGATACGCTGCATTCCCTTATTATTATTAGATATCTAGTATCTTTATACTAGGCTTTTAACTTATTATACTATGTTATATACACTATATTACATTATGCTACATGTTTTATAATATTTACTATTTATAATTCCTATTATTTAGTATTAAGAAAATTTTCACTAAGAATCTTCTCTAGCCTATTTCTACCTATATATATTAAAGACCTACTTTTTAGACCTAAGGGCTACCCTTTTAAACAGCTTTACTATATAATTTACATATGTAATTAAATTATAATATAACTACCTTTCTAGTGTATGTTATTTATAATAGGAATAAATTTAGAGATTTTACATAGGAGATCTTTTTAAGATTTAGAAGATAGCACTACCTAATTATAAGGGTAAGGGCCTTACTATAGGACCTTTAGGACCTTTTATAGGCCCTTCTAGCCCCCTAAGGACTCTAATAGGATAGATATAGAAGGTTAACTAGCTATTTAGGCTAGTGCTTTATAACTATAAATATAAAGCTAAATTAAATAATAAGGCAAGACCTTAACTAATTTTATTAGGTATAGTAAAGATAATTATATTAAAAATAAGGCTAGTATTAATAATCTTTAGAGAAATTAACATAAACTATATTAGTTATATAAGGTCTTTAGGCCTTTTCTAGACCTAAGGAAGAAAATACTTAGGTATTTAGAGAAAGCCTAGCTACTACTTCTATAAGTATACTCTCTTTTAGTAACTTATAAGCTACCTTTACTAGAGGTACTATAAAGAAACTAAATAAGAAGGTTTACTCTATTCTAAAGGGAGCTAAGCTAAAAGGCCCTAAAAATTATAATTAGTAAAAGCAAGCCCTAAGTATTTAGTTTAGAGCCCTAGGATTACCTAAATTTCTAGATAATCTAAGTATAAAAAGCTAGCTAGCTAACTCTAATTAAGCTATTCTTTAATAATATTAAGAGATAGTTACTAATTAGGACCTTAGGTAGCTATATATTAGTAGATATCCCTAAAGAAGCCTATAAAGTCCTTATTAGGTAGTATTTATAGAGTGCTAAAATCTAGCGTAATACGCTATATACTAGCTATTACTCCTTAAATTTTTAAATTATAAGGGATCTTTAAAGGCTTTTAATACTAATTTTAATAATTTACTAGCTAGATTATAACTTTATAGTGTAGAGATCTCTAATTAATTAAGTAAATTATTATATTAATATATTAAAGCAAACCTTTTCTAGTTAGGCTAAGAGGTAAAGATTTACTATTAGAGCTTCTAGGGCATAAGGATTACCTATAAATACCCTAAATTTATAGTTTCTTATAGCGGATTTATTAGAAAAATAGAGGATAAGACCTCCCCTATAGCTAAAGCTCTTAGCTATAAGGCTTCTAATAATAAGGAAATTCTAAGGAATAGGAAAAGAATTTATCTAATCCTACCCCTAAGAAAGACCCTAATACTAAGAAAGAGTAAGATAAGAAGGATTTAAACCCTTCTAAAGCCTCTAAAAGAAAATAGAAGAAAAGAGTAGTAATAGAGATAAAAAGAAAGGAAAAGAAGCTACTTTTATATTAGGCTATAGCCTAGCTATAGGATATATTAAAGAACTAGATTCTAGTAAGTCTAACAGTAATAATAGTAGTAATCCTAAATCTAATTTAAATACTTCTAGTACCTCTAGTAACACTACTAGTAAGCCTACTTTTAGCTACTCTAATAATATAATTAAAAACTCCCTTTTATATAATATAGGTTCTTCTTATTATATTTATAATAATAAGGCTTTCTTTAGGGACTTTAAGCCCCTTAAGAAAGGTTAAACTAGCCCTATAATTACAGTAGGAGGACCTATCTATTCTAAAGGTAAAGGCACCACAATCTTTAATATTCTAGTTAAGAAAAATCCACTAGAATATAGGCCTTTAGCTCTGCTAGATGCCCTATATTTTCCTAGTATAAATACTAACTAGTTAGTGGTTTAACCTACTATCTTACAGGGGTTATCTTATAAAAGACTAGCTATTCCTAGCTAATAAGAGCCCCTATAGGTTATTAAAACCTACTAAATATAGCTTTTTCTATAAATTAAGGGTAACCTACCCTAAGATTTATAAGCATTTAACCTACCTCTCCTTTATAGGCTCTTAACGTTACTATAAGGCCTATAAGACTTATTTAGGTTTTCCTACCCTATAGAGGTTTAAATTCTATAGCTAATATTAAATCCTAAGGAATATTAATAAATTAAAGAATTAGATTCTAAAGAAGAAGAAGATTTAGCCCTATATCCTACTAAAGCTCCTCCTAGTTAGGTATCTTTTATAGGGGTTTAGAAGGTCTATACCCTAATGCCTTAGGTAATAATAGTGGCTATCTAGTGCCCCTAGAGGCCTGTAATTCTTAAGAGGCCTAGTAATAGAGAGAGCTAGGGATAATAGCCTAAAAAGTCTTCTAAGCTAGATTCTAGTTATAAGAAGTTACTAGATTTAGCTTTTCTTTAGTATATTTAATTAGGCTATATAGGGCTTCCCTTACTAAAGAAATTATTAAAATTAGCTAAAGGGATCCCTAATTTTCTGCTATTAAAGAAAAGGATTTTAACTACTTAGCCTATACGTAATCTAAGGCTATTAGATAACCTAGTAAAAGACCTATCTAGGATCCCCTAGGGTTTTAGATATTCTAGAGGGAGATATAGTTAAATTAAACCTATACCGCATAATAAGAAGGCCCTAGTCCTTATACTTATTAATTAAAAATCCTAGTATAAGTAGTGCTTTTTATTAGCTAATAAAGAAAGTTAGACCCTTTATATAGCTATTAAGGGCTTCTTTAAGGCCCTAAAAACCGCTATAACTCGTATCCTAGGCACCTTTACTTTAATAGAGGTACTAAAATTAATAATAACCTTTAGTTATAGTTATCTTCTAAAGGAATTTGTTTTAGCACCTCTTGCCCCTATATTTACAAATAGAATAGGCTAGTTAAGAGGGCTATTAGGGTTATCCTAGACTAGCTTAGGGCTACACTTTAGTAGTCTAAGCTGCCCCTGTATTTATAGTCTTATATCCTTCTAGCTATAGTGGACTTAGTTAATATCACCGCTGTTAAAATAATGCTATTTATAGCACTATTTTATAGGCCCACTAGTTGCCTAGTTGCGTTATTGTAACGTTAGTTACAGGCGTTGCTTACAGCGTTATGACCTGCGTTCCCCACAACTAACCCACAGGCTTATATAACTAAGCTTACTAGGTTACCCTATAGGGAAGCTAAAATTAACTATAACTAGGGAACTAGTAGTTATATAAAAGGCTAACATATACTATTTAAATCCTTGAATTTTTCTGGATTTAATAGTATATTTTATTTATAGGGTTGTATATTAAAGTGCTTAGTTAGGCCACGTAGGCAGCTAGATTATTTAGTTATAAGTTGATTTTTACTTTTCCTATATAAATAAATTTTACAGAAAATAAAAAGTAGCTCCTAAGACCCTCTAGTAACCCCTTTCCTCTAATATAGTTAGTAAGTCTATAAGGGGACTTAGAAAATCCTCTTATTACTTATTAGACTATCTATTAGTTAGGAATTAACTATATTTAACTATCTATACTCTCTATCTTAAAGAATTTACTATAATCTAGTTATCTAGAAGCCACTGTAAAGGAATCTACTAGGAGGTTTTCCTATCCCTTTAGCTAGATTCCCCTTCTATTTCTAAAGGTTATAAGCCTAAAAGGCCTATAGATCTACTATATTACTACGTTTATTCTACTATAATTACTAGATTTTTAGGTAGTAATTACTCTTTACTACACTATAGGCTCTTAAGATTATAAAGGAAAACCGCTAGAATTTAAAGCTTTTTATTTACTAGCACTATATATTATAACACTAGACCCTTAGTATTAAAAATTTATTATAGCTATAACTATAACTATCTAGTTATAACTATAACTTTTAGTAACTTTATTTACTACTATAACTATTATATTAATATTATCTACTCTATAAATACACTGCATTCCCTTTATATTATTAGATATCTAGTATCTTTATACTAGGCTTTTTAACCTATTATACTACATTACATACGTTGTATTACGCTACGCGCTCTATAATATCTATTATTTGTAATTCCTATTTTTAGTGTTAAGAAAATTTTTACTAAGAATCTTCTCTAGCTTGTTTTTACCTATATATACTAAAGACTTACTTTTAATCCTAAGGGGCTGCCCTTTTAAATAGCTCCGCCACATATTTTATGTATGTAACTAGATTATAATATAACTAATTTCTAGCGTATGTTATTTATAATAGGAATAAATTTAGAGATTTTACATAGGAGATCTTTTAAGATTTAGAAGATAGTATTACCTAATTTTAAGGGTAAGGGCCCTGCTATAGGACCTTTAGGACCTTCTACAGGCCCTTCTAGCCCCTAGGGACCCTAGTAGGATAGATATAGAAGGTTAACCTATAGCTATTTAGGCTAGTGCTTTATAATTATAGATATAAAGCTAAATTAAATAATAAAGCAAGACCCTAACTAATTTTATTAGGCATAGTAAAGATAATTATATTAAAAACAAGGCTAGTATTAATAATCTTTTAGAGAAATTAACGTAAACTATATTAGCTATGTAAGGTCTTTAGGCCTTTTCTAGACCTAAGGAAGAAAATACTAAGGTTCCTAGAGAAAGTCTAGCTACTCCTTCTAGTAACTTATAAGCTACCTTTAATAGAGGTGCTATAAAGGAACTAAATAAGAAGGTTTACTTTATTCTAGAGGGAGCTAAGCTAAAAGGCCCTAAAAACTATAATTAGTAAAAGCAAGCCCTAAGCATCTAGTTTAGAGCCCTAGGATTACCTAAATTTCTAGATAATCTAAGTATAGTAAGCTAGCTAGCTAACTCTAATTAAGCTATTCTTTTAATAATATTAAGAGATAGCTACTAATTAGGACCTTAGGTAGCTATATATTAGTAGAAATCCCTAAAGAAGCCTATAAAGTCCTTATTAGGTAGTATTTATAGAGTGCTAAAATCTAGCGTAGTATGCTATATTCTAGCTACTATTCCCTAAATTTTTAAATTATAAGGGATCTTTAGAGGCTTTTAATGCTAATTTTAATAATTTACTAGCTAGACTATAGCTTTATAGTGTAGAGATTACCCCTATTAATTAAGTAAATTATTATATTAATACATTAAAGCAGACCTTTCCTAGTTAGGCTAAGAGATAAAGATTTACTATTAGAGCTTCTAGGGCATAAGGACTGCTTGTAAATACCCTAAATTTACAGTTCCTGATGGCGGATTTATTAGAAGAATAGAGGATAAGACCTCCCCTATAGCTAAAGCCCTTAGTTATAAGGCTTCTAATAATAAGGGAAATTCTAAGGACTAGGAAAGAAGTCTTCTAATCCTAACCCTAAGAAGGACTCTAATGCTAAGAAAGAGTAGGATAAGAAGGATTTAAACCCTTCTAAAGCCTCTAAAAGAAATTAGAAGAAGAAAAAGAGTAGTAATAGGGATAAAGAGAAAGGAAAAAGCTACTTTTACCTTAGGCTATAGCCTAACCACAGGATACGTTAAAGAACTAGATTCTAGCGAGTCTAGTAGTAATAATAGTAGTAATTCTAAATCTAATTTAAATACTTCTAGTACCTCTAGTAACACTACTAGTAAGCCTACTTTTAGTTACTCTAGTAATATAATTAAAAACTCCCTTTTATATAATATAGGTTCTTCTTATTATATTTATAATAATAAGGCCTTCTTTAGGGACTTTAAGCCCCTTAAGAAAGGTAAACTAGCCCTAAAATTATAGTAGGAGGACCTATCTATCCTAAAGGTAAAGGCACCGCTGTTTTTAACATTCTAGTTAAGAAAATCCACTAGAATATAGGCCTTTAGCTCTACTAAATGCCCTATATTTTCCTAGTATAAATACTAACCTAGTTAGTGGTTTAACTTACTACCTTTTAGGGGTTATCTTATAAAAGATTAGCTATTCCTAGCTAATAAAAGCCCCTATAGGTTATTAGAACCCACTAAACATAGCTTTTTCTGTAAATTAAGGGTAACCTACCCTAAGATTTACAAGTATTTAACCTACCTCTCCTTTATAGGCTCTTAACGTTACCACAAGGCCTATAAGACTTATCTAGGTTTTCCTACCCTATAGAGGTTTAAATTCTATAATAGCCTACGTTTAATCCTAAGGAATATTAACAAATTAAAGAATTAGATAACAAAGAAGAAGATTTAGCCCTATATCCCACTGAAGCTCCTAGTTAGGTATCTTCTATAGGGGTTTAGAAGGTCTATACCCTAATGTCTTAGGTAATAATAGTAGCTATCTAGTACCCCTAGAGGCCTGTGATTCTTAAGAGGCCTAGTAACAGAGGAGCTAGGGGATAATAGCCTAAAAAGTCTTCTAAGCTAGATTCTAGTTATAAGAAGTTACTAGATTTAGCTTTTCTTTAGTATATTTAATTAGGCTATATAGGGCTTCCTTACTAAAGAAATCATTAAAATTAGCTAAAGGGATCCCTAATTTTTCTGCTATTAAAGAAAAGGATTTTAACTGCTTAGCCTATACGTAATCTAAGGCTATTAGATAACCTAGTAAAAGACCTATCTAGGATCCCCTAGGGTTTTAGATATCCTAGAGGAGATTCCGTTAAAATTAAACCTATACCACATAATAAGAAGGCCCTAGTCCTTATACTTATTAATTAAAAATCCTAGTATAAGTAGTGCTTTTATTAGCTAATAAAGAAGGTTAGACCCTTTATATAGCTATTAAGGGCTTCTTTAAGGCCCTAAAAACTAATATAACTCGTATCCTAGGCACCTTTACTTTAATAAAGGTACTAAAATTAATAATAAACTTTAGTTATAGTTATGTTCTAAAGGGATTTATTTTAGTATCTCTTACCCCTATATTTACAAATAGAATAGGCTAGTTAAGAGGGCTATTAGGGTTATCCTAGACTAGCTTAGGGCTACACTTTAGTAGTCTAAGTTGCCCCTATATCTATAGTCTTATATCCTTCTAGCTATAGTGGACTTAGTTAACATCACCGCTAATATAACTAAGCCCCTAACCCTAAGTAGCTATATCTAGCTAACTTAGAGCCTAAGACCTCCTATAAGCCTAATTTTTAAAAATTAGGGCTATAGGGTCTTATTATAAGGTTCTAATATCTCTGGAGTAGAGATCTAGGCTTTAAAAGCTAGCCCCTAGGACTATCCCTAGTTAGTTACTAGCTACTCTAGGTTCTAGCGTTTATCTTATCTATATTCCTTCTAAAAGATTAGTTATAAAGACTAGCTTTGTTAAAATTATAGAAGATATAGGTTCTATAGGGTCCCCTAAGCCTTTAGGGAGCTATCCTTTAGAGGAGAAGCTAATATCTTATAAGATAATCTAGAGGTTTAGGATAGTTATCTAAAGCCTAAAAATCTAGAGCCCGCAGCGCCTACTACGCCCGCAGTGCCTGCAACCACAGTGCCCGCAGCGACCGTAACTACAGCGCCTATAGTGCCTCTAGCGCTACCCCTAGAGAGCCTAAGCTCTATAGCCCCTAATAAGGCAGCTATAGAAAATCTGTCTATAGATTTAGATTCTTTAATTAATTCTGATTCTATAGATATTAATGATTTTAATTTATCTTTATTTATTAAGAAGATATGCTTTAAGGCTTAATAAAGGGCTAAGTTATCCACGAATAATAATAATAATTTAGATACCCCTAAGACCTAGAAATAAGCTTTAAAAGCAAGAATAGTTAAAAATAGATAGATGCTATATTTAGCGAATTTAAGCAGCTTCTAGCTACTAGAACCTTTAAATTTATAGGGATAGACTAAGTCCCTAAGGGCTAGAGGGTTCTAAAGAATAGGCTTATTTATAAGCTTAAAAGGATAAAGAAAATAATCCTTTAAAATACAAGGCCTGTCTTATTATAAAAGGCTTTATATAGATAGAAGGTTAGGATTATATTAAGACCTATACTACTACTAGTATTCCCCTAGTTAGCAAATATTACTAGCCCTAGCGGCTTGTAATAACTAGGAAGTTAAATAGGTTAATTTTATAGGGGCCTTTCTAAATAGCTTACTAAAGGAAGCTATTTATATATAAATTCTAATAGATTTACTAAATTTACTAAAGCTACGCCTAAAATAGCTAAATTACTTAAAAGTATAGCTATAAACCCTCTTAAAAGCAGGTTATTTTCCTATAAAAGCTTTATATAAATTAAAATAAAGCTCTAGAGAGTGGTAATAGGTTTTAAAGGACCTTCTTTAGAAGCTAGGCTTTTAACCCTTATATCCAATCTAGCTATCTTCTTTAACCTAACTATATCTACATATATAGTAACTTATGTAGATAACTATCTTCTAATAGGTCTGGATCTAGCCTATATTAATAGGCTAAAAAAGCTATTATATAAAGCTTATCCTATAGAAGACTATAGGCTAGCTGAATTTTTCCTAGGCGTTTAAATCACTAGAAATTAAAAGAAAGGGACCCTAACTATCTATTAGTCCTTATATATTTCTAAAGCCCTAGAAAGATTTAATATAAAGGATACTAGGCCTATTAAAATTCCCCTATAACCTAGAATTATAAAATAGGTAGCTTACCTAACTAAACCTCTTTCCCCCTAATTACAAGCTATATTAGAGTATTATAAGGACTATTATATACCTAATACTCCTTATAAGACCTAATATTACCTTCCTAGTTTAGTAGCTTTCTATAGCGCTATCTAAGCTATTTATAGAGCATTTAAATGCTTCTAAACATTTGCTTAGGTACCTTCTAGGCTTTATAAGTTATTCTATAACTTATAGAAGGCCTAAGCTTACTATTAAAGCCTCTATAACCCTTATTAGCTTTTATAATAGTAACTACGCTAGTAATAGGTCTTTAAGATTAACCTATACTTATCTCTATAAGCTAGCTAAAGGTCCTATTAGCTAGAAATTAAAGAAAGTAACTATAATAGCTTTATCTATATTAGAGGCTAAATCTAATGCCTTATGTGAAGCTATTAGGGAGCTAGAGTAGCTTTATAGTCTTTTAAGGAAATAAAGCTACCTATAGCCCCTCTAGTCCTAATTTTTAGTAATAACTAAGGTGCTATTATAACCACTAATAACCCTACTCTTTATAGTAAAATAAAGTATACCTTACTAAAATTTAACTATACTAGAGAAAAGGTATAGAAGGGTATAGCTAAGGTTATTTATATTAACACTAAAGAGATGCCTATAGATAGTTTAATAAAGCCCCTACCTAATAATAAATTTTAATAATTTATTAAACTATTAGGCCTTATAAATACAAAGGCCTAGATTAATAAAATTAATAAAAAGTTAAAAAATTAAAAATTAATAAATTAATAAAAACACTAGAATTCTATTTAAAAGTTATTAATTTAGTTAAAAAGTTACTTAGAATTATATTAGAATTTATAGTTAACTTAGATATCTATTAAAGAGCTAAGTCTAGGCATTAAATTAGTTACCTTATACTTTTCTAGAGGAGTGTTAAAATAATACTATTTATAGCACTATTTTATAGGCCTACTAGTTACCTAGTTATATTATTATAACATTAGTTATAGGCGTTGCTTATAGCGTTAGTTATAACCTACATTGCCTATAACTAACCCCTAGGCTTATATAACTAAGCTAACTAGGTTACCCTATAGGAAGCTAAAATTAACTATAACTAGGGAACTAGTAGTTATATAAAAGGCTAATATATACTATTTAAATCCTTAAATTTTCTAGATTTAATAGTGTATTTTATTTATAGGGTTATATATTAAATTGCTTAGTTAGGCCACGTAAGTAGCTAGATAATAAAGTTATAAGTTAATTTCTTATTTTTCCTATATAAATAAATTTTACAGAAAATAAAAAGTAGCTCCTAAGACCCCTTTAGCAACCTATTTCCTCTAATATAGTTAGTAAGTCTATAAGGAGACTTAGAAAATCCTCTTATTGCTTATTAGACTATCTATTAGTTAGGAATTAACTATATTTAACTATCTATGCTCTCTATCTTGAAGAATCTACCGTAATCTAGTTATCTAGAAGCCGCTGCAAAGGAATCTACTAGGAGGTCTTCCTATCCCTCTAGCTAGATTCCCCTTCCATTTCCAATACTTAGCTACCTTAATATTATTTACCT
Source organism: Epichloe brachyelytri (assembly GCA_023650705.1). Lineage (NCBI taxonomy): Eukaryota > Fungi > Ascomycota > Sordariomycetes > Hypocreales > Clavicipitaceae > Epichloe > Epichloe brachyelytri. The sequence continues at coordinate 6,550,345 of CP097976.1, forward strand.
AATAAGCCTCTTTAGCTAGGGAGAGTTTTTACTTAAAATAAATAAAGAATATAGTAAATATCTCCTTAAGTACTTATTCTATTTAGTTAAGTTCTATAAAAGCTATTTCCTATCTATAGGGGTTTATATTTTGTTAAGCGGAAAACAACACCCCAAAAGACACGATGCTAGCCCACGGTCGTAAGTAGCTCTGTAGCCTACACATAACAGGAGGGGTTAATTAACTTAACGATATTAATTATAATAATGGCTAGAGATATCTTATTATGTAAAGATACTCTAGATTAAATAGTCTATTAGATTAGAAGTACTATCTTAATTAAATAAGGAAATAATCTTAGTTTATCTTATTATAAGCTTAGGTATCTTCTTAATAAAACTTAGTAAAACTTAAGGGTCAATTTAAGAATCTTATAGTATATAAATACTACAAAAGAATCTAGCTATAGGCAGTCTCTTTATAGATTAAATAGTCCCCTTACTTAGATAACTAATATTATTATCCCTTATTATATTATCTATCTTAATAATCCTTAGTGCTTATTATTATAATTATATATTTCTAGGTATATATCTTATAGTATATAATACCTCCTAGGTATACACTAGTTATCCTAACTAGGCATACATACTAATAACTAAAGTGCCCTATAAGTATAGTTAGTAACTAATACTGTGTGCCATAAGATGCGCGCCTAGAAACACGCGATCACAATGACAAGCACTAGGGATCATTGAGATGGATAATATAATAAGGGATAATAATATTAGTTATCTAAGTAAGGGACTATTTAATCTATAAAGAGACTGCCTATAGCTAGATTCTTTTGTAGCACACATATAGCATAAGATTCTTAATTTAACCCTTAAGTTTTACTAAGTTTTATTAAGAAAATACCTAAGCTTATAATAAGATAAACTAAGATTATTTCCCTTATTTAATTAAGATAGCACTTCTAATCTAATAGACTATTTAATCTAGAGTATCTCTATATAATAAGAGATCTCTAGCTATTATTATAATTAATATTATTAAGTTAATTAACCCCTCCTATTATATATAAGCTATAGAGCTACCTTAACTATAGGCTAGTATTATGTCTTTTAGGGTATTGTTTTTACTTAATAAAACTAGTAGAGAAATATAGTCTTAAACCCCTAAGACTTTTACTTTCTATTTAATTTACTATAGACTAAGATTAATTAGAAGCGTACTTTTAGCTATAATTCTTAGCTAATACTAAACTAATTTATATAAAGACCCCTTTATTTTATTTTCCCTATACTATAATATAAATTAAAAACCTAAACCTAGACCCTAGAGAAGCTAAGGCACTAGTTAGAGGCTAGCTAATCTAGAGGAACTAAGCTAAAATAAGGAAATAAAATTATATTATAAGGAGATATTAGAAATAAGGCTATCTAGCTTAGGAGAATACCTTATAAACACTAGCTAAGCTATTATGCCTTTACTAAGACTCTCTAAATATAAGGATCTAAAATAAAAACCACTATTTAGTATTATAAACTATTTAATCTTAGGACTTATAGCTAATTTTATAATAATTTAGCTATATATTAGGATCTTATAGATAATTATAAGGAGCTATATAATTATATTAGTAGTCCTTACTTATAGGTTATTTATAACTATAGATATTACCTTATAGAAAACTCTTTTTATAAAATCCTCTTTAGAATTAAAGCTTTTAATTAAATAGTTACTCTCTTATAAGATTAATTAAAAGTGCTATTATCTAACTCTATAACTAATTATTTTACCTTATTTTATTCCTACTAATTAAGTAAAGTAAGGTTTACTAAGTAGCTAAGCTATCTAAAAGAATTATAGGATTTGCTATTACTAAGCACCCTAATTATAAGTAAGGAACTATCTAATCCTAAAATAGTTTTAATACTAACTTATACCTACCCTAATAGGCTATTAGGAAAGACCTAATATTAAAGGAAAGCCTCTAGACCCCTTAAAGGGCTTAATATAGAGACCTTTATAAAAATCCTTAGGGAAATAATAGCTTACTAATTATCCCTTATTATAATATAAAATAGGTATAATATTTAGTAGTTTATAGGGAAAATATTACTAATTTTATTAAGGACTTTAAGGCTAAGATAAAAGTAATATATATTCCTAAGAAGGATTAGTATAAGATACTTAAGTGTAATATTAACCCCTAGATTTAATAAGTAGTTAAGATATTAATAGTATTATATATTTAGGTAAAATTAAAGAAGGAAATACTCCTTTAGTTTAATACTATAAGTTAGGACTAAATAGAAAGCACTAAAGAATAACTTAAGGACCTTAATCTAATATAACTAAAGTCTATTAAAGAAACTTACTACTAGTTATAGAAGTATTAAGCTTTAATATCTAATATAAACCTAATAGGATAGTAAATAATAATAACTTAGTTAAATTATATCTATAAGGCCCTCCCTAACTATTTAATCTTAAGCTTTATAGATTAAAAAGGGTATATATATAAGGAAGTTCTAGTTATATAGTATAAAACCCTTTAGGTAGTACTTAATATATATATTTAAATATAATAAAAGCTTAAGAATAAGGACCCTAAGATCTCTAACTTAAGAGGGTATTATATAAATAATACTAAACCTAATCTAAGAAGCTAGAGACTACTTAATTAAGCTATACTTAGTGTTTACTAGGCTAACTAAAGAAACCACTTAGTAGTAGCTAAGTTTTCTAAATAAAAGAGAGAACTAATACTTTTTATAATAAAATAAAGAAAAATAAAACTCCTAAACTAGTAAAATACTAAGATTAAATAGATAACTTAATAAAATAATTAGCTAAGTTAAAAATTATAGTTATAGCTTAGGTAAGTAAGGAGATTAATATTATAAAGTAGCTTAAGTAAAAGTATAGTATTAACCTATAATAATATAATTACTAGCTAAATAATATTAGGTTATTTAATTAGGATAATAAGCGTATCTTTAATATTAATATAATAGCTAGAAGGGGCTAATAGATAAACTAATATTATTATTATAATACTAACTCTTATATAGCTATAAAGTATAACACACTAGGATTTAATAAAATATTAAAATTTACTACCTATAACCTAGCTATCTATATTTTAGTAATTAGAGATAATATAAAGTATTAGATAATACTACCTATCTTACTTTTAAAATTCCTTAGTATTAGTAGCTATATATAAAGGCTAGCTATATTTTAAGTTAAATACTTCCTAGATAGTAAAATTACCTATATAATACCTTAGATTAAGGAATGTAAACCTTATAGAGAAAAGGATTAAGATATAATACTAGAGAAGTAAGATATCTTTAATTAAATAGAAAGCTTCTTTAATCCTACTAAATACTACCTAGAAAGGGAAACTAGGTAACCTTAATCTTAAAGAATCTATTAGGAGTAGTCTTAACTATTAAATTTAAGAAATTAAGTATAGAGAATAAAGAGATAAATACCTATATTATAAAGGTTATAGCCCTTAGAGAAAGGGTAATAAAATAAGTATATATTAAGGAAATTATAGAAGATAATAAATAGAATTATTAGGTTTAAGAGTAGCTTAAAAAGGTAAAGATACCTTAGTAAAGGGAAAGAAAGACCTATTAGGTAAGGTAAGCTAGAGAATTCTAAACTAGCTATATAATAAGGTTTTCTAAAAGAAGCTTAGGGTGCCCTTTAGGGATATCTATTATATTATACTAATACTAGTAAAGGTAGTTAGTAATAAATACCTTCTATAAGTAAAGGGTATAGAGGATATCTATTATTATAATAGGAACACACTAAGGCCTATACCTCCTTTAAAGATATTTAGAGTAAAGATAAGCTTAAGACTAATTAATCCTAAGAACTAGATTAATTTAATTATCTAAATAATAAAGAAGGCCCTTTAAGAGAATAAAAAAATAAGGTAAAGGCTAAGAAAAACTACTAAAGATAGCCTTAGCTTTACTACTAAAGATTAACACTACCTTATAGGAATAGATCTAGGAATAACTAGAGGCTTAAGCTTAATAAGAAAAGCCTTAATAAGTTTAGAGTAAGCTATCTAAAGTAAACTTTATACTTAATATAATTATAAAATTATAAGCTATAGTTAATTAATTATAGGATTTACTATACTTATAAGTCTATCTAGATAACCCTAAAGGGAGCTTCTCCTAGGACTTATTAATATAGGTTCTTAAGGGAATATAATTACTAAGAGTATTACTAGGCACTTAGGCCTTAGAATCTATCCTATAAATATAATAAACACTATATTATTTTTATTATATAGGATTAAGATAATTAGGGAGGTCTAAATAAAGCTCTATCTAGGGAATATCTAGATACTTACTAACTTCTATATTAGCCTAGATTTAGTTAATATAAGCTTAATTCTAGGGATACTATTCTTTAGACTATTATAAATATAGTTTAACTACTTAAGAAGTAGTAAGCTCTTTACTTAGTATTACTTTAGGGATATAATTATTATCTTAAGAGTTATAGGGAGTATTTAGTAGTAATACACTAGTAAGTAACTAGCCTAGTAGCCTATAATTAATATTATTATATTTAGCTATCCTATAGTTAAGGAAGAGGAGGATTAAATAGTTTATAAAGGATTAGAAGTAAAACTAGATAAGGATAAGTAACTAATCCCTATTATAACTAGGGAGGAATAGATATCCTTTAGGAAGTGGTTTAGGATATAATAATAAACTACTCTTAATAACTTAAAGTAGTTATAAAGGATTTCTAACCCTTATAATAACTAAAACTACCTAATCTTATAATAAATATAATATATAAATATAAAGCTAATAAGATTTATCTATATAATAATATACCTTCTAATAGGTTAACCCTAGAAGGAGACCTAAAATAGAAAATAAAGAAATAGAAAGAAGTAAAGTTATATTTAAATATATCTAGAAAGTATAGTAAGTATATTACTAGGTAGTTTAGTGAAAACCCCTAAGGTTTTAAAATAACCTAGGAATAATTAAATTAGATAGTTAAAGGGGTATAAGAATATTTAATATAAGAAGAAGTTAATATTTTTAAAGAAATCCTTTATAACTAAGAAGTAGTACTAGTATAGGACTTATTAGAATGTAAAAAGTTAACCCACTAGTTACACTACTATAGGTTATAAAGGTTATTAAGTATAAGGCATAGTAAGCTAGTTCTATCCTAATACCTCTTAGGTTATAAGGAAGACTAGTTAATTTATTAAAGAAGAAGCTAAAATATAGATACCTAGAGGAAAGCTATAGCTCCTATAGGAATCTATATTTCCTTATTATAAAGAAGGATAAAGGGATTTACCTAATCCTATTAGCTACTAAATACAATAAAGTAATAATATATAATATACTAATTCCCTAAGGAGCGGAGGCATTTAGTAAGAGCTTTATAATATATAAAATTTTATCTATTATTAATCTACTATTAGAATATAACTAAGTAGAACTAGTAGAAAGGAGTAGGGATATAACTATAATCTCTACTATAATTAGGCTTTTATAACTTTACTGCCTACTATAAGAAGCTACTAATTTAGTAGTGTAATTTATTAGAATTATTAGGCAAATCCTATTTAACTTAATCCCTAAAATTTACATGCCTTTCTAGATAATATTATAGTTAAAGGTCTAATTATAATATATAATAAGGAGGAAATTATGCCTAGAGTGCGCAGATATATACTAGAATATTTAATTAATATTAATAAAGTTCTAGTTAATATTAAACTCTCTAGCTATATAGCCTTAGTATCTAAATTAAAGTTTTACTAGAAGTTAGCGGAAATTATAGGGTTTATATATAAAATAAATAGATAAAACTAACTAAGGTAAAGATAATAAAGATCCTAGAATAGATAGTTTACTAGGACCTATCTAAGGTACGCTCTTTTATTAGACTAATAGGAGTTTACTATATCTAGGTAAAATACTATATATAGAAGGTAAAACTACTAGTAATTTTACTTAGGAAAATAATAGAATAGGTATAGGGGCTAGAATAGTAAGAAGCTATAGATATCTTAAAAAGGTAATAACTATAGCCCTAATTCTTATTTTACTTAATCTAGGACTAGGTTTTAGGAAATAATCCTTATAGTTAATATAAGCTTACTTAGATAAGGGGCTACACTACTATAAATAGTTAATAGTAAATACTACCCTATTTAATATAAAAGTAATACCTAGACTATTACTAAAGCTAAGTATAATATAACTAAGTAAGAATACTAGGTAGTTATCTATATATTATAAAGGCTATGAATTTATCTCTATAGAGTCCCTTTTACACTAGAGATAGATTTATAAGTCCTTATACACTAGCTTAATAGCGCTATTAATAATATACCTAGAGCCTTTATTATATAGTAAATTAGCTATATACTACTTTTTAACTTTTCTATATAATATATTCCTAGTAAGAAGAACTAAATTACAAATACTTTATCTAGAAAAGGCCTAGACTATCTAATTAATTAGATTAGGAGGTTAAGGGGATATTAAAGACTTTATTAATTTATACCTAAATAGTATTAAGATTAAAGAAAATAGTAAGAAAGATTACTTAGCTAAGATATACTAAGTAATTAATTTCTTATTAACCCTCTAGAGACTAATTAATCTTAGTATAGGAGACTATAGGAAGCTATAAAATAAGGCTAAAAAGTTCTTTCTAGAAAATAGATACCTTTAGAAAAGACTAATAGGAATTATAAAGGGATTAGTATTAGTTATTAATATACCTAAGTAATAACATATAATAGTTAGAGTAATTTATAAGGAGCTTAGTTATAAAGGTATTAAAGTGGTTTTCTAAGTAATAAAGTAGTAATATTAGTAGAAAGGGCTTTAGAATATAACTTAGGAGATACTAACTTACTATAAGATATATTAGAAGTTCGCGCCCTAGTAACCTTAGGAACTATTAGTACTAGTTATGCTAGGGAACCTAATAAGTAAGATTTATATTAATACTTAGTACCTTCTAATTAATTATAGATATAAGTATCTCTTAGAAGTAAGATATAATCTAATAGGTTAGGTAAAGGCTATACTAGTTAGAAATATAACTATAGTAGTAATTAGGAAGTTTCTCTTATCTTTAATTAGTAAGTTTAGTCTTTTCTAATTTATAGTCTATAATAGAGAACTTAAAATATAAGGAAATCTTAAAGAAGCACTTATAGATATTAGAATTATAGGCATTTAAATATCTAGGTATAACCTAAAAGTAAACTCCTTTATTAAAGCTAGATACTAGTCTTTTATATTTATCTTAGTAAAATTAGGAGGGTTAAATAGTTAATAGGTAAAGTACCTTAATAAAGCCCTTCTTATAAACTACACTATTATTTACAAATTACATAAGAAGTCTGCCTTTTACTTAATCTATAAATAAAGCTAATCTTACTACTAGAAGTTAAATTCTAACTTAGAGACTAATTAACTAGGATATAGTTACTACTAGCTAGGACCTATTTAAAGCTTAAGTATAAATACTTAAAAAAAGGTAAAGAATATTAGGAAAGTAAAGAAAAGGTATTTAACTTTAGGAAATAACTTACTAAATAAACTAATAAGAATTAGGCTATCTCTCTAAGGAAAGATTAATTAAAACTAGGAGACCTTATACTAGTATATAATATTAGAAGAAATATTAATATATCTATAATAAAGAAGCTTATAATAAGATAGAATAGGCCTTTCTAAATTTATAAGTAAGCGCTAATCTCTAGGGCCTACTATCTATAGATAATAAATAAGGTTTACCTTATAAAGATAATCTTAGGGGACTATATTAAGAAGTTTATCCTAGATTTAGAAGGTTAGTAGACTTTAACTATAGATAAATAGCTACACACTCTATAATAAAGCTAAGTAAGAGAAGAAGTTAGTAATTATAACTAAGAAGTCTTAATAATTATACTAGTAGTAGCTTAGCATAATATATTAGATTAAATAGTTAATAATAAAGAAGTAAACTTAGGCCTTAAGGAAGAGATTAAACTTCTACCTTAAAGAAGTCTATACTAAGGGATTAAGGTATAACTACCTCTCTTAATAGCTAAGTAAAAATAGGAGTATAAGGTATACTCTTAGACATATTAATATATATATAGATTAAAGAATATTCCCTTTATTCTCTTTTTATTTTTTTCTCTTTTTCTCTCTTTACTTACTAAAGATTAAGTAATTAAGGTATAAATCTAATCTTATATTATAAACCTATTTTATTTCCTTTTCTACCCCCTAGTATTTATAAATAATTTAGAAAAAGATAGTATATTAATTACTAAGTAAGGAGAGTTTTTAAGGTTAATAGTATTTAAGTTAAGTAAAAGAGCTTTTACTACCTTAGTAAACTACTCTTTTCCTAAGAAAGAAATAAGAGCTTACTCTTAGGAAGACCTAGTATAATACCTAAAAGTAAAACGCTATTTATAGCTTACTATATAAGATCTATTCTAGATATAGTTACTATATATGCTATTACTAACCCTAGAAAGTAAGATATATCTATAAAAAAAAGTATATATACTTATTAAAGAAGGTAATATACTATATATATAAGTTTAAGTAGTAGGTATAGAATATACTATTTAATTTACTAAATATAGATACTAGTAAGGCTTAATAGTGTTTAGGCTATTATAATAAGGTATATAAAAAGTACCTATTAGGATAAGCTATTTTAGTAAGTATAAGAACTAGAGAATAATAATTATTTTTAATAGTAAGGGCTAAGGCACTATCTAATTTAATATAGCTTTATATAAATTCCTTTAATAATTTAGTCCCTTTTATAGTCTTAATAAGATAAGGAGGTACTCCTTTAGGGATTTTTAGAAGAATAAAGAGAAATCTCTATATATAGTAAAATACTACTATTACTAATATTAATCTTACTTTAAACCTAGAAGGCAAAAGGAACTTATACTATAAAATAGAAGCTATTAGTAATAACTTAAATATAAGATTAAATAATTTATATAAGACTAATATAGTCTTTACTAAAGAAAAATAGGAAAAACTTAGTGTAGTTAGACTAGTTTATAGTCTTTATTATTAAGAGCTTACCTTTAGGGATACTTACCCTTATAATAGTGGTAATATTAGGAAGTTTTTAATAAGTTATATTAAGAAATTTAGCTATAATTAATTAATTAGGAGATAAAGTAAGAAATAGTAAGGCTAGGAATATAAAAGAAGGAATAAAAGAGGGTTAAAAAGTCTTAAGCTATAAGTTAATGCCTATAATAGGCGTTAATAACTAATAAGTAAATAGCTACCTATAAGTAAATTATAATACTAAAAGTCTAAATTATAGAAGCTACTTAGTCCCTATAGATAGCTACCTTATAATAAATACTAGCTACTAATAGAAAGAGAAGTAAAGGTAACTAATACTACTTACTAATAACTACCCTTAGATTTAGGAAAAGGCATAAAAACAGAGATTAGGACTATAGGAACTATTTAATCTAACTTACTTCTTATACTAGTATATATTTTCTTAACTCTTAAAACCTTTAACCTTACTATTTCTTACTACTTTTCTTTTATTCCCTCTCTAGCTATATTAATTTAAAATTAATAAATACTATTTAATCTTAACTAGAAAATAGAGTAATATAAGGAGTTTATTATAAATAAAGGAGATTATACTAAAGTTAATAGTAATACTATTACTTACTTCCCTTATAGTAAATATCTTACTATATATTATATTTATATTTTAATATATAGGATAGAAAACTCCTTTTTAGAGAAGAAGAGAAAACACTATTAAGATTAATCTAGCTAATCTCTATAGATAGTAGCTATCTCTATTTTACCTATAAAGAGACTAGCTATAGCCTTTATTAAGGTTTAAAGTCTATTAAAATAGTAATAATTTTAATTTAGTAATACTAATTAAACTAGGATAGACTACTATATAATAGTATAGTTATTTACTAGATATTTATAAATTCCTAAGAAAGGCTTATAAAACACTAAGTAAAGACTAGCTTAATTAGTTTAAGTTAATAATAATAAGGAAGATTATAGAGTGTAGTCTTAAAGCTATAGTAGTAGTGCTACTATAAATATTTAAGGTTAATAATATAGAAGACTTTAACATAGAAATATTATAATAATTAATTAGCCTAAAGGCTAGAAGGCTTTATACTACCTATTAGCCTATTAATATTAAGTATAGTATTAAATATAACCCTATTAACCTTTACTTAGATATAAGTAATTAATACCTTATTATAGGATTTATTTTATAAACTACTTATTTATATTTAATAGAAAGTAAGGATACCTATACTATTTTAATAGTATAAATAAAGAAAGAATAACTTATTTTATAGACTTTATAGGTAAGTAAGGATAGATTATATAACTTATAAACTATCCCTATAATTTTAAGGTAATTATAGTCCTAGTAATAGAGTAAAAGGAAACTAGGAATATAGGTATATATACCTAGGGTTTCTTCTCTAAATAATTTACTACTAGGTTAGTTACTAAGTACTTAATCTAATTATAAAGGACTAGAATACACTAAATAAGTATAATATTAAGCTTAAATAATTATATACTTTTAGTAAGGATTCTATTATTAGTTAGTAGTTTAAGTTATATCTTAAGGATTAGATAATATCTAATAATATCCTAGACCTAAAATATAGCTATATTAAAGTACTTAAGAGAACTATTAGGGTCTTATAAGATATAGCTATAAATAAGCTTATAATAGGAGATTAGTTACTAAGGGAATTAGTATACTAGAAAGATTTTAACCTTTAATATCTAGTATAAAATATAATAAAGTGCTTAATACTACGCTTTATAACCTAGATAGTTAGTAAAGGGCTACTTATTAGTATAGTAGTTATACCCTAGAAACTTTAGATTACTAATAAGAATTACCTAATTAAATAGTATACTAATATAGTATAAAATAATAATCTCTATATTTAGGACTTTTAGTAATCTATAGCCTATGTTTTTACTAATAACCCTAAGGTCTTTAATATTAGTATATAAGAAATACTATAAGATTAAGAAAGATAAATATAGTAAGAAGCCTAAGATAATTTACCTCTAATTAATCTAGAAAAATAGAGATTAAGTAAAAGAAAGTTATTAAATATTACTTATATCTTTATCTATATTATTATCTATTACTAAATATAAGTTAATATTACTATCTTTAGCTATAAAGCTTAAAGCACTTTAATATAGTAAGGAGAATTAAATACTTATTACTATAGAAAGGCTTTTTAAATATAGTAAGTAGTAATAAATACACTTTTTTAGATAGATATTAGGAATTAGCTAAGGTTACTAAGGATCTATAGAGTTATTAGATAGGAGTAAGTATATAACTATAAGACCTTACTTAGATAAATAAAAGAAAGAATAATTTAATATTCTCTTAGAGATATAGGTTAAGCTATAATAATTAATCTCCTTCTATTCCTTAGAGTATAAAGAGTAGTATAAAGAAAAACTATTATATACTTACTAATATTATCTATATATATATCTATAGTGCTACCTAGTTTAGTGCCCTATAGAATATAGGCTAAGATTATTAAAGCTTACTAGTAAGAAGAGAAGTATACTTAAGGATTAATTAATTAGTATAAAAACTAAGAAAAGAGAGTAACTTAGTGAGAAGCTAAGTAACCTATAGTTTACACTCCCTTACTAATATTACTTACTATATATCCTTAAATACTAAAAACACTAAAGCTCTCTTAGGAGATAAAAACTTAGGTCTTTAGCTAGGGAGGTATTATATATATATATATATTTTTTTCTCTTTCTCTTTATTATCTTTTTTTCCTATTTAGCTCTCCCTTTCCTTTCCTTTATTACTCTTATTATTATTATAAATTTTCCTTTTACCTTTTTACTTTAATACTTCCCTTTACTTTAGGGAGTCCTATTATATAAGATTAATTAGATTAGACTTAAGTGTACTAGATTAAATAATACCCTCTTTTTAGTATAAGGTATTAGTTACTAACCGCACTTATAGGGCACTTTAGTTATTAGTATGCACGCTTAGTTAGGGATAACTAGTGTATACCTAGGGAGGTATTATATGCTATAAGATACGCGCCTAGAAACACGTAATTATAATAATAAGTACTAGGATTATTAAGATAGATAATATAATAAGGGATAATAATATTAGTTATCTAAGTAAGGGACTATTTAATCTATAAAGAGACTGCCTATAGCTAGATTCTTTTATAGCATATATATAGTATAAGATTCTTAATTTAACCCTTAAGTTTTACTAAGTTTTATTAAGAAAATACCTAAGCTTATAATAAGATAAACTAAGATTATTTCCCTTATTTAATTAAGATAGCACTTCTAATCTAATAGACTATTTAATCTAGAGTATCTCTATATAATAAGAGATCTCTAGCCATTATTATAATCAATATTATTAAGTTAATTAACCCCTCCTGTTGTGTGTAGGCTACAGAGCTACCTTGACCGTGGGCTAGCATTGTGTCTTTTGGGTGTTGTTTTCCGCTTAACAAAATACCTTATACTAAAAAGAGAGGGTATTATTTAATTTAGTATACTTAAGTCTAATCTAATTAATCTTATATAATAGGACTCCCTAAAGTAAAGGGAAGTATTAAAGTAAAAGAGATAAAAAGGAAAATTTATAATAATAATAAGAGTAGTAAAAGAAAGGAAAGGAAAAGCTAAATAAGGAAAGAAAAGATAATAAAGAGAAAGGAAAAAAATATATATATATATAATACCTCCCTAGCTAAAGACCTAAGTTTTTATCTCCTAAGAGAGCTTTAGTATTTTTAGTATTTAAAAATATATAGTAAGTAATATTAGTAAGGGAATATAGACTATAGGTTACTTAGCTTCTTACTAAGTTACTCTCTTTTATAGTTCTTATACTAATTAATTAATCCTTAAGTATACTTCTTTTCTTACTAGTAAGCTTTAATAATCTTAGCCTATGTTCTATAGGGTACTAAACTAGGTAGTACTATAAATATATATATAGATAATATTAGTAAGTATATAATAGTTTTCCTTTATACTACTCTTTATACTCTAAGGAATAGAAGGAGATTAATTATTATAGCTTAACTTATATCTCTAAGAGAATATTAAATTATTCTTTCTTTTACTTATTTAAGTAAGGTCTTATAGTTATATACTTACTCCTATTTAATAACTCTATAGATCCTTAGTAACCTTAGCTAATCCCTAATATCTATCTAAAAGCATATTTATTATTACTTACTATATTTAAAAAGCCTTCCCTATAGTAATAAGTGTTTAATTCTCCTTACTATATTAGAGTGCTTTAAGCTTTATAGCTAAAGATAGTAGTATTAACTTATATCTAGTAATAGATAATAATATAAATAAAAATATAAGTAATATCTAATAACTTTTTTTTTTACTTAATCTCTATTTTTCTATATTAATTAAAGGTAGATTATCTTAGGCTTCTTACTATATTTATCTTTCTTAATCTTATAGTATTTCTTATATACTAATATTAAAGACCTTAGGGTTATTAGTAAAAATATAGGCTATAGGCTACTAAAAGTCCTAAATATAGAGATTATTATTTTATACTATATTAGTATACTATTTAATTAGGTAATTCTTATTAGTAATCTAAAGTTTCTAGGGTATAATTACTATACTAATAGGTAGCCCTTTACTAACTATCTAGGTTATAAAGTATAGTATTAAGTACTTTATTATATTTTATACTAGATATTAAAGGTTAAAATCTTTCTAGTATACTAATTCCCTTAGTAACTAATCTCCTATTATAAGTTTATTTATAGCTATATCTTATAGAACCCTAATAGTTCTCTTAAGTGCTTTAATATAGCTATATTTTAGGTCTAGGATATTATTAGATATTATCTAATCCTTAAGATATAACTTAAACCACTAACTAATAATAGAATCCTTACTAAAAGTATATAATTATTTAAGCTTAATATTATACTTATTTAGTATATTCTAGTCTTTATAATTAGATTAAGTACTTAGTAACTAACCTAGTAGTAAATTATTTAGAGAAGAAACCTTAGGTATATATACCTATATTCCTAGTTTCCTTTTACTTTATTACTAGGACTATAATTACCTTAAAATTATAGGAATAGTTTATAAGTTATATAATCTATTCTTACTTACTTATAAAGTCTATAAAATAAGTTATTCTTCCTTTATTTATACTATAAAAATAGTATAAGTATTCTTACTTTTATTAAATATAAAAGTAGTTTAGTAGTTTATAAAGAAAGTAAATCCTATAATAAGGTATTAATTACTTATATCTAAGTAAAGGTTAATAGGGTTATATTTAATATTATACTTAATATTAATAGGCTAATAGGTAGTATAAAGCCTTCTAGCCTTTAGACTAATTAATTATTATAATATTTTTATATTAAAGTCTTCTATATTATTAACCTTAAATATTTATAGTAGTATTATTATTATTACTTTAAGACTATACTTTATAATCTTCCCTATTATTATTAACTTAAACTAATTAAGCTAGTCCTTACTTAGTATTTTATAAGCCTTTCTTAGGAATTTATAAATATCTAGTAAATAACTATATTATTATATAGTAGTCTATCCTAGTCTAATTAGTATTACTAAATTAAAATTATTACTATTTTAATAGACTTTAAACCTTAATAAAGGCTATAGCTAGTCTTTTATAGGTAAAATAGTGGTAGCTACTATTTATAAAGATTAGCTAGATTAATCTTAATAATATCTTCCTCTCCTTCTCTAAAAAGGAGTTTTCTATCCTATATATTAAAATATAAATATAATATATAGTAAGATATTTACTATAAGGGAAGTAAGTAATAGTATTACTATTAACTTTAGTATAATCTCCTTTATTTATAATAAACTCCTTATATTACTTTATTTTCTAGTTAAGATTAAATAGTATTTATTAATTTTAACTTAATATAGCTAAAGAGAGAGGGATAAAAAAAAAGTAATAAGGAATAGTAAGGTTAAAGGTTTTAAGAGTTAAGAAGATATATAGTAGTATAAGAAGTAAGTTAGATTAAATAGTTTCTATAGTCCTAATCTTTATTTTTATGCTTTTTCTAAATCTAAGGGTAATTATTAGTAAGTAGTATTAGTTACCTTTACTTCTCTTTCTATTAGTAACTAGTATTTATTATAAAGTAGCTATCTATAGGGATTAAGTAGCTTCTATAATTTAGACTTTTAGTATTATAAGTTACTTATAGGTAGCTATTTACTTATTAGTTATTAATACCTATTATAGGTATTAACTTATAGCTTAAGACTTTTTAACTCTTTTTATTCCTTCTCTTTACATTCCTAGCCTTACTATTTCTTACTTTATCTCCTAATTAATTAATTATAGCTAAATTTCTTAATATAACTTATTAAAAACTTCCTAATATTATTACTATTATAAGGGTAAGTATCCTAAAGGTAAGCTCTTAGTAATAAAGACTATAGACTAGTCTAACTACACTAAGTTTTTCCTATTTTTCTTTAGTAAAGACTATATTAGTCTTATATAGATTATTTAATCTTATATTTAAGTTATTACTAATAGCTTTTATTTTATAGTATAAGTTCCTTTTACCTTCTAGGTTTAAAGTAGGATTAATATTAGTAATAGTAGTATTTTACTATATATAGAGATTTCTCTTTATTTTCTAAAAATCCCTTAGAGAGAGTACTCCTTATCTTATTAAGACTATAAAAGGGACTAAATTATTAAAGGAATTTATATAAAGCTATATTAAATTAGATAGTGCCTTAGCCCTTACTATTAAAAATAATTATTATTCTCTAGTTCTTATACTTACTAAGATAGCTTATCCTAATAGGTACTTTTTACATGCCCTATTATAATAGCCTAAATACTATTAAGCTTTACTAGTATCTATATTTAGTAGATTAAATAGTATATTCTATACCTACTACTTAAACTTATATATATAGTATATTACCTTCTTTAATAAGTATATATACTTTTCTTTTTATAGATATATCTTACTTTCTAGGGTTAGTAATAGCATATATAGTAACTATATTTAGAATAGATCTTATATAGTAAGCTTTAAATAGCGTTTTACTTCTAGGTATTATACTAGGTTTTCCTAAGAGTAAGTTCTTACTCCTTTCTTAGGAAAAGAGTAGTTTATTAAGGTAGTAAAAGCTCTTTTACTTAACTTAAATACTATTAACCTTAAAAACTCTCCTTACTTAGTAATTAATATATTACTTTCTTTTCTAAATTATTTATAAATACTAAAGAGAGGTAAAAAGGAAATAAAATAGGTTTATAATATAAGATTAGATTTATACCTTAATTACTTAATCTTTAGTAAGTAAAGAGAGAAAGAAAAAATAAAAATAAAAAGAGAATAAAGGGAATATTCTTTAATTTATATATATATTAGTATATCTAAGAGTATACCTTATATTCCTATTTTTACTTAGCTATTAAGAGAGGTAGTTATACCTTAATCCCTTAGTATAGACTTCTTTAAGGTAGAAGTTTAACCTCTTCCTTAAGGCCTAAGTTTACTTCTTTATTATTAACTATTTAATCTAATATATTATACTAAGCTACTACTAGTATAATTATTAAGACTTCTTAGTTATAATTACTAACTTTTTCTCTTACTTAGCTTTATTATTAAGTATATAGCTATTTATCTATAGTTAAAGTTTACTAACCTTCTATATCTAGGATAAACTTCTTAATATAGTCCCCTAAGATTATCTTTATAAGGTAAACCCTATCTAGTATTTATAAATAGTAGGCCCTAGAGATTAGCACTTACTTATAAATTTAGAAAGGCCTATTTTATCTTATTATAAGCTTCTTTATTATAGATATATTAATATTTCTTCTAATATTATATACTAGTATAAGGTCTCCTAGTTTTAATTAATCTTTCCTTAGAGAGATAGCCTAATTCTTATTAGTTTATTTAGTAAGTTATTTCCTAAAGTTAAATACCTTTTCTTTACTTTTCTAATATTCTTTACCTTTTTTTAAGTATTTATACTTAAGCTTTAAATAGGTTCTAGCTAGTAGTAACTATATCCTAGTTAATTAGTCTCTAAGTTAGGAATTTAACTTCTAGTAGTAAGATTAGCTTCTATTTATAGATTAAATAAAAGGCAGACTTCCTATATAATTTATAAATAATAGTGTGGTTTATAAGAAGGGCTTTATTAAGGTGCTTTACTTATTAACTATTTAATCCTCCTAATTTTACTAAGGTAAATATAAGAGACTAGTGTCTAGCTTTAATAGGGAGTTTACTTTTAGGTTATACCTAGATATTTAGATACCTATAATTCTAATATCTATAAGTACTTCTTTAAGATTTCCTTATATTTTAGGTTCTCTATTATAAACTATAAATTAGAAAAGACTAAACCTACTAATTAGAGATAAGAGAAACTTCCTAATTACTACTATAGTTATATTTCTAACTAGTATAGCCTTTACCTAACCTATTAGATTATATCTTACTTCTAAGAGATACTTATATCTATAATTAATTAGAAAGTACTAAGTATTAATATAAATCTTACTTATTAGGTTCCCTAGTGTAACTAGTACTAATAGTTCTTAAGGTTACTAAGGCATAAACTTCTAATATATTTTATAATAAGTTAGTATCTCCTAAGTTATATTCTAGAGTCCCTTTTACTAAGATTACTACTTTATTACTTAGAAAACTACCTTAATACCTTTATAACTAAGCTTCTTATAAATTACTTTAACTATTATATATTATTACTTAGGTATATTAATAACTAATACTAGTCCCTTTATAATTCCTATTAGTCTTTTCTAAAGGTATTTATTTTCTAGAAAGAACTTTTTAGCCTTATTTTATAGCTTCCTATAGTCTCCTATACTAAGATTAATTAGTCTCTAAAGGGTTAATAAGAAATTAGTTACTTAGTATATCTTAGCTAAGTAATCTTTCTTACTATCTTCTTTAATCTTAATACTATTTAGGTATAGATTAATAAAGTCTTTAATATCCCCTTAACCTCCTAATCTAATTAATTAGATAGTTTAGGACTCTTTCTAGATAAAGTATCTATAATTTAGTTCTTCTTACTAGGAATATATTATATAGAAAAGTTAAAGAGTAGTATATAGCTAATTTACTATATAATAAGGGCTCTAGGTATATTATTAATAGTGCTATTAAGCTAGTGTATAAGGACTTATAAATCTATCTCTAGTATAAAAGGGACTCTATAGAGATAAATTTATAGCCTTTATAATATATAAATAACTACCTAGTATTCTTACTTAGTTATATTATACTTAGCTTTAGTAATAGTCTAGGTGCTACTTTTATATTAAATAGGGTAGTATTTACTATTAACTATTTATAGTAGTATAGCCCCTTATCTAAGTAAGCTTATATTAACTATAAGGATTATTTCCTAAAACCTAGTCCTAGATTAAGTAAAATAAGAATTAAGGCTATAGTTATTACCTTTTTAAGATATCTATAGCTTCTTACTATTCTAGCCCCTATACCTATTTTATTATCTTCCTAAGTAAAATTACTAGTAGTTTTGCCTTTTATATATAGTATTTTACCTAGATATAGTAAACTCCTATTAGTCTAATAAAAGAGTGTACCTTAGATAGGTCCTAGTAAACTATCTATTCTAGGATCTTTATTATCTTTACCTTAGTTAGTTTTTATTTATTTATTCTATATATAAACCCTATAATTTCTACTAATTTCTAGTAAAACTTTAATTTAGATACTAAGGCTATATAGCTAGAGAGTTTAATATTAACTAGAACTTTATTAATATTAATTAAATATTCTAGCATATATTTACACACTCTAGGTATAATTTCCTCCTTATTATATATTATAGTTAGACCTTTAACTATAATATTATCTAGGAAAGGCATGTAAATTTTAGGGATTAAGTTAAATAGGATTTGCCTAATAATTCTAATAAATTAAGCTACTAAATTAGTAGCTCCTTATAGTAAGTAGTAAAGTTATAAAAGCCTAATTATAGTAAAGATTATAGTTATATCCTTACTTCTTTCTACTAGTTTTACTTAGTTATATCCTAATAGTAAATTAATAATAGATAAAATTTTATATATTATAAAGCTCTTACTAAATACCTCTACTCCTTAGGGAATTAGTGTATTATATATATTACTTTATTATATTTAGTAGCTAATAGGATTAGGCAAATCTCTCTATCCTTCTTTATAATAAGAAAATATAGATTCCTATAGGAGCTATAGCTTTTCTCTAGGTATTTATATTTTAGCTTTTTCTTTAATAAATTAACTAGTCTTCCTTATAACCTAAGAGGTATTAGGATAGAACTAGCTTACTATACCTTATACTTAATAACCTTTATAACTTATAGTAGTATAACTAGTAAGTTAACTTTTCTATATCCTAATAATTCCTACGCTAGTACTACTTCTTAGTTATAAAGGATTTCTTTAAAAATATTAACTTCTTCTTATATTAAATATTCTTATATCCCTTTAACTATCTAATCTAATTATTCCTAGGTTATTCTAAAACCTTAGGGTTTTTGCTAAACTACCTAGTAATATACTTACTATACTTTCTAGATATATCTAAATATAACTTTACTTCTTTCTATTTCTTTATTTTCTATTTTAGGTCTCCTTCTAGGGTTAACCTATTAGAAGGTATATTATTATATAAATAAATCTTATTAGCTTTATATTTATATATTATATTTATTATAAGATTAGGTAGTTTTAGTTACTATAAGGGTTAGAAATCTTCTATAATTACTTTAAGTTATTAGAAGTGGTTTATTATTATATCCTAAATTACTTTCTAAAGGATATCTATTCCCTCCTTAGTTATAATAGGGATTAATTACTTATCCTTATCTAGTTTTACTTCTAATCCTTTATAAACTATTTAATCCTTCTTTTCCTTAACTATAGAATAGCTAAATATAATAATATTAATTATAGGCTACTAGGCTAGTTACTTACTAGTATATTACTACTAAATACTCCCTATAACTCTTAAGATAATAATTATATCCCTAAAGTAATACTAAGTAAAGAGCTTACTACTTCTTAAATAGTTAAACTATATCTATAATAGTCTAAAGAATAGTATCCCTAGAATTAAGCTTATATTAACTAAATCTAGGCTAATATAGAAGTTAGTGGGTATCTAGATATTCCCTAGATAGAGCTTTATTTAGACCTCCTAATTATCTTAATCCTATATAATAAAAATAATATAGTATTTATTATATCTATAAGATAGATTCTAAGGCCTAAGCACCTAGTAATACTCTTAGTAATTATATTCCCTTAAGAACCTATATTAATAAGTCCTAGGAGAAACTCCCTTTAGGGTTATCTAGATAAACCTATAAGTATAGTAAATTCTATAATTAATTAACTATAGCCTATAGTTTTATAATTATATTAAGTATAAAGTTTACTTTAAATAGCTTACTCTAAACTTATTAAGGCTTTTCTTATTAAGCTTAAGCCTCTAGTTATTCCTAGATCTATTCCTATAAGGTAGTGTTAATCTCTAGTAGTAAAGCTAAGGCTATCTTTAGTGGTTTTTCTTAGCCTTTACCTTATTTCTTTTATTCTCTTAAAGGGCCTTCTTTATTATTTAGATAATTAAATTAATCTAGTTCTTAGAATTAATTAGTCTTAAGCTTATCTTTACTTTAAATATCTTTAAAGAAGGTATAGGCCTTAGTATATCCCTATTATAATAATAGATATTCTCTATATCCTTTGCTTATAGAAGTTATTTATTACTAATTACCTTTACTAGTATTAGTATAATATAATAGATATCCCTAAAGGGCACCCTAAGCTTTTTCTAGAAGACCTTATTATATAGCTAGTTTAGAATTCTCTAGCTTACCTTACCTAATAGGTTTTTCTTTCCCTTTACTAAGGTATCTTTACCTTTTTAAGCTACTTTTAAACCTAATAGTCCTATTTATTATCTTCTATAATTTCCTTAATATATACTTATTTTATTACCCTTTCCTAAGGGCTATAACCTTTATAATATAGGTATTTATCTCTTTATTCTTTATACTTAATTTCTTAAATTTAATAGCTAAGACTACTCCTAATAAATTCTTTAAGATTAAGGTTACTTAGTTTCCCTTTCTAGGTAGTATTTAGTAGGATTAAAAGAGCTTTCTATTTAATTAAAGATATCCTACTTCTCTAGTATTATATTCTAATCCTTTTCTCTATAAGGTTTATATTTCTTAATCTAAGGTATTATATAGGTAATTTTACTATCTAGAAGTATTTAACCTAAAATATAGCTAGCTTTTATATATAGCTACTAATACTAAGGAATTTTAAAAGTAAAATAGGTAGTATTATCTAATACCTTATATTATCTTTAATTACTAAAATATAGATAGCTAGGTTATAGGTAGTAAATTTTAATATTTTATTAAATCCTAGTGTATTATACTTTATAGCTATATAAGAGTTAGTATTATAATAATAATATTAGTTTAACTATTAGCCCTTTCTAGCTATTATATTAATATTAAAGATACACTTATTATCCTAATTAAATAACCTAATATTATTTAGCTAGTAATTATATTATTATAGGTTAATACTATACTTTTACTTAAGCTACTTTATAATATTAATCTCCTTACCTACCTAAGCTATAACTATAATTTTTAACTTAGCTAATTATTTTATTAAGTTATCTATTTAATCTTAGTATTTTACTAGTCTAGGAGTTTTATTTTTCTTTATTTTATTATAAGAAGTATTAGTTTCTCTTTTTATTTAAAAGACTTAGCTATTACTAAGTAGTTTCTCTAGTTAGCCTAGTAAATATTAAGTATAGCTTAATTAAGTAGTCTCTAGCTTCTTAGATTAGGTTTAGTATTATCTATATAATACCCTCTTAAGTTAGAGATCTTAGGGTCTCTATTCTTAAGCTCTAGTTATATTTAAATATATATATTAAGTGCTACCTAAAGGGTTTTATACTATATAACTAGAACTTTCTTATATATATACCCTTTTAATCTATAAAGCTTAAGATTAAATAGTTAAGAAGAGCCTTATAAATATAATTTAACTAAGTTATTATTATTTATTATCCTATTAGGTTTATATTAGATATTAAAGCTTAATACTTCTATAACTAGTAGTAAGTTTCTTTAATAGACTTTAGTTATATTAGATTAAGGTCCTTAAGTTATTCTCTAGTGCTTTCTATTTAGTCCTAACTTATAGTATTAAACTAAAGAAGTATTTCTTCCTTTAATTTTACCTAAGTATATAATATTATTAATATCTTAACTACTTATTAAATCTAGGGTTAATATTACACTTAAGTATCTTATGCTAATTCTTCTTAGGAATATATATTACTTTTATCTTAGCCTTAAAGTTCTTAATAAAATTAGTAATATTTTCCTTATAAACTACTAAATATTATACCTATTTTATATTATAATAAGGGATAATTAGTAAGCTATTATTTCCTAAGGATCTTTATAAAGGTCTTTATATTAAGCCCTTTAAGGGTCTAGAGGCTTTCCCTTTAATATTAGGGTCCTTCCCTAATAGCCTATTAGGTAAGTATAAGTTAGTATTAAAACTATTTTAGGATTAGATAGTTCCTTACTTATAATTAGGGTGCTTAGTAATAGTAAATCCTATAATTCTTTTAGATAGCTTAGCTACTTAGTAAACCTTACTTTACTTAATTAGTAGGAATAAGATAAGGTAAAATAATTAAATATAGAGTTAGATAATAGCGCTTTTAATTAATCTTATAAGAGAGTAATTATTTAACTAAAAGCTTTAATTCTAGAGAGGATTTTATAAAAAGAGTTTTCTATAAGGTAATATCTATAGTTATAAATAACCTATAAGTAAGGACTACTAATATAATTATATAGCTCCTTATAATTATCTATAAGATCCTAATATATAGCTAAATTATTATAAAATTAGCTATAAGTCCTAAGATTAAATAGTTTATAATACTAAATAATAGTTTTTATTTTAGATCCTTATATTTAAAGAGTCTTAGTAAGGGTATAATAGCTTAGCTAGTGTTTATAAGGTATTCTCCTAAGCTAGTTAGCCTTATTTCTAATATCTCCTTATAATATAATTTCTTTTCCTTATCCTAGCTTAGTTCCTCTAGATTAGCTAGCCTCTAACTAGTGCCTTAGCTTCTCTAGGGTCTAGGTTTAGGTTTTTAATTTATATTATAGTATAAGAAAAATAAAATAAAGGGGTTTTTATATAAATTAGTTTAGTATTAGCTAAGAATTATAGCTAAAAGTATACTTCTAATTAATCTTAGTCTATAGTAAATTAAATAGAAAGCAAAAGTCCTAGGGTTTAAGACTATATTTCTCTACTAGTTTTATTAAGTAGAAAATAATACCCTAAAAGACATAATACTAGCCTATAGTTATAAGTAGCTCTATAGCTTATATATAATAGGAGGGGTTAATTAACTTAATAATATTAATTATAATAATAGCTAGAGATATCTTATTATATAAAGATACTTTAGATTAAATAGTCTATTAGATTAGAAGTGCTATCTTAATTAAATAAGGAAAATAATCTTAGTTTATCTTATTATAAGCTTAGGTATTTTCTTAATAAAACTTAGTAAAACTTAAGGGTTAATTTAAGAATCTTATAGTATATAGATGCTACAAAAAGAATCTAGCTATAGGTAGTCTCTTTATAGATTAAATAGTCCCCTTACTTAGATAACTAATATTATTATCCCTTATTGTATTATCTATCTCAATAATCCTTAGTGCTTGTCATCGTGATCGCGTGTTTCTAGGCGCGCATCTTATGGCACACACTATGCCTTATGCTTAATAACCTTTATAACCTATAGTGGTGTAACTAGTGGGTTAACTTTTCTATATTCTAATAGTTCCTACGCTAGCGCTGCTTCTTAGTTATAAAGGATTTCTTTAAAAATATTAACTTCTTCTTATATTAAATATTCTTATACCCCTTTAACTATCTAATTTAATTATTCCTAGGTTATTCTAAAACCTTAGGGTTTTTACTAAACTACCTAGTAATATACTTACTATACTTTCTAGATATATCTAAATATAACTTTACTTCTTCCTATTTCTTTATTTTCTATTTTAGGTCTCCTTCTAGGTTAACCTATTAGAAGGTATATTATTATATAAATAAATCTTATTAGCTTTATGTTTATATATTATATTTATTATAAGATTAGGTGGTTTTAGTTACTATAAGGATTAGAAATCTTCTATAACTACTTTAAGTTATTAGAAGTAGTTTATTATTATATCCTAAACCACTTCCTAAAGGATATCTATTCCTCCCTAGTTATAATAGGGATTAGTTACTTATCCTTATCTAGTTTTACTTCTAATCCTTTATAAACTATTTAATCCTCCTCTTCCTTAACTATAGGATAGCTAAATATAATAATATTAATTATAGGCTACTAGGCTAGTTACTTACTAGTATATTACCACTAAATACTCCCTATAACTCTTAAGATAATAACCACATCCCTAAAGTAATACTAAGCAAAGAGCTTACTACTTTTTAAATAGTTAAACTATATTTATAATAGTCTAAAGAACAGTATCCCTAGAATTAAGCTTATATTAACTAAATCTAGGCTAATATAGAAGTTAGTGGGTATCTAGACGTTCCTAGATAGAGCTTTGTTTAGACCTCCCTAATTATCTTAATCCTATGCAACAAAAATAATATAGTGTTCGTCGCATCCGTGGGATAGATTCTAAGGCCTAAGCGCCTATAAGTACAGCAAATCCTGTAATTAATTAACTATAGCCTATGGTTTTATAATCACATTAAGTATAAAGTTCACTCTAGATAGCTTACTCTAAACTTATTAAGGCTTTTCTTATTAAGCTTAAGCCTCTAGTTATTCCTAGATCTATTCCTATAAGGTAGTGTTAATCTCTAGTAGTAAAGCTAAGGCTATCTTTAGTGGTTTTTCTTAGCCTTTACCTTATTCCTTTTATTCTCTTAAAGGGCCTCCTTTATTATTTAGATAATTAAATTAATCTAGTTCTTAAGATTAATTAGTCTTAAGCTTATCTTTACTCTAAATATCTTTAAAGGAGGTATAGGCCCTAGTATATCCCTATTATAATAATAGATATCCTTTATACCCTTTACTTATAGAAGGTATTTATTACTAACTACCTTTACTAGTATTAGTATAATATAATAAATATCCCTAAAGGGCACCCTAAGCTTCTTCTAGAAGACCTTATTATATAGCTAGTCTAAAATCCTCTAGCTTACCTTACCTAATAGGTCTTTCTTTCCTTTTACTAAGATATCTTTACCTTTTTAAGCTACTTTTAAACCTAATAGTCTTATTTATTATCTTCTATAATTTCCTTAATATATACTTATTTTATTACCCTTTCCTAAGGGCTATAACCTTTATAATATAGGTATTTATCTCTTTATTCTCTATACTTAATTTCTTAAATTTAATAGCTAAGACTACTCCTAATAGATTTTTTAAGATTAAGATTACCTAGTTTTCTTTTTAGGTAGTATTTAGTAAGATTAAAGAAGCTTTCTATTTAATTAAAGATATTTTACTTCTCTAGTATTATATTCTAATCCTTTTCTCTATAGGGTTTATATTTCTTAATCTAAGGTATTATATAGGTAATTCTACTATCTAGGAAGTATTTAACCTAAAATATAGCTAGCTTTTATATATAGCTACTAATACTAAGGAATTTTAAAAGTAAGATAAGTAGTATTATCTAATACCTTATATTATCTCTAATTACTAAAATATAAATAGCTAGGTTATAGGTAGTAAATTTTAATATTTTATTAAATCCTAGTGTATTATACTTTATAGCTATATAAGAGTTAGTATTATAATAATAATATTAGTTTAACTATTAGCCTTTTCTAGCTATTATATTAATATTAAAGATACGCTTATTATCCTAATTAAAAACCTAATATTATTTAGCTAGTAATTATATTATTATAGGTTAATACTATACTTTTACTTAAGCTACTTTATAATATTAATCTCCTTACTTACCTAAGCTATAACTATAATTTTTAACTTAGCTAATTATTTTATTAAGTTATTTATTTAATCTTAGTATTTTACTAGTTTAGAAGTTTTATTTTTCTTTATTTTATTATAAGAAGTATTAGTTTCTCTTTTTATTTAGGAGACTTAGCTATTACTAAGTAATTCCTCTAGTTAGCTTAGTAAATATTAAGTATAGCTTAATTAAGTAGTCTTTAGCTTCTTAGATTAGGTTTAGTATTATCTATATAATACTCTCTTAAGTTAGAGATCTTAGGGTCCTTATTCTTAAGCTCTAGTTATATTTAAATATATATATTAAGTATTACCTAAAGGGTTTTATACTATATAACTAGAACTTCCTTATATATATACCCTTTTTAATCTATAAAGCTTAAGATTAAATAGTTAGGAAGGGCCTTATAAATATAATTTAACTAAGTTATTATTATTTACTATCCTATTAGGTTTATATTAGATATTAAAGCTTAATACTTTTATAACTAGTAGTAAGTTTCTTTAATAGACTTTAGTTATATTAGATTAAGGTTCTTAAGTTATTCTCTAGTGCTTTCTATTTAGTCCTAACTTATAGTATTAAACTAAAGAAGTATTTCCTCCTTTAATTTTACCTAAGTATATAATACTATTAATATCTTAACTACTTATTAAATCTAGGGTTAATATTATACTTAAGTATCTTATACTAATCCTTTTAGGAATATATATTACTTTTATCTTAGCCTTAAAGTTCTTAATAAAATTAGTAATATTTTCCTATAAACTACTAAATATTATACCTATTTTATATTATAATAAGGGATAATTAGTAAGCTATTATTTCCTAAGGATCTTTATAAAGGTCTTTATATTAAGCCCTTTAAGGGGTCTAGAGGCTTTCCCTTTAATATTAGGTCCTTCCTAATAGCCTATTAGGTAAGTATAAGTTAGTATTAAAACTATTTTAGAATTAAATAGTTTCTTACTTATAATTAGGGTGCTTAGTAATAGTAAATCCTATAATTCTTTTAGATAGCTTAGTTACTTAGTAAACCCTACTTTACTTAATTAGTAGGAATAAGATAAGGTAAAATAATTAGGTATAGAGTTAAATAATAGCGCTTTTAATTAATCTTATAAGAGAGTAACTATTTAACTAAAAGCTTTAATTCTAGAGAGGATTTTATAAAAAGAGTTTTCTATAAGGTAATATCTATAGTTATAAATAACCTATAAGTAAGGACTACTAATATAATTATATAGCTCCTTATAATTATCTATAAGACCCTAATATATAGCTAAATTATTATAAAATTAGCTATAGGTTCTAAGATTAAATAGTTTATAATACTAAATAGTGGTTTTTATTTTAGATCCTTATATTTAGAGAGTCTTAGTAAGGGCATAATAGCTTAGCTAGTATTTATAAGGTATTCTCCTAAGCTAGTTAGCCTTATTTCTAATATCTCCTTATAATATAATTTCTTTTCCTTATCCTAGCTTAGTTTCTCTAGATTAGCTAGCCTCTAACTAGTGCCTTAGCTTCTCTAGGGTCTAGGTTTAGGCTTTTAATTTATATTATAGTATAAGGAAAATAAAATAAAGGGGTCTTTATATAAATTAGTTTAGTGTTAGCTAAGAATTATAGCTAAAAATACACTTCTAATTAATCTTAGTTTATAGTAAATTAAATAGAAAGCAAAAGTCCTAGGGATTTAAGACTATATTTCTCTACTAGTTTTATTAAGTAGAAAATAATACCCTAAAAGATATAATACTAGCCTATAGTTATAAGTAGCTCTATAGCCTATATATAATAGGAGGGTTAATTAACTTAATAATATTAATTATAATAATAGCTAGAGATATCTTATTATGTAAAGATACTCTAGATTAAATAGTCTATTAGATTAGAAGTGCTATCTTAATTAAATAAGGGAAATAATCTTAGTTTATCTTATTATAAGCTTAGGTATTTTCTTAATAAAACTTAGTAAAACTTAAGGGTTAATTTAAGAATCTTATAGTGCGTAAATGCTATAAAAAGAATCTAGCTATAGGTAGTCTCTTTATAGATTAAATAGTCCCCTTACTTAGATAACTAATATTATTATCCCTTATTATATTATCTATCTTAATAATCCTTAGTGCTTGTCATTGTAATCGCGTGTTTCTGGGCGCGTATCTTATGGCACACAATATATAGGGTCTCTAGATAGTAAAGAAAGGTATCTAGATTATAGTTACTTAATTCTCTTACCTTAAAGAATATAATAATATAAGCCTAGACCCTAAGTACTAGGTTTTAGTAAATAAATATCTATTAGTTTTTATTATTTCTAATAAAGTCCTTATTTATATAGCTTATATTATATTAAGAATCTCTAAGTAATAAATATATTTTTATTACTATTATATAGGTTACCTATTAGGATTAGTTTTTACTAAATTAAGATTATATTAAGGACTATTAGTTATATAGGAGTATTTAGTGTAGTAGTAGCTTAAGGTATAAACTCTAGATTTATATATATATTTTATTATAAAGAGTTAATTACTCTAGCTTACTATTCTAATATTAGTTAAAGTGTTTTAAATTAGGTATTATAAGCCTCTAGTAGTAGTATAGTATCTAATAAGGGAGTTAGAGTTCCTTAGCTAGGTAAGTCCTATAGTTAAAGAGAGTTTATTATATAGTTTATTATTTTTTAGTAGTTTTCTTTATAAAACTAAAGAAAGCTTCTTAAATATAATAAACTAGCCCCTAGGTAACTACTATTAGGCTATAATATAATATTAAGAAGCTTAAGGAGGGAAGAAAGGAAGGTAAGAAACCTATCTATACTATACCTTCCTTATACTCCTTAGCTATCCTATCTATCCTCTCCCTATCCCTTACTATTTTCCTTAATAGCCTTATCTCTAATCCTTTTATTCCCTTTCTTATTCCTTCTATCCCCCTTTCTTATTCCTTTTATTCCTTATTTCTAGACTTTCTATCCCCTTATTGCTTCCTGTTAACCCCTAATGTCTACGTTTTAGCTAATGCTTAGGCAAAGCCTAAGCCCTTACATAGATATATATTACCTAGGGGCTATTATATAAAGGTTTTAAACTCTAACCTCCTATATTTTATATAGGTAGTCTTTACTAAATACCTTACCTAGTAAGCACATAGCTATCTAGTAGCTAGCTAGTCCCTTTGTTATCTTAGGGGTCTAAGGTTCTTCTAAAACCCCACTATATGATCGCCCTATCTCTAACCTCCGCGTTCCTAATAACTAACTCTTTTTACTATATAAATACCTTACAAAGCTAGGTATAATAAAGAGAAGTAGCTTATAATTAATATTATAGCCTCTATTAGTTATATAAGAGGTATAAGATCTATAACGTTAGTGTTATGGACTCGAGCTAGGAGCTCAGGTTAAGTCTAGGTTAAGGTTAGGTCTGGAAAGGGTGCGAATTATGCGCGGGTTATATAAGGGCAGATGTAAGTTAGTGCGCGAACCGCGCACTAACTAAGTATAACCCTTATAAATTAGGATATAGTATAACCTCTAGTTTAGTTCTTTTCTTCTTTTATAAGAATAATAATTATACTTTAAACACTTATATATAGTAACTATAAGGCTAGTTTATAATATTTATTATTCTTTACTATTTATTTATTATAAGTACTTAATAACTAGTAAAAGTACTATTACCCCTAGAGAGAATAAATATAGATAAGATAGTAATATTATAGGAAGTACTTAATAAGTAAGCTAAATAAATTAAATACCTAGTTAAGTAATAAAATATAAACCCTAATTTAAATTAGCTAAAATAAAACCCTTACCTATAAGGCCCTTATTTAATAGTAATAAAGTACTATTTATAGTATAAAAAGGTTTTATAACTTATAAGCTATTAATAAATAAATACTTTATTAAAGATAAATAAAACTAGTAATTCTTTATTTACTAGAACCTCTTACCTAAGGTTTAGGTTTATATTACTTCTTACTTTAAAAAGGCTATCTCCTAGACTTTTAACTAAGGGTATTTCTTACTTACTTAGGGAAGATATTTAATAACCCTTATTAATAGGAAATAGCTATTACTAAACTTAACTAGTTAATATAGTATTAGAATAAGTATTTTAATAACTTCTATATTTAGTTTAAATAGAAATTAGCGCTTACTAAAGGGTTAGGCTAGGATAACTCTATAAAGTTAGCTAAATTATATATAGTATTTAATAAGTAAATAAGAGACTATAGTATTAGCTAAGATATACCCTAGGTAAATTATATAGTAGCTATAGCTTATTACTATAGTATATTATTAGATATTAAATCCTATTACTTAGAGGAAAAGTATTAGTTATATAAGCTTACCTTACTAGTAGCTAATATAGGTAAGCACTAGGTATAGAGTAAAGATATACTAATAATAGATATTTAATTAATAGGTATAGTAAGTACCTAGAAAGGTCCTAGAAAGTCTTAAGGCTAGTATATATAGTAAAGATTAGGTAATAAAAGTAATATAAAATAGGCTAAGTAAGTTTCCTAAGAAGTATTAAATATATAATATAAGGAGGGTAAGTGCCTATAATATAGCTTTACTAAGTACTTTATTATAGTATATACCTTATATACCCTTATTTATTTATAAGAGAGATTATTAATTAATACTTATAGTATAGTTAAGGCTAATCCTAAGAACTTAGGTAATAAGTCTAAGAAGTAACTAGAAAAAGAGTAATCCCTTTATTAAGTTATTTAAAAGAGATTAAGGGAAGAAAGTATAGAGAGGCTTTATAGTATATAGTTATTACTAATAAGAACTTTAAGTAAATCTAGAATAGTATAGATTTATTACCCTTTTAGTTCCTATATTAATTAATAAGACTATCTTTATAAATACTTAAATTAATATAGGTTATAATTACTATATTACTATAAGTAAATACTTAGTTTAAAAGCTTTAACTAGAATATATTACCTTTCTAACTAAAAGGTTAGTTTATATAGTAATTAGTATAAAATAAGGGGGAACTAAAAGCTATAAGAAATATTTATATATAATATATATTATTTATTTTTAGGTAAATTTAGATAGATAGAAGGCACTAATTATAGTATATATAATCCTAGGATTAACTAAATAGTTAATCTTAGGGATACTATAAATAGAGTGCTATAATATAAACTTAGATATAAAGTATTACTAGTTAAATATAAAGGTAGTAAATAACCTATAAGTATAGGCTATAATTAATAGGAGGGTTAACTAGCCTATAGTAGTAATCTTAGGCTTAATATTTATAGGGATAGTATATTAGATAAAGAAGTAAAAGGAGTATATTTAGCTATATACTATAAGCTTATAAGAAATTATATTTATTTTATAGATTAATACTATACTAAAGGCTTTAGAATAGAGCTTTTAGCTTCCTTACTAGAGATATTATAGGACTTTAAAGACCTTTTCTATAAGAGTAAAGTAAATACTTTACCCTTATATTAGGGGAATTTAGATTACTATATTTACCTTAAATAAGACTTAGAGGGAAATAAACTAGACTTACTATAGATATCTTTATATAATATACTACACTAATACTTACTTAAAATTAGAAAGTAAGTTATAAACCTAATAAATAAAGGTTAGATTTAGGTAAGTTCTTTATTAGTAGTAGTACTAGTACTATTAGTAAAGAAACTAGGAGAGGGTAGAGGTTTTATATAAATTACTATATATTAAATAAGATTATAAAATAGGATTAGTATTCTTTACTATTAGTTAAAGAAATACTATATTTATTAGTAAAGGTAAAGTGGTTTATAAAGCTAGATATATAAGTAGTATTCTATTATATATATATTACTAAAGGTAAGGAATACTAGACTATATTTTAAATATAATTTAGGTTATTTAAATAGTTAGTTTATCCCTTTAGCCTTATAGATATACCTATAACTTTTTAGAGATATATTAATAAGGCCTTAAGTAGTATTTTAGGACTATATTACTATATACCTTAATAATATCCTAGTTTACTTAGGAGGCTTATAAAAGGATTATATATAGAAGGTCTATAGAGTACTAGCTAGACTATAATAAGCTAGTCTAAACTTAGATATTAAGAAGTGTATTTTTACTATAAAGGAAGTTAAATATCTTAGATTTATTATTTATATAGGAAAAGAGATTTATCTAGATAATAAGAAAATTATAGTAATTAGGGATTAGGAGGCCCTAATAAGGGTCTAGGAGTTTATAGATTCCTTAGGTTTACTAACTTTTACTATAATTTTATACTATAATTCTCTAAGATTATAGGCCCCTTTATTAACTTAATAAAGAAAGGCACTTTATTTTATTAGATAGATACTTATAAGAAGGCTTTTAAAGTATTAAAGCTAGCTTTTATATTATATCCTATCTTAATTTAATAGGATTCTAATAAGGATATAGTAGTAAAGGTAAACTATTTAGGAATAGCACTAGGGGCTATCTCTCTTAGGTTAATAATAAAGGAATTTTATATTTAGTAATATACTACTTAGCCTATCTATAACTAGCTTAATAGAATTATACTATATATAATAAGGAATTACTAGTAATTATTTTATACCTTAAGGTATAGTTAGTAAAGCTATAGAGTATTAGTAAACTATTTATAATACTAATAAACTATAAGAATTTAGAGTACTTTATAGTACTAAGGAGATATTAGAATAGTAAGTATAATAGGTAAAGACTTTAGCGCTTTTTAATTTCTATTTATATTATAGACTAGGCACTTAGGTAGGATAACTAGATATATTATTAAGATATTATTAGGAGGAGTTATAGATAAGGAGGCTAAAAGTATCTATTATATATTTAGTAATAGCCTTAATATATTATAGCTTTAAGTAAGGATAGCTATATATAGAGATTAGGCCTATTATAGTATTAGAGAATATAACTCTAGGAAATAATTTAGTTCCTATAATAGGTTCTCTAGCTAGTATATTAATATTTATAGATAAACACCTCTAATCCTTATAGGACTAGTTACTAACCTATAATAAGACCTATAGGTTATAACTTTATATAGTTAGGGTAAGAGCTTAGAAGTTTCTAAAGGTAGCTAATATAAGGGAATAAATAGTAAACTATTAAATTAGTATAAAAGGGGCGCTTTAATTCTAGAGCTAGATATAGGTCTCTAAGTAAGAGCCCTTAACTATAACCTTAATTTAGTAAGCTTATAACTTACCCTTACTAGGTTACCTAGGCTAGAATACTACCTTTAAGGCGCTTTAAAGAGACTACTATTAGGATAGTATATTATAGGATATAGCTTAAGTTATATATAACTATTACTACTATAGAGATTAGAAGAGTTAATAACTATTATAAGGCTTATTAAAGCTAATTCCTTTACCTAATAAATACTAGTTATAAATTTCTATTAATTTTATAACTAACTTACTAGCTAAGAACTAGGGTAATCTATAGTTCCTAATAGTTATTATAAATAGGCTCTCTAAATATATATAACTTAAAGCTATAATATTAATAAGGGCTAAGGTATATATAAAGTAATTTAAATACTATTAGTAGTAGTTTTATAGTTTCCTTACCTAGATTATTATAAATTATAAATTAGACTAGCTAAGTAACTTTTAAATAGTATTATATAATAAGATTAGTACCTAATAGCTCCTATTAATATTATATTACCTATAGATAGATAGTAGTATAGAAAGGGCTAACTAGGAGGTACTAGCTATTCTATAGGTATTACTATCCTTTTCTTAATTTAACTAGGTAAACTACTTACTAGCTTACTAATTAGTATTAAATAATAGGGATTTATTAGTAATAGGTATAAGTGTAAATATAGCCCTATATAGCTTTAATATACTAATAATCTAGGAGGCACCTCCTATATAAGTATTAGTAACCTTAGTAAAGGGATAGGCTTAAGTATTTCTATAATACCTAATAGATAATATAGATCTAATATAAGCTACTATAGCTTTTATTTAATAATAGTAGTAAAAGAATATAAATAGTAGTTAAAGACTAGTAGAATAATTTTAGGTTAGGAACTATATATAGTTAAGTCTCTAGAATATTAAAATAAACTATCCCTATAAGAAATTAGACTAGGTAATAGCTAAATATAAGGTACTAGAGGTCCCTATACTACTAATAGTTAAATTAGATATCCTAAGGGGACTATACCCTATTTTCTATATTAATTTAGTATAAAAGGTAGTAAAAGATCTATTACTAAGTTAGAAGCTAGCTAATAAATAACTACTACTAGAGTTAGTTATAACTAATACTAATAAGGATCTCTCTAAGTACTAGGTTAAGGAGATTCTTACTACTAAAAATACCTAAGGCTAGGATTAAACTATAATATCTTAGTAAAATAAAAAGGATATATATAGCTAATATAAGAATTATTAGAAAATATATAAGATATAGAGATACTAAATAGATTTAAGTTATAATAAAGAGATATATAAATAAGTAATAGTCTTAAAAAAGTATAGTTTAATTTAGCTATAGAAAGTTAATATTCTAATCCTTCTCTAGTATATATATATTATAGTACTATTTATTTACTATAGTAAAGAGTAATTAAAAAGAAAAGAGGCTTTTAGGCTAGTAATAATATTTATAGTAATTCTTTATAATAAAGTAAGTAAGTTTAGCTATAGCTTTAGTTAGGTTATAGGTATTAGCTATAACCTATTATACTATAGTAGTGCTTACCTCCTAGGCTTAGATAAACTATATAAGGTTATTACTTATATTAATTATACTATAAAAGAATTTAGTAATAAAAAGGTTTTAGGCCTAGTAAGTAAGTATAGTTTATATAAGTATAAGAGCTTATACCTTAGTAGCCCCTTAGGTATAGGCTATACTTATAGGGGAAGAGGCTAAGGGCTAGGCCTTAGTAGGATTAATATAGGTAATTATAAGTATACTATTAAAATACTTATAGTAATAAATAAAATTTTTATAAAAATAGTATAGTATTCCTTCTTACTAGTAAACTACTTTATAGCTAGGTTTTAATAGTTTTATTTATATCTATAAGGGTCTTAAGGTACTTAAAGGTATAATATAATTTAGGGTTACTATAGTATAAATATATCTCCTAGATATATAAGTAATAGGCTACCTAGTAAGGACTATAGGCCTAGTTTATGCCTAGAATATAGGTATACTAGCCTTTAGTATATAGATTATTAATATAAGGGATATATAGGAAATTATACTCCTTACTATTAGAGAGAGCTTTATTATTAAAGTTACCCTTAAGAATATATTTACCTAGGTAACTCTCTTTATCTAAGGTATAAGAAGAAGAAGAAAGGGAAGAGAATATAGTAATAGTAGCTTTAGTAATAACTTTAGATATAGTAAATAAAAATAAAAATAAAGGGAGCTTAAAGAAAGTTAAAAATAAATAAAGAGAATACTTTAAGGGAATATTATAATACTAAAAAGGAAATAAAAGTAGGAAATAAAGGAAAGAGAAGGATTATTTATATTCCTATAAATAAGGGATTTACTCTAACTAAAATCTAGGCTAGGTATAATATTAGAAGTAATCTAGGAATAGGTAAGGGTAATATATTATATAATTATTTAATAGGTAATTAGAGATAAGGAAGATATTAGGGTAAAGTTAGGTTAAAGTTAGGATTTAGTAAGTAATAAGGAGAAGGTAAAAGAGAGTAATAATATAAGGCATAGAAATAGCTAGTAATAGGTATAGAAATAAGTAATTTAGTAGTTTTAAAGTAGTAAAGTTAGAGTAAGTAAGGCTATTAGTATAATAGGGATAGTTAGGGGTAAGGTAAGTCTATAGTAAAAATTTTTATAACTTATATAAGGGAGTTTAGCCTTACTAGTGCCCCCTTACTAGGGATTAGCTATATATATATAGGGAAGAGGGCCTTATATTAGGGTCCTATGCTTATTATTCCCTTACTTATATATAAGAGAGATAAGAGAAGGGTAAGTAAGGGGTATATTATAGACTTAAGCTAGAAGCTTAGGTTAAGTCTAGGTTAAGGTTAGGTCTAGAAAGGGTGCGGATTATATATAAGTTATATAAGGGTAAATATAGGTTAGTGCGTAAACCACGCACTAACTAAGTGTAACCCTATAAATTAGGATATAGTATAACCTCTAGTT
Source organism: Epichloe brachyelytri (assembly GCA_023650705.1). NCBI lineage: Eukaryota > Fungi > Ascomycota > Sordariomycetes > Hypocreales > Clavicipitaceae > Epichloe > Epichloe brachyelytri. Next base: position 6,586,787 of record CP097976.1, read on the forward strand.
TAGTTCTCTTCTTCTTCTATAAGAATAATAATCGCACTTTGAACGCTTATGTGCAGTAGCTATAAGGCTAGTTTATAACAGTTAGGTAGATTAATAGTAGTAATAATCTAGCTAATATAATAATAAAGGTATTACTAAATTTAGCTTTTTTAACTTTAATTAATTTAAATAATTTAATAATTTATATAAAAGGTTAGGTAAAGGGAAAATTAACTAAATTAAGATAACTAAGTTAATTAAAGTAACTAAGGCTAGGTAAGCTAATTAGAGCTATAGATTCCTATTAAGGGATTTACTTATATATACTTTCCTTTAATTTAATTTTTATTATATTTTTAGGCTTTTTAGCTATAAAGGAAAAGAGAGATTACTAGTATTACTTCCTTTAGACCTTTAGGTCTTATTTAGGTTATTTATAGCGAAAGGTAAGGCTACTAAAGGGATATATATAATATAATTAGTTATATCGCACACTGCTGCCACACTCTAAGCCTCACTTGTGGCAAGGCCACGGTGGCCACATTAGATTACTTTTTCCCACTTCCCCCTAGCTAGATTCCTTCCTTCTCTTCTCTCTTTAATCTATCAATCTATCTATCATTAATAACATCGTTAAATTCAACCCTTCCGTTGCACTAGTGCATCGTATCCTTTGGTGATACCAACACAGAAAATAAACAGAAAAGGCGTGGATCTGTGGTGGAAATTCTCCGTACATAATACATAGAGATGGAAAGTTAAAGCGAACCAATCGCTGTGGGTCTGAAGGTCTGAAGGTGGGTCTTGCTGGTGCAGCTTCTCGTAAACCGTAAACCACAGCGACGCCATTTTGTCGTTTGTGCGGTAGCGTCGGCGTGGATGGCTCGTAACCTCGCATCCGCACAGGCACGGCAACCGGTTGCCGCTTTCCGGCACAGAATTCGGGACGAAACAGATGATCGCGACACGGAAAAGTCGGACAAAAACGTTCACGGGCTGTTGGACCTGCCGTGCGCGCCGTGTTAAATGCGATGAGTGAGTTTGTCCAACATGGCAACAATTGAGCATTGACATGGGGTTCTGTCAGACGCCTTACCGCCGATGTCGTTCTTTACCGCCGATGTCGTTCTTTTACCGCCGATGTCGTTCTGGATTTGCCTACATACTAAACAGCCGGCTCCCATAGGGAAGCCCTGACATGTCGACGATGCCGCCGACTCGGCGTCAAATGCCAAGGATATGGTATTCGCTTGAACTGGATCCATCTGAACCCTTCCACCATCCTCGGCGATAATGGGTCGGAGGAGCTGGACCAAGACTCTCTTACAAACAGGGTGACTCGTCGCTCATTGGCAAGCATTGGAGCTTCGTCAATTCCTCGGCTTCCTTCTTCGGATATTGATCTGGCTCTGTCGAAAATCGATGAATGGGACCGTGGACAACAAAACCAGATCAGGGTGGCTTTTCTGTATTTGCCATCAGCTCACCACCACTCCAGCTACCATTCCCGGAGCTCGAGCGGCCACACGCTTCGCCAATCCCTTCTCTCCAACCGTTCATACAGCACACGCATCCGAGACCGACCAGACATGGACACCGCCCGCTAATGCGGAGACGTCAGGTCGGCGGACACAGTGCCGGCCGCTGAAACGTTACTGAGTCTCGGATCGAACGGCGAATATGCCGAGTCGCCGATCTCAAGCCTTCTTTTGCCAAGAACACGTTCAGAGAGCCATGTACCCCGTCACCTCGACATCTTGTCCGTGCCATCCGATCAGAAAAGGCTGATCCATCACTGGGTCACCTTCACCAGCCGGAAACTCGTGCTCATTGACGAGCCACACAATCCCTGTCGCATAATGATGCTGCCCATGGCCCTCAAAGGCCTGATGTCAAGATCAGGAGAGTCCAACGCAAACGTTGCCATCTTTCACGCTCTCTGCGCCTCCGCAGCCAGCAACCTGTACAACTTGGGCAACCTGAAGAATGAACAAGATCGGGTCCTGGCACTCAACCACGACCAACAGGCAATTGCCCACCTTCGCAATAACCTATCCGAGGCTGACAGCCATCAAGATCAGTCATTCGCCATGGCAATCATGGCCTGCATAGCTGCAGACGCAATTTCAGGCACCACCAGTCGATGGCGGACGCATGTCACAGGTGGATTGGCCTACCTCGCGAAGCTGCATGCCCGTGGCCTAGATGCAGGCGTAGTGGCTGCATTTCAGAAACATATGGTGTCAATGGCTATTCTGTGCGAGATCCCTGTACCAGAACATCTCAAGTCCTTTCTTGAGAATGAAGCCTCTGCAGAAAGCCTAGAGTTCACGTTTCCATATTATGGCGTATCCAGATCATTCCTGCACGCATACGACAGAATGACCAAGTTGGGCACTGCGGCGCATGACTTGACACCAGAGCTGGAAAAGGAGCTAGATGCTTTCCAATTACAACAATATCTGGATTTCCCACGTTGCCGCCTCAGGAGATGATGTCGCCAGACCAATGCCAGGGCTTGGTTCTTCATCACACCGCCCAGGTCTTCTACTATGCCCGCCTGGTCTTTTTCAAGCGCAGCATACGGAGAGCCGGGTTAGACACAGTCCAGTCGCTCGTGGAGCTTGGAATACACGAGCTGGTGGCGACTGAAAGGGTCGGCAGGGGCGAGCTAGGCAACATGATGCTGTGGCCCGTGATCGTTCTCGGAGCCGAGTGTGACACAACCAAGATGCAAGACAAGATGAGAATATGGTTCAAAACCAGAGAAAGCTGGGGTTCAGAAACCTCGTGGTTCTCGAAGAAATGATTGAGTCTCTATGGACAGCACGACGCGGATCTTCAGGAAGTGGGCGGAACGTGGATTGGCGAGATGTAATCACACTGCCACAGTTTGACGTGTTCAGACTCTGACATTGCTCAGCCACGCCCGCAGCACTGCATTGTACAAAGTACAGAAGGAGAGAAAAGAAGCCCCCTGACTAAATGAGATCATCCGTCGCCCTCCAAAACCTGACTAGCGTGCAGCTGCACATTCTCAAACCTCATAAAAGCACACTGCTCACTCTCCAAGTGGCTAAACAGGGCGGCCAGCGTAACAAAGTGCCTCTCACACCCACCTCGCGCGTTGGGACATTTATACGCTTTTTGCTTGTGTCGAGGCGAGTTGACGTGCTGAGTCAAGGCAGTCTGGGTGGCGAATTCCTGATGGCAAAGATAACACTCCCAGTTAAAGCCATTGTGTGACAACGCCGACACTTCGTACCGGACACTCTCCGCGTCGTGCCACTCAATCTGCCTGTTTGTGATGAGACCTTGCGTATCTCGCTCACGGATGGTGCGAAGTATGGTCTCCCGATTCAAAGACGGGGCCTGGGAACAAGACCCAGTTTCGAGATGATGGCTCAGACCGCTGGCCGTGGTGTAGCCCTTTTGCAAAAGGGGCAATTGACGCTTATCCCGCGGTGAATATGCGACTTCAAGTGCTATCACACAAGTGTTAGTGTTTTAAGATTGTTCTTTTTCTTTATACCTGATTTACGATTTACGCAAAACGGGCCCCTTTTTCGCGTCCTCACCATGCGAAGATTGTTGTTGTTCTGAAAGTGGCGGTCACATGATGCACAGTAGCTCTTATAATGGTTGCTGTCCTCATGTGCTCGTTGGCGTCGCCCCCGGTCCTGAATTTCAGAGCGCACGTCTCGCAGGGAACTGTCGGGGCCCAGTGGTCCAGGGCATTCATGTGCTGCGAGCAGGCGCGAAAGGTGTTGAACATGCGCGTGCACGTGTCGCATTCGTACATGGTTGCAGTTCTCGGTTTTTTTGGGGGTTAAAAGTCTGGCGCGGTTGGCCGGGTATCACGTAGTCTGCAAGTGGGTGGTGAAGAAGTGGGGGTGGTGAAGAAGTGGGGTGGTGCAGACGTGGGTGTTGAAGAAGTGTGAGGGCGTTGGAAGTCGGTGGATTGTTTTATTCACAGTACGGATTATTGGAGTCTCGATTCAACGATTGCCAGCGAGGGATATTTGAATATTTGAACATACCGTCTTGTTGCCGCAAAAGGGGTTGGAAGTGAATGCGACAACGGGGCACCAAGCATGCATAACATGCATGCAGCATGGGTGCATGAGTAGGTGTTAGGAGAGCTCCTTGAAGCATTGGTCGTATGAAGGTGCCGCGCGCATTGACTAGGATAAAACCCTCCCCTTAAGACAACGGTGGATACAATGTATCAGAAAGTACCGCATTTAGTTAGATGGTACCATAGTGCACTGTGTACCTTTCAGGTACAAAAGTCGGGTGCCGTCTGCACCTCTGATTACACAATTCGAACGCTTTCTATTAACCAAATCAACCCCTACTGGTTAGTTCGCGCGGGCCAACATTTTTAATGCGCATACCCATTGTCAGGTGCCACGGTTATAACGAACGCGAGAGAGCAAACGGGACGGAACAAACGGAGCAACGAGGTGTGGACTGCGGCTCTTAACATCAGGCATCTCCTCCGCCAGAGGAGAGTTCCTACAGGAATCCATACTTCCTTGTGATGAAAAAGGACGGAGAATTCGCTTGATCTTATCGGCTGCCAAGTACAACAAGGTCACGATACGGGATGCACTCATTCCGCAAGGAGCTAAAGCATTTAGCGAAAGCTTTGCAATGTGCAAAATCCTATCTATCATTGACTTATTGTACTTGGTTGCCGATAAGATCAAGCGAATTCTCCGTCCTTTTTCATCACAAGTATGAATTCCTGTAGGAACCATAGAGGATCTGCGATCGGGAGGGAGGGAGTGTTGCCCGGGCGCGAAGGGAAGGTATCGCGAGGAAGTGATGCCTAAGATGTGAGGCTGTAATATCCAACAAGCTCAAGTGCAATACTTCAAATTTGCATCCATATGTAAGCAAAGTACATCGCCATCATGACCACGTTCGCTTCCACGGCCCGTGAGACCCTCGTCCTCGGGTGCGCACCGCAAACGACAAGGCCTGGCAATTCGAAATTGCGTTTGACTGCTCCAACGTCACGTCACATTGCCGAAACCACCCGAGCGATCGTGCGATAGACATGAGTTTGTGCGGAACAAAACGCTGTCGTACCTATGCCAGTTCTCGTGTTCCGGGGACTGACTTCCTTGAATGCGCGGATCGTCAAACGATAGATGTATTGCCTCCGGGACGACATCAAGCACCCACGTCCAAGAACATGTCGGAAACCTCGGCACGTCCGACCCAGCGGGACAAACAAGTCATCGTGACAGAAGCCACTGGCGGGATTTACGCCCCATCGCCTTCGTGGCAAGCCTCGTTGCAATCACGGCCATGAAGCCGACCGCCTCCAAGCTGGACTTTCTTTCAAGTACGAAGCACCTCGTCGTAGGGTACGCGAGATGTTGGTGCTGTCAACTAGTATGGCTAATATGAAACCATGCCAGCGATGGTTTTCTCCACCATTTCCTGCCTCGTTTGTTTGCAAAAAAGAAGGCACGGAAACACGAAAAGTCCTCCATGGTCATCCGCCCCGCAAGAATTTGTAGCCCCATCTGACGCAGATGGCAAGTCAGTCGGAATGTGAGACAGCTTTCCTCGCACATTGCACGGAGACGTGTACCCCCTCGAGGCCCAGATTCCAAGGAATTTGAGAAGAACACCCATATCAAGTTGACCACATCTAGCTCTAGCTCTGTGAAAATCAAAAGGCTTGGATCCGGGTTCAGCTGTGCGCAACTGAAAGGCTTCTCGGACGGTGTTCCTCAAAGTTTTCCTGTTCGGGACTCGGAAACCAAATCCAATGACACGAGTTCAAGCTCTCCAGTCTCCACGGTCGACTAGCGAAAAAAATCTCTTTTAGAATTTGCAAGCTCTAATATTTGCTTTTATATTCGGCACATCCAGAGTTGCACGTCGAGGCGAGCAAACCTGGGATGCAGCGCTGAAATCGACGTCAATAGGTAGGTGATGATTTCTGACGACGCTGATGCAAGCTTCCATCCTCGCATTCATTGTCTGCTGACCCTCGGCCATCTTCACAGTTTATATGGTAGGAAGGCGTGTCACTACAAGTCCCAGCCTACTCCGGCGGCCTGAACCCGATCCGATCTCGTTCCTCAGGAATTGCGGCTTGGCAGATCCTGCCCTTGCCCCAAGACACGACAGGCGAGCCAATCCTCGATGAGAAGCAATCCGCTCATGACTTCATATCCTACTACGACGGTTGAAAGCTACACCACAGGCTACACTCATGACCCGACTTGGCTGGAATGCATTCGAGGCATGCTGGATGCGCCCAAGGGATCAAAATCTGAGACAGAAAACCCGAGCACTTGGGTCGCCATGTGTTTTCATTGTCGAGACTTTTGGTGCAACATAAATATTCTGTCTAGTGATGCTCCTCGAGTGAATGTTTAATTCTAATTTTTTTTTTTTTATCTTTCGAGGGTATTACACGTACTTCTCATCGCCTGCCAACAAGTTGCCACATCGCATACAACTCAACCATGCAGCTCACGTTTTCCACGATGCTCGCTCTACTCGCGACAGCTGTGATTGCGGCGCCGCTCGCCACCGACCGAGATGCGAAGCGAGATGAAGCCTCCGTGCAAGCCGGTTTCGAGGACATCGAGAAACTGGGGCACGGAATCGACGTCACTGTTGACGGATCCTTGCGCAAGGTTCCTGGCTTGGATTGCTTGGTCCCCGATCCCGAATACGATGGACTCGCTGGCTCAAAGGGAAATAATAAAGGCAAGCCGGACTGCGCATCAATGATGAAGCCGCAGGAGAAGCAGAACGGGCAGTAGAAGGTTTTGGATAGTTGCACCGGAAGAGTGGAAGATACCAGCAGTGTTTGTTTGTTTGTTTGTTTGTTGGTTTGTTGGTTGGTCCGAGTCGTGCATTACGTTTGTTGAGTCGCAGTCACTTTCATCTGGCGGAGGTTGGGAACTTGGGAACCGTTCATTCGGATACGAGGCTGCAGATGGAGTCACACTAGATACAATGGCACCGAGTAATGCGAAAAACCGCGTTCAATGTGTTGAGGGAACTCCAACGTGGTTTGCTGGCCGTTTGTGTTTTGGTTGGTGGCAGTTGGCAATGATTGGATGCCCTGTTCTCGAATGCACGTATGACGGCGGCAACATGGTGTAAATGCGGATATGATCTGGCAACATAATCTGAGAAATTCACTCCGGGGTGCAGCTGCTCGCCGTTTGCACAACTGGGCGAAACGGGACAGGTCTGATTCATGGCACTTTTTCTTGTTTCTCAACAACAGATAAAAGAACCGCATCAAGTCTCCCAGTCCAGTGTCATCATTTTTTGAACCATGGCCATCTGACGACCATTCATAACTTCATACCTCCCAGAAAGCAGCCAGAGAGCCATGGCCTCCGTTGCTCTTCCATCCAAAGATCACCGTGATCTGCTCGACATCATCGACAAGCTTCGGTCCAAAGGCATCAGTCGATATGTGGACCTCCCCAGATCGTCGTCTGTGGCGACCAGTCCGCGGGGAAAAGCTCAGTGTTGGAAGCAATTTCCGGAATGAGCTTTCCCACAAAAGACAACCTGTGCACCCGATTTGCAACAGAACTGGTGCTTCGACGCCACGTCACTCACGCTGTCAAGGTCTCCATCAATCCTGGGCCGGATCGCTCAGCGGAAGAAAGGAGCGTCTCAGTCATTTCAGCGTCGAGGTCAATGCTGACGCACCAGACATTGGCAGCGTGGTGGACAAGGCCCGAGAGGCAATGGGCCTTTCTGACACCAAAGTCTTCAGCTCTGACATCCTTCGTGTGGAATTGTGCGGGCCTCGCAGCCACATCTGACAATGGTCGATCTACCCGGCTTGTTCAGGGCGGGCAATCGCGACCAGTCTGTTCAGGATGCTGAGATTGTGAGAAAACTGGTACGTGGGTACGTGGAAAGACGACGGAGCATTATTCTCGCCGTCGTATCGGCCAAGAGCGACTTTGCTTTACAAGAGATTACCGAAGTGGCTCGTGAGGTTGATCCGGGAGGTGTCCGTACACTGGGATTGATCACAAAACCGGATGCCCTGGACGCTGGATCTGACAGCGAAGCATCATACATCAAATTGGCTCAGAACAAGGACGTGGTATTCCGACTTGGGTGGCACGTTCTCAAGAACAGAGACTACAAAATGAGAGAAGCCACCTCTGCCGAGAGAGACGAAGCAGAGGCCGAGTTCTTTCCACTGGCGCGTGGACAACATTGAAACCATCTCATTTGGGTGTCAAGTCGCTGAAACCCCGGCTGAGCAACGTGTTGAAAGACCAAATCTTGCAACAGCTTCCAGACCTTCTCCATGACGTCGAGACCGAGATATCCATGTGCAAACCGCAATTGGAGCGAATGGGCACTCCGCGAAGCACCTTGATGGAACAACGCAAGTACTTGCTCCAAGTCAGTCGCGATTTCACGTTACTCATGAAAGCGGCCGTGGATGGAGAATACAGCAACCCGTTCTTCGGTAGCGCTAGAACTGTTGAAGGGTACAGAAGGCGATTGAGAGCTCGAGTTCAGAACACATTGGCCGAGTTTGAGGAAAATATGCGCGCCCAGGGCCATTATCGATCCATAGTCGAAACGAATCTGGGTAATTCGTCGTCCCTCGGACCTAAACAGGTGTCTAGATCAACCTACATCGATGATGTCAAGCACTTGATGAGCCGTAGCAGGGCCCGTGAGCTTCGGGCACATTTAACCCTCTCATCATCAGCGAGCTGTTTGCCGAACAATGCCAGCCATGGAAGGCATTGGCTGATGACGTCGAGAACAACATACTGCAGGTGGTGGATGATGTCGCGCATGCAATCGCTGATCATGTCGCTTTGAAAGAAACGAAAACTGCCATCTTGTACATCATCGGGGCGGTATAGACGGGTTGAAGAAGGAATTGAGTGAGAAATTTGAGGAGTTGCTCCTTCCACACACTGAGGGCCACCCGATTACGTACAACCACTATTTGACAGAAAGTGTACAGAAAGCTCAGGCTAAAAGGCGAAAGCACAAACTGGAGAATGAGCTGAAGGATATATTCGGTGAAAACGATTTTGAGAGTGGAGAGCTGTGTGAAATTCATCCGTGGATTTTAGTAGATCGATTGAACGAGCAAACCGAAGTCGACATGGAGCGATTTGGAAGCGAGCTTGCAATTGACTACATGCAAGCTTATTACAAGGCTAGTGCATCTTTGGCGGCGCAGGAACGAGGACAGCAGTGCTAACGTCAGTTCTAGGTTGCCCTGAAGAAGTTCATCGACGACATCAGTGTTTTGGCAGTGGAACGTTGCCTCGTCAACAGACTGCCCCATCTCTTCCAGGCCGAAAGCGTGCTTGATCTCAAAGACGAAGAGGTTACGCTGTTGGCTGGCGAAACTGAGAGCGCCAGTGCAGAGCGAGAGCGATATATCGAGAAGCTTGCCATTCTTGAAAGTGGTCAAAGGGAGCTGAGGCGCTTGGGTATTCGACAACCTTGGGATGCTGAGCTGCAAAACGAGTCAGAGCCTGAGCCGGAGCCGGAGCCGGAGCCGGAGCCGGAGCCGCAGCCGCAGCCGGAGCCGGAGCCAGAACCTGTTGAGTGGCGTTGTGGTTGGGATCCAGAACCAATAGCATCTGGGGAAAAGGAAAAGAGGAAGAAGAAGGGGAAGAAGCAATTGGGAACAGGAATTCAGTTCAATGAATAGTTTCCATCTGTTGACAAGATTGTATTTAAGAGTGGCATTCGCTACGGATAAACAGGAAAGAATGGTGTATATTTCGATTGGATGATATGACAAAATATTCGTATTTGTTGTAGTGTTGGCATCTGTCTCGCTTGTGGCTTGCTGAGGCAAAACCTCAATGACTGTCCCTCTTCAGCCAAGGCGCACATGCATCCAGGAGCGACTCATGGACAGCCCCATCGCCAGTCCTCCTCAGAACCTCTTTAAAAACCTCCGTGTCTACCCTCTTAAAGAAGACCAAAGCACCCACCCACACAAAATCAGCATACGACGGCTCAGTGCCCATGAAGAATAGCCCGTCGCTCTCCCTGAGCAAGTCCGTCATTTGCTTCAAGTGCGGTTCGGCAGCCTTGTATGCTGCTTCTCCACCACATTTCTTCTCAAAGTCCTGAACAGACATGCCAAGCCGCTCCTTGCGGGTGTCGTACCAATATTGAACGGATGCTTCGTTGAGAAGGTTGACGGGGACGCGACTGAAACACATCGGTCGGACGTGCTCGAGAATTTTGGACAGAATATCTTCTACCTTGGTGAGGTATGGAGAGTCGAGATGCACAGATGGTTCTGGATGACGCTTCTCAATGGCGTCGGCAATTTGACGCGAATCCATGATCCAGGTGCCGTCGGCGAGCTTCACGGTTGGGATGGTGTACGGCGTGCCATTTTCATTAGGAGGAAGGCTGCATTGATTAATAAGAGCCCTCCTTGCATGCGAAGTCTCGTGGGTTCAAGCGATCAGTGCCACTCACTGAGGCTGGACCTTGGTTTTGATGTCGGGATACTCGGTCTGGCACCAGTTAGATGGTCAAATGGCCGAGACAAGGCCGGAATTCACATCTCACCCATTCAGTCTTATAATCCAGGCCTTTGTAGTTGAGTAGAAGTCGAGCTGCAATCTAGTCAGAAGGGTGGCTTTCCCATGTTGTAACGCGCCAATTAAGGACTGAAATGATCTCACTCTTCCACGGATTGAGGGACCACGTAGAGCATGGCTCCCTGCTGGGAAGGTCCAACAATGTGATTTGGGCGGTATCTGACATAGCGCCACTACTGAGAGAAAGAATGGGCTCAGCCTGGCAGGATAACGATTGAATGATGTCAAGTCAAGTCAGCAGGCCCAGGACTCCGGAGTTCGTTGAGCTTTTGCCATGCTTGCCAAATCATCCGAATGCAAGGCGGGGTCGCACTTGCCACCAACGAAAAAGAACACGACCCCGCGTTACTTGGTATTAATAATACACTTTGTGAATCGACCGATGGCTCACTTTTTGGCCTCAGGCTTTACGAAGCCGAGATTTACTGTGTGCCCGCTTTACGATGGCACGGAATTTGGGGTTTTTATTGCTGTGCGGGGTGGGGCAATGCAATGTCCTTGCTACGTCTTGCTTGTCATTGCAAAAAGAACAACGAGGAAACGTGTGCTTGAGCACATGTCGATCAATTGCCTCCGCTGATACAATCAAGGCGGGACAGCCAATTGCCGATCGGCATTCGCAACATGGGACGTTGGGAATTGCGATCGCATTGCAGACTTGATCGATCGCACGTTGGCACGAAAGCTGCAAGACATGCAGGAATGCACGCCGCCGCAGCCTCAGCAATGATGATGCCGGTACAGAGGTCCGAGACACGACAAGGGGTGGAGAAACCGATGGCTTGGTTCGTTGCGCCATTGGCCGAACCCTACTTGGTGACAATGTCTTCCAGGAGCGCAGGTGAGAGATGTCTTGTCATGTCTTGTAAGTTGTGAGCTGGAGAATGTGTCGGTTGCTGCCAATGGAGACAGCTTGGAGATGCGTGGGGTTGGAACCTCTTGGTGGCAACATTGCTGCTTCATCTCTTGACTGATAAACCATTGCGCCTCGAAAACCCGACTAGCTGTCGACGGGGATTTTCTTCTTCTTCTCCTTTCCCCCAATTCGACTTGGGCGGCCGACAAAATGCGCTGCAGCTTCTCAGTCATCCTGCTCGGCCTCAGTCAAATAATTCAAGGGTCAGTCTGCTTTGTAGTTTCCGTCGTACTCGAACAGAAAACGAGCTGACATCTTTTCTCCTTTTATTCCTCGACAGGAAATTCGTGCAAAGACCGGATTCTTCCATTGAATACGACTACATCGTTGTCGGCTCGGGAGCCGGTGGCGGTCCCCTGGCAGCTCGACTCGCAGACTACGGCCACAGCGTGCTATTAATCGAGGCCGGCGAGGACCACGGCGATACGAACAACTACCAGGTGCCATTGTTCAACTTGCTATCAAGCGAGGACCCGAAAACAGCATGGAACTTCTACGTCAATCACTACAGCGACCTGGAGAGACAGAAGAAGGATTCCAAGATGACGTGGAGGAAACAAGACGGGCAACTATACGTTGGAAACAGTCCTCCCGACGGGGCAGAACCACTGGGTATTCTCTATCCTCGCGCGGGAGCACTGGGCGGATGTACGGTTCACAACGCTCTCGTCAGCATTCTGCCCGACGACCGCGATTGGCAGTACATCGCGGACCTCACCAACGATAAGACATGGCAGCCAGACAACATGCGCCGGTACTTTGAACGACTGGAGAAGAACACGTACGTCCGTGGCAACCCCAACGGACACGGCTTCGACGGCTGGCTGTGGACGAGTCTGCTTAATCCTGCTTTTGCCTTGGGAGACGGCAAGATCTACGCCCTCGCCCTGTCTGTTGCGCGCGCACTAGCCGAGAACCTCGTCGGGTTGGCCACCCGTCTGACGCCCGACGTAGTCAACGCTCTCCAGGACACGAACGCCGCGGACAACAAGGACCGCTCGGGACTCTTCTTCATACCTCTCTCCACCAAGAACGGGGAAAGATCCGGGCCCCGAGATTATCTCATGGCCCTCGTCGACGACAATTCGAAAAAGCTCGACATCATGATAAACACGCTTGTCACAAAGGTCAAATTCGACCAGGGGGCGGCACGCCCAGAGCCACGGGCGTGGACTACATCCAGGGCGGAAGCCTCTACGGCGCGGACCCCAACTCCAACCTCGGCAGAAATCCAATACGATCCGGGAGCGCCAGCGCCAAGAGGGAAATCATCCTCTCGGGCGGCACGTACAACACGCCGCAGATGCTGAAGCTCAGCGGCATCGGCCCCCGGGACGAGCTGGAGAAGCACGGCATCCCGCTCGTCCACCACCTCCCGGCGTGGGCACCAACATGCAGGATCGATACGAAGTCGGCGTCATGGCCGAGAACCCGAGAAATGGAACTTCCTCGACGGCTGCGGCTTCGAGCAGCAGGAGAACGACCCCTGCCTGGACAAGTGGAAGCAAAAGGACAAGGACATCTCCCAGCGCGGCGCCTACCCGGCCAGCCTAGCGGTAGGCTACCTCAGGAAGTCGGCCGTGGCAGAGAACGACGTCCCCGACATCTTCATGACGCCGGCGCCGTTCCTGTTCAAGGGCTACTACCCGGGCTACTCTGTCGACGCCACGCGCGACAAGAAGCAGCTGTCGTGGCTCATCCTC